>CM038676.1:25723262-26325545 GCA_021605205.1 Aegilops longissima | reverse complement strand
GTGTTGTGATTATGGAAGTGACAATTCCAAAGTCTTGAAGGCTTTAGGAGAGGAGACTTGTATATTGTTGATTTTTCCACAGGACCACAACCAGCCGTGTGTCTACTTGCAAAAGCTTCAGAAGGTTGGCTATGGCATCGACGACTTGGTCACGCAGGCATGAGGAATTTGCACACGCCTTGCGAAGAAGAAGCATGTCATTGGCATTGAGAATGTCAAATTCCTCAAGGATCACTTATGCGGAGCTGTGAAGCGGAAAAATGACCAAGGCCAAGCATCCAGTGAAAACTATCATGACCACTACTCGTCCCTTCGAATTGCTTCACATGGACCTCTTTGGTCCCAATCATTACTCAGCTGTCACTAATGATGCATCTCTTTATGGCTTTGTTATTGTTGATGATTACTCTCGTTACACATGGGTACACATTGTTACTTTCAAAAATCAAGTGCAGGAAATCTTCAAACGATTTTCCTCGAGGGCTTCAACCAACTTTGGTGTGAAGATCAAGCACATCAGAAGTGACAATGGAACTGAGTTCAAGAATTCCGGTCTTGATGAATATCTTGATGAACTTGGTATTACTCATGAGTTATCTGCTCCTTATACTCCTCAGCAAAATGGCGTCGTGGAGCGCAAGAACAGAACTCTTGTTGAGATGGCTCGCACTATGCTTGATGAATACAAAACGCCTAGTCGTTTCTGGATTGAAGCAATTGACACTGCGTGTCACATCATCAACAGAGTATATCTTCACAAATTCTTCAAGAAGACTGCCTATGAACTCCTCACTGACAAGAAACCAAATGTAAGTTATTTCAAAGTCTTCGGTGCTAAATGCTGGATTAGAGATCCTCACCACCACTCTAAATTTGCACCGAAAGCACATGAAGGTTTTATGCTTGGTTACGGAAAGGACTCGCACACCTACAGAGTCTTCAACATCGCACTTCACAAGATTGTTGACACTGTAGATGTGCGGTTCGATGAAACTAATGGCTCGCAAAGAGAGCACCTACCTTCTGTGTTAGACGAACCAGCACCTGAGGATTCTATCAGGTTCAAGGCAACTGAGGATGTCATTCCTACTGAAGAAACTGCTGAAGAATTCATTTCTGTACGCGAAGAACGTCGAGCTGATGAAGATAATGCTGAAGAAAATGGTGCTGAGGAAAATGATCAAATTCCTCGAAGACAACCAGCTCATCCTCGCGTTGCAAAAGAAGTGCAAGTTGACAAGATCATCGATGACATTGAAGCGCCAGGTCCTCTCACTCGCTCAAAAGCTTCACACTTATCTAACTTTTGTGGGCACTATGCTTTTGTCTCTATCACAGAGCCCACTAAGGTAGATGAAGCATTTTCGAGCCGGAGTGGATTCAGGCCATGCAAGAAGAATTACATCATTCGAGCTCAACAACGTCGGGAACTGGTCAAGCGTCCAGATCCTCGCAAGCATAATATCATTGGCACAAAGTGGATCTACCGCAACAAGCAAGATGAAAATGGTCTTGTGGTGAGGAATAAGGCACGACTAGTAGCTCAAGGCTACACGCAGTTGAAGGAATTGATTTCGATGAAACTTTTGCACTGTTGCTAGACTTGAGTCTATTAGCATATTACTCGCCTATGCTAACCATCACAATATCACTTTATATCAAATGGATGTGAAAAGTGCATTCCTCAATGGTAAGCTTGAGGAAGAAGTATATGTTGCTCAACCCCTGTGTTTGAAGATCCAAAGAATCGACAAAGTCTTCAGACTAAATAAGGCCCTCTATGGCCTCAAGCAAGCCCCTCAAGCGTGGTATGATACATTGAAGGAATTCTTCGTGAAGAATGGCTTCACCCCGTTCACTCGACCCTACTCTCTTTACTAAATCATATGATGATGAACTGTTTGTGTGCCAAATATATGTTGATGATATTATCTTTGGCTGTCTTGACCAACGTTATAGTGATGAATTTGCCTATATGATGAGTGAAGAATATCAAATGTCTATGATGGGAGAGTTGAAATTCTTCTTAGGTCTTCAAATTAATCAACAACACAATGGCATATTCATATCTCGGAGAAATATCTCAAAGATGTCCGAAGAAATTGGCATGCAAGATTGCAAAGGCGTCAAAATTCCTATGCCCACAAATGGCCATCTATGCAATCGATGAAAATGGTATTGACTTGATCACAAGGTATACCGCTCCATGATTGGTTCTTTATTGTACTTATGTGCATCTAGGCCAGATATAATGCTTAGTGTTTGCATGTGTGCCCGATTTCAAGCTACATCAAGGAATCACACCATAAGGCTGTGAAGCATATTCTTCGATATCTAGCTCACACACCAACACTAGGATTATGGTACCCCAAGGGCTCTACTTTTGATCTCATTGGATATTCGACTCGACTATGCTGGTGATCGTGTGGACCGCAAGTCAACATCTGGTACTTGTCATTTCCTCGGACGATCTTTGGTGCGTTGGTCCTCGAAGAAAGCAGAACTGCGTATCACCGTCCATCGCGGAAGCTGAATACATTGCTGCTGGCTCGTGTTGTGCTCAATTACTATGGATGAAGCAAACCCTCAAGGACTACGGCATCAACGTGAAGAATGTGCCTCTCTCTGTGACAATGAGAGTGCCATCAAGATTGCTCACAACCCAGTTCAGCACTCGAAGACAAAGCACATTCAAATTCGTCATCATTTTCTTCGTGATCATGTGTTGAAGGCGACATCTCCATCGAGCATGTGAAGGCGAAGAACAGCTAGCTGATATCTTCACTAAGCCCTTGGATGAGAAGAGATTTAGCAAGTTGCGGTGTGAGCTAAATATCTTAGAATCTTGAATGTTCTTTGAAAAGGACACACATCCTAACACTTATGCAAAATTGATGACTTAGATGTGCAACACATGAAGAAACGTTTTCTTCAATCAATGAAGAATAACACTCTAAATGTGAAGAAATTAATGAAGAATTTGATTCTCGTAACCCTCGACAATTGTGCGCGGTGTCTGAAATCATCATTCTTATCTGGTGGGTCACGCCACCACCAAAGTTGAAAATCTTCAATTTGAGTTTTTCCTCTGTTTTGAAATTCTTCAGTTTTGAAATTCTTCAGTTTTTCAAATTCTTCAGTTTTTCAAATTCTTCAACTTTGCAAAATCTTCACTGTCTCCGTCGTCTTTCTTCATTGGCTATATATATATATGGATTTATGTCCTCTACAGCATTCACTTATGGCTAAATTCTTCAAGTCGCTTTTTCTGCTAAGTGAATGTGATCGGACCCTTCCCCTCTATGCTATACTCAACCCAATCCATTCACAAATTCTTCATGTGCGTTCTACTTTGAAACTCGTTCAAATTCTTCACTGTGTCCTTGACAGTTGAAGAAATTGCGAACGGAACTTTTAAAACGAATCTTATCCAAACTTCTATTTTACCGCTCAAACCGTTCCGCATCCCACGATGCATTATTATATTCACCCACGATCGCACACGATCTCCACTACACTGTACGTGGGTGACACATGTCGTGAGAAGGGAAGCGGTCAGGGGCACGTTCGTCCTAAATCTTCGGACGAGCCGTTTTTCACCGTGGCTATAAATACCCCTCTCTCCCTTCCTCACTCTTTTACTTCGCTCGACCTCTCTCCCGCTCGAGCTCCTCAAAACCCTAGCGCCGCCGCTACTCCATCGTCGCCGGTGAGGAAAAGCTTCACTGCCTTGACCTCTTCGCCGACGTACTCGCGCCGACCGTGGAATTTCTTCACTCCGCCGTCGCCGTAGCTGATTTCCTCTGCCAAGTTAGGGCGGAGAAGATCTGAACGGACGAACTTCTAAACTGTTCATCTCAGTTCGTCGTGTTCTTCACTTCGGGTAAATTAAAAGTTACTTTTATTTACTCGCTTTGATTCTCAAATTTTCTTCAAATTCTTCAAAGGTGTTTATTTCAAATTCTTCACACATATGAACACCTCAAATCTCTTGACTCATTTCTCTAAGCAATGATTTTCTTCAAGATTCCTCAATTGTGTGGATCTTCGATCTATACAACTCTGGAACCTAAGATAAAGAACGCTTATTGAAATTCTTCAAGGCTCATCTGGTCAAAATCCTCAAACTTGTTCTTTTTGAAAAACCTTCTGAGAACGCATATGACCTCTTCAAATTCCTCGCACCTATACTCTGTTCACAGGTACAAATGTCCGCTGCTGAATCCCTAGGTTCTCATCAACTTAACTCATTTGCAGCATTCCTCGAAGAAAAACTGCACACTTCTTCAGAGAACTCAATTGTTCAATTTCCTCACCTGAAGAAAATGGCAGATGGTAAGAAGCCGCAGAAGGGAGGAAAGAAACCTGAGGTCATGACAGCATTCGAAATCCCTGAGGAAATATATGCTGACTATTGCACACCAGATGAGGAAAACAAAAACCAACGCAAGGTGCGCATTCAGAAAATTGAACGGAGATGGGCACGGGAATGGAAGGAATACCGCTATGTTACACCTAAGTACATGAAGAAATTCGCGTTAAATCCTCCATGCCCAAGAGCTCCATTGGCACCAGGCCAAATAGCTGATCCCACTAGCGTCAAACGCGGTGAGGACTTTCCTGATGAATGGGCTAAACGCCAAGCTAAGTTGGCTAAGCAAGCAAAGGAAGCGGTGAAGAAATTCAATGAGGATTCTGCCGCTGCTGCTGCCACTGAGGTCTCGGCCAAGCCGAAGAAATCGATGCAAAAGAAGTCTGCAAATAAGCCAAGTGCTTCTTCATCTATGCCCTCACGGCCAAGTTCCTCAGCAGCTCCTTCCAGGCAAATTCCTCAGCAACAAATTCCTCACACCGCTGCTGCTCCATCAAAGTCCTCAGCTGCTCCGTCCAAACCTTCAGTTCCAGTGCATCTAGCGACTTGTCAAAGGACTGCTGGTTTTTCAATTGCCTCAGGCACCTCTGCAAATTCCTCAGCTGCTTTCAATTCTTCATCAGGCCCGACGCTGCTGAAGACAAAAGCAACAGCTGGACGTGGTCCTCGGCCTAGCCCAAGGAAGAAACAGCTTGTCGTCCACGTGCCATCTGATGATGAGGCATCTGATGAAGAACTTGAAGAAATCATCAGAGACCGTCAAGCTAGAGCCGCAAGAGCCAAGGGAACAGCTGTGCCACTGCTTTTGGACCCGAAGAAAGTCCTCGATTTCATCGACCTTTGGCACAACGATCCAAATACCCCTCTGCCTGATCTTCCTTTGACACCTGGTCAAAGTCATATGTTGACTCACTTCATTGCTGAAGAAAAATGGAAGTTCGAAAAGGCGAAGGAAATCAAGAAGGCTCAATACAAGAAGGAGAGGTTCTTGAAGAAAAATGTTGTCAAGATGACACCTGAGGAACTTCTTCAAGCTCAAACTGAAATTCAGAACCTCAGCAAGAACTTTGACACGTACTATGCTGATTGGCAAGTTGTCAAGACCAGATTCATCAATCTGACGAAGAATCTCACAAGTGTTGCAACTCTAGTGCAACATGAAAATCCTCAGGCTGAAGCATCAGCTCAGCCTGCTGAAGAAAATGTTGAATCCAGGGCTGATGAAGAAATTCCAGCCGCTGAAGAAACTGCCAGGGCACCCACTAGTGGTGCGCCTGAAGAAATTGCTCAAGACAGGGGAACTGCATCAGTTGCTCCTGAAGAAACTGCACCAAATTCCTCAGCTCCTCCTGCGCCAACTCCAACTCCTACTCTTCCATCTGCTTCGGATGTGAAGAAAACCAAGGCTGCGGAACGAGCTGCTGTGAAGAAGAGAAAAGCATCAGCTGCGTCAGATTCTTCAGCTGCGAAGAAATTGAAGCCAATGACCAGCTCAGTTGAAAACCCGATTGATGCTATTCCAATTTCCTCCATACCTTCAAAGGAAGTGGTTCCTTTTGGAGAAGAATATGAAGTGCCAACCGGATCTGATGAAGAACCTCAATCTCCTGCTCTGTCTGAGAAAATTGATGAGGAAATTGAAGTGGAAGCTGTCCCTTCAACCCCAGTCATTCCCTCATCAGACCATGAAATTCCTCAAGATGGTGCTGAGGAAATTGAAAATGAAGATGTGGATATTGGATGCACCACTCCAGTAATCAATGATGACTTTTGGGAAAGTTAGCATCCCAATACTCCTCTCTTCACCCCGCTTCAACAAGTTCCTCACTCCCCTGCACAGACTGTTCAAATAGACATTGAAGAAAATCAACCCACGAGTCCTGTGCATGAAGAAATTCCAGCCACTAGCGCTGATGAAACTGCTGCTGCTGCTGAAAATCCTCAGACTGCACAAGTTGAGGATCAAGAAATTCCTCAAGCTGAAGAACCTGAACTTATGATTCCAGAGGTGGTGATGCAACTGACTGACACCCCTCTGCCAAAGCAGAAGAATCCGTTCTCGACCAAACAGAAGTTCAAGGCTGAAGATTTCTTTGCTGAGCATGTGTTCTTCACTGAATATAATCCTTATGACTCTGCTCGGATTAGGAAGAGGCGCTTCTGGACTGCCAGTCAAGCAAACTTCTATTCCTCAGTGCTTTTCAACAAGGACAAAATCTTCGATCATGCTCATATTCCTCATGTGGATATGGAGTCGCTGCCAGGCTTTGAGCCCGTTCTAAGTGTTCTTCACGATGCAGGTCTTCTCAACTTTTTTGCGATATATGTGATTGGAATGAAGAGCTAATTCTTCAGTTCTATGCAACCCTGCACATCACCGGAGATGCTGAAGATGTAACTTCATGGGTCTTGGATTGGATGACCGAAAACACTCACTACAAGGCTCCGGCAAGTGAATTGCTTCGAGCCCTTCCACTCAGTCCTCCAGTTGACGGTGCACGTCGCATCTATGAAGAAAAGGAACTTTCAAATCACTATATGCAAGTGTTGATGAAGCCATTGAAACCAAGGCAAGCTCCAAGGACCAAATTCCTCGTCAAGGAATTGCTCTATGTGCCTCGAACAGTCTATCGAATTTTGTCGAAGACTATGAGTCCTATCAAGGGCCACGACTCGAATGATGAAGAAGTCGTTGGCATCATGAAGAATATGCTTTTCAACATCATCCATGGCGTTCCCGTCAATTTCCATGATTTCTTCATGAGGACTCTGGCCAACATTGCCATGTCACCTTTTGAGTTGAAGCCTTATGCACCTTGGATTATGAGATTCATCAGGTCAAGATCTTCAATGAATTACAAGGCTGACACTTTGAACCACTGCAGCTACCTGCCCCCGATTGAAGTCCTCAAACGACCAATTGCCTCAGCTGATGAAAAGGGAAAGGCTACTGCTGTGATAGATGAAGGCATTCGTCCATTGGATGGACAGTTTCGCAAAGCAGCATCTTACTCCACCAATGATGACTCTGCCACACATGACTCAGCAGCAAATACCTCAGTTAAGCATAGTCCTCAAGCTATCGCACCTGTGGTAATGGTGATCGTGAATTACTCCTCGGTCTTCATCGGAAGGTTGATCGCAATCACAAGTGGGTCAAGCGTCGGTTTGGTACTATTCTTTACAACATGACCTCAACTCACAATGCGGTGAAGAAAAACCACTACTATCTTCATGAAACCTTCAAGCGCTCTGGGCTGTTCTTTCACATGTCTACAATGAAGAAGAACTGCAATCAATGGGACTCAAGGAAGAATTTGACTGGTGCGCACCTCCTCGAAGAAATTCAAGAAGGTCAAAGTTCCTTCCTTGGTGGCCAGCTCCTATTCTTCATCTCGCGACACTGATGAAAATGAAGATTTGGAAGACACTGCTGCTGGTCCTACTTCGACAAACAACCCCGACAATGCTGGCGCTCCGTCTTCAACTTGAAATTCTTCAAGAGCGTTAGTCCTCAGTTTCGATCCTTTTGGTCATTCGATGACAAAGGGGGAGAAATTTGAGTTAGTCTTCAAGCGGGTCTCGTTTTTGTCTATATACAATATTTTATTAAGTTACAACTCTCGTTCTTCTGAAACCTTTTATTGGATCGAGTTGTAATCTTAAACCCGATGGTGCTTTGACACTTTTGATGCATTATGCTTTTGCTCTATGCTCTGATTTAAGTAGTGTTGATATGCGTTGATCCTTGTTATGCTCTGATCCTCATGAGCTCGGTGAAAATCTTCAAATCGATTTGGGATCTGATACTCATGAAAAGTTTCAAATTCCTCATACGCATTGGGCTCTGATACTCTTTATGCATTATTTTGCATGTTCTGCATATCATCAAGCACCATATTTCATCATGCATTTCTAATTCCTCATACTATATGTTAAATGCGTGTATGAATTACAAGATATAGGGGGAGATCTCCATGATTCAATTCTTCAAATGTGCATTGCCTCAAAAGCAATTTCCTCACTATGCACATCTTCAGGGGGAGTTCTTCTATATCTTGCAATCAAAATCCTCATTATCAGTATTTACACTTCACATATTTATCCCCGTTGAAAACTTAACCTGTATTGTCATCAATCACCAAAAAGGGGGAGATTGTAAGTGCATCTAGTGCCCCTTAGTGATTTTGGTGTATTGAAGACTTATAGGTTAAGTAACTAATGCGTTTGTGAGTGTACACAGTTCTATAAGTCTATGAGGAGTTTGATATTTACAGTGAAAGTCGACCCCTTAAAATGAATTTCTTCAATGAAGAATTTGATATTCGAAGACTTTTCGAAGACTTTGAAAGTGAAGAAATTGGTGTGACCTTGAAGACTTGGTATTCATTTGAGGAACATGAAGCGTGAAGACTTTTGTTTTCGTAGTTTCATTTTCTCTTTCTTGAGTCATAGGAAACACCGTCATCGTTAAAGGGGTCGAGGAAATACTAAGGAAAAATTTCCATGTGATGCTCAACTCAAAATCCTACACCTACCAATTCCTTGAGTGAAGCTTTTGGAAATCTCATACAGTTCAGTCAATTTCTTGATGATAGAGACGAAGCTCTTCCAGTCCTTGAGAATTTGTTCGGCGAGGAGTTAGGAATTCGCCAAATCTGAATTGCCTACGATGAGGAACATGATAGCCCCGAGGAATTTGATGTTCCAATTTCCGACCGTTCTTGTCTCTGCTTGCCACCTGTCCCCAAAATATCTCCACCTAACGGTCATATCATTTAAGGGCATTTATGTCTTATCATGTCGGGCTGCTCCCTAGGCTATAAATAGCCGCCCCTACAACCACTAGTTGGTTGGCTGCTCGAGAGAACTTGACACTTGTCATTTGAGAGCAACCCATCCTCCGAGGACTTTGGCGAAAATCATCAAGTGAGAAAAAACCAAAGTGAGGAAAACCCAAAACCAAACCCCAACAAACCCAAAGTGATTGAGCATCATGAAGAAATTGATCCAGCGTGGATCCGACGCTTTTACCTTTGAAGACTGTGCTTCTTCCAGACGGTTAGGCGTCACGGTCTAGAGCATCCAAGAGTAATTGTGGATCGCCGAGTGACCAAGTATGTGAAGGTTTGGAAGTCGCTCAAGACTTACCACGAGTGATTGGGCGAGGTCTGCGTGACCTTAGTTCAAGGAGAATACGGTGAGGACTTGGTGTCTGAGCTGCGTGCTCGGTGGATCGGGTGTCCGGGACTGCGTGTCCTCGAGTTTAAATACTCAGCCGCTCCAACCAGACGCATAACCGAGACAGAGTTGGAACTGGTCTACCAAATCATTGTCTTCACCAACCTAACTGGTTCTATTTCCTCAACCCTTTCATTTCCTCATTCTTGTGTTGAGTGTTTGTCATATCTGTGTTTGAAGACTTTGATGAAGACTTTCTCAATTTCCTCGGTTCAATTTCTTGATCTGTTGTCTTCATCTTGTGTTATCCTGTGATTACGCTTTACGTACTCTGTGATTGTCTTCATTTCATCATGATGACTATGCATGTAATCTGCTATGCTTACTTCTGAGTACTTATTCCGCTGCATGTATTTCTTCGCTAAGGAATTTCCTCACCGGCAAATTCCTCAGTGAAGAATTTGTAAAATTCATAAAAATCGCCTATTCACCCCCCCTCTAGTCGATATAACGCACTTTCAGACCATGACCAGCCGCATCACTTCTTCCATGATGGCATTCGCCGCCCTTCCCGCCTTCAGCAGTCTCCTCCTCCCGAGCCCTCCGTTTCTAGCGATAGGGGGATTACATTACATCCTGTTGATGTGGTTGTAGATAGAGGAGGAGCTGGTGCTAGGGTTCACGCATGAGGTCTTGTGAGACAAGAGATCGACCGAGGAAGAAGAGGACATGGCCAGTGGAAGGCACCGATGCGGAGGCAGATGCGCAGCAGGATCTTGCTGACGAGACGGTGGATGGCGGCGGCGCATCGCATGCGGAGAGGAACAGAGGAGCAGTTCCCGGAGATAACCTAGGTTTGTTGCGTGTGAATGGCCAGTTTTTTTTTTCTCGGAGGCAGAAACGGGAGCGCGGCCTGGGCCTGGGCGTTTGAGGGCCTGATTACGGACATTACGACTGCTCGTTGTGCGGAGCAGCGGCCCACAAGACGGTGCTTGCATCGCATCAGTGACCAGGGGATGATCTACATCGTATGTTAGAGTGATCCGACGGTTGAAAGGCTCAAAACACCGTGGAGGCTCGTAGGTCGCCTCGTTATACTGTTTCTCAATTGCATAGTGGGGTACTCTTCTCCAATATTCGGTTTGCATACTACAAGAGAAACAAGCAGACACATCACAGGTTTAGCTTGTAGTATACCAAACTCATTTTGGTAAACCGGTTCAGTAGTAAGGTGGACAGGATAACATCATGAAACAAACATATATCTATGTACTATGGTCACTGTATTGTCCATATCATTCTAGTTTATGTTCCCTAATCAAGATAGAGACACAGTTAAACTCGTATATTTTTAAGACACAGCAGCATAGACAGAATATAAGTGTGAGAAACTACACAGCATTGCCAGCACTAGTAATGTGCATCACCTGAGAACATAACTGTTTATACAACTTAAACTGAAATCAACATAGAGCAATAAGTTAGAACAACAATCCAGTTAAGGAAATAGGTTTAAAACATACATGTTGTGCCATTGGAGTTTCAATTGGATCCTTCAAATTCGAAAGTAGTTGGTATGAGTAAATACAGTGATGCAATAGCAAAGGAGTATGGACCATAGCTACAGAATCTGACCTGAGAACAGTTGCTCTTCTGCTTTAAACATGGAGTTTGGGTTAGCTGTGGTGGTCTTCGTGCTTTGGGCACTGCAGTAGCTTTACAAACTGCTCGTTTGGGGGTACTCTGTGGTGGACATGGTGCTTTGTCAACTATAAGTGGGTTACTATCTGTTGGGGTTGCGGTTTGATGGGTTGTAGCTGGTTCTCTGCCCAACGGTGTAAGTGTGCAATCTGGAAGAGTCTCGATTATGTGTGGTCGGGCTAGTTTGTGGGCCAGTACAACCATGGTTCTATCTGCATCGATGGGTAGCACTGTCTTTTGTGAAGAACGGGTTTTTGCTCCCTTAGATACTGCCATCACCCCCTCCAATTAAAATGGTTGATAAACAAGAAAAGAAATTGAACGTACAGACATTGTATGATAGACAGATGTGGTAATTCACATATATGTTGTCTAACCAAATAGGACAGCATGACACAATTTCACATATATGATGCCTAACTAAACAGGATAGCATGACACAGTTTCAGATATATGATGGATAACTTAACAGGATATAATGGCATAATTCAACATATGATGAGTACCTAAACAGGATGACATGACAAAACTATATGATGTCTTTCTAAAATAGGTTGGGATGAAATAATTCACATACATGTTTTCTAAGTATACAGGATGTCATGATATAATTGACATAATTGATTCATATACTAAGCAGCTGGCACTCGCATGTATGATCTCTAAACTAAGCAGATAGAATTCAATATTGTGCATATGATGTCTAAACTAAGCAATGCAAGACACCATATGCATCATATGAGAAATATAAACATTGCAACTTAGAGCATACACCTCAGGTGGGATATAGGACTGGTCATCTGTCTCTCGAATCCTCCTCCGAGGAGCTCCTCAGAACCATCGAGATATATGCTTCAACAAGTACCATTGCCTGCTCTGAAGACCTTGTTTTCACTCCAGATTTTTCCATAACTGGCTCAAATGGCTGATACACATGAAGAGTAGTTCAATATACATAGATTGTCGACAAATGGAATACGTAATGAAAAAAAAAGATGGCATGAGATAATTCACATATATGATGCATGGCTCCATGGCGGTGCATAATTCACATATATGATAACTGGCTGAAAAACATGGCATTGCATAATTCACATATCTGATTAGAAAGCAAACAGGAGGCATTCACACTAAGCATGTCTAATCTAAGCAGATGGCATGGCAATGCAAGACACCATATGCATGATATGAGCAATATAACCTAGCCAAGTTAGAGCATGCACCTCGGGGAATACGTTGGTCATCTCTCTCAATCCTCCTCTCGAGGAGCTATCAGTAACCAGAAGAAATCTGCATCGACTGTGTAGCATCGATCGCTTAGAAGACCTTGTTTTCACTCCAGATTTTCCCATGACCGACTCAAATGGCTGATGCACAGGAAGAGTAGATGAATGTATAAACATTGTTGACAAATGGAACACATTATGGAAAAAATATTGCACGATACAATTCACATATAAGATGACTGGCTAAACAGGATGGCATTGCATGATTCACGTATATGATGCCTGGCTAAAGAAGATGGCATTGCATAATTCCCATATACTCCCTCCGTTCCTAAATATTTATCTTTTTAGAGATTTCAAATGGACTACCACATACGGATGTATATAGACATATTCTAGAGTGTAGATTCACTCATTTTGTTCCGTATGTAGTCACTTGTTGAAATCTCTAAAAAGACAAATATTTAGGAATGGTGGGAGTATGATATAGAAACCAAACAGGTGGCATTCACACAAAGCAAATCTAAACTAAGCTGATGACATATAAGATGTATAATGTAAGCAATGCAAGGCGCCATATGCATGACATGACCAACATCAGCATGCCAGGTTAGAGCAAACACCTCAGGTGGTAAACAGGCATGGTCGGCTCCTTCTGAATCTCCATATGAACAGTTATCTTCCTCTGGAATACAATCTGGAAATGCGGGAGAGGGGGGGCACTTCGTCCACCATGGAGCAGCGTCTGTATGACATTATATTTGCATGCAACGGTCTTCTCTTTTTCTCTACATGTTCAGTACGATTGTGTACAATATCTGACATGCATAATAAAAAAATAGTTAGATTTTGTAAGGTCTAAGGGGTGCATGCAAAAATCAAGACTGATGGTAGCAAACGAGTGGATGGATCCAAAACTAATGATAGCAGGTAAATTATAGCTTCAGTTTAAAAAGATAGACAATGGATCATCTATTTTTTGTTGCCCACCCAACATGAACCACATAGAAGACCCCAGATGAACCAGATAGTAGACAGATACTACTCGTTGCTGGCTCGATATGAGACCCATGGGCAAATCAAAACTCAAGATTGAACGATAAAGTAGGTGGTAATAATATCCAATGTATAACGTAAGCAAACACGAAAGACTGCGACCTCTCTTCCGGAACTGTCTAGTCCTCAGGTTCATCTGCTCAGTCGATGATGGTAATGCAGTTGGCGTGGCTGACGGCAACGGGGAAGATGATCTGAGGCGGCAAAAGAAAGTCTGCAGGGGGATCTCTGCTGCAGTGAACGCTTCTGTCGATGGTACACCTCAGGTGGGGTGGATGACGGCACGGCAGGAGCAGGACATAACACACAGAGTTTTCTTTGACGCCAATCTGAAAATGAAGTAAATCTGTAAGGGCTCCTTAGAATTGGAGGATTCTATAAACGCAGGGATAGGAAAAACACAGGAATAGGATAGGAATGCACGTGCAAAACAGAGCATTTGGAAATATAGGATTTCAGTCAACCTGGGTGTTTGACTCACATGAATTGGAAGAACAGAGGAATGGAGAAACAAAGTGATGCGACGAGTGTACAACCTCTTTGGCATAGCCTTGTGGACCTCAGCATCATTGGGTTGGACACGGAGTATGGTGATGATGCTGGTGTGACTGTCGGAGGCGGGGAAGAAGATCAGAGGCCTCTGGAAACGGTGCTGAGGGTACTGCTCCGCTGTGATGGACGGTTCCGTTGTTGGAGCAGCTCCGCTAAGGTGTATGGCGACGAGGCTGAAGCATGACAAGAAAGACAACTTTAATCTAAAGTGGGACCCTAATATCATCTGCAATAGATGATGTAAAATACATCACCAAAAAGTGCTAGATGTAAAACGCATCAGCCGCGCCACGACCGCTCCGACAGATGTTGTAAGTACTGTTCACTCTGAACTTAACTGAAGAAAATGAACTTCACAGTCGAAACTGAATTTTACTGTCGAAACTGATTGAACTAGTAAGAGAGCATTGCAATAGATGTTTAGGGCGTTCGAGCACTAGTAGCAGAGAAGCAGTGATCTAAATCAGCTGACGCTCGAGCAGGGAATGCACTAGCAGAGAGCAAGTCGTGCAGTAGCACCGCGAGTGAGTGCTAAAGAAGCAACTCCTGTAGCTGCGGGAGGTCGTGCAGCAGCAGCAGCGCAAGCGAGAGCAAGAGCAGAGCAGCAGCACGAACGAAAGCAGGAGCAGTGCAGCAGCGTGACCGACAGCAAGAACAGAGCCGCAGCACGAGCGAGAGCCGGAGCAGCTGCAGCTAGTGCCGTTGTGGAAGTCGCCGCCGAGGAAGCAACAACATGGGGGAGAGACGCCGTGGATGATGTGGCCGGCGACGGCGCCGTCGATGGAGATGCCATGTCTGCTCGGTATCGAGCACCGGCAGCCCCGTGAGATCGAATAAAAGATAAAATGCAGCGGTGAGTGCAGAACCTCCTTGGTGGCGCCGAGGTGGCCTCGGCTTCATCGGAGGAATTGGTGAGGGTGTTGCGGTTCCGGTGGGTCGGGTCAAGAAGGCGCTGTGGGGATTGAGGTGGCGTGATAGACGAGGCGAACGTCGGAGCAGCTCCTTGGAGGTGGAGGACGGGGCGGCTGATCCGGCGGGACGACGAGATCGACAATGGATCCTCATCCGGTGCGGTGGATGAGGGACGGTGAGCTGTTGCGGTGGAAGACGTAGTCGGGGAAGAGTCTCCGGCTGGGCGGCGGTCAGGAGGCCGACGGAGGAGCGTGGGGTTTCGCGGGTTTTGGCGGCCTCGGTGTACGAATAGGGGGAGGGGGCGAAGGGGGATGGGGGAGCCAAGCTTAGGGACGCGCTTGTCCGAAATGTAGGGTAAGTTACCAGCGTACCCCCATAGGTTTTGACACCACGACGTGGAGCTACATTTCCGGCTGAGGATTAGAAGGGGGATTTCGCCTGTCTGGGCTGCGGGAGCGATTTCGGATGAGGAGGGAGTTCTCGCGCGTGTCCAAATTTCGGGATAACAAGGCGCGGCGCGGGTTGAAGAAGTGGGAGTTTCAAAGCAGGTGAGACAAAAGATAATCGAGCTTGAAAATTTCAGGATAACAAGGTGTGGATTCCTTGTTCGGCAGAACAAACTTAACGTGTAAAAAAATCATACAAGACACAAGAGAGTCATGTCCCCTTTTACTATATTGCTATAGATGCCATTGAAAAAATTACAAGAAAAATGTAAAAAAATCGGGAGAACATGATTACCCTGCACAGTACCAAATCGATTCGCACTTCCCTCAACAACAACAAAAAACAAATCAATTCCCACCAAAGAAAGAGTAATGTCCCTTTTTATATGATTACAGACGCCATGATCTCGAATTTCAATTTTTGAATCCACGTTATGTTGAATTCGAATATATCATTAGGTGACCTTGCGATATATAATTGATGTAGTCATACATTTTGATCTTCCATCATATATGAACATTTTACTCCACCATGTGAACATATATATTGTCGTTTACCATATGGACTAAATTTGAAACAATTTTCCTTATTTGAATACAATTATTGTCAAGTTATACAATAATTTAAATATTATCTTGATAACAAAAAGACATGCATATAGCAGTAATCATATTTCACTATGAACTACATGTACCATACGCTCTCCAATTCAAATATATGTATCCATTTTATGTTGAATTCAAATCATAGTAAATTATTGGTCTAGGTAGCGAGATGTTCGGGATAATCTAAACCTTGTTTTCATACGTATAATTTTTGGCTGAATTGAGACAAGTTTTGGTATAAGCCTCTTGCAAAACCGGAGATTCTCTCAACAAGCCTCGTGGTTCCGAGAGGGAACGTGTCACCTTTGTGTGCGAAACGATATACGCTGCCTCCCCCCTGATTTTATTTACAGAGGCAACATAGAACTATATGAGTGCCCTGTTAAATTTTGGAATCATTTCGGGTTCATTTGGCCTTTTTATACATTAATTGAGTTTCTGGACTTTTAATGTGCATAATCTAAATATGAATTGCATGCACATGCTCCGGTGCACCAAAGTGGGTTGAAAAATCACATGTGTGTCCTTGGTTGAATTTCTAGGTCCCATGGAAGAAATGAGAATGAAATTCAAACATCTGGGCATCATGACTCTACCGTGAACATCGAGAAACTTAGATTTTAAATTCATGTAATGAAACTTGGCATGGTGTCATGTCATGGCATTAACATGTTGTGGTAAAAAATTGGGCGATTTGGAAGCTCGTGGTTCTAAGAGGGAACGTACACCCCGCCCTTGAGTTTCTTAACAAAGGCAACATAGAACTACATTAGTGCCATGTTAAATTTTGGAATTATTCGGGTTCGTTTGTCGTTTTTATACATTAATTGAGTTTTTGGTCATTTAATGTGCATAAGTCAAATTTGAACTGCAAGCACATGCTCTCGTGCACCAAAGTTGGTTGAAAAATCACATTTGTGTCCTCAGGTGAATTTCTAGGTCCCATGCAAGAAATGAGAATAAAATTAAAACATCTGGGCATCGTGGCTCGGCCGAGAACATTGATAAACTTGGTTTTAAAATTCTTGTAAATCCAAAACACGTCTGAAAATCATGAAACTTGGCATGGATGTCAATCCATGGTACTACCATGTTGTGGTAAAAAAATTGGACGAATAGTAACAGATTTTGGTATAAGCTTCTTGCAAACCCAAGCTTCTCTCAAGAAGGCTCGTGGTTCTGAGAGGGAACGTGTCACCTTTGAGTGTGAAGCGATATCGTTGTCCCCCTTGAGTTTATTTACAAAGGCAACATAGAACTACATGAGTGCCCTATTAAATTTTGGAATTATTCCGGCTTCGTTTGGCCTTATTTACACGTTAATTGAGTTTTTGGTCATTTAATGTGCATAATTCAAATTTGAACTACAAGCACGTGCTCCCGTGCACCAAAGTTGGTTGAAAAATCACATGTGTGTCCTCGGGTAAATTTCTAGGTTCCATGCAAGAAATGGGAATGAAATTCAAAATTTTGGGCGTCGTGGCTGGGTTGGAAACATTGAGAAACTTAGTTTTTTAATTCCTGTAAATCCAAAACACGCATGAAAATAATGAAACTTGGCTTGGTGCCATGACATGGCACCAACATGCTGTGGTAAATTTGCAGTCCGATTTGCGAAGGCGCACACATTAACAATCAACAAACTCATTTTGGAACAAGTGTTGTCACGTTACAGTCGGAAACACAAGTATTATTAAAACCATGGGCGTTCTACTTACTAGTACCATTTATGTGCCGCCACACGTCCCCATTTTTTATTAGCTAGGAGGCGCCGTGCAGGGTAGCTATTTGAGTACGAGAGGCGTGCGATCAGACCCCTGTGTGTGCTTATCGGGAGGAGAGCCCTTTGACCTCCATCCGCCATCCACCTCTCTCCCAAGGTCTCCATTAATGGCGCCCGAGCCTCTGTTTAATGGCGTGGCTATGTCTCACTCGACTGAGATTTAAGAGAGAAAAAGAAAATCTGATAGCACGGATCTTGATGTAAGATCCGACGGACCTATATAGCATCTACTGCGACTTATAGCAAGACTGATGAATATAGAAGGACAGTTTTTTTTATCAAAGAAGGGCTTGCCCTTTCCGATTTTCATTACTGAAAACCACCACAATTCACAAGAAGTTCAACACAACTCCAGCCTAACACGAAGGACTAAAATTGCTAGATTGAAATCGCAACATCCCAAGAGGCCAACAAAGGCCAAACATCCGCGCTAGAACCCAACATTTCACAACCGACGACACAATCGACATCCTAAACCGATTATTACATCAAAATAAACCAGGAAACTGAAGGAAGCCTAGCAGCAACTAGAAGAACAGCAACGCCAGGGTCGCCACAGCAAGAGTTTTCTTCATTCCAGCCTCGCAACATTGATCTTCCACAGAAAGATAAGGATGATTAATTGTCTTACATAATTAGAAAGATAACTAAAAAAGCCACATGCGGCTACGCCCAAAATACACAAGGGAAAAATAAGAAGGAAGACAAGGATCTGGCTCGCTGATCTCTACTTTCTTGATGCGTTGCTCCAGGCCGCGGGAACTAGTCTCCGCGGCGAGCGGCGATGAGCTCTCTCGTGTCCTCAAGACGCTGATTGAGAACATCCACGGATTCCTCCACCAGCCTTTGGCGCTCGTTGCGGAGCATGTCATTCTCGTCCATAAGTTTCTTGACGATGATGTCGGTCCTCTTCAATAAGGCACTGGTCTCCTCCTGCTGGTCTGCACTTCGGACGATCTTCTCCCTCAGCAGGTCACGCTCGGCCCGGAGCCTCTCATTGCCCTCCCTTAGTTGTCGGATGACACCGGTAGCCTGTTCAAACGAGGCTTTCACGTCGTCCTGCAACCTCGCCAAGCCGGAGATCTGATCCATCTGGCTATGGACGATCGCATGCATGCGCCTGTAACAGTCGTCGCCTGCCCGCGAGAAATTTTCCCTGGCGCGCGGGCGCTGGCAAGACATCTCTGCTGCATTCGTGGGCGGCGGGACATCTCTATCGCTTCATGGCGTGGCGGACCAGTCTGCTGCATCGACGGGCGCGGCGGGACCTCCGTCTTTGCTTGCGGCGGCGGGGACCTCTGTGCTGCTACTTCCGCGCGGCGGGACATGTTGGTTGCTCTCGCAGCGAGGCGGGACATCTCTCGTGCTTCCGCTTCCATGCTCGCCTCTCCCTGGTAGCAATCTCTCGACCCAGAACTCACGCTGGCCATGGCAGACGCAAGGGAAGGATGCTGAATGACTTATTTGTTTTTGTGGATGAGGAGTTGAGGAGGAATGTGCAGTCATCTTGGCATACTAGTATTTATAACCGAGTACTAATATGCTCCTAAGTGGGAAACCGTTTAGGTTGTGATCGGTGTGAACAGGTTTGGAATTCAATATACTAGCGTGGTACTAATACGCTCCTAAGTGGGAAACCGTTTAGGTTGTGATCGGTGTGAACAGGTTTGCAATTCAATATAGCGTGGAGTAATTTGGAATGTGACGAGACGCAAGCTCAAAATTTATTGACGGTTCTAGTTTCGAAGTGCGACACTATTCCTGGATGGAGTACTTCTTTTTCTACTCCCTCCTTCCCGGTTTTATAGGGCTTATCTCAAAATTTTAGTTTTTCCATTTTATAAAGCTCAATTTGGTTGTTCCCCAACACATGTTCAGATTCCAAGGTGCATTAAATCATTGCATGCAAGTATTAAGAGAAAATTGACCAATGCATGTACTTTATGCATGCATGCATTGCAATTAATGCATTGATAAACATATTTTTTTAGAAAAATAGGAGCATTAATTAGGTGCTTTTGCAAACTACAAAAAATATTCCACCACTCACCATAAACCGGAAAGGAGGGAGTACTGCTGTGTACCTGCAATAACTGGCACCGTCGAATACATATCTTACGGTTAATGGGGCGTTCGACAGGAATAGCCGCTTGGCGAGCTCTACGCTAGTCCTTTTTTCAGACGCATTAAACCTATCTCTCGGGACTTCTCGCACGCACCATCCTGCCACCCACAAAAACTTGTACTCTGAGTTTAGTAGTACGTTATACAGGAAGAGAAGAGGTGCACGCACGCACTCATCCTCTCACACATGCGTCTGTTTTTTCTCGAAAAGGAGGATGATGACCCCTGGCCTCTGCATCTGGGAGTCACACACGCATCTGTAGCTACGAATTGTAGTGTTCTCAACCATCCGATTGGCTCTATCATGGATGTACCTATATACTAAAACATGTCTAGATACATCTATATTTTGACAAATGGAAGGCATGTATTGTGGAACGGAGGGAGTGCTTGTCATCAAAATGGATAAAAAGGGACGTGTCTAGAACTAAAATACATCTACATACATCCCCTTTTATCCATTTTGATGACAAGTAGTACTTCTTACCCAAAGGAACTTTATATCCAACAGACACAAAATATCCGTTCGACTGTTGGAAATTACTGATCTAATGTCGAAGTAATTGCTGCAGCGCCACCAAAACCAACCATTTCTTAAGCTAAAGTAGACCAAGGTAATCCCTATATTAGCATATTACTAAGATAAACAGAAGGCACTGTCGAAACATTTAGGATGTGAGCTTGTCAATCTGAATGTGGAGGGACAAGCTTAGCCCCGGCCAGTAGCTTGGGCGGAACTGTCAAGAAGGTCAGCTCCTGCATGTCGACGTCGCCGGGATCCTTGCTGCTTGTCACCTCCATTTCCACCTTGACGGCGTTGGTCGTGCCTTTGGGCTCCCCCGGCGGGCCGTTCGCCCATAGCTTGGCCAAGTAGTGCGGCAGTGGGGATGCCCCTGCTCTGATGTAGACGACCAACACGGCGATAGGTGCGCTGATGTCGAGCACGCCGCCGACCAAGAAAAACGCGCGGCGGTCCTCCTCCGCGAATAGCAAGAGTTGTGGCTCCGATAGTGGCACTTGCAGCTGGAGCATCTTGCCGTACCGGATCCTGTGCACAGGCATGGGATGTGCGGTGCTGATGTGGTGGTAGAGCGCCTGCGGCGGGCCTTCGTAGCTGCAGACGGACGCACGGGCATTTGCAGGGCGCGAGCGAACACACGCCTCGGTGATCGGCGAGCTTGTGGTAAGTAACGTAGAGCCCACGGCCTTCGTGCGGGCACTCCACCCTCACCGACGAAAGTACGGAGTCCACCGCCGTGTTCCGACGTCGAAGCCACCGCCAGCGCTTCGCACTTCCGCACTGCCGCTGGTTCCGGGCGCTCAACGCGGCAGTCCACGCAGGGCAGGTGCCCTCCCTTGCACTGCAGAAATCAATCCAACAGCGCATCAATCAAGAAACCTGCACCTTGCTCAATCAGCCGAGCGAACGAGGTGTATTGAACCTCATACACCGGAGGCGTCAAGGGCGGAGGCACAAAGGCAGTGGAGCACGGTGAGGTCCATCGAGACCTTAGAGAGCTCCATCGTCGGGTCCTGTTCCTGTTCGGTCTGCATGATCTCGCCCTCCTCGTGCACAACCATCCTTCAAGGCGCATTAAATCAACACATGCAAGTACTATCAAAAGAAGAGTCACGGCATGCATGCATGCGTTGTAATTAATGCATCGGTAAACGCAAATTATTGAAATATATCAAGTGCAGTGCTTTGGTGTGTCGCGTCAACTCGTACATCAACGAAGTTTGATTATCCTCTCCTCGCGGACTTAACTGCACCTGCCTTCGGTTGTATGACAGGTTGGCCACACACCTGTCGGGCCCACCTGTCATACACGCAAAGACAGGAGCGTCCCTCCCTCGCCCATGAGTGTGGTGGCTGGCAAGACTAGGAGAAGCTTTCGCTACACGCTCCCCCTCCCGCACGCGGTGGACATGTTGCAGTTCAATCGGTGCCAGATGGCCAGAAGCGTACTGTAGTACTCCTCCAGTGCAGTAGTACACCATCATTGTTTGACTTCCTGAAGAGGCGAAGAGCCAAGCGCAGCCCGGATGCTCGTGTGGCAGTTTCATGTGTAGAGTAGTCTAGATAGCGTGTACCGTGCCTGTAAGCTTAAAATCGTTGGGGTCGGCGCCATGCTATGTGGCCGTCTCGAAGTTTTTAAAAAAAATTAAAATAGTCTTCTGGCACTACCTGTCACCCTGGTGATTGTAGTTTACACGCTCATCTGGTCAAGACAGGAATATATATTTTAATTTTTTTTTCAAAAGGGGACTCCGGCCTCGCATCGAGCGATGCATACGGCCACATATATTTTAATTTGTGGTGGGTAAATGTTAGAGGTTGCAGCAAATATATTGTACATCATGGGTCTTTCAGCCAAGTTTAGAGGCAAGCATGTGGGGCCGGTGCTATGATGTGTCGCTTCAACTCAGAGAACGAGGAGAAGCTTGATTTTACTACAAGCCTTCTCCCTCGCCCATGCGCTGGTTGCTCATAAGCGAGGACAGGCTTTTGCTTAGTAGTAGTACTTCTACAACAAGCTATCCGTCCCTTCGCGGTGGACGGACATGCAGCGATGGATTCAACACTGTAGAAGCAGTAGTAGTAACATCATTGTTCATCTTCTCGAAGAGGCGAAGAGCCAAGCGCAAACCGAACGTTGCAGTTGCGAACATTGGAGCACGCATATAGCCAGGCTCTTGCATGAGACAAAATTGCTATGTGGGCCCACTATTGTACTAGTACGTACAACTACTTGCTAGTATAACCCTGTAAACCAGAAAGGAGTATTTGCCCTTCTAGAGATTTCAACAAGTGACTAGACTACACCGAGACGGAGTACATATGGAGTAAAATGAGTGAATCTGCACCGTAAATAAATACGTACTAGTTCTATCGTTTTCCTCTCCGAGGTGCACAATATTGAGTATACTGACTAGTCTCTTTTTGACACGCATTTACATTTTTTTGACATAGTACAGACGCAAGCGCTCATATACACGTGCATACACTCACCCCTATGAACGCACACATGCACGGCACTATCATCTTGAAATTTACGAAGTCACCATAGGCACCTCGTCGTCGACGGGTCCATAGGTGCTTGAATGCCAAGGAGGAAGAGGGTAGCGGTTCCGAGGCGTTGAGCAGTCAATGATGCATCCTCAATTACATGCAGAGGGAATTAATTGGAGAAGCAGACTAGAGCCAGCACGATGTGAATGCAACAGAGTTTGGACTCTCATATAATAAAGGCGCCCCACCACTCCAATCCATCTACTCCCAAGTCTCTCTGCAACACTGCTCACTCCAATCCAACACCAAGTGACCAGAAGCCACAAGCACCTATGGAGGCGATGGACGCGAGCAGCAATCGGCTGTGCCAAATCATCAAGGCGCCGCCTGCGGCCCCGCTTGCAGCGCAGCGTTCAGACAGTCTTTGGAGACCGCAGGCATCGTAGCCCTCGCCGACGCCGGATTCGCCTCTCGCATGGACGACATGATGGTCAACTCCATCCGCAAGTTCATCGCTGTCAAGAAGCGCGCGGACGACCTTGCCGTACTGCTCCAGCCCGCACGCCCAGGCTCCTCATTACCTGCCACCCTCATCGGCCTACATGGTGACGAACTCTTTCAAGCCCTGGTGGCCCTGCAGGTGCCGGAGGTCGCGAAGAAGAATGTGCACCTCGAGGCCGCGCTCGCCACGCAGCGCTCCGCCATGCAAGAAACCATCGACCTGCACATCCACGTCTACGAGGAAATCGTCTACTTAAGCCACTACAAGGCAAGCGAGGACAGAAAGACGTTGGCCTTCTTCCAGCGGCTGGAATCTTTGGACGCCATTGTTCAGAAGCACGTCGACCTGGCCACAAAAGCCGCTGCTACTTAGGCGTCGTTCGGTGGGCCGGCGCCCTGAGTCGAGGAGGTGGACATCGTCGATGGATGCATCTCTTCTTCTTGCCTCCTGTAACCAGCGCTGCATCGCCTCGTGGCCTTAATGTTTTATTAGTATAGTACTCCCTCCATTCCCAAATATATGTATTTCTAAAGATTCCAGCAAGTGACTACTACATACGGAGCAAAATGAGTGAATCTACACTCTAAACTATGTCTTCATTCATCTGTATATTGTATTCCATTTGAAGTAGTATCTAAAAAGGCTTATATTTATGAGCGGAGGAGTATATGGCATTTTTATTCCAATCGTAACGTTTTTCTTTGTGAGGTGGGGCCGTAGTTGAGCAAACCCACCCCACCCACCGGGCGTCGGCCGAGTTTAGAGTTAGAAGAGAGAAACGAGGGAGGAGGGCTAGCTGTAGCACGGATGCTGTTGTCAGATGGGACTCGTGTTTATAGAATAGGAGTACTGAGCACTCGTGCCTCTTTTTTTTTTTTTGAGGGAAAAATTAGTCGTATGTCTAGTACCACTAGTTGAGTGCGTGCGACCTATAGCTGTCATCACTTTAGGTCTACTTTTCGAACCGCGGCTACGCTTCACAGTACATATTTTTCACGCATTTATCCTCCTATATGTACTCCTAGGCTATTTCCACGTGCTCCCATTCGCCGACATGTGGGACATAGAGCATCTGGGTCGTAGTGCATGCACGACTCGGAGCATATGCCGGGGTACTTTACATTTCAGACCTCACGAATTACATGCAAACCCCCCGTAGAAGACTAAATAAATCAATGAATTACTACATGAAACCGGATTATTTTCATGGAAACCGGAGCACGTTCATTAAATTTTGGACATAACACGTTTATAAAAAATGACCGGACCTAAACCAGTCTAAGGGCCTCTTTGATTTTTCCCGAAAAAAGGGCCTCTTTGATTCGCAGGATACTGAAAACACAGGAATGGGGAAAGTATGATGGAGATGAACCGAGACGAGGAGAACTCTAACTCAGTTAGAGGTTAGAGTTAGATTCTAACCCTGAACTAACTCTAAACCAAAGAGGTGTATGGATGGAAGGGTTAGATTGACAATAAATGCTCTATCTCAATCATTTGACTACTTTGGACCCTATTTTTAGTCAGACTAAAATAAGTCCCTTGGATCCAAGCACCCTCTTGGTGTGGTCGGCTCTTCTGTGGCCTCCTCCCGCTTAAACGAACCATCTATACAATCAAGCATGCAAAACATGATTATTTTCACTTTGTCCATACAAATGAGATATCCCACTTAAACATACAAGTCGTCAATCAAGCTTCACAAAATAAAAAGCACTTCATGAAACAAAGAATGAGCTAACTCATCACGGAAGTTGTTCATGATAGGGAGGGAGCCCGGAGCCCCTCACGCACCGAGGGAGGAGCTCGCCATCGTCGCTCTAGAGGAAGGCTCTGTAGAGCCCAAGCCCCGGGAACCCCTCCGACGCCGGCCCTTGCGAGTTGAGCTCGACACCGGCATCGGTAGCAGGGCCGCCTGCCGCCGACTGGGAACTTAATCTTTGGGCCTCTAGAAATAATGCAAGCCTATAACTAAAATACCTGGAAAGGTGACCTGAATCTTTGGGCCTCTAGAAATAATGCAAGCCTGAAACTGAAATACCTAGAAAGGTGAACTGAATCTTTGGGCCTCTAGAAATAATGCAAGCATGAAACTTAAATACCTAGAAAGGTGAACTGAATCTTTGGGCCTCTAGAAATAATGCAAGCCTGAAACTGAAATACCTAGAAAGGTGAACTGAATCTGTGGACCTCTAGAAATAATGCAAGCCTGAAACTGAAATACCTAGAAAGGTGAATTGAATCTTTGGGCCTCTAGAAATAATGCAAGCCTGAAACTAAAATACCTAGAAAGGTGAACTGAATCTTTGGGCCTCTAGAAACAATGCAAGCCTGAAATTGAAATACCAAGAAAGGTGAACTGAATCTTTGGGCCTCTACAAATAATGCAAGCCTGAAATTGAAATACCTAGAAAGGTGACCTGAATCATTGGGCCTCTAGAAAGATTTATTACCTCCTCAAGCAGCATCAAACAATTCCATGCGTGCACCACAAATCTATAGCAAGTTTGATCAGGATCTACTTTTCCTAATCAGAATTAGCGCTAGAGCAAGCAAGATCAATGATATGGCCGTGAGACAGAGAAGGAACGAACAAACTCACCCCTCTCGCGACCTCCCTGGTAGATGCGCCGCCGCCGCGCACGACAGTGGGAGAAAATGACTGGTGAAGGGGGAGCGGGGCGACCTTCGAAGGTCGGAGGGAGAGGGCGGTCGGAGTAGGGCGGCGGAGGCCGGAAGGAGAGGGCGGCCGGAGGGGAGATAGGGCGAGCGGCGCTTGGGTGGGCGGCCCTATGGGGAACAGAAAGGAGTCGTGCGAGAGGGGGGGAGCGATCTGGTGCGGGCATGTGAGATTTTTTTAGGGGAGCGATGTGGTGCGGGCAGGGGAGGTTTTTTTAGTTCTCTTTTAGTGGGCCCAGGATAACTAACCCAATTAGAACCTCTCCACCGGGCTAGTTTTTTTAGCTGGGTTAGAGCAAAGTAGCTCAAACTAACCCCTCTTGTTTCGATAATTTGAGGCTATTTCAACCCAAACTAGAACTAACTCAGGGATCCAAACAAAGAGGAGTGTTACTATACATGCTACAGTGTGGACCGTAGCACATTGTTTTTTATGGCCATATCACCACATTATTGTTTTCTACTGCTGGTTCACTGGGCTACCGTGGTTCGCACGGCTGGTTCACTGGGCTGCCGTGGTTCGCACTCCTCCGACCTGAGTAGTACTCCCTCCGTTCCTAAATATAAGTCTTCGTAGATATTTCACTATGGACCACATACGGATGTATATAGATGCATTTTATGTGTAGATTCACTCATTTTTCTCCGTATGTGGTCCATAGTGAAATCTCTCCAAAGACTTATATTTAGGAACGAAGGGAGTAGTATAGTACTAGTATATACCGCATTATTCTTTGCTCCTTCTTACTACTCCGACATGTGGGAGAGCCAGCATCCGGGTCGATGTGTCATGCACCAGATTAGAGCGCGGAACGGAAGGGGGGCATCACCCCGGTCGGAGCGCCAGTAATTCATGACTATAGTGAGTGGTCATATCACAAGTCTTTCCAGCAGTAACGCGCCGTCAAATCTCACAGCCCCACTCGCTCACCCTCCTCGCCTCTCTTCAAACCGCCTACCCGAAAACTGTCGTGCGTACTGCCCGGGAAAAGCCCCGCCCTCAACTTTTAACTACGTGAAAATAGTTCGAGCTTGTTCGTTCTATATAAATACAGTACTTGCTGTATGTTTAGAGGGTGCTTGGATCCAAGGGACTATTTTTAGTCTGACTAAAAATAGTCTCTTTTATAGGCTAAAGTTCCAAGCACCCCTGACTAAAGAGAGGCTAGGACTAGTCTTGAGGCTAAAAATTTGTAGTCATAGGAAACCTACTAAAATATGTATTAGCCCTCTCTCTCCTCATTTAATTCATCTCCTTTAAAACATGCGAGTTCTGTATTGGAGGGTTTGGAGGATAATAAATGCTCAATAACTTGATTTTAGTCTCTTTAGTATTTGGATCCAAGCATGGGTGAGGCTAGCAAGTTTTAGTCCCACTACTTTTAGTCATGGGACTAAAACGTATCTAAGCACCCTCTTATTCACCCGTGGGGTTGTTCAATGAATGGAGGGGCGGGGAGAACAAGTGAACAATACTACCTCTGTCCGGGTTTATTGGTCCCCATTGTATTTCGTGCCAAATTTTGACCATAGATTAAACTAAGAAAATGTTCACGCATGTCACCAAACATTATATTTTTCAAAACTATGTTCAAATACGAATCCAATGAGATAATTTTTCTTGACATGCATTAACATTTTGTTAGTTCAATCTTTAGTCAAAATTTGGCACAAACTATAAAAGGGACCTATAAACCAGGACGGAGGAGGTAATCTTGTAGTAGTAAGTAGGAGTCTTAGAGTAGTCACCTTAAATAGAGAGTTTCTTTTCTTTAATGCCACGTACACAAATTGAAACGCTTGTTGTGGAGAGAAAAAAGATAATCACTCCACTATATATGGACGCAGGGGCCTGAGCGCTTGCTTTACTAGGGTTGCTCTCTTCATTCTCTCATCCTCTCCAGATGTAAACAAGACAGCGGTAGCGACATTTTCTCTCTACTCACCGCTGGTCACAGATCCGGCCGGATCCCTTCGGCCAGTGTGTGTAGAGGACTAAAAGGTGCATCGTTCACGCGGTCATTACCGCCGAGGGAGGAAACCCACAGCTGCCGGAGGGGCCCAATCCTCTGCCCGTGCCGTTCTCTCCGACACAGCGCTGGCTCCGGAGGTCCTCCGACCCTTCTTCCTCCCTGCCGTATTGTCCGCAGATCCGACCTGCCGCAGTCGACATCCCAGCGACCCTCAGGTATAAGTTCTTCGAAAGCGGCCTTGCTCTACTGCCCCAGCTCCCCACGTGTCTGCATGTGCATGTTTTTCTACTCCCATCAGCTCTTCCAAAGCCACCTAAATTTTTAGTATTATTAGAGGTAAAGCTACTTCATGCATTCGAATCTAGGGCTTTGTTCAAACAATGAAGAAAGGGGGGAAAGTTGTAGCATGAATCTAGGACTTGATTCAAAGAGGAAATAATATGGTGAAAGTAGTAGAGACCGGATACCCAACAGGTCTCTTGGTTGAAAAGGGAAATAATGGGAAAACGTAGTTCAAACTGGATAAGGAACAGATCTATTATTGGTTGAAAAAAGGATAGAAAATGGCGGCTGGTGGACAAGTCAACAGAGTATGTCCAGGATTAGATTTGCTGCCATCACATAGCAAAAGGTCTCCAGGATTAGATTTGCTGCCCTCACATAGTAAAAGGTCTCAGGATTAGATTTGCTGCCCTCACATAGTAAAAGGTCTCAGGATTAGATTTGCTTCCCTCACATAGTAAAAGGTCTCAGGATTAGATTTGCTGCCCTCACATAGTAAAAGGCGTCAAGGATTAGATTTTCTGCCCTCACATAGTAAAAGGTCTCCAGGATTAGGTTAGTTGCCCTCACATAGCGTGAACAAGCTCGGCATCACCACTTTATGCCTCCTTGTAGGTACATTGTGCTGATGCGTCCACTGTCGCATGTCCTTATACCAACCTTTTGCTGTTTTTTTGCGGGTAAACCAACCTTTTGCTGTAAGGGCGCATGTAAAATGAAGCGATCACACTGTTACCTTAGGGACATGTCTAACCAGTGTTATTATTAATCTAATGCCTTCAGTGATAAGATGCAATTAAACTGTGTTACAAATGGCACTGCTGCTGTTTTCCCCAGTATGATAAGTAAGTTGCTCCTTTACGCTGCTGAGTGTCCTGGTGTCCCCACGGTCCCATGCCCTTAAACCAACTCTTTAGCTGTTGTTGATTTACTGTGTCTGGTAAGCAAGCAATGCCACCATTAAAGTAATCCCATATATGAGGAATCTCATTGTTGATCGTAATGCTTCTGGTAACATGAAGCATTGCTGACGTTTTTAAATTTCTGTTGTCCTTGCATGATTTCCATGAACATAATTAAGATGCTTCTTTTCATTTTGTACATGTTTTGTATATTCTTATTGACCAGCAACTGTTTACTTTCTATCATTTTGTGCAGATAGGGATATCCATTTCACCTTGTTGCTATTGTGACCTTTTGATGAACTGCACAAAACACTTTTTTTGGAATGAGTGTCTTGTGGAGTTCAACTAAAATTTCACGTGGGCAACATCTCTCAATTTTGGTGGAACTGCACAAAATGGTTAAACTAAAGTGAAACCATGCTCTCTTGTCTCCTTGTTTGTGCTATGCAAACATGTTGTGCAAACAGGAATACTCTACTACAGATGTTGTGACGGGCAAGAGCAACATCTCTCAATTTTGGTGGAACTGCACAAAGTGGTTCAACTAAAGCGAAATCATGCTCTCATGTCTCCTTGTTTGTGCTATGCAAACATGTTGTGCAAACAGGAATACTCTACTACAGATGTTGTGATGGTCAAGAGCATTCGCCAAGTTCTTCGATTGTATGACATGGCTATCCAAGATGGATTTAATTCCGATATTCACTTTATCAAAAGGCTCTAATGGGTTGGTTCTGAATCTTGCAAGCTGGGAATCAGTGAGATGTGTAGGCATCTTTGTTGTACTTATTATTTCAATCTTATTTGTTGGTTTTCTGAATCTTGCAAGCTGGGAATCAATGAGACGTGTAGGCATCTTTGTTGTACTTATTATTTGGATCTTATTTGTTGGTTCTGAATCTTGTAAGCTGGGAATCAATGAGATGTGTAGGCATCTTTGTTGTACTTATTATTTGGATCTTATTTGTTGGTTCTGAATCTTGCAAGCTGGGAAACACGGCATGATGATGCAGAGGACAGCAACCATAACAGACAGTTCAAACTTGGTAGTATTATCTTTGTGAAAGTGCGACAAATGTGCTGATCGTAAGGCGTCCGAGAATAATAATTCTAATTGTTGTGCATGTTGATCCCGTGGCACTGATAGAACGAGCCAATGCATTGCTTGTTTTAAGTATAAATTTCTATTAAAGCTAATTAAATTTAAGTAAAGTGACCACTAACTCCTGTTATTACAGTACCAATACAGACCCACTCGTGAACCGACATGTGGCCGGAGTAAGTTTCTTAATGGAGGCATTTGAATGCGCCGAGGGTGCATCTTCGCCGGGCGTGCAGCGGACGAGGAGGGTAGTGCTTGTTGTCGTCTGTACACACTCACCTTCTTGTTGAATCCAGTTCCCCAAGAGCTGAAAACGAACTGCTGCCGCCGCCTACACACTTGTTCACTCGAAGAGACTCCAATGGCGATCCGAGGGGTGAGCCTGCTGGATATGGACTTCAGCAAGGAGTTAGTTCGCCGTTCAGTCCTATGGCTGCACCAAGTTGAATGTGATGTACACCAACGATACGGACTCGGTGAAGCTCTGCCTCGCCTCAGTCCTATGGCTGCACCAGGTTCTGGAGCATTCGCCCGTTCCATCGGCAGCGCCGACTACACCTTCGCTACGGTGGAGAGAAGGAAGAACACGATGATTCGGCCATCTGGTGCAACAAGTTGTCGACATCCAGAAGCAATACAAGATCATCAGCAACGGGCAGGAGAAGGACTTCGTGGTTGACCTCGCTGAGACCATCATCAACCCCTGATACGCCAACACGAAAGAAGACGACCTGAACACGTGGGAGGTACCTCTGAATCTAGCCTACATAACCTATGCGGCCAAGGACGCATACACATGCTACGACATGTAGAGGCAGATCTTGGACATGAGGGCGTGTCTGCTTCCCGTAACCGAAGAGTACACGGGCAGCCGCAGCGTCATGATCAAGCGTGCCAGGAAGGTCTAGATGTTGTACTTTATCTGTTTATAAGCACCTTTATCATCTGAGTGTTTCATGCATTAGCCTATGTGTCGTAATTATCTGTTTTGTCCGAAATATTTCTTTTAAGAACCCATTAACCTGATTGCTTTTTTTAGTGGCTATTTGCTAATGTATGTAAAATAGTTCACTTGTCCGTAAAAAAAACTAGTTCACTCGGCTGCCGTGCTTTGAATCTCCTTCCTCCCAACATATTCCTCTCCTCAGGTGGACCCAGTAGGTCTCTGAATTTTCTCCCACTTTCTTTTTCGATGTAAACTGAGTTTTCTCCCAGTACTTTCCCCTCGAACCAACTCAACTGTCCCACGTCTAGCCTAAAAATTAATAATACCCCACGTACTATTAACTCATCAAATTAAAATGATATTTTATTTCGTAAGTTGAAAGTTCTTACAAAATAATAATAATTATTGTTTATATATAACTTGCCAAGTTAACTCCGAGTGATTGCATACATAAGCTTGCAAAGATTTTACTGACGTGAAATCATGTGTTTATGTTTTTATAACATTTCTCCATCTAGCCCAACATGATATTTTCACCCAGCCCAGCAAGTCCGCGGATTTCGAGAAAAATGCAAATGGGATTTAAACGGGCTGCATAGATGCTACATCATTGTTTCACCCAGCCCACCAAATGGACTAAAAAACAAATGGATGGCTGACATGTGGGCGATGGGTCGAAACCTAAGAAGGCATTGGATTTACATCCAACGGCCGGCATTCCTTTTCAATCTCGTCTTCTTCCCCAGCGCTGCGGAACCTTTGCTCCAGCCTTGGCGTCCAGCGGCGTTGTTTTGCGCCTCAATAAACGCTACCCGCCGACGGCCAGGCCATCCCTCCACTCCGCACCTCCTATTATTCTCGCCGAGTGTAGGCCCACCCGCACCAAACCAGTCAAGTTTCCCACTCATCTCCGTCTGCGACTCCACCGCGCGTCTTCCCCATCTCCGGTCGTTCGATCGCCTTGTCGCCGTCCACCGCTTGAGAGCGCTCGGTGGCGTGGTCAACATCTGAGAGTCATCGGAAGAGGATCTGACGTGGAGAGCTCGACGGCTGGGACCCACGAGGTCCGAGGTCGCATGCAAGGAAAGTTCCTCCTTATTACGCCTTTGTCACGTGCCATTATGACGTGGGAAGGGCTTCAGATTTCGCGAAAAAACGCCCACCGACAGGTCGGACCCACCAGCTATATCTTCGCACGCAAGGAAGTGCCTCCTTATTACGCACCAAAAATGAATACCCCTGCTAGCTAGGACCCACCATAGTGGGTGGCTGACTTAATGGGCCTACTAAGTTGGCGAGGACGGAGGGCTTTGTCAACTTAGTCAATATGAACGATTCTAGCTCCAAAGGACCGTCGATGTCCATCCAACGTCCATAGTGCTTCTTCAACCTCTGGTCTTCTTGCTCCAGCTGCCCAAAGCAGCGCCGGTCGTGCCACGTCCTCCTACCTCTCGTGGCCGGCTGTGATGTCGCTGGAGGCCTCACGCCCCTACTACTCCCACCGCTGGCCTGTGGTATCCCTCTACTCACCCACACCCCTGCTATTCTGCGGCGACAGCAGCCTCACGCCGCAGCCGAACCAGTGAACCCTCGTACTCCTCTCCGCGTGGGCATCCACTGTCGCGTCTTCCCCGGCTCCACGTCGTCCCCTTCCTAGGCCTCGCCGTCGTCCACCGCCTTGGTGCTCTCGGCGCGGCGTGGTTAATGTGGTAAACGACCGACTTCCATCGGAAGAGTACTGTATGTGGAGAGGCTGACAGTTGGGTCCAAGGCCACAGCCCAGTTTTTTTGTGATTTTCCAAGTAAGTCGATTTGTCAGGCCTGTTGGGCTGCAAATCTTTCAAGACGAGGAGAGCTTCATTCGGCTGGCCGAGAAAAGGGCCTATCAGTAATGAGAAATGGGTTGTACATTTTTAAAACAAATCAAACCGGAAATTAGTTTCAAATATCTTTTTTTCATTTCGAGATTTTAAATTACATTGAATTTGTTGGATTTTATATTGATATACATTTATTTTTAAAATCAGTTTGAATGTGAGTCAAAATTTCGGGATTAAAAACAGTTCGGTCCGCACCGAAATATGCAAAATTTCGTATATTTTTTTAGCCGTGGCCACAATATGGGCTGTAATGCTAACAAAAACAATATGGGCTCCAAAAAAACCTTAAGAATTAGCAAATGGACTGTAAATTATTAGAAATAATGGAAGATGGGTTGTATGCTGTTTTCCACAGATTTGAGGCTTTCCTAAAAAACGGTTGACGCACAAGCAGTGACTGTTGGATGGCCATCCAACGGCCGTCGTGCTTCTTCAATCTCTGCTCCTCCTGCTCCAGCCGCTCAAACAAGCACCGGCCGGACTGCCTGCTCCCTCCTCCCTGCAGCCGGCTGTGCTGCCGCGCAGGCCTCACCGCCCCACCATACTCCCATCGCTGGCCTTGCCATCCCTCTACTCACCCACACCTGCTGTTATTCTCCGGCGACGGTAGACGAACCAGTAAACCCTCGTTCAGTCGTACTCCCCTCCGCGTGGGAAACAACTGCGGAGTCTTCCCTGCCTCCGTGTCGTTCCCTTCCTAGGCCTCGCCGTCGTCCACCGCCCTGGTTCTCTCGGCGCGGCCTGGTCAACGTGGTCAATGACCGACATGCATCTGAAGTGGACTATACGTGGAGAGGCCGACAGCTGGGTCCACGGCCGCATGCAAGGAAATGCCTCCTTATTACGTGCAAAATAATGATTCCTCCACCTGACATTGGGAACCCACCGAAAGGGCCTCAGAATTTCGCGAAAAAAACGTTACCGCCGCTGACAGCTCGGACCCACCAGCTATATCTTCGCACGCAAGGAAGTGCCTCCTTATTACACACAAAAAAAAATGAATACTCCCCCTGTTAGCTGGGACCCAGTATAGTGGAAGGCTGACTTGTGGGCCTACTAAGTTGATGGGGACAGAGGGCTTTGTCAACTTAGTCAATATGCACAACTCTAGCTCCAGTGACCGTACAATGTCCATCCAACGGCCGTAGTGCTTCTTCAACCTCTGGTCTTCTTGCTCCAGCCGCCCAAACCAGCGCCGGTCGTGCCTCGTGCTCCTGCCTCCCGTGGCCGGCTGCGATGCAGCGAAGGCCTCACCGCCCCCTACTACTCCCACCGCTGGCCAGGCCATCCCTCTACTCACCCACACCCCCTGTTATTCTGCGGCGACGGCAGCCTCACACCGCAGCGAACCAGTGAACCCTCGTACTCCTCTACGCGTGGGCATCAACTGCCGCGTCTTCCCCGGCTCCGCGTCGTCCCCTTCCTAGGCCTCGCCGTCGTCCACCGCCCTGGTGCTCTCGGCGCTGCGTGGTCAACGTGGTCAAGGAACGGCTTCCATCGGACGTGGACTGTACGTGGAGAGGCTGACAGCTGGGTCCATGGCCGCAGCAAGGAAGTGCCTCCTTATTACGCGTAAAATAATTATTCCTCCACCTGACAGCGGGGACCCACCGGACGAGCCACCATATTTCGCGAAAAAATGTTTCCCCCCTGACTGCTGGGACCCACCAGCTACACCTTCGCACGCAAGGAAGTGCGTCCGGGAAAAAAACAAAACGATTCGCCCCCCTGACTTCTGGGACCCACCAGCTACATCTTCGCACGCAAGGAAGTGCCTGACTGTCGGGACCCACCTGGTCGAAGCATACGTAGTGTTGTCATTCTGGTCGCGAACGTGTACGTATATACTGGTCGATGTAGAGGCGCGCACGTGCCATATTAGAGGCGCGCACGTAGCATGTACACGTACGTACAGCGGCGAGGGTGTAAGAAAGAAAATACGGCCACGTACGTACATACGGGCAGGGTCTCGAACGCCTACTCGCGCATACGTACATGGCTGGGTCGAAACGGAGAAACAGCGTCGTCGTCGTGTTCATGGGGAGCCAACCGGCTGGGTCGGAACGGAATGCGTGGTCGTGTTCATCGGGAGGGCTTGGACGGAACAGGCGATGGAAACGAGGCCTGCGTACCGCAGAACAGAGGAAACGGACCTCCTACATTCGGAACGGGGTCCTATTGATCGGGAGGGGTGTGGCGTACCGCAAAACGGAGGAAACGGACGTCCTATGGTCAAAATGCGGGTCCGGTTGATCGGGAGGGGTGTGGCGTACCGCAAAACGGAGGAAACGGACCTCCTACGGTCGAAACGGGGGTCCTGTTGATCGAGAGGGGTGTGGCGTACCGCAAAACGGATGAAACGGACCTCTTACGGTCGAAACGGGGGTGTTGTTCATCGGGAGGGGTGTGGCGTACCACAAATCGGGGCTCCACGGGATACTGTTCATCTCCACCGTCGACCTCCTCCAGCCTCCACGGGCTACCATAGACCTCCTCCAGCCTCCACGTGCTCCTGTTCATCCAGCCTCCACCGCGCGCTACTCCACCGGCTACTGTTCAACCACCCCTCCACGGGCACCCCTCCATCGTCTACTGTTCATCCAGCCCTCCACACCACGGGGTCCTGTTCAACCACCCCTCCACGGCCACCCCTCCACGGGGTCCTGTTCATACAGGCGAAAAGTGCGCGGTAGTAGAGAGGCTAGCAATGGTGGAAGGATGGGAAAAAGTGCGTATGATCCATGGACTCAACATTAGTCATAAAGAACTCATATACTTATTGCAAAAATCTAGACGTTATCAAAGCAAAGTATTACGCGCATGCTCCTAGGGGGATAGATTGGTAGGAAAAGACCATCGCTCGTCCCCGATCGCCACTCATAAGGAAGACAATCAATAAATAAATCATGCTCTGAGTTCATCACATAACGGTTCACCATACGTGCATGCTACGGGAATCACAAACTTCAACACAAGTATTCTTTAAATTCACAACTACTCAACTAGCATGACTCTAATATCACTATCTTCATATCTCAAAACAATTATCAAGCATCAAACTTATCTTAGTATTCAACGCACTCAAAAGAAAGTTTCACATATCTTGAATACCAAGTATATTAACATTAAGCAAATTACCATGCTATTAACGACTCTCAAAATAATCTAAGTGAAGCATGAGAGATCAAGTTTCTTTAAAACAAATCCACCACCATGCTCTAAAAGATATAAGTGAAGCACTAGAGCAAAAATTATCGCGCTCAAAAGATATAAGTGAAGCACTATGAGCAAAACTATCAAGCTCAAAAGATATAAGCGAAGAACATAGAGTATTCTATCAAATTCCAATTCATGTATGGCTCTCTCAAAAGGTGTGTACAGCAAGGATGATTGTGATGAACTAAGAAGCAAAGACACAAATAATACAAGACGCTCCAAGCAAAACACATATCATGTGGTGAATAAAAATATAGCTCCAAGTAAATTACCAATGGAAGTGGACGAAAGAGGGGATGCCTTCCGGGGCATCCCCAAGCTTTGACTTTTTGGTGTCCTTGGATTATCTTGGGGGTGCCATGGGCATCCCCAAGCTTAGGCTCTTGCCAGTCCTTGTTCCATAATCCATCAAAATAATTCACCCAAAACTTGAAAAGTTCACAACACAAAACTCAATAGAAATCTCGTGAGCTCCGTTAGAGAAAGAAAACAAAAGACTACTTTAAGGTACTGTAATGAACTCATTCTTTATTTATATTGGTGTTAAACCCACTGTATTCCCACTTCTCTATGGATCATAAACTATTTTACTAGCCATAGATTCATCAAAATAAGCAAACAACACACGCAAAACAGAATCTGTCAAAAACAGAACAGTCTGTAGTAATCTGTAACTAACGCAAACTTCTGGAACTCAAAAACTTCTACCAAAATTAGAGGACCTAGACAATTTGTTTATTGATCAGAAGCAATTGGAATCAGTATTTTATCACATTCTGGTGATTTTTAACAATTCGGGCACTGAGCGCAAAGTTTCTGGAAATTACAGCATGATCAAATAACTATCATCCAAGAAGACCCAATAGGTTTAACTTGGCACAAACACTAATTAAAAGATAAAACCACATCTAAACAGAGTCTAGATGGATTATTTATTCCTAAACAGAAGCAAAAACAAAAAACTAAAAATAAAATTGGGTTGCCTCCCAACAAGCGCTATCGTTTAACGCCCCTAGCTAGGCATAAAAGCAAGGATAGATCTAGGTATTGCCATCTTTGGTATTCGAAGAGGAGGATCTCCTTTCTATGGCATTCATTCTTCTATTTAAGTTAAAACACATGGCCATTAATGGAAGAAGTATGATTAAGCATGTTACGGAAATTTTCCTCCAAGCTAGACTTCATCTCTTTAATAATTTCATTTTGATAAAAGCACAAGAGAGTAGTTGATTCACCTTATCATTCATGGGGTGCCCAAATATGGTTTTCATTCTTTCATAGGTATCTATGGCATCCCCTTCAAGAAAACCTTCTTCAAATATGGAATCTAAAACTTGTTTGAAGGAAGCGCGCAAGCCAACATAAAAACTTTTTAAGTAAATTTCAATTTGATATTGTGGCACATAGCTAGCCCGAATCCTAAGTAACCTATCCCAAGCATCTTTTAAAGACTCATCAAGTAAATAGCGAAAAATTCCAGAGTCATCCTCATCAAAATTATTCAAGCTCTCATTGGTGACCCCGGTGGGTCTTTCTATAGCATCATTATTTATGAGCTTAGAGAGGATAGAGGAGTTATCCAGGGCACTAGAGCTCGGGAGAAAACCCGTAGTTCTTTTTGATTCGGACATGGCAACGGGAAGGCAAACGTAAAAGAGAGTAGGAGATTGGGAAAGAGAGGGCGAATAAAATGGCAAGGGTGAAGTGGGGGAGAGGAAAACGAGAGGCAAATGGCAAATAATGTAATGCGAGAGATAGGGATTGTGATGGGTACTTGGTATGTTGACTTTTCGTAGACTCTCCGCAGCGGCGCCGAAATCCTTCTTGCTACGTCTTGAGCTTGCGTTGGTTTTCCCAAGAGGAGAGGATGATGCAGCACGATGGCGTAAGTATTTCCTCAGTTTTGAGAACCAAGGTATCAATCCAGTAGGAGGCCACGCACAAGTCCCTCGTACCTGCACAAAACGATAGCTACTCGCAACCAACGCGATTAGGGGTTGTCAATCCCTTCACGGTCACTTACGAGAGTGAGATCTGATAGAGATAATATTTTTGGTATTTTTGATATAAAGATGCAAAGTAAAAAGTAAAACAAAGCAAGTATAAAAGTGATGGAGATTGATATGATGAGAATAGACCCGGGGGGCATAGGTTTCACTAGTGGCTTCTCTCAAGAGCATAAGTATTCTATGGTGGGTGAACAAATTACTATTGATCAATTTACAGAATTGAGCATAGTTATGAGTATATCTAGGTATGATCATGTATATAGGCATAACGTCCTTGACAAGTAGACCGAAACGATTCTGCATCTACTACTATTACTCCACTCATCGACCGTTATCCAGCATGCATATAGAGTATTAAGTTAAAAACAGAGTAACGCCTTAAGCAAGATGACATGATGTAGAGGAATAAATTCATGCAATATGATAAATACCCCATCTTGTTATCCTCGATGGCAACAATACAATACGTGCCTTGCAACCCTTTACATCACACGGGTAAGGACACCGCAAGATTGAACCCAAAGCCATGCACTTCTCCCATTGCAAGAACTACCAATCTAGTTGGCCAAACCAAACGGATAATTCGAAGAGACTTGCAAAGCTAACTCAATCATACATAAAAGAATTCAGAGAAGATTCAAATATTATTCATAGATAAGCTGGATCATAAACCCACAATTCATCGGTCTCAACAAACACACCACAAAAATAAGATTACATCGAATAGATCTCCACGAGAAAGGGGGAGAACATTGTATTGAGATCCAAAAAGAGAGAAGAAGCCATCTAGCCACTAGCTATGGACCCGAAGGTATGAAGTAAACTACTCACACTTCATCGGAGAGGCCATGGTGTTGATGTAGAAGCCCTCCGTGGTGGATGCCCCTCCGTGGAGCTCAAACAGGCCCCAAGATGGGATCTCGTGGATACAGGAAGTTGCGGCGGTGGAATTAGGTTTTGGCTCCTGTTCGATCGTTTGAAGTGCGAGGTATATATATGAGGAAGGAGTGCGTCGGTGGAGCAACAGGGGCCCACGAGGCAGGGGGCGCGCCTAGGGAGGCGCCCCACCTCGTGACCGCCTCTCTGGTTCCTTGGCGAGGGTCCAAGTCTCTGGATCATGTTCGTGAGAAAATCACGTTTCAAGGTTTCATTCCGTTTGGACTCCGTTTGATATTCATTTCTTCAAACACTGAAAAAGGCAAAAAACAGCAATTCTGGGCTGGGCCTCCGGTTAATAGGTTAGTCCTAAAAATAATATAAAAGTGGAAAATAAAGCCCAATATAGTCCAAAACAGTAGATAAAGTAGCATGGAGCAATCAAAAATTATAGATACGTTGGAGACGTATCAATGTCCATGCTGAAATTTAAACTTATTCTGGGTTCGTTTGGCCTTTTTATACACTAATTGAGTTTCCTAGGCATTTAATGTCCATAATTCATGAACAACAAATACATGCTCAAGTTCACCAAAATGGCTGGAAAAATTGTGCATGCATGTGTCCTTGGGTGCATGTTTAATTAGGTCCCATGCCAGGAATGGGAACGAATTACAACCTTACCGGCGTCCTGCCTCGTCCTCAAACATTTGGAATCTCGGGTTTTAAATCCCCATAAAAATCCAAAACTCACCAGAAATTCATCAAAGGTGGCATGGTGTCACATCATGGCACAGATATGTCATGGTAAAACATTGCCAATTTGGGCCAAGTTTTATTACAAACCTCTTACAAACCAGAGCTTCTCTCAAGGAAGCCTGATGGTTCCGATAGGGAAACATGTTCCCCTTGTGGTGAAATGTAGTCACTCCCTCTTTTCACCTTGTATTTTCTTCTAGGGACAACATGGAACGACATGATATCCATGCTGAAATTTAAACTTATTCAGGGTTCATTTGGCCTTTTTATACACTAATTGAGTTTCCTAGGCATTTAGTGTCCATAATTCAAATCTGAAGTATAAATACATGCTCCAGTTCACCAAAATGGCTAGAAAAATTATACATGCATGTGTCCTTGGGTGCATGTTTAGGTTCCATGCAAGGAATGGGAATGAATTACAACCTGACCAGGGTCTTGGCTCGTCCTCAAACATTTAGAATCTCAGTTTTTAAATCCCCATAAATCCAAAACTCACCAGAAAGTCATTAAAGGTGGCATGGTGTCACGTCATGGCACATTGTCAATTTGGGACAAGCTTTATTACAAACCTCTTACAAACCGGAGCCTGTCGCAAGAACCCTCGTGGTTTCAATAGGGAAACGTGTCCCCTTGCGGGCCAAACGATAATCGCTCCCTCTTCTAGCCTTGCATTTTTTTCTAAACGCAACACTTATGGAACAACGGGAGATTCGTGCTGAACTTCGAAATTATTCAGGGTTTGTTTGACCCTTTTTACTCATTAATTGAGTTTTCTAGGCATTTAATGTCCATAATTTAAATCCGAACTACAAATACATGCTCCGGTGCACCAAAATGGCTAGAAAAAACGTACAGGTGTCCTTGGGGTGCATGTTTAGGGTTTGTTTGGCCATTGTATATATTACTAATTAAGTTTTCTAGGCATTAAATGTAGTCAATAATTCAAATTTGAACTACAAGCACAAAATGGGTGAGAAATCGTACATGTGTCATTGGGTGCATGTTTAGGTCTCATTTAAGGAATGGGAATGAATTACAAACTTGTCGTCGTCTTGAAACATTGAGAATCTCGATTTTTAAATCCTAGTAAATGAAAAACTCACCCAAAAAACATGAAACTTGGCATGGTTTTGTGACATGGCACATATATGTCGTGGTAAAAAAAACGTCCAGTTTGATAAGAGGCGCACACATTAGTCGCCAAGAAAGTCCTTTTTGAAACAATAAGGTGACACGTTAATATCACAAACGGTTGTATCATATGAACCGTGTCAATATTTAACCATACTCAGTGGCATGCGTTGCTACCTCTTGAGCTTGTGTTGGTTTTCCCTTGAAGAGGAAAGGGTGATGCAGCAAAGTAGCGTAAGTATTTCCCTCAGTTTTGAGAACCAAGGTATCACTCCAGTAGGAGACGAGGCACAAGTCACCGAATACCTGCACAAACAATCAAGAACTTGCAACCAACACGATAAAGGGGTTGTCAGTCCCTTCAGGTCACTCACGAAAGTGAGATCTAATAGAGATAATAAAGTAAATATTTGTGGTATTTTTTATGTATAGATTGGAAAGTAAAGATTGCAAAATAGTAAACAAGATTCAATAATATGGAAAAGAGACTTAATATAATGGAAAAGAGATGTGGGGGGCATAGGTTTCACTAGTAGCTTCTCTCAAGATAGCATGTATTACGGTGGGTGAACAAATTACTGCCGAGCAATTGATAGAAAAGCGCATAATAATGATGACATCTAAGGCAATGATCATGAACATAGGCACCATGTCCATGTCAAGTAGACCGACTCCTGCCTGCATCTACTACTATTACTCCACACATCGACCGCTATCCAGCATGCATATAGAGTATTAAGTTCATAAGAACGGAGTAATGCATTAATCAAGATGACATGATGTAGAGGGATAAACTCAAGCAATATGATATAAACCCCATCTTTTAATCCTCGATGGCAACAATACAATACGTGCCTTGCTGCCCCTACTGTCTCTGGGAAAGGACACCGCAAGATTGAACCAAAAGCTAAGCACTTCTCCCATGGCAAGAAAGATCAATCTAGTAGGCCAAACTAAACCGGTAATTGGAAGAGACTTGCAAAGATATCAAATCATGCATATAAGAATTCAGAGGAGAACAAAACAATATTCATAGATAATCTTGATCATAAATCCAAAATTCATCGGATCTCGGCAAATGATAACCCACAAGTGTAGGTGATCGCAACAGCTTTCGAGGGTAGAGTATTCAACCCAAATTTATTGGTTCGACACAAGGGGAGCCAAAGAATATTCTTAAGTATTAGCAGTTGAGTTGTCAATTCAACCACACCTAGATAACTTAGTAGCTGCAGCAAAGTATTTAGTAGCAAAGTAGTATGATAGTAAAGGTAACAGTGGCAAAAGTAAAGATAATAGTTTTGTAGTAATTGTAACAGTAGCAACGGTAAAGTAAATAAGCGAAGCACAATATGTGAAAACCTCGTAGGCATTGGATCAGAGATGGATAATTATGTCGGATGCGATTCCTCATGTAATAGCTATAACATAGGGTGACACAGAACTAGCTCCAGTTCATTAATGTAATGTAGGAATGTATTCCGAATATAGTCATACGTGCTTATGGAAAAGAACTTGCATGACATCTTTGTTGGGGAACGTAGTGATTTCAAAAAAAATTCCTACGCACACGCAAGATCATGGTGATGCATAGCAACGAGAGGGGAGAGTGTGTCCACGCACTCGTGAGACCGAAGCGGAAGCGTTAGCACAACGCTGTTGATGTAGTCGTACCTCTTCACGATCCGACCGATCAAGTACCGAACGCACGGCACCTCCGAGTTCTGCACACGTTCAACTCGATGACGTCCCTTGAACTCCGATCCAGCCAAGCTTTGAGGGAGAGTTCCGCCAGCACGACGGCGTGGTGACGTTGATGATGTTCTATCGATGCAGGGCTTCGCCTAAGCACTGCTACGATATTATCGAGGTGGTCTATTGTGGAGGGGGCACCGCACACGGCTAAGAGATCCAAGGGATCAATTGTTGTGTCTAGAGGTGCCCCCCTGCCCCTGTATATAATGGAGATAGGGGGGAGGCCGGCCAGCTAGGGGCGCACCAAGGAGGGGAGGAATCCTCCTCCTAGTAGGAGTAGGACTCCACTCTTTCCTAGTCCAACTAGGAAAAGGAAGGGCGAAGGAAGGAGAGGGAAAGGAGAAGGAAAGGGGGGCACGCCCCGGTGGTTCCTATTTGATGCTCGCGTGCGTCGAGGAGACGTGGCTTCGCTGAAGCGCGGGAGTAGCTGCGCACGATGGGCCGGCCCACTTCGCGAGTTAATACAGTGCCAGGCAAACCAAACCGGTTTCTTCCTTTTTTTTCACTTTTGTCGGTTTTCTGTTTTTTTCCTGTTTCTTTATTCCTTTTTTCCAGTTTTTTTATTTTGTTTATTTTTGCGATTTACTTCTCTTCTTATCTTATCCCTTTTTCGTTATTATTTTCATCCTTTGTTTTCAAAAAGTTGAACATTTCATATTTTCTTGACGATTTCATAAAAAATTCACGGTTTTTAAATTTTGTTCACAATTCAAAATTTGTTCAGCATACATTACAGAAATGTTCAATGTATATTTTAAATTTTGTTTGGCGATATCACAAAAATGTTCAGTATATATTTAAAATTGTTCAGCATATAAAAAAAATGTTCAATGTATATTTAAAGAGTTGTTCATCTTTTTAGATATTTTGAATTTTTTGTTCAACTTTTCAATAATTATTCACGTTTGAAAAGTTTGTCCGTATTTAAAAAATTGTTCATGGTTTTAAAAAGGGTTTCGCGTTTGTCAATTTTTGTTCTTGATTTTCTTGAATTGTTCGTAAAATTTCAAAAGTTGGAGTGTACTTTAAGGTCTTGCGCTAGTTACAAAACAGTAGAGCTTCTCAGGTCGGCTGGTTTGGTTATAAATCTTGGGCGGGACGTCGCGTGTTCGAGGTCTCGCTGACGCGGGTTTAGTTTTGGCGATTTTTTACGCTACCGAGCTCTCGACCTTTAAATAGGCCGCCCATCTGCATCTACCTTCAGCGAAGCCATGTCTCCTCGACGACGCGAGCGCCGACAGAGCTCGTGACGCCTCCCTAGTCCAATTCGGACCCCTATAGGGAGGGGCGAGCTGCCCCTTGTGGGCTGCCTTCCCTCTTCCCTATGGCCCATGTAGGCCCAATAGTCCCTCCGGGGTTTCCGATTACCCCCCGGCACTCCGATAAACACCCGAATCACTCGGAACCTTTCCGATGTCCGAATATAGTCGTCCAATATATCAATCTTTACGTCTCGACCATTTCGAGACTCCTCGTCGTGTCCCCGATCTCATCCGGGACTCCGAACTACCTTCGGTACATCAAAACACATACACTCATAATATAACCGTCATCGAACTTTAAGCGTGCGGACCCTACGGGTTGGAGAACTATGTAGACATGACCGAGACACGTCTCCGGTCAATAACCAATAGCGAAACCTGGATGCTCATATTGGCTCCCACATAGTCTACGAAGATCTTTATTGGTCAAACCGCATAACAACATACGTTGTTCCCTTTGTCATCGGTATGTTACTTGCCCGAGATTCGATCGTCGGTATCTCAATACCTAGTTCAATCTCATTACTGGCAAGTCTCTTTACTCGTTACGTAATGCATCATCCCGTAACTAACTCATTAGCTACATTGCTTGCAAGGCTTATAGTGATGAGCATTACCGAGAGGGCCCAGAGATACCTATCCGACAATCGGAGTGACAAATCCTAATCTCGAAATACGTCAACTCAACAAGTACCTTCGGAGACACCTTTAGAGCACCTTTATAATCACCCAGTTGCGTTCTGACGTTTGGTAGCACACAAAGTGTTCCTCCGGTAAACGGGAGTTACATAATCTCATAGTCATAGGAACATGTATAAGTCATGAAGAAAGCAATAGCAACATACTAAACGATCAAGTGCTAAGCTAACGGAATGGGTCAAGTCAATCACATCATTCTCCTAATGATCTGATCCCGTTAATCAAATGACAACTCATGTCTATGGTTAGGAAACTTAACCTGATTAACGAGCTAGTCAAGTAGAGGCATACTAGTGACACTATGTTTGTCTATGTATTCACACATGTATTATGTTTCCGGTTAATACAATTCTAGCATGAATAATAAACATTTATCATGAAATAAGGAAATAAATAATAACTTTATTATTGCCTCTAGGGCATATTTCCTTCAGTCTCCCACTTGCACTAGAGTCAATAATCTAGTTCACGTCGCCATGTGATTTAACACCAATTTTCATATCAGTATATGATTAACACCCATAGTTCACATCGTCATGTGACCAACACCCAAAGGGTTTACTAGAGTCAATAATCTAGTTCACACTGCTATGTGATTAACACCCAAAGAGTACTAAGGTGTGATCATGTTTTGCTCGTGAGACAAGTTTAGACAACGGGTCTGTCACATTCAGAGCCGTATGTATTTTGCAAAAATATTCTATGTCTACAATGCTCTGTACGGAGCTACTCTAGCTAATTGCTCCCACTTTCAATATGTATCCAGATTGAGACTTAGAGTCATCTAGATCAGTGTCAAATCTTGCATCGACGTAACCCTTTACGACGAACCTCTTGTCACCTCCATAATCGAGAAACATATCCTTATTCCACTAAGGATAATTTTCACCAATGTCCAGTGATCTACTCATAGATCACTGTTGTACTCCCTTGGCAAACTAGGGCAGTGTATACAATAGGTCTGTTCCATAGCATGGCATACTTTTATAGAACCTATGACTGAGGCATAGGGAATGACCTTCATTCTATTTCTATTTTCTGCTGTGGTCGGGATTCGAGTCTTACTCAATTTCATACCTTTGCAACACCGGCAAGAATTCTTTCTTTGACTGATCCATTTTGAACTACTTCAAAATCTTGTCAAGGTATGTACTCATTGAAAATCTTATCAAGCGTCTTGATCTATGTCAATAGATCTTGATGCTCAATATGTAAGTAGCTTTACTGAGGTCTTTCTTTTAAAGAACTCCTTTCAAACACTTCTTATTCTTTCCAGAAAAATTCTACATCATTTTTGATCAACAATATGTCACTCACATATACTTATCAGAAAGGCTGTAGTGCTCCCACTCACTTTATTGTAAATACAGGCTTCAATGCAAGTCCGTATAAAACTATATGCTTTGATCAACTTATCAAAGCGTATATTCCAACTCCGAGATGCTTGCACCAGTTCATAGATGGATCGCTGGAGCTTGCACATTTTGTTAGCACCTTTAGGATTGACAAAACCTTCTGGTTGCATCATATACAATTCTTCTTTAAGAAAACCATTAAGGAATGCAGTTTCGACATCCATTTGCCAGATTTCATAAAATGTGGCAATTGCTAACATGATTCGGACAGACTTAAGCATCGCTACAGTTGAGAAAATCTCATTGTAGTCAACACCTTGAACTTGTCGAAAATCTTTTTGCGACAAGTCGATCTTTGTACATAGTAACACTACTATCAACGTCCGTCTTCCTCTTGAAGATCCATTTATTTTCTATGGCTTGCCGATCATCGGGCAAGTCCACCAAAGTCCACACTTTGTTCTCATACATGGATCCTATCTCAGATTTCATGGCCTCCAGCCATTTCGCAGAATTTGGGCTCATCATCACTTCCTCATAGTTCGTAGGTTTATCATGGTCTAGTAACATGACTTCCAGAACAGGATTACTGTACCACTCTGGTGTGGATCGTACTCTAGAAGACCTACGAGGTTCTGTAGTAACTTGATCTGAAGTTTCATGATCATCATCATTAGCTTCCTCACTAATTGGTGTAGGAATCACTGGAACTAATTTCTGTGATGAATTACTTTCCAATTTGGGAGAAGGTACAATTACCTTATCAAGCTCTACTTTCCTCCCACTAACTTCTTTCGAGAGAAACTCCTTCTCTAGAAAGGTTCCATTCTTAGCAATGAATATCTTGCCTTCGGATCTGTGATAGAAGGTGTACCCAACAGTTTCCTTTGTGTATTCTATGAAGACGTACTTCTCCGATTTGGGTTCGAGCTTATCAGGTTGAAAACTTTTTCACATAAGCATCGCAGCCCCAAACTTTAAAAATGACAACTTTGGTTTCTTGCCAAACCATAGTTCATAAGGCGTCGTCTCAACGGATTTTGATGGTGCCCTATTTAAAGTGAATGCAGCCGTCTCTAATGCATAACCGCAAAATGATAGTGGTAAATCAGTAAGAGACATGATAGATCGCACCATATCCAATAAAGTGCGGTTACGACGTTCGGACACACCATAATGTTGTGGTGTTCCAGGTGGCGTGAGCTGTGAAACTATTCCACATTGTTTTATATGAAGGCCAAACTCGTAACTCAAATATCAGATCGTAGAAATTCTATTTTCTTATTACGATGATTCTCCACTTCACTCTGAAATTGTTTGAACTTTTCAAATGTTTCAGACTTGTGTTTCATTAAGTAGATATACCCATATCTGCTCAAATCATCTGTGAAGGTCGGAAGATAACGATACTCGCCACGAGCATCAACACTCATTGGATCGCATACATCGGTATGTATTATTTCCAATAAGTCAGTAGCTCGTTCCATTGTTCCGGAGAACGGAATTTTTAGTCATCTTGCCCAAAAGGCACGGTTCGCAAGCATCAAATGATTCATAACCAAGTGATTCCGAAAATCCATCTTTATGGAGTTTCTTCATGCGCTTTACACCGATATGACCCAAACGGCAGTGCCACAAATAAGTGGCACTATCATTATTAACTTTGCATCTTTTGGCATAAATATTATGACTATGTGTATCACTACAATCGGGATCCAACAAACTATTTTCATTGGTTGTATGACCATTGAAGGTTTTATTCATGTAAACAGAACAACAATTATTCTGACTTTAAATGAATAACCGTATGGTATCATCCTTTAATTTAAGCATATCATCCTTTGTCTTGGATGGTTTAGGAGGAAAGGGCATGGTTTCTGAACCCGTGGTTCTCTTTCTCTACCGTGCTTCCTAGCAACAAAATCTCTCTTATCATAATGTTGATTCTTTCATTGTGGGTTATCAAGATCAACAACAGGTTCAATCTCTACTTCATTATTTTTGCTAGGTTGAGCATCAACATGAACATTATCATTAACATTATCACTAGGTTCATGTTCATCACCGATTCATGCTTCAAAGATCGTAAATAGAAATATCATTGGGATTCTCAGGTGTGTCTACAGCAGGTTCACTAGAAGCATGCAAAGTCCTATCGTTTTTCTTTTTCTTCTTTTTGGAAGAACTAGGTGCCTCTAAATTATTTCTCTGAGAATCCTGCTCGATTCTCTTAGGGTGGCCTTCAGGATACAAAGGTTCCTGAGTCATTCTACCAGTTCTAGTAGACACTCTAACAGCAAGGTCAGGTTTATTATTTAATTCAACAAGCAAATCATTTTGAGCTTTAAGTACTTTCTCAACTTGAGTAGCAACCATACAAGCATATTTGCTAATGAGTTTAAGTTCACCTTTAACTCTAGCCATATAATCACTCAAGCGTCCTATCTCAAAAGCATTATTCTTTAATTCTCTACCAACATAAGCATTAAAACTTTCTTGTCTAGCCATAAAGTCATCAAATTCATCTAAGCACGGGCTATGAAATTTAGTAGATGGAATTTCAACTTTATCATATCTATAGAGAGAATTTACCTTTACTACCTGTGTCGGGTTATCAAGACAATGCGGTTCTTCAACAGGCGGTATATTAGGACCATGTATTTCTTCAATAGGAGGTAAATTCTTAACATCTTCAGCTTTTATACCTTTTTCTTTCATTGATTTCTTTTCCTCTTGCATATCTTCAGGACTGAGAAATAAAACACCTCTCTTCTTCAGAGTGGGTTTAGGAATAGGCTCAGGAGTTGGCTCAATTGGTTCAGGAATTGCCTCAGGAATTAGCTCAGGAAGAGTCCAATTATTTTCATTAGTCAACATATTATTCAATAGTAATTCAGCTTCGTCGACTGTTCTTTCCCTGAAAACACAACCAACACAACTATCCAAGTAGTCCTTGGAAGCATCAGTGAGCCCATTATAAAAGATATCAAGTATTTCATTTTTCTTAAGAGGATGATCAGGAAAAGCATTAAGTAATCGGAGAAGCCTCCCCAAAGCTTGTGGGAGACTCTCTTCTTCGATTTGCACAAAGTTATATATTTTCCGCAAGGCAGCTTGTTTCTTATGAGCAGGGAAATATTTAGCAGAGAAGTAATAAATCATATCCTGGGGACTACGCACACAAACAGGAGCAAGAGAATTAAACCAAGTCTTAGCATCACCCTTTAATGAGAAAGGAAATATCTTAAGGATATAATAATAGCGAGACTTCTCATCATTAGTAAACAGGGTGGCTATATCGTGCAACTTGGTAAGATGTGCCACAACAGTTTCAGATTCAAGGCCATAAAAAGGATCGGATTCAACTAAAGTAATAATCTCATGATCAACTGAGAATTCATAATCCTTATCAGTAACACAGATAGGTGATGTAGCAAAAGCGGGGTCAGGTTTCATTCTAGCATTAAGAGATTGTTGCTTCCATTTAGCTAATAACTTTTTAAGATCATATCTATCCTTGCATGCAAAGATAGCTCTATCATCTTCCTCATCCATAACCTAACCCTCGGGAAGAACAGGTAATTCATAATCAGGGGGAGAACTTTCATCATCACTATCATCAATAATAGCATCTTCAATAATTTCTTTCTCTCTAACCCTAGCAAGTTGTTCACCAAGAAATTCACCTAATGGCAAAGTAGTATCACGCACAGAAGTAGTTTCATCATGAGTATCATGCATAGCAGAAGTAGCATCATCAATAACATGCGGCATATCAGAATTAATAGCAGTAGCAGGTTTAGGTGTCGCAAGCTTACTAATAACAGAAGGAGAATCTAGTGCAGAGCTAGATGGCAGTTCCTTACCTCCCCTCGTAGTTGAGGGCAAAATCTTGGTTCTTTCTTCTTTCAAGTTCCTCATAGTGATCAACAGATATAAATCCCAAGTGACTCAAAGAATAGAGCTATGCTCCCCGGCAATGGCGCCAGAAATTAGTCTTGATAACCCACAAGTGTAGGGGATCGCAACAGCTTTCGAGGGTAGAGTATTCAACCCAAATTTATTGATTCGACACAAGGGGAGCCAAAGAATATTCTTAAGTATTAGCAGTTGAGTTGTCAATTCAACCACACCTGGATAACTTAGTATCTGAAGCAAAGTATTTAGTAGCAAAGTAGTATGATAGTAAAGGTGACAGTGACAAAAGTAAAGATAATAGTTTTGTAGTAATTGTAACAGTAGCAACGGTAAAGTAAATAAGCGAAGCACAATATGTGAAAAGCTCGTAGGCATTGGATTAGTGATGGATAATTATGTCGGATGTGATTCTTCATGTAATAGCTATAACATAGGGTGACACAGAACTAGCTCTAGTTCATTAATGTAATGTAGGCATGTATTCCGAATATAGTCATACGTGCTTATGGAAAAGAACTTGCATGACATCTTTTGTCCTACCCTCCCATGGCAGCGGGGTCCTAGCAGAAACTAAGGGATATTAAGGCCTCCTTTTAATAGAGTACCGGAACAAAGCATTAGCATATACTGAATACATGAACTCCTCAAACTATGGTCATCACCGAGAAGTATCCCGATTATTGTCACTTCGGGGTTGTCGGATCATAACACATAATAGGTGACTATAGACTTGCAAGATAGGATCAAGAACACACATATATTCATAAAAACATAATAAGTTCAGATCTGAAATCATGGCACTAGGGCCCTAGTGACAAGCATTAAGCATAACAAAGTCATAGCAACATCAATCTCAGAACATAGTGGATACTAGGGATCAAACCCTAACAAAACTAACTTGATTACATGGTAAATCTCATCCAACCCATCACCGTCCAGCAAGCCTACGATGGAATTACTCACGCACGCGGTGAGCATCATGAAATTGGTGATGAAGGATGGTTGATGATGACGACAGCGACGAATCCCCCTCTCCGGAGCCCCGAACGGACTCCAGATCAGCCCTCCCGAGAGAGATTAGGGCTTGGCGGCGGCTCCGTATCGTAAAACGCGATGAAACTTTCTCTCTGATTTTTTTCTCTGCGAAACGGAATATATGGAGTTGGAGTTGAGATCAGTGAAGCGCCAGAGGGCCCACGAGATAGGGGGGCACACCCAGGGGGAGGGCGCGCCCCCCACCCTCGTGGACAGGGTGTGGGCCCCCTTTTCTTGATTCTTTTGCCGGTATTTTTTATATATTCCAAAACTTGTCTCCGTGGATTTTCAGGACATTCCGAGAACTTTTGTTTTCTACACATAAAACAACATCATGGCAGTTCTGCTGAAAAGAGCGTCAGTCCGGGTTAGTTTCATTCAAATCATGCAAGTTAGAGTTCAAAACAAGGGCAAAAGTGTTTGGAAAAGTAGATACGTTGGAGACGTATCAGCAAACATACCGCAAAAGAATATTACATCGAATAGATCTCCAAGAACATCGAGGAGAACTTTCTATTGAGAATCAAAGAGAGAGAAGAAGCCATCTAGCTAATAACTATGGACCCGAAGGTTTGCGGTAAACTACTCACGCTTCATAGGAGAGGCAATGGTGTTGATGTAGAAGCCCTCCGTGATCGATTCCCCCTCCGGCAGATCGCAGAAAAGGCCTCAAGATGGGATCTCACAAGTATAGAAGGTTGCGGCGGTGGAAAAGTGGTTTCGTGGCTCCCCCTGATGTTTTTAGGGTATAAGAGTATATATAGGCGGAAGAACTAGGTCGGTGGAGCTACGAGGTGCCCACGAGGGTGGGGGCGCGCCTACCCACTGGGCACGCCCTCCTACCTCGTGGACGCCTCGTTGTGTCTCCGACTTCATCTCCAAGTCTTCTGCTTTGCTTTCGGTCCAAGAAAGATCATCGCGAAGGTTTCATTCCGTTTGGACTCCGTTTGGTATTCCTTTTCTGCAAAACTCTAAAATAGGCAAAAAAAACCAGAAACTAGTACTGGGCCTTCGGTTAATAGGTTAGTCCCAAAAATAATATAAAAGAGCATATTAAAGCCCATTAAACATCCAAAACAGATAATATAATAGCATGGAACAATCAAAAATTATAGATACATTGGAGATGTATCATGCGTGCAACTGTTTGATTAGACGGGACGAGCGCGAGAAGTCCGCCATGCAGGCTCGACGGGACGCGTGCGAGCAGTCCGCCGCGCAAACTCGACGGAACGCGTGCATCCTGTCCACCTCGCAGGCTCGACGAGACACATGCGAGCAGGAAGGCCGCCCATGCTCACCGGGAAGCGAGCTCTTTGACCTCCATGCACCAGTCGCAGCCCACCTCACTCAAAACTTCACCATTAATGGGTTAATTAAAGCACCTGGACGGAGGGTTTTTTAGGGTGGACGGAGGGTGTTTAGTTGTGATCCCATGGCAGCATTTTCTTTGTTCGTGTTTTCAACTCGTATTCCGGTCTAATTTAAATTGCCACATAGGGCAAAGGATAATACGATGAAAAATAAAACGGCAACGGATAGTACGATGACAAATTTACAATGGCGCAGATAATAATTTTCTTACATATTCCGGATAATTTTAAATGCCACATGCAGCAAAGTTTGGAAGACATGGGGGCAAGAGAAGAAGGAAATCATAGACAACAATCTAGATCGCTACTCTATCTACTCTTTGATGGATCGTCGGGCGATGACATCCTCCAGCTCCTTCCTCATTTCCTCACGGCTTTGCTTGAAAGCAGCCACAGATTCATCCACCTCCTGCTCGTGCTCGATCCGGATCTTCCTCAAGTCACCCATCAGTTCCTCGACGACCGCTGTCAGCGTCATCCCCGAGGCAATGCTCTACTCATGCAGCATCTTCCAGCCGGCATCCTCCTCCTCGTTCTCGGTAAGCGCCTTGATGAGCTTCGCATTGTCACCCATGAGTTGCTCGACGAGGCCGGTCGCCGTGTCAACCGAGGCATCACTGATCTCGAGCAGCTTCATCAAGTGGTCGACTAGCTCCTCCTGCTTAATGAGGCTAGCGAGAATGCGTCGTTGCCGGCCAAGGACTTCAGCAACGCCAGCTCGTTGCGATCACCGACGAGGCGAGTGCGCTTGTGAGAGCCCTCGTGTGCCCGTGAGATCTTGTTCGAGGGCTCCGCGGCGCGCCGGGACATCTATGTTGAGGGTGCCGCTTCGCGATGGGATCTCTCTAGTGCTTCCGCGGTCTTGGTCTTTGCTGCCTAGTTATATGCCCACCCGAAACTCCACCTACCAGTCATGGCGGAACGACTTGACAGGAAGGACCAGTTTTGTAGGTGATGAGGAGAGGAACTGTGAAGTAATTTTCGAGTGGGTCGGTTTTTATAGCCCGGTGCTAAGTGTGAACACATATTAGTTTGATAAGTGTGAACACATATTAGTTTGATCAGTGTGAACAAATTTACAATTACTTATTGCGTTGTAATCAGCAATGTGAGGAGAAACAAAGTCAAAATTTATTGATGGTTCTGGGCTCACAAAGCCCCGTTTTTGTTGTTCTGTCTCATTGCAAACAATTCTTTTGGATCAACCGTATGCCACGCATCGGAAGCCCGAAACGTGGGCCCTTATTCTCGGATGTACGTGTATGTGTCTACCCACTATCACACAAGGTCATGATATCACCATCGTGTCCTATGGATGCGCCATTGCGTCTCCCACGAGGTGCCAGAAGGTTGACCACATGGTTGCTCGCCGTGGCGTCCCTGCTTTTTTTTTTCTGGGTCCGTGGCGTCCTTGCGCGCGCTCTACTCACTGTTGAGGCAAATTTAAAATGGCAAGGTTAATAATTGTCTTACATATTCAGGATAATTTAAAATGCCACATGTGGCAAGGCACAAAACACTCAAGACCTACTTATGCATACAATTATAATAAAATATAGGCTAAAAAGCTGAGCCGGCGGCCTTCCGACGTCGATCTTCTCGGACTCCATGATCAACATATCACCCTTGCAGCCGTTCATTATGTGTAACTTACTAATCATCGCACACGAGTACTCGTAGACGCATCGTGTGCGATACTCCTAGCCACCGCAAGCAACTAGTTTGCATTTTTTCAAAGTTCTTTGTATGAACAAAATCACACACGAACTTACTATAGTAATCGTCTGTGTTATAATTTCTCATCCCAAACAGTTCATCCCAGTGGGCTACTTGCTGCATATCACACACATCTGGTTTACATGAATCGTTTGTGTTCTTTTGGCTGATCGCAAATGCCGCATAACACACACATCTTGTTAAGATGAACCATTTCCGTTCTCTTGCCTAATCGAAAACAGTTTCTCCTAGTGAACCGTATGCCGTATATCACACACATCTTGATCTGGCTGACCGTTTCTGTTGCATTCCCTAATAGCACACAGTTCATTGCAGGGAACTGTATGCCGTATATCACACACACATTAATATGGCTGCCCATTTATGTTGTTCTTCCTCATCGCAAACAGTTCTGCTGGATCAACCGTATGCACTTCATCGCACACGCAACTAAAATTTGAACCGTGTTTGATGCATCCGTCATCGCAAATGTTTTGGACATTTTTTACGGTTCTCTGACTTGCATCGCACACAGTTTCTCGAAGAGTCTCTGATCGTAGTGTCGCGTTAGCAGCATCCTGCAGTAGTGTTCATCCAGCCTCCACCGGCTACTATTCATCCAGCCCTCCACGGGGTCCTGTTCATCCAGCCTCCACCGGTACTATTCAACCAACCCTCCATGGGGTCCTGTTCAACCAGCCCTCCACGTACGGGGTCCCTCCACCGGCTACTGTTCATCCACCCCCACCTCTTTGATCGAGGTCCTGTTCATCCAGCGGCAACGGCCTCTACTATCTTGGGATCCTGTTCATCCAACCGCCACCGGGAACTATTCATCAAGAGGAAGATTACATTGGCTTCAGTTAGCAGCAGTGGCGAAGAAATCACTCGGGTTCAGTTAATAGCAAGGTATCGATCGGGGTTCAGTAACATTGCTAGTGCAATCGCTCAGGTTCAGTTAGAGCCCAACGCCTCATTCGGGTTCAGTTAGAGTGCAACGCCTTGTTCACACGCGCGTACGTGTACGAGAGAAATGCGCAAATCTCCATGCATTGCTCGGCCCCGACCACCCACCGTAACCGGGAACTCCCTGAAATTTTCCTCGCCCTCGCTTCTACCATGATTTTTTTCGTCATGGACAGCCCTAAGAATGTCATGCAAGTGCGTCTCTGGCCCGCCCAGGACGAAAAACCCATTTTCTGTCATGATTTTTTGTCATAGAAGTAGGACCCACCACATCTATGATGATACCGGGTTTTGTCACAATTATCGTCATAGAAGTGTCATAAGCATGATAGAAAAAAATCGTTCGGCAATAAATGTCACGGATGTGTCATTTTTTGTAGTGAAACCCAGTTGTGGCCTTCATCTCATCAGCATCAGAGATCCAATTCACATCACTATACCCTTCAAGTACCGACGGGTATCCGGTATAGTGAAGTCCGTAGTTCATAGTACCTTTCAGATTGCGCATAACTCTCTCAATAGCATGCCAATGTACATCACCCGGATTGGAAACAAACCGGCTCAGTTTGCTCACAGCAAATGTGATGTCAGGCCTCGTTGCGCTCGCTAGGTACATGAGTGAACCAATGATTTAGAGTATCTTAGTTGATCCTTAGATGTGTCTTCTAACTTTCGAACCAACACACTAGGATCATATGGTGTTTGAGATGGTTTGCAGTCCGAATATCTAAAACGGCTCAACACCTTCTCAACATAATGGGATTGCAGAAGTGTAATCCCGCCCTCATTATCTCTCAGTAGCTTGATTTTCAAGATAACATCAGCCACACCAAGGTCTTTCATCTCAAATTCTAAGATAGAAACGACTTGACGTCCTCAATGACTTTGAGGTTGGTTCCGAATATCAGTATGTCATCAACATAAAAGCACAGTATAACTCCTTCGCCCCCACAATGGCGATAATATACACATTTGTCAGCTTCATCAACAACGAAGCCAACAAATGTCAGGGTTGTATTAAACTTATCATGCCATTGCTTAGGTGCATGTTTTGGACCATATAAAGATTTCAGCAACCTACACAGCTTTCTTTCCTGACCATCTATCACAAAGCCATCTAGGTGTTGCATGTAGATTTCCTCGTTTAGCTCTCCATTCAGAAAAGTCGTCTTAACATCCATCTGGTGGACAAGAAGACCATGCGAGGCCGTCAACGAGAGTAATACTCGAATTGTGTGGTCAGTCTAGCCGCAGGTGAATAAGTATCGACTAAATCTTCCTCTTCTTTCTGGTCATAGCCCTTGTCCACAAGCCTAGCCTTGTACTTTTCAACTGTGCCATCGGGCCTAAGCTTCTTTTTGAAGACCCTATTACATCCCAATGGTTTGCAACCATAAGGACGCTCAGTGATCTCTCATGTCCCCTTAGCCATGATGGAATCCATCTCGCTACGGACCGCATCTTTCCAGTAGTCAGCTTCTGGAGAGGCATACGCTTCTGAAATAGAAGTGGGAGTATCATCCAAGAGGTACACGAAGAAATCATCACCAAAGGTCTTTGCAGTCCTTTGTCTCCTGCCCCTACCAAGGGTTTCCTCGTCATCCTCCTCAGGATTATTATCATGTGTTCGTTCATAATATTCCATAGGAATGCCAAGCTCAGAAGTCTCCTCAGATTCCTGTCTAGAAGTGCTTTGCATATCTCGGTAAAATATCCTCAAAGAATGTAGCATCCTTAGAATCCATAACTGTACCGACCTTATGGTCAGGTACCTCAGATTTCACTACTAGAAATCTGTAGCCAACGCTATTCTTAGCGTAGCCCAAATTAACACAGTCCACAATTTTTGGTTCAAGCTTACGCTTTTTGGGGATCGGCACATTACTTTCGCCAAACAGCCCCAAGTATGTAAGCAAGTACGAGAGTGTTGTCCTTCTCTTCGCCCATTTATCATAGGGGGTGATCACATTATCCTTTGTCAGAACTTTATTCAGGACATGACATGCCGTCAATATAGCTGCCCCCACCATGCCTTGGATAAACCCGATGTATCTAACATGGCGTTAACCAAATCAGTTTGACTGGGATGAGTAGGGAGGCTTCCGCTCATGAATAATGCCGTGTTCCGCACAAAAGGAATCAAACTCACTCGAGAAGTACTCTCCACCATGATCTGACCGGACTCGTTTAATTTTATTTTCAAGTTGATTCTCAACTTCTGCCTTATAGATCTTAAAGTAGTTTAGAGCCTCATCTTTAGTATTTAACATATACACATAGCAATATCTAGTGGAACCGTCTATCAATGTCATGAAGTATTTCTTTCCACCTTTAGTCAACACACCATTCATCTCACAAAGATCAGAATGTACGAGTTCTAATGGTGCCAAGTGTCTCTCCTCCGCGGCCTTGTGAGGCTTGCAAGGTTGCTTAGCTTGCACACATGAAAGGTAATTAGAATCTCTGGCTAAATTGAAACTCAGAATTAAATCCAACTTAGCTAGCCGCACCATAACAAAGAAACTAATGTGACAAAGACGTGAATGCCAAACTTCAGATTCATTAACAGTCGAATGAATATGGTTCATGACTTTATTACAAAAATCTGCAAGAGAAAGGCGGAACATCCCTCCCCTCGCATAACCTTTTCCAACCTATAGTCCATACTTGGTAACTGCAAATTTATTAGACTCGAAAACCAACTTAAACCCTTCTCTACATAGAAAGGAGCAACTAAGGAGGTTCTTCTTGATGGTGGGGACATGTTGCATGTTCTTCAGCTTCACGATCCTTCCCGAAGTAAACTTCAGATCGACCGCGCCAACACCACGAACAGAAGCACTCGCGCCATTCCCCATCAGTATGGACTCGTGGCCTGTGACCTAGTAAGAAGTGAACAATGAAATGTCAGCACACACATGAACAACTACACCTATGCACCATTCTCATTATTGCCCATAATCATGTTGACAGACTTGGAGTCCTGTCTTGACTTCTACTTGTTTGGGCACTTGTTCGCCCAATGTTCAACTGAACCACAAGTAAAGCAGCCCTTATCCTTCTTGTTCTTCTTGAAGGTCTTCTTACCCTTCTTCTTAAAGTAGGTATTGTGTTGGACACCGTTCTTTCCCTTGGGCTTGTGGGAGTTGAAGTTCTTCTGGTTCACCATGTTGGTGACAGAAGTCCCTTCGACCCCTTTCCCGTTCGAGTCCTTTGCTATCGAGTTCTGCTCAACACTCTGATGGCCAATGACATACTCCACTGAGAATTTACGCCTCTGATGTTTCAGAGTGATAGCAAAGTTCCTCCAGGAATTAGTGAGCTTGGCGATTATGCAGCCCGCGACAAACTTGCGTAGTAACTCGCACTTAAGAAGCTTAAGCTCCTTAACGATGCATATTATCTCATGAGCCTGCTCCAGTACAGGACGGTTCTCGACCATCTTGTAATCATGGAACTGCTCTATAATATACATCTCGCTCCCAGCATCGGTGGCCCCGAATTTAGATTCGAGCGCCTCCCATAAGCCTTTGGCGACACGCACATGTAAATATGCATCGAGCAATCTATCTCCGATCACGCTAAGAACTGCTCCGAGGAAAAGGACGGTGGCCTCCCTGAACGCCTTCTCCTTTTCAGGTGCAATCGTTCCCGTGGGCACACTGACGACCCAGAATACGTTCATAGCCGTGAGCCATAAAGTGGTCTTAGTCTGTCAACGCTTAAAGTATGTACCGGTAAACTTATCCGGTTTTAGTGCAGTGGCAAAGCCACTTGCTGAAAAATTCCTACACATAATAGGTTTTTGGATTGCTAAGTAAATAAGCAATTTTTCGACTAATTTAATCCCTAAATAGATGATTAGCATGGATTGACAGAATTAACAACATACTGGTACTGATCTAAACGAGCACGTACTACGCAAACAGTACACAGTTCTACACATAATGCTAGTACTGCTAATACGGAAATAACCAGGATAGGGATAAACGCGTTATGCGTTATACCCTTCGATATGCCATGCAGAAGCCGCGGTGGCGGTGGTGGCGGCAGCGGCGTCCTCGATGGCCTTCTTGTCGGCCTTAAACTTTTCGGTGGCCAAACGGTCGGCGTCGGACTGAGACATGGTGATGATGAAGGCGCCGTGGCCATATAAGGCTGCATGCCGTGTTTGATCTCATCAGCCTTTCCCTCAGCGGTGTCGCCACCACGCGCAAAATCTGTTCATTTCCCACCATAAGGGTAACCTGTAAAATAGAGCGAGAGATGGAATTTTTTCACATCTCTCCGGTCATGGCCGGATAGGGTTGCATGCCGTGCTCATAATCTCATCGCCCTCCCTTGCAGGACCTGTTCGTCTCCACTTGCAAGACGCCATGCACGTGACCTGTTCATCGGTGGTGAGAGAAAAGACACCTCTAATCACAACGGCAATGCCGTGTGCAACACCTGTTCACCTGTCTGCCTCCAATCACAACGGTAAGGCCGTGTGCAATACCTGTTCAACGGTGATGTGCATAAATAATACTTGCATCATGAGAGGAAAAATATACCTGCTCTTACCAACCTTACCATCGCCTTGTAGATGCGGTGGGAGAGACGGCCTCCATGGATCTAAGAAAACATTTAGCTGGCGGTATAGAAGAAAGGCTTAGCGTGATCGAGCTTGGATAAAATTCTACTGGGCATGGCCTCCGTCTTCCTCAGTGTGCGCAGCGTGGCGGCGGCCTGGGGGCCGGCCTTGTGCGTGTGTATTTAGAGCGGCCTTGCGGCCAGCCATCTACTCCACGCAAGGAGTATGTGCGTGCCCCCCGTCTGATGTGAAGATGTGCTCCTTTCTATAGACAGCAGCTAGGGCGACGGGTGGAGCGACCTCCAGCCCGCGAGCGCCGCCGGTTTCTTGTTGAGATGAGCACATCATCAGCGTGATGCCGGGAACGGTGCTTAATTATCTCTTTAAACCGTGAGCTGATGCATGTTTATCCAATCCTTATTGACCAGACGTACTCAATTACTAGTAAATTTTGCTGGCTGTCAGATGGACCCAAACGAGACGTGGGCATGTGCCACAATGGGTTAGCAACCGAATTTATGAACACATAGAAGCAAGCCGGCATATCATCTTAAAATTTACAAAGTCAACGTAGGCACCTCGTCATCGACAGGAACGTCTCTTCCCACTGAATGCGCATCGCCGAAAATCCTAAAATAAATTCAACAATAAATGCGAGCATCAGGACTTAAATCTTGGTAGGCTGGAATACCACAGTCCCTCTAACCATACAACCATAGATTGGTTCGCATTAGCAACCGAATTTACAAAGCACAACCATCATGTGTGGTTGGGGTGCTGGCCGGAATATTTTAATGATTTATTTGTGATTGAGCAAACTGGTTAGCATGCAACACATACATGCATATATATACTCCCTCCTTTTCGGTTTATAAGGCTCAATTCAAAAATCTCACCAACCAAGGTAGATGATGAGTGGTGAAATACTTTTTGTAGTTTGCAAAAGCACCCAGTTAATACTCTTGTTTTCCTCAAAAAAGTATGTTTACCAATGCATTAATTGCAATGCATGCATGCATAAATTACATGCATTGGTCAATTTTCTCTTAATACTCCGGAAATGATTTAATGCATCTTGGAATCTAAACATGTGATGGGAAACAACCAAATTGAGCCTTATAAAATGAAAAAACTAAAATTTTGAGATAAGCCCTATAAACTGGAAAGGACGGAGTATATAACTAGATGGATAGGCGCACTTTGCCGTGCACATTGAACAGACATTTAATCATCTTTTTTGAACACGCCAGTTGGTTATTGATGTTATGGACAAATCACCAAATTTTGCTAAATTTTCAATTTTAGTTTACAAACTAAACATGCAAACTATATAGGAAAACAAAAAATTCAATGACATAGTCAAGCTGTATGTTCGTTGCTTGAAGCCCACAAAACAGAAAAGGTTCACACTTTGGAACTTATTTTCTCGAGAAAATCAGGAGCAAAAGTCAGAACCAAATGCAGCTTGAAAGTTGAACTAAGACAATCCCGCAAACTCATCGGCATCCCCGGCACTTGTAGACAAAGTGCCAAAACTATGCCATGCTCAGAAAGCAAACAAGCAAACACGTGTATAAGCGAAAAGTAGCAGAGTGCTATGCTCAGCAAAAATATATGTGAGGGAAGCATGGCATATTGTTCTCCCTTTATGTACACGATAGTGTTTTCTTTTTTGCTACTCAGAGGCAAGGGTAGTTTTGGTTGTCAAAACATGGGTACATCTATTGAATCGTTCATGGGAACTCCAAGTTTAGTGTTCTCGTGCGCAACAATAACGCGTCAATTCAAATTAGATAGAGCCAACATGGCATTACAATGGGAATTCAAAATCATTTGGTTCATCAATTTATCTCTTATTTTACTTCAGTTACAAACAGGCTAATTAATATGGGCCTTTTTTTATCAAAATATTGCAAACTTCATTTTTGACTATACATACAATTTGAAGGATACACCGAAGAAATATTCTTATTTGTAATAGGAAAAGAATATGAAACGAAAAGTTTAGTAGAACGCACTGGTGCTGCAAGAAGCATCTGGCTTACCTCCAAGAGGATGCATACATAAAAGAATAGCTCATGTGCGTCAAGTTGAAACAAAAACTATTTTGGAGACTCACTCATGTAATGTGAGGTAGTGACCGGCTGGCAACCTTCCGGGCAAGTGAAAATCCTCTTTCTCCACGATTTAGCCAAAACTTTGTCTTTGTTCCAAATTTTTATTTGCCCTCAAACCAACTGCAGGTTGCAGTAGAGATACGATCAGTCCCACAAGTCACATGAGAAGTTTCAAGTCTGAAATCCCAGAATACAACATACTCAAGAATTAGAAAAACATCTCAGATCTACTTTAGCTAAAATCTGACTGGGCCTAAATGTGCACACGAGGAGTGGCGTGGGCATGCAGGTAGCTAACAGGGTTTACATGTTGACACTTGATAGGGAAGCATTCTTGAAAGTTCTCTATATTGTGAATATTACATCTGCCAGGCCTAACATTACTAATTTCCCCATTTTTGGTGAAACAAAACCCACGAATCAAACAATTCCTCTAAGTTTTGTATGTAATTAATGTACACTATATGCACATTGGAGACCTCTCCAAAAATAATTTCGTTCTTGGCGTGGAAGAATACATCATCAAAAGACTCAGATTTACAGAATTAACCACTTCTATCACCATAGTACCATCTTTTGGTAAATTTTCTTTACTCGGAATATTTTTGTAGTAACTAAACATTGAAATATCTTGATATTCAAAAGTTTCATAAAAACATTTTTGGAAAGTGGACATGTGCAAATCTCTAGGCTTGTAAAGACAGCAAGTGTGAAACCTTTTGTTTATGCTAAAATAAGCATTTTCAATGGCCTTCGTAAGACAAACATTATCCACGCAAAGTGTTTTCCAGAACTGTTTGTATTGTATACTTATATCCCACTGTGGTAACACAAATCTAAACAATTCTACACATTTTGTGCAATATAGGATACTTCATAGTACATTTTTAATCAAAATATGATATGTGTTTTCATACCAATTAGAACCATAATGATCATTAGAACAAAATAAAAAAACGGTCACAATGAAGAAGAAGAAGAAGTCGTCTTAATTAATAAAGAATAACCAGCATAAAGATTCAATGTGTAGATACAACAACACAAAGTACAGTGCAACCGAAGCATAGGGTTAGAGAATTTGCATCTGAAATACACTTGAAATGTCAAATCAACATAGATAATAGGAGTTACAATTTCAGCAGAATTGATAAATTTACCTCAAGCATCATGGGCAGCATGCAATGCAGGCTGCATCCACTCTAGCAAGATGGTTGTACTGCTACTCACAGCCACCATTGTTGCAATGGGACTTGAGAACTTAAATGGGACGGTAGGGAGGAATCAATATGATCCTTTCTATACAGTTCATGCATACTTGAATAAAAAAATATAAACTAAAAAGTATATAGGTAGCCCAGAACAATATAAGATCTTGAAGAAAGCACACCCCCATAGGTTTGCCAACTTGAGAATCTGACAGTAATGGTTAGATACCATATATCTGTGATGTACCTTAAGCTAAGCATGAAAATTGGAAGGGTAACAGAAAAGTTCGGCAACTTGGTAACCCATGGTAAAACGATAGCAGGACCCAATGAAGAAAATGAAGATATTTCAGGACCCAGTATTGTAGATATCATAGCCACATTTATCAAATACAAAAAGTTTCACATTTCTATTCAATAGTGTGTGAGAAGCTCCGGTTGTATGCAACTAAGCTGACAAGGGAACACTTGCATTACCAGTTCACCACTATTTACCTCTCTACTAACCGTCAGAAAGAGATATGAGATGGGGAATACCAGTTCACCACTATTTACTTCTCTCTACTAACACCGTCAGAAAGAAATATGAGATGGGGAATACCTATCATGTCGCTCACAAAAAATAATTTGGCTGCACAAATTCGCAAAAACAAATATTAACATTGACCAAACTGCAAAACCAATGGGCCTGGTGCTGATAGTTCAGGCGATCGAGCCAATGGGGATAATTTGAGACATCATATAGTGATAAGTCTCACTGCAAAGGATGTTGCATTATAAGGTTCAATGGTACACTGATCACTTTGTTTGGTCAATATTAATATTTGTTCTAATGTGCGCATTATAAGCTCATCTCACTGCAAAGCGTGTGGCTGGAGCGAGGTCATCATATAGAGCTAATGTTTGCATTATAAACCATAAGGGTACACTGATTGCTTTGTACAGGGAGTATTTAGATGTGTGCATACAAATGTGTGAAATGATGGACGCGAGGTGATAAAAAAAACTATGAAAAGGAGCTTGGCTGTGATTGATTGCTAAATGAACTGCAGCTGCATACAAGGAGAGGATGAAACTGGAGCTCTTGCGGGCCTCCATTCCTGGGAGCGGTGCAAGACGACCTCGCTCCAGCCACACGCCGCTGATATGTGCACCGAGGAGGGCATCATTGTCCCGCGGTGCCGCGTCGTGGCGCTGGAAGCTGGGCTCGAGCTCGCTCTCGGAGCGCCTCACCCCCGCCATGCTGCGGGAAGCCGCCCGAGGCTGAGGACCACGCTCCTAGGATGCACTGTCGTCGTCACGAAATGGTAGGGCCACGCGCCGCCACACACCGCGCCGAGGGAGCTGCCCCACGCACCGGCTGTTGGTGGAAGCCGCCGCCGCCGTATGTGGGTAAACATCCATTCTTCCCTTGACACCAAGAAAATATTTAGGAAGAACATTATGAAAGCAATTTCCATGCCAATAGATATTCCGGCATGACAAAATCACATCAAACAGTACTGATCCCCAAGCCGCGACCACGGTTATTCTCCCTAAGTTCAGATGAATTTTTCTAACTTGTCGACATTATTCTCCAACCTTTTTTGTGATTTCTCCAAAATTCTTGAGCTTTTCAACAATTTTCTAGGGTCTTCACTACAACTATCTGTAAACTGTTGGGCTTTTGTGGAAAAGTAAAAAAGCCAACATACAACCGGTGGGCACAACAAATTAACAAATTGCTATTACAGACAATTAAGTAGTCGGTGTCACCCTTGTGTGGTGGAATTGACCCATATGGTCATCGGTCCTCGCTCGACACCTGTATTTGTCGTCGTTTTGGCTGTTAGGTACACAAAACAAAAAGATCGGAAGTCTTTATATCATCTATATCTATACTACTTATAAAAGAGCAAACATAATCTTCTTTAAGTGCACCCCACAAAACATACACAGATACATTACCACCGCATGATTAGTCCCACTAAACTCAATCTAACGGCTAGCCTTAACCTAATCTATTCTCTGTGTGCACTTAGCAATTTACATTGACTGACCGTACTACACCGTGGAGGAAAATATGAAGTCCACGCCTGGTCAATTAGGAAACTATAATCACGGACACATCCTATTAAGAAACTAATCACGGACGCATCTAATTATTAGGAAACTAATCACAAACGCATCCTATTATTAGAAAACTAATCACGGGTGCATCCTATTATTAGGAAAATAATTACGAGCGCATCCTATTAGGAAATTAATCATGAACACATCTAATTATTAGGAAACTAATCACGGACGCATCCTATTAGATAACTAATCACGAATGCATCTAATTATTAGGAAACTAATCGCGAGCGCATCCTATCGTCTCCTATCAGGGAATCGCGATCGCGAGTCGCCTGTCGTCACCAGCCCCACCACCCACGCGAGCCACAATGGGAGACATGCGAAGAGGAGCTGCGGCTTCCTCCGAACACGCACACGTGCCGCCTTCGTCTTCTGCCTGGAGGGCAGGTCACTCTTCTACTGACTGCAACGACTTCGCATCATACAGAGAGACCAACCATGTTTCTCCGAATATCTTGAATCATGATCCTTATGACTTCATCTCTACTACTTATAAGAAGTACATTTTTTCATTTGACTATTTTCCTGACTTGGAAGGTAAGGTATGTTTTATCCACTAGAATTGCTAAAATTGGAAGCATATCTGCAGTTTTTTCTTTCTAAACCGGCATTTGTTGGCCCTTTTTTGCCACTGATATTCTTACAAGTGGTAGCCTACGTGTCATTATTACTACAAACTGAGAGGATATTTGTTATATTGTCAAAATTTTAGAATGTTGAGCCCTTAAAGAAATGTGTAGTACTCAAGTAACTGTTCCAAGTTGTCATATTAATGCTTTTGTCCAATGATTAACAAGTATAATTACGCAATTTATCAATGTAATTTTTATTTGGTTTACATGTTCTATTTTCGTAATAAAGTAAGTCACTTTTCTTGCTTCCAGACACTACAACACTTATGGTGTAATAGTAGAATCGGATGGTCCAACTAGCATTTTTTTGTCTTGTTTCACAGCTGATTCTATGCAGTCAAGACATCTCTACACTTCTCTATGTGACAATGGCTTCCTCTTTTCAACAAACCATAGAGGTCTTTTCCGGCTATTGTGTGGTTGACACTCAATTGTAATAATAATTCTTGACTAGAGTTTGTTGACACTAAAACGGTTCCTTAGCTTGTCCTAAGTGACATTTTCATGTGTGATTATACTTGCATAAATGTGTGCATATGGAGAATCATGATGAATCTTCTAAATAATTTTGAATTTTATACATTAGAAAAAGTGGGTGGTCTTTTAATACAGGAGACATGTTGATTAAGGAGAAAGATATTTCAAATTATTTGTATGAGTTGGGAATAAAAGATTGTGTACTTTATAGGGAAATTTCAAATTTATGAATAAATTGTCTTGTATTAAGTATAATATAATGTGTTAATCCAAATAGACGCGTGTTGCACGTGCACACTTATTAGTCCAAATAGACGTGCGTTGCACGTGCATATTTATTAGTACGTTATGATTCCAGAAGGCTCGTTGAGAGAGCAGATTCTGCGTACGTTGGGATCAATCCAACTACACCCCAACGTGCATTGCTCCAAAAAGTGGGCCCATGAACGAATGGATACCAGCCGTGTCTCCAGCCTAAAATTCCTACCCTCTCACTCATTCTTATCCTCTCACTCGTGAGCGAAAATCACCCATTGTCATATGGCCATGACCCTTTGAGCCAGGCACAATAGTCATTGTTGTGGTTACGGGTCAAATTTTCCTGAGCCTTGACGGTCTTTAATTCTCCTTCAAATTATCCGTGCCCACGGCCTTTGATGTTTGTTGCTCTGGAAGGGAGGAATGTTCAATCTTCTACTCTCTCCGTTCCTAAATAATTGTCTTTCTAGAGATTTCAACAAGTGACTACATACGGAGCAAAATGAGTGAATCTACACTCTAAAACATGTCTACATGCATCCGTATGTTGTAGTCCATTTGAGATGGCTAGAAAAACAATTATTTGGGAACGGAGGGAGTAGATGAGACCAGGTTGGGAATGACGCTGAGTGGAAGGGTTGCTTTCAACAAAGGGTGGAAAAGTGTCCTCCACAATTTTTTCACATTTTCTTGGACTTTTCCTTATTTCTCTCCGAGTTCGCGTGAATTTTCCTGACTTTTCGGCATTCCTCGGCTACTTTTATTTTGTGAATTCTCTGAATTTCTCGAGCATTTCTATAATTTTCCACGATCTCCTCTCTATTTTTCACCAACTCCCATCGTACAACCATTGGAACACAACAAATTGGCAAATCACTATTACAGACAATTTATGTAGTCGGTGTCACCCTCGTACGGTGGAATTGACCCCTATGGTCATCGATCATCGCTTATAACGTCGTTTTGGTCGCTAGCTATAGTAAGTAGGTCAGACGTCTTTGCATCGCATGTAGTATAAATGGAGTTCGGATATACTCTTTGATAACACAAATGCATATAAATGGAGTTCCGACAGTTAAATGGAGTTCCTTCCGACATAGTCCTTGATGATCAAATTGTACGTTGTGATTCCAGAAGGCGTGGACAGATCGCTGTAGCTAGTCGAGAGAGAAGATTCTTCCTACCAAGGGGCCAAGAATGCATCGATACCACCCATGTCTCCGTCTAAATGTCTACTCCTCTCTTCCTAATCCTCTCACCCGTAAGCGTGAACCACCCACGGTCATGTGGCCATGCTGCCCCATCTCTCTGCCGTTCTCTCTGCATGCTGCACTCAAGCAGGAGAAGAAAAGTCTAGTCATAGAAGTCTCGGGAGAGAAACGCAGGGAATTGACACACGATAGGGAGCACTGCGATCGACAAGCTTCCTTCTCCAGCCTCACATGGCTTGCTGTGCCTGCACCTCTGGACACTGAATAATACAAAACGTGTTCCCATTTTACTATGATTCTCATTCAGGCAAGAATCAAATGAGAAACGTGTCTGATGCACCGGGGCAATTGGTGCTACTGGTGCACCGGACTCTGTTGCACATTCAAAAATGTTTGAAAAAAATACGAAAATAATTTAATGCATTGACACAACATCAATGTAAGTTGTCATAAAAATTTGAAAGACAAGATACAAAAATCAAAAATTTGACATCAGTGTGCTAATGGGCCAAAACTGAAGCACAACTTGTGTTGTGTAATATTCAATGTCAAATTTATCATTTTTGTATCTCGTGCAATGTTTCGAATTTTGATTTGAATTTTTGTGACAACATACATTGATGTTGTGTCAATGCGCTAATTTTTTTACGGATGCTTTTGATACATTTTTGAATGTCTAACGAGGGATCGGTGCACTGGTAGCACCAATTACCTCGATGCAGCAGATACATTCCCAAATAAAATGAATGTAATATCACTGTAGTAATAAGAATATAGTTTCCATTTCAACTTCCAGGTCTTGCAGAGCCATATGGCAGGATAACAATCGATTTTATTAGTGTAGTAATATCAGTGTGACAATCAGACAATACTCACGTCTCTCCCCTGGGTCGCCCCCGCGCGGCGACCAGGGGGGAACCCTAGCGCTGCCAAGTCCTTGACTTCCTCTCCCACCTCTCCTGCCCGCCGCCGGCAGGCAAAGCCCGGTTGGCGTCGGCGGCGGCGGGATTTCTCCTCCCCGCATCGACTGGACCTGGCGCGGGTGGCGTTCGGCGGCGCGTTGGCAGCTAGGCGCGCCGGCGAGGACTCAGGGTGCGACGGCAGGAGCTGCGCCGCGCGCTCGTCACTCCCCCTGGTGGTTGCGTGGGGGCCGTTCGGGGAGCTCCTATGGTGGCCGGTGGTCTATCTGTTTCAGATCTGTCCGCCGGTGCCTTGGGTGGCGCATGGATCTCAGTGCTGCGGCCTCGAACGGTGGCGTGCGGTGCAGTCAGTCTGGCGGGTGGCACCCGCGGGTGCAGATGAGGGCCTTCCACGGCTGAGTGGGTGACGTGGAGGCGGCAACGCTACGGCGGCTCGTCGTTGGCCGACCGGAGTTCCATGGGAGGCGTCGTCTCCGACTCAATCTACTCCGGTTCATGCTTATGGTAGCGACTACGGTCAACGCCAATACTGACTGGACGGATCTAGTGGGTGGGCATGGATACGGGGGAAACTCCAGGCCGGCGTGACGGCCGCACCAAAGTCGACGCCCTCGGCACCGATTCCCTTCCTGGAGGCTACGGTGTGGATCATACGCCCCCACCACTGCCATGAGCGCACGTGAAAGCCTTTGTTCCTCTGTTTGAGGGACGATGGCACTTTGGTGTCGTGTTCCTTCCTGAAGGCGTCGGCCGGGGACTGCTCAGGCTGGTGGAGTTGCTGGTAGTTCGTAGTCGACGTGAGATGGCATGTAGGTGGAGCGGTGTGGCATCAACCGTATCGTCGACGGTGGGTCTCGGCGGCATGGCGCAGTGGAGACTCAGCGTCTGATGCGCGAAGATGAACTCGTGTAGGAGGAGGAAGCTGTCTGGCGTCATGGTGGCGTTGATGGTAGAGAGGCCTGGCAAGGTCGGTGCATCAGTTCTGCTCTGAGGATGTACCGATGGAAGATGGAGGTGACGGCCCTTACAGCGTGCGGTGCTTACTGGGAGTGTGCCAGACCTGTGTGCGGCCCAATCCAGGTAGTGGCTCGGATGGGACACTGACTTTAGATGTTAAGCATTGGTGCGATGTATGTTTGGTATTAGATCCAGACATTCAGCACACCTTCAACAAGGGGATAGGAGTAGCAACAGCGTTGCCAAGATGGTGGCTTCAGGTTTATTGATGTATCACCTTGTATGGTCTTTGTGAATAATTAATAATATGACTGCACGCATCATCCACATGCAGAGGCCGGGGGTACATCTTCCTTTTTAAAAAAACAATTGATATCACGCGTACATTGTTACCGCATGCACCAACGAAATCCGCAAAAGAAGAAAAAATAATTTTGATAATTCTCATTCTACTTAGAATTAGCTGCTCTTTTATTCTTAAGTGATGTGTGGTGATCTAAGCATCAAGATCCGTCCAATGTTGTGTTCCTTTTGTGTGAAATGGTCTGTTTCGTGTTATTTTTAGATTTCTGGGCTCTTCTCCTTTTCCAGTCTTTTCTTAATTGATTGATTGTCTGTCTGTTGGCTATACTTATTTGGACATTTCTTTCTGTTTTCACGGGCTGGGCTACGAGGTTTTATGTGTGCCACCATCATGTTTTGTGTTCTCACTTTCTTTTTTGTGCTAACTGCAAGAATGGGGCTATTTTTGCAGTCATGTTGTCATCTAGTAGGATCACTTAGCCACTGACGGCAACATAAGTAACTGTTTTTTTTTCTATTTCAGTTTTCTTCTATGACTTTTTATCTTGTTTCCTTTTGCTTCCATAACTTCCATTTTCTGCATTGCTTATGTGTTCAATATGTTCCGTATTTATTAAAACAGTTCATGTGATTGAAAAATATCAAATATCATGATCTAAGACCTAATCCCTTTTCTCTTTTTCCTCAGCGTCCCCCCTTGGCGACGGAGGATCCCAAATTCGGCACCGCTGCATCCTCCTCACCTCCTCCCGCCTCCTCCGCCGCCCCAAGCCTCGGCCGGGCAAAGCCCGTCCCGATCCGGATCTTGGCGGGACCTCTCATTCCTTTGGTGGTGGGGCTGCCGCGCCCCCATCCCGAAGGGCTGGATGCGGGCGCCCCCTGGCGGGCGCTGGGCACCTCGCTGGTCCTGGTGCTCCAGCTGGCTTTTGGGGCGGCGTGGATGGAGGTGTGGCGCCCGAGGTCAGTGGTGGCAGTGGGGATGGATCTACACGGGATGGGTGGGTGGAGCGCGCCTGGCCATGGCAGCCGGTTTGGCTGGCAGGCGGCGCGGGCCTAGGTGGCCTCGACTGGCTGCTACAGCTCCGCCTTGCGGGGGTGGTGGCTAGCGCTGGTGGGCCCTTCCTGGCTTCGGTGTGCGTGCCTTGGCAGGGTAGGGGCGGTGCGGGTCTGCTATGCTACGGTGGTGTGGTAGTGATGGTTTCGCAGGTGGCATGGGGCGGCGGTGGCAACTTTTCTACCATAGGGGGCTCCACTTTATATATAGGTTGAGGCCCTGGGTTTACAACAGAGTTCGGGTCGTAGTATAACCCGTGACTTAATCTATTTCCAGCTTGTCTTACTTCCCAAGTAAGGGACATCAATTATTTGATCCCGAGCTCATATGCTCCCGCATGAACAGTAAAATCCAAAAAAATAGTAAAAAAATCAAAAAAATCTGATTTTTTTTGTGATGAACATTGATAAATTTTCTAATTGCGTGCAAAATTTCAGGTTGAAATGACATTCGTGGAGGCTTGGGCAAAAAAACGATGGTCCAAAAAGACTATTATTGGAAGCATTTTGGAGTATCAATTTTGTTATTTTTACACAGACCTTCACGAATGTCATTTCGACCAGAAATTTTGCACGCAGTTAGGACATTCATCAATGTTCATCACAAAAAAATTCAGATTTTTTTTATTTTTTTACTATTTTACTATTTATGCGGGAGGATATGAGCTCTGGATAGTGCAGCACTTTCGCCAAGTAAGGAACTTTCCTTTGGCGTCTTGTGAGAACCGGCGTCTCAGATTCTGGGCCATGAGCCAGCCTGCTTGGCGACTCGTCTTGTGTGCCTTGAGCCTCTTGATCATCATGGCCCGTCTATTGAGCTGTTTCTCCAAGCTACCACTGGATAACCCTGTGTAGGATCGAAAGTATGTCTAGGGGGTGATTAGACTACTTGACTAAATAAAAATCAAGCAATTAACTAATTTTATGTCTTGGCAGATTTTAGCAACTTAACACAAGTCAAGCAATCAACCTACACACACTAGTAGAAAAAGGGCCTATAGTCCCGGTTGGTGAGGGCCTTTAGTCCCGGTTCACGAACCGGGACTAAAGGGTCGGTACTAATACCCTCGCCCTTTAGTCCCGGTTCTATCCGAACCGGGACAGATGGCCCTTCACGTGGCCTGTCCGCTGAGCTCAGTAGGAGGCCTTTGGTCCCGGTTGGTGGCACCAACCGGGACCAATAGGCATCCACGCGTCAGCATTTCTTTGGCTCTGGTTTTGTTTTTTTTCAAAAGGGGGGTTGGGGGTTTTGGGGGTTAATTTAGGTGTTTCATATATTGTGCTATAGCTAGCTAATTAATAGAGAAAAGTGTCCTTTCTTTTGTCCGTGCTTGGTCGACGCTACGATATACATACGTATAGAGAGGACTAACTAGACATGCTAGCTAGCTAGTAATTAAGCAAACAGAAGATCGTCATGAACATATATGCATACAGAGAGAAGTGATATCGACCACCTCTCCTTCTCCGAGAGATTGGTCGAACAACAAGTTCTCGTATATCTATCCGACACTACCGGCTACATATATACAATAATTATCTTTTACAATACGGACGCGTGGTCCACATAGTATTCCCAGTCTTCAGCGATCACATGGTCAAGAAAGAATGCCGTCAATTCCTCTTGAATTACTCGCATGCGATCTGGTGCTAGGAGTTCATCCCGCTTCCGAAACATCTAATTTTAAGAAAGGGTCAATATATATATATATATATATATATATATATATATATATATATATATATATATATATATATATATATATATATATATATATATATATATGAATGAATGAAACTCAACACAAATGATGGTAATAAAATAAAATTGTGAATATTTTATTTACGCACTTCAAATTGTTTGTCGGAGCAGCCCTCTCACAGGTCGTGTGGCGGATGGACTCGCAAAGGTAGTATCCACAGAAATCATTCCTTGTTCCTGCCACAACCACTTTACAAGAAACAGAGGTCAATCAAACTGATAATTAGCAAGCACATGCTAAATGGTATTGATGAAACTAGCGCTTGAATCACTAGGAGATGCGCGTGAAATATGCTACTATATAGTACTTACTGGTGTCTAAATTGCAGCTTCTTCGGTAGTCCCGAGCTTTTTGGTGAATTTTCCCAAGCCCTGTCATACAAAGAAAACAATTACTTGATATCAGAAATGAACAAAGTTGCTGATATGGTGGATAATGATCGATTTAACTTACTTCTCGAGCATTTCAGTCATTTCCGATACTCCTTGGGATCTTTTCGTCTCGAGTCTAAGACAGTTACTACTCCTGCTCAAGCTTAATCTCTAGGAGAATATAGTGGAACCTGCTTGCGCATGCATAACTCATCAATATTACATTTCTATAACCTGGACTAAATAAGGAAACCGAATATGCCACAAGACAGTAACACTCACGTGTAGTTGTAAGGAAAGAGTATTGTATTTTTGTGTTCATTTATTTCCAACGATCGTAGCAAGTTGGCCTCGGTTTCGCGGCACGATATTTAACCTCATTTGCATCTATGAGATATGTGTTAATGAACCCAATATCACCCACTTGTTTTTTCTTCATTTCTGCGATCTTCAATCTGCATAATATAGTGAGGATATTTATAAATACATGCAATGAAAGAGCTGAGTTATATAGAGATACTTAATGGCAGAAGTAGTACTACTTACAGACAGTAGCAGGTGACCGTTGCTTTATCGAGGGCCAATTGATTGAAAACTGATAGAACTCCTCAAATGGAATAGGCAACAGTTCAATTCCAGGAGGTCATGCTCCTTTTAACTCTCACATACAAAGTATTCCTCCCTCGACTCTTTGCAGGTTTTCATGTACCAATCATGCAATCTTCGCATCATCGTTGTTAGAGAGCTTTCATCTTTGACGAGAGGCTTCCCGTACTCGTATCTTTGTATCTGCACCTCCAAGAAATCAAATTGTACATCGTCGGGCAGGTAATCTTCAGGATTGCCATAACCGGGCACCATCCTCGGATCGACGATGTCGCTAGCAGAGCACCTTGAGCGGGGGCACGATTGCTTGCTTGTTCGCCGAGCTGGGCAATTTGTTTCCCAGCTCGTCGTTCTTTCATCCTTTGATCACCGACAGTACTTCCCGATCTCTCCGCTTCGCAAATGCCTTTCCAATAATGCGCTCATAGTTGCCTTTGGCGGAGACTTGGGTGGTTTTGTCGGGGCAGAGTGCGCTTCGCTTTGAACGGATCTACCTTCTCCTCCGGAGGTGGATGTCTCTTTGCTTTCAACCCTTGAAACCAGTCATCCACTTGGTCTGCGCGATCTTCGCGTTTTCCTCCTTGCTCCTCTCAGACGCTAACTTCTCCGAGTCTTGAGAGAAGGACCGAATCAGATCTCCTCCCGCCTTTGGCTGTACTGCTAGACGCCGCAGAGCAGACGGAGCGGATGTCTTCTTTCCTTGCTTACGAGGCGGAGGAGAAGGACTACGACGCGCGGAGCAGCCGGGCGGCGGCGGGTCTCTTCCGCCCTTGCCGACGAGGCGGAGAAGGAGGAGGCTGGCTGCCGGATGCGCCGGTGCAGGCGGAGAAGGAGACGGAGTGCCGCCACGCCGGAGAAGGAGCCGCCGAGTGCCCTGATCGTCACTCGCCGGAGGAGGAGGCGGTGGAGGAGGCGGAGTGCCTGACTCACGGAGGAGGAGGAGGAGGCGGAGGCGCCCAGTTCGGAAGGTTGATGAGATCCTTCCGCCATAGGCATGGAGTCTTGAGCAGAACCCAGCCGATACTCCCTTCACCGGTAGGGTGGTCAAGCCGGAGGTCCTCAAATCCTCCGTTATTTCATCGACCATCACCTTAGCATATCCTTCGAATCGGCGGCGGTGAAAAGTTGAGTCGGGTCTAGTAGGATAAACAGAGCCAACAGCTGCCTTGACCTTCAAATTGCTCCATTGCGCCATAAGGTGGCAACTTTCAGCATCCGTGATAGCATCCACGGAATAGCTGGCAGGAGCCGTCAAGGCATGTGCTGCTCGCTGAAGCAGCTCGGTGGAAGCCACGCTGCTTCTCCGCTGAGATGGCGGGTAGCTTCGGGAAGCTTCGCAGGTCGTTTGTTGTGATCTGCTGCTTCGTTCCTCTTCTCGTTCCTCTAGCCCCATTACCCTTTCGTGCAGCGCCTGCATTAGGCTCTGCTCCAGTTTCTTCCTCCTCTCATGGGTTTTGTAACCCCTGCGTCCGAAATCCAGCCTTCCACGAACGGAGCTGGCGTGCCTCGTGTCCGTCCGTGGTGCTCGTGGATTCCCGAGGGCCATTGTGAGCTCGTTCTTCTCCCCGTCTCGAACGAACTTCCCTTGCTGCGCTGTTTCGATATAATGCTTAAGCCTCTTGACTGGTATGTCCAATTGTTCGTCCGTCCAAATGCACTTCCCCGTTATAGGGTCCAAGGATCCGCCGGCCCCAAGAACCAAGTCCGGCAACGGTCTGGCCAGTTCATTGTCTCGGGTTCGATCCCTTTATCAAGCAGATCATTCTCAGCCTTGGCCCACTTAGGCCGGGCTATGAGGTAGCCACCTGACCCCGTGCGATGGTGAAGCTTCTTCTTCGCAGCATTTCTCTTGTTTGTCGCTGACATCTTTTTACTCTTTTCCGATGTCTTGTAGGTCACAAATGCGGGCCGATCATCTCGATCTTCTCATATTTGCCCGTGAATTCTGGTGTCTCATTTTTTTCGACATACGTATTGAGGTCTTTCTTCCAATTCCTGAATAGTTCTGCCATCTTCTTAAGAGCAAAAGACTTGATTAATGGCTCTATTACTGGCTTCTCCGGATCATCCTCTGGCGGTAGGGTAAAATTTGACTTCAGCTCAGTCCAAAGATCATTTTTCTGCATATCATTGACACAAGACACCTCAGGGTCTTCGTTCTTAGGCTTATACCATTGGTGGATGCTGATCGGGATCTTGTCCCTAACCGAACCCCCGACCGAGCAACAAATGCCTTCTTTGTCCGGTAGGGTTCAATCGGTTGGCGTCGTCATGCGATTTGTATGATCTCAAACTTTTCATCCGAGCTCAACTTTTTCTTGGGCCTCGTCTCTTTACCGAAGTTGTGCTCGATCCGGAGGGCTAGAAAAAAGAACAAAGACGAGAGTTAATTAATATGTGTACATATATACCAAAACAAAGACGAGAGCTAGTCAGCACAGGCTTAACTAATATATATACCTGGCCGGACTCGGTTTGGTGATCACCGGAGCCGTCCTCACGGTCTACTTCTTCACCCTCTCCTTCTTGCACCGGCATTGGGTCATCGGAGCCATGTAAATCATAGCCAACTGCTTCTTCACCTCTCCTTCCAGACCATCGTTGTCGTTGAGAAACATCATCGAGGAGACGGCATCACTTCCGTGTGCGATTATGTCCCTCAACAACGCTTCTTGTGCTTCGTCTCGGGGGGTGTCCATAGTTTCTACAAATATTTACAACATGGCAATTATTATTCAAACATGACAGATATGGATATATTAGTGCCAACGAGAACTAGCTAGCTAATCACAATAAGGAATCATATTAGTGGCCTCGACGCTGCTTCTCTAGGGTTTGGGGTGGCCTCGACAACGCTTCAAGGGTTAGGGGTGGCCTCGAGAACGCTTCAAGCTAGGAGGGGTACATAATATCGACCCCCACGTGTTGAAGCTATCGGGAGGGGTCGGCGTTAAACAGTACATCTATGTCCCACAAGTGACGTGGGCATCGACGCCCATGATAGGGTAGAGGGTCGTGGATCGCCGAGCGGTCGAGGTCAAGGGTCGAAGATCGCCGAGGGTCGGGAGGTTGCCTAGTGTCAAAGGTTCAACAAAACCATGTCTTCATCATTAGGCGAAATGTGCAGGTGCATGATGGTGCGAAGCTCTCAAAGTTGTTTTGGAGCGGAGTCCCAGATAGGATAATTCGCTTTTGGTACAAAGTTCAGCAAAAGGCAAATTATCCTATCCGGACTCCATTCCAACAACTTTGAGGACTTCTGCACCATCATGCCATGGTTACTTCCGGCTAATGATGAAGCCATGGATTTCTTCAATACTTTGACACTATAGGAACCTCGACCTGAAACCTTCGACCCTTGACCCTTAACGACCCTCGACCCTCTACCCTAGTTCCCGACCCTCGACCCTCGGCGATCCTCGACACCCTCGTTATATCGACAACGACGCAACATACATATACATGGGAAAATAATGTTATCGGGAGGGGTATCGGTACCCTCGTGTCAAAGTTTCTTCTTTCTCCTCTATTCCTTTCTTTCTTCTTCTCCTCTTCTTTTCTTCTTATCCCCGAGAAAGGAAAATAAGGAAAAGGAAGAAAAGAGGAAGAAGGAAGAAGGAAGAAGAAGAAGAAGAAAAAGAAGAAAAAAAAGAAGAAAAAAAAAGAGGAGAAGAAGAAAAGAATAGAGGAGAAGAAGAAAAAATAGAAAAAAAAATTCTATTTTTCTTCTTCTCCTCTATTCCTTTCTTCTTCTCCTCTTCTTTTTCTTCTTTTTCCTCTCATTCTTTTTCTTCTTCTTCTTCCTTCTTCCTTCGGATCCTAGAACCCTCGAACCCTCGACCCTAGAACCCTCGAACCCTCAAACCCTTGTGCCTCGAAACCTCGACCGGCCTCGACGACCCTCGACCCTCAAAACATTGACCCTCGACCGGCCTCGACGACCCTCGACCCCTCTGTGACCCTCTCGACCCTCTAGCCTAGTTCCCGACCGTCGACCCCTCAGCGATCCTCGACACCCTCGTTCCCGATAAAAAGAAGAAGAAGAAGAAGAAGAAGAAGAAGAAGAAGAAGAAGAAGAAGAAGAAGAAGAAGAAGAAATGAGAAGAAGAAAAAAGAGAAGAAGAAGAAAGAAGAAGAAAGAAGAAGAAAAAATAGAAGAAAAAAAGAGAGGAGAAGAAGAAGGAATAGAGGAGAAGAAGAAAAAATAGAATTTTTTCTTCTTCTCCTCTATTCCTTCTTCTTCTCCTTTTTCTTCTACTTCCTCTTCTTATTTTTTTCTCCTCTTCTTCTCCTTCTTCCTTCTTCCTCTTTTATTCTTTTTCCTTATTTTCCTTCTTCCTCGACGACCCTAACTCTAAACAGTACAACTTCCTCGACGTCCCCGCCTCTCTCATGAACAAAATAAAATCTATGAATAAAAAAAACATCATATTCTATGAACAAAAAAACATCATATTCCATCCACATCGATCCATGCATACATCATATATATGATCATATCTATGAACAAAAAAAATTCATATGATCATCTATGAACAAAAAAACATCACATATATATGCAGAAAAAAAAACATTAGATCAACACATATGCAAAAAAGCATCATACATATATCCATACTGAAGGAAATATGCCCTAGAGGCAATAATAAAGTTATTATTTATTTCCTTATTTCATGATAAATGTTTATTATTCATGCTAGAATTGTATTAACCGGAAACATAATACATGTGTGAATATATAGACAAACAGTATGTCACTAGTATGCCTCTACTTGACTAGCTTGTTAATCAAAGATGGTTATGTTTCCTAACCATGAACAAGGAGTTGTTATTTGATTAACAAGGTCACATCATTAGCTGAATGATCTGATTGACATGACCCATTCCGTTAGCTTAACACTTGATCGTTTAGTATGTTAATGCTTTCTTCATGACCCATACATGTTCCTATAACTATGAGATTATGCAACTCCGTTTACGGAGGAACACTTTGGTACTACCAAACGTCCACAACGAATCGGGTGATTATAAAGGAGTACTACAGGTGTCTCCAAAGGTACTTGTTGGGTTGGCGATTTGAGATTAGGTTTTGTCACTCCGATTGTCGGAGAGGTATCTCTAGGCCTTCTCGGTAATACACATCACATAAGCCTTGCAAGCATTGCAACTAATGAGTTAGTTGTGAGATGATGTATTACGGAACGAGTAAAGAGACTTACCGTAACGAGATTGAACTAGGTATTGGATACCGACGATCGAATCTCGGGTAAGTAACATACCGATGACAAAGGGAACAACGTATGTAGTTATGCGGTTTGACCGATAAAGATCTTCGTAGAATATGTAGGAACCAATATGGGCATCCAGGTTCCGCTATTGGTTATTGACCGAGAATGGTTCTAGGTCATGTCTACATAGTTCTCGAACCCGTAGGGTCCGCACGCTTAACGTTTTGATGACAGTTCATAATGAGTTTATAAGTATTGATGCACCGAAGGTTGTTCGGAGTCCCGGATGTGATCACGGACATGACGAGGAGTCTCGAAATGGTCGAGACATAAAGATTGATATATTGGAAGCCTATGTTTGGACTTCGGAATGGTTCCGAGTGAAAACAGGATGTTACCGGAACACCGGGGGGTTACCGGAACCCCCCGGGGGGTATATGGGCCCTCATGGGCCTTGAGGGAGAAGGAGAAGGGCCGGCCAGGTGGGCTGCGCGCCCCCCTCCCCCTTCCAGTCCGAATAGGACAAGGAGAGGGGGGGCGGCGCCCCTTCCCCCATTCCCCCTCCCCAATCCTACTCCAACTAGGAGAGGGGGAGTCCTACTCCCGGTGGGAGTAGGACTCCTCCTTGGTGCGCCTCCTCTAGGGCCGGCCACCTCCCCCTTGTCTCCTTTATATACGGGGGCAGGGGGCACCCCAAGACACACAAGTTGATCTACGGATCTTGCCTTAGCCGTGTGCGGTGCCCCCTTCCACCATATTCCACTTCGGTCATATCGTCGCGGAGCTTAGGAGAAGCCCTGCGCCGGAGAAGTCATATCGTCATGAGCTTAGGCGAAGCCCTGCGTCGGTGGAGCATCAACATCGTCACCACGCCGTCGTGCTGACGGAACTCATCCCCAACACTTTGCTGGATCGGAGTCCGGGGATCGTCATCGAGCTGAACGTGTGCAGAACTCGGAGGTGCCGTACGTTCGGTGCTTGGATCGGTCGGATCGTGGAGACGTACGACTACATCAACCGCGTTGTTATAACGCTTCCGCTTTCGGTCTACGAGGGTACGTGGACGGACACTCTCCTCTCGTTGCTATGCCATCACCATGGTCTTGCGTGATCGTAGGAAAATTTTGAAATTACTACGTTCCCCAACAAAGTGGCATCCGAGCCAGGTTTTATGCGTTGATGTCATGTGCACGAGTAGAACACAAGTGAGTTGTGGGCGATACAAGTCATACTGCCTACCAGCATGTCATACTTTGGTTCAGCGGTATTGTGAGATGAAGCGGCCGGACCGACATTACGCCAGACGCTTACGCGAGACTGGTTTCACCGCCCGAGCACTCGTTGCTTAAAGGTGACGGCGGGTGTCTGCTCTCTCACTTTAGTTGAATCGAGTGTGGCTACGCCCGGTCCTTGAGAAGGTTAAAACGGAGTCTATTTGACGAAGTATCGTTGTGGTTTTGATGCGTAGGTAAGAACGGTTCTTGCTCAGCCCGTAGCAGCCACGTAAAACTTGCAACAACAAAGTAGAGGACGTCTAACTTGTTTTTGCAGGGCATGTTGTGATGTGATATGGTCAAGACGTGATGCTATATTTTATTGTATGAGATGATCATGTTTTGTAACCGAAGTTATCGGCAACTGGCAGGAGCCATATGGTTGTCGCTTTATTGTATGAAATGCAAACGCCATGTAATTGCTTTACTTTATCACTAAGCAGTAGCGATAGTCGAGAAGCAATAGTTGGCGAGACGACAACGATGCTACGATGGAGATCAAGGTGTCGCTACCGGTGACGATGGTGATCATGACGGTGCTTCGGCGATGGAGATCACAAGCACAAGATAATGATGACCATATCATATCACTTATATTGATTGCATGTGATGTTTATCCTTTATGCATCTTATCTTGCTTTGATTGACGGTAGCATTATAAGATGATCTCTCACTAAAATTATCAAGAAGTGTTCTCCCTGAGTATGCACCGTTGCGAAAGTTCTTCGTGCTGAGACACCACGTGATGATCGGGTGTGATAGGCTCTACGCTCAAATACAACGGTGCAAAACAGTTGCGCACGCGAATACTCAGGTTAAACTTGACGAGCCTAGCATATAACAGATATGGCCTCGAACACGGAGACCGAAGGTCGAGCGTGAATCATATAGTAGATATGATCAACATAGTGATGTTCACCATTGAAACTACTCCATCTCACGTGATGATCGGACATGGTTTAGTTGATTTGGATCACGTAATCACTTAGATGACTAGAGAGATGTCTATCTAAGTGGGAGTTCTTAAGTAATATGATTAATTGAACTTTAATTTATCATGAACTTAGTCCTGGTAGTATTTTGCAAATTATGTTGTAGATCAATAGCTCGCGTTGTTGCTTCCCTATGTTTTCATATGTGTTCCTAGAGAAAATTGTATTGAAAGATGTTAGTAGCAATGATGCGGATTGGATCGGTGATCTGAGGTTTATCCTCATTGCTGCGCAGAAGAATTATGTCCTTAATGCACCGCTAGGTGACAGACCTATTGCAGGAGCAGATGCGCACGTTATGAACGTTTATTAGCTCAATATGAGCGATCTGACGTTATGAACGTTTGGCCAGCTCAATATGATGACTACTTGATAGTTTAGTGCACCATGCTTAACGGCTTAGAATCGGGACTTCAAAGACGTTTTGAACGTCATGGACCATATGAGATGTTCCAGAATTGAAGTTAATATTTCAAGCAAATACCGAGTTGAGAGATATGAAGTCTCCAACAAGTTCTATAGCTAAAAGATGGAGGAGAATCGCTCAACTAGTGAGCATGTGCTCAGATTGTCCGAGTACTTCAATCGCTTGAATCAAGTGGGAGTTAATCTTCCAGATAAGATAGTGATTGACAGAATTCTCTAGTCACCATCACTAAGTTAGTAGAACTTCGTGATGAACTATAGTATGCAAGGGATGACGAAAAAGATTCTCGAGCTCTTCGCGATGCTAAAATCGCGAAGGTAGAAATCAAGAAAAACATCAAGTGTTGATGGTTGACAAGACCACTAGTCTCAAAGAAAATGGCAAAGGGAAGAAGGGAACTTCAAAAGGAACGGCAAGCAAGTTGCTGCTCGAGTGAAGAAGCCCAAGTCTAGACCTAAGCACGAGACTGAGTACTTTTGCTGCAATGGAACTGGTCTTTGGAAGCGGAACTACCCTGAATATTTGGTGGATAAGAAGGATGGCAAAGTGAACAAAGTTATATTTGATATACAGGTTATTGATGTGTACCTTACTAGTGTTTATAGTAGCCCTGAGTATTTGATACTGTTCGATTGCTAAGATTAGTAACTCAAACAGGAGTTACAGAATAAGCAGAGACTAGTTGAAGGGAAGTGACGATGAGTGTTGGAAGTAGTTCCAAGATTGATATGATCATCATCGCACACTCCCTATACTTTCGGGATTAGTGTGGAACCTAAATAAGTGTTATTTGGTGTTGAGCATAAAAATGATTTGATCATGTTTATTGCAATACGGTTATTCATTTAAGTAAGAGAATAAATTGTTGTTCTGCTTACATGAATAAAACCTTATATGGTTACACACCCAATGAAAATGGTTCATTGGATCTCGATCATAGTGATACACATATTCATAATATTGAAACCAAAAGATGCAAAGTTAATAATGATAGTGCAACTTATTTGTGGCACTGCTGTTTAGGTCATATTGGTGTAAAGCGCATGAACAAACTCCATACTGATGGTATTTTGGAATCACTTGATTATGAATCACTTGATGCTTGAGAACCATGCCTTATGGGCAAGATGACTAAAAGACTCTGTTCTCCGGAACAATGGAGCGAGCAAATGACTTATTGGAAATAATACATACTGATGTATGCGGTCCGATGAGTGTTAAAGCTCACGGCAAGTATCGTTATTTTCTGACCTTCACAAGATGATTTGAGCAGATATGAGTATATCTACTTGATGAAACATAAGTCTGAAATAGTTGAAAAGTTCAAAGAATTTCAGAGTGAAGTGGAAAATCATCGCAACAAGAAAATAAAGTTTCTGCGATCTGATCGTGGAGATGAATATTTGAGCTACGAGTTTGGTCTTCAATGAAAACAATGTGGAATAGTTTCACAGCTCACGCCACCGGAACACCACAACGTTATGGTGTGTCCGAACGTCAGAATCGTACTTTATTATGATATGGTGCGATCTATGATGTATCTTACCGATTTACCACTATCGTTTTGGGGTTATGCATTAGAGACAGCTGCATTCACGTTTAATAGGGCAACCATCTAAATCCGCTGAGATGACACCGTATGAACTATGGTTTAGCAGATAAACCTAAGCTGTCGTTTCTTAAAGTTTGGAGTTGTGATGCTTATGTGAAAAGGTTTTCACCTGATAAGCTCGAACCCAAATCGGAGAAGTGCGTCTTCATAGAATACCCAAAAAGAAAATGTTGGGTACACCTTCTATCACAGATCCGAAGGCAAGTTTTTGTTAAGATGGATCCTTTCTAGAGAAGAAGTTTCTCTCGAAAGAAGTGAGTGGGAGGAAAGTAGAACTTGATGAGGTAATTGTACCTTCTCCCTTATTGGAAAGTAGTTCATCACAGGAATCAGTTCCAGTGATTCCTACACCAATTAGTGAGGAAGTTAATGATGATGATCATGAAACTTCAGATCAAGTTGCTACTAAAACCTCGTGAGGTCTTCCGAGTAAGATCTGCACCAGAGTGGTACGGTAATCTTATTCTAGAAGTCATGTTACTAGACCATGATGAACCTACGAACTATGAGGAAGCGATGATGAGCCCAGATTCCGCGAAATGGCTTGAGACCATGAAATCTGAGATAGGATCCATGTATGAGAACAAAGTATGGACTTTGATTGACTTGCTCGATGATCAGCAAGCCATGTTAAATAAATGGATCTTAAAGAGGAAGACGGACACTGATAGTAGTGTTACTATCTACAAAGCTCGACTTGTCGCAAAAAGGTTTTCGACAAGTTCAAGGTGTTGACTACAATGAGATTTTCTCAACTGTAGCGATTCTTAAAGTCTGTCCGAATCATGTTAGCAATTGCCACATTTTATGAAATCTGGCAAATGGATATCAAAACTACATTCTTTAATGGATTTATTAAAGAAGAGTTGTATATGATGCAACCAGAAGTTTTTTGTCAATCCTAAAGGAGCTAACAAAATGTGCAAGCTCCAGCGATCCATCTATGGACTGGTGCAAGCATCTCGGAGTTGGAATACACGCTTTGATAAGTTGATCAAAGCATATAGTGTTATACAGACTTACGGTGAAGCTCTGTATTTACAAGAAAGTGAGTGGGAGCACTACAGCCTTTCGATAAGTATATGTGAATGACATATTGTTGATCGGAAATAATGTAAAATTATTCTCGCAAAGCATAAAGGAGTATTTGAAAGGAATTTTTCAAAGAAAGACCTCGGTGAAGCTGCTTACATATTGAGCATCAAGATCTATAGAGATAGATCAAGACGCTTGATAAGTTTTTCAATGAATACATACCTTGACAAGATTTTGAAGTAGTTCAAAATGGAACAGTCAAAGAAAGAGTTCTTGCCTGTGTTACAAGGTGTGAGATTGAGTAAGACTCAAAACCCGACCACGGCAGAAGATAGAAAGAGAATGAAAGTCATTCCCTATGCATCAGCCATAGGTTCTATAAAGTATGTCAAGCTGTGTACCAGATCTATTGCATACCCTACCACTAAGATTGGCAAGGGAGTGCAATAGAGATCTAGGAGTAGATCAATGGACAGCGGTCAAAATTATCCTTAGTAGAATAAGGATATGTTTCTCGATTATGAAAAAAAAAAAAAAGGTTCGTCGTAAAAGGTTACGTCGATGCAAGTTTTAACACTAATCTAGATGACTCTGAGTCTCAATCTAGATACATATTGAAAGTGGGAGCAATTAGCTAGAGTAGCTCCGTGCAGAGCATTGTAGACATAGAAATTTGCAAAATACTTACGGCTCTGAATGTGACAGACCCGTTGACTAAAATTATCTCACAAGCAAAACATGATCACACCTTAGTACTCTTTGGGTGTTAATCACATAGCGATGTGAACTAGATTACTGACTCTAGTAAACCCTTTGGGTGTTGGTCACATGACGATGTGAACTATGGGTGTTAATCACATACAGATGTGAATATTTGTGTTGAATCACATGATGATGTGAACTAGATTATTGACTCTAGTGCAAGTGGGAGACTGAAGGAAATATGCCCTAGAGGCAATAATAAAGTTATTATTTATTTCCTTATTTCATGATAAATGTTTATTATTCATGCTAGAATTGTATTAACCGGAAACATAATACATGTGTGAATATATAGACAAACAGTATGTCACTAGTATGCCTCTACTTGACTAGCTTGTTAATCAAACATGGTTATGTTTCCTAACCATGAACAAGGAGTTGTTATTTGATTAACAAGGTCACATCATTAGCTGAATGATCTGATTGACATGACCCATTCCGTTAGCTTAACACTTGATCGTTTAGTATGTTAATGCTTTCTTCATGACCCATACATGTTCCTATAACTATGAGATTATGCAACTCCGTTTACGGAGGAACACTTTGGTACTACCAAACGCCACAACGAATCGGGTGATTATAAAGGAGTACTACAGGTGTCTCCAAAGGTACTTGTTGGGTTGGCGATTTGAGATTAGGTTTTGTCACTCCGATTGTCGGAGAGGTATCTCTAGGCCTTCTCGGTAATACACATCACATAAGCCTTGCAAGCATTGCAACTAATGAGTTAGTTGTGAGATGATGTATTACGGAACGAGTAAAGAGACTTACGTAACGAGATTGAACTAGGTATTGGATACCGACGATCGAATCTCGGGTAAGTAACATACCGATGACAAAGGGAACAACGATGTAGTTATGCGGTTTGACCGATAAAGATCTTCGTAGAATATGTAGGAACCAATATGGGCATCCAGGTTCCGCTATTGGTTATTGACCGAGAATGGTTCTAGGTCATGTCTACATAGTTCTCGAACCCGTAGGGTCCGCACGCTTAACGCTTTTGATGGCAGTTCATAATGAGTTTATAAGTATTGATGCACCGAAGGTTGTTCGAGTCCCGGATGTGATCACGGACATGACGAGGAGTCTCGAAATGGTCGAGACATAAAGATTGATATATTGGAAGCCTATGTTTGGACTTGGAATGGTTCCGAGTGAAAACAGGATGTTCTCGAACACCGGGGTTACTGAAACCCGGGGGTATATGGGCCCTCATGGGCCTTGAGGAGAAGGAGAAGGGCGGCCAGGTGGGCTGCGCGCCCCCTCCCCTTCCAGTCCGAATAGGACAAGGAGAGGGGCGGCGCCCTTCCCCTTCCCCTCCCCAATCCTACTCCAACTAGAGAGGGGGAGTCCTACTCCGGTGGGAGTAGGACTCCTCCTTGCGCGCCTCCTCTAGGGCCGCCACCTCCCCTTGTCTCCTTTATATATGGGGCAGGGGGCACCCCATGACACACAAGTTGATCTACGGATCTTGCCTTAGCCGTGTGCGGTGCCCCTTCCACCATATTCCACTTGGTCATATCGTCGCGGAGCTTAGGAGAAGCCTGCGCCGGAGAAGTCATATCGTCGCGAGCTTAGGCGAAGCCCTGCGTCGGTGGAGCATCAACATCGTCACCACGCCGTCGGTTGACGGAACTCATCCCGACACTTTGCTGGATCGGAGTCCGGGATCGCCATCGAGCTGAACGTGTGCGAGAACTCGGAGGTGCCGTACGTTCGGTGCTTGGATCGGTCGGATCGTGGAGACGTACGACTACATCAACCGCGTTGTTATAACGCTTCCGCTTTCGGTCTACGAGGGTACGTGGACGGACACTCTCCCCTCTCGTTGCTATGCCATCACCATGGTCTTGCGTGATCGTAGGAAAATTTTTGAAATTGCTACGTTCCCCAACACATACAACGGCGATGTCGGGGCCGGCCTGATGCAGAGGTGGCGCGCGCGGGGCAGGGCAGGGGAGGCGGAGGCGACGGCGAGGTCGGGGAGGTGGAGGCGACGGCGAGGTAGGGGAGGCGTTGGACGACGGCGAGGTCGCGGAGGCAGGGGCGGAGACGGCGAGGGCGGGCGACGGGCGGGACGGCGACGACGAGGCAGGCGCGACGGCGTTAGGGCAGATGCGGTGCGGCGGCGACGGCGGGGCAGACGGCGGCGACGCGGGGCGTGGCGACGGCGATGGTGATGGCGGCGGCGACAACGGCGCGGGCGACGAGCGATGGTGACGGCGGCGTGGCGACGGCGGCGGCGAAGGGCGGCGTTGGGCAGCAGCTGGCGGCGCCGGGAGGTTGGGGCAAATCGCGATGAATCTGAAATTTCCCAAGTGTTTTCTTATATAGCAAGGGCATTAGTCCGGTTCGTGGCTCCAACGGGACTAATGCCCTTTAGTCCCGGTTGGTGCCACCAACGGGACCAAAGGCCAAATTTCAGCAGCCCAAAGGGCGGAAGCGGCGACTGTGGTCGGTTGGTGGCACCAACGGGACTAAAGGGGCATTAGTCCCGGTCGTGGCACCAACCGGGACTAAACCCCTTTAGTCCCGGTTGGTGCCACCAACCGGGACCAAAGGCCTTGTGCTGCCCGCGCCAAATGTTTAGTCCCACTCGCTAGTTGAGAGGGAGCCGCACCAGATTTATAAGGTGCGGCGGCTCCCTCTCGAGCTCCTCTCTAAAGCAGGCTTGGGCCTATCTCGCCATCTCTGCTGTGGGCCTGGTGGGCCTTCCATGGGCCTGAATCCTGGCCCATAGGGTTTCTAGTCGTATTCAGCCGTGGGGGCCCGATGGGTGGCACTTTTTTTTGCTTTATATTTTATTTCTTTTTGCTTTTAGTTTTAGAAAAATATAAACTTTCTATTAGTGCCATTAGTTTTAAAATTTGAAAACACTTTTTTGTTTTCTTTGTTGCTTTATTTATTTTATTTTGTTTCTACTTACAACAAAATACTTATTGTTGCTATTTTTATTTTTTCAAGTTTTTTGTTTTGTTTTCTGCATTATTTATTTTCTTTTGGTTTTTTGCTTTATTTTTTAATTCTTTTTGCTTTTAGGTCAGCAAAATTATAAACTTTCTGTTAGTGCTTTTAGTTTTAGAAAAAAATATAAACTTTCTTTTTGTGCCATTAGTTTTAAAATTCGAAAACACTTTTTTTGTTTTCTTTGTTGCTTTATTTATTTTATTTTGTTTCTACTTACAACAAAATGCTTATTGTTGCTACTATTATTATTATTTTCAAGTTTTTTTGTTTTGTTTTCTGCATTATTTATTTTCTTTTGGTTTTTTGCTTTATTTTTTAATTCTTTTTGCTTTTAGGTCAGCAAAATTATAAACTTTCTGTTAGTGCCATTTGTTTTAGAACAATTATAAACTTTCTGTTTGTGCCATTAGTTTTATAAAATTTGAATTCTTTGAAATTTGTGTGAATCACAAGTTTGTGAGCTCAACAAGGCGTAGAGGGACGGGCTTATAAACCGGTGTGAGCGCCCTTTGGTTGGCGAGGTTTTCAAATTCATAGTTTTCAAATGAACTCTGAAAAAGTTGGCATAGCATGTTTATGAACAAAACGGACAATGGTATCATACTCGTGTGTTACAAAGTTGGCATGGTATCATCATATATAATAGTTGCGGGAGAAAGTCTTCACTTTTTCTTCGCTTGTGTCGTTTGCTTATTGCGCCGTAACCATGGATAATCTTCATCGTTTATCAGGATGCTTGGGTCAGCCTTGACTTTGAAGGGAGGAATTTCATGAAACTTTTCATACTCTTCAGACATGTCTGTCTTGCCCTCCACTCCCAGGATGTCCCTTTTTCCTGAAAGAACTATGTGGCGCTTTGGCTCATTGTATGATGTATTCTCTTCCTTATCTTTTCTTTTCCTCGGTCTGGTAGACATGTCCTTCACATAGATAACCTGTGCCACATCATTGGCTAGGACGAACGGTTCGTCAATGTACCCAAGATTTTTCAGATCCACTGTTGTCATTCCGTACTGTGGGTCTACCTGTACCCCGCCTCCTGAAAGATTGACCCACTTGCACTTAAACAAAGGGACCTTAAAATCTACTCCGTAGTCAAGTTCCCATATGTCTACTATGTAACCATAATATGTGTCATTTCCCTTGTCGGTTGCTGCATCAAAGCGGACACCGCTGTTTTGGTTGGTGCTCTTTTCATCTTGGTCAATCGTGTAAAATGTATTCCCATTTATCTCGTATCCTTTCCAAATCATTACAGTCGAAGATGGTCCCTGGACAACAAGTACAACTCATCACAAACAGTGCTGTCACCTCGAGACGTGTTTCCAACCAACTGCTGAAAGTCTGATGTGTTCACATGTAATCCGATCGTCGACCGCTCCGGTGTTTGGGCGCAGACTGTTCTTGTGTTCATCGACATACGGGTTCACCAAGGTAGAGTTACAGTAGAACTGTGTAGTGCTTGAGACCAAGAATATCCGCCCCTGCATATTATTGAGTCTCTTCCAAGCGTGTTTTTCCGGTCAGTCTCCCCTCATACCGCGATTTAGGGAGACCTATCTTATTAAGGCCAGGAATGAAGTCAACACAAAACCCGATGACATCCTCTGTTTGATGGCCCATGGAGATGCTTCCTTCGGCCTAGCACGGTTTCTGAACATATTTCTTTAGGACTCCCATGAACCTCTCAAAGGGGTACATATTGTGTAGAAATACGGGCCCCGAATGACAATCTCGTCGACTAGATGAACTAGGACGTGCGTCATGATATTGAAGAAGGATGGTGGGAACACCAGCTCGAAGCCCGACAAGACATTGCGCCACATCACTCCTTAGCGTTGGTACGATTTCTGGATCGGTCACCTTCGAGATATTGCATTGAGGTATGCACATAGCTTCACAATGGCTAATCGGACGTTTTCGGTAGAAGCCCCTCAATGCAACCGGAAGCAGTTGCGTCATAATCACGTGGCAGTCATGAGACTTTAGGTTCGGAACTTTTCTCCGGCATATTTATTATTCCCTTTATATTCGACGAGAAGCCAGTCGGGACCTTCATCTTGAGCAGGCATTGAAAGAATATTTCTTTCTCTTCTTTCGTAAGAGCGTAGCTGGCAGGACCTTCATCTTCGCTTCGGAGGCATGCCCTCTTTTTCGTAAGCGTTGCAGGTCCTCTCGTGCCTCGGTGTATCTTTTGTCTTCCCATACACGCCCAAGAAGCCTAGCAGGTTCACGCAAAGGTTCTTCGTCACGTGCATCACGTTGATCAAGAGCGGACCTCTAGGTCTTTCCAGAGGGTAGGTCCCAAAATATAGATTTCTTCTTCCACATGGGTGCGTGATTCTCAGCGTCATTCGAACAGCTAGTCCGCCGGGACCCTTTCCAAAGATTACGTGTAAATCATTGACCATAGCAAGTACGTGATCACCGATACGCATGGCGGGCTTCTTCCGTGATCTGCCTCGCCTTTGAAATGCTTGCCTTTCTTTCGACATTGATGGTTGGTCGGAAGAAATCGGCGATGGCCAGGTACACATTCTTCCTGCAGCTTCCGGTATATACTATCGGTGTCAAGTAAACAGTGCGTGCATGCGTGGTATCCCTTGTTTGTCTGTCCCGAAGGTTCTTCGAGAGCGGGCCAATCGTTGATGGTCACGAACAGCAACGCCTTTAGGTCAAATTCCTCCTTTTGTGCTCATCCCACGACGTACACCGCTTCCATTCCACAGCTGTAAAAGTTCTTCAACTAATGGCCTTAGGTACACATCAATGTCGTTGCCGGGTTGCTTAGGGCCTTGGATGAGAACTGGCATCATAATGAACTTCCGCTTCATGCACATCCAAGGAGGAAGGTTATACATACATAGAGTCACGGGCCAGGTGCTGTGATTGCTGCTCTGCTCCCGAAAGGATTAATGCCATCCGCGCTTAAAGCAAACCATACGTTCCTTGGGTCCTTTGCAAACTCATCCCAGTACTTTCTCTCGATTTTTCTCCATGCGACCCGTCGCGGGTGCTCTCAACTTCCGTCTTTCTTACGGTCCTCACTGTGCCATCGCATCAACTTGGCATGCTCTCCGTTTCGAACAGACGTTTCAACCGTGGTATTATAGGAGCATACCACATCACCTTCGCAGAACCCTCTTCTGGGAGGCTCGCCGTCAACATCACCAGGTCATCTCGTCGATCTTATACGCAATGCACCGCATACCGGGCATGCGTTCAGATCCTTGTAGGCACCACGGTAGAGGATGCAGTCATTAGGGCATGCATGTATCTTCTCCACCTCCAATCCTAGAGGGCATCGACCTTCTTTGCTGCGTATGTACTGTCGGGCAATTCGTTATCCTTTGGAAGCTTCTTCTTCATTATTTTCAGTAGCTTCTCAAATCCTTTATCAGCACAGCATTCTCGCCTTCCATTGCAGCAATTCGAGTACGGTACCGAGCTTTGTGTTGCCATCTTCGCAATTGGGGTACAACCCTTTTTGTGATCCTCTAACATGCGATCGAACTTCAGCTTCTCCTTTTGACTTTCGCATTGTGTCCTTGCATCGACAATGACCGGCGGAGATCATCATCATGGGGCACATCGTCTGGTTCCTCTTGATCTTCAGCAGCTTCGCCCGTTGCAGCACCATCGTGCACATCGTCTGGTGCATCTTGATGTTCATAGCATCACCGTATTCAGGGGCACATAGTTGTCATCGTACTCTTCTTCCTCGCCGTCTTCCATCGTAACCCCTATTTCTCCGTGCCTCGTCCAAACATTATAGTGTGGCATGAAACCCTTGTAAAGCAGGTGGGTGTGAAGGATTTTCCGGTCGAGTAAGACTTCAGATTCCACATATAGGGCATGGACAACACATAAAACAATTCTGCTTGTTTGCCTCAGCCACTTGAGAAAAGCATGCACGCCCTTAATGTACTCGGAAGTGTGTCTGCATCACCGTACATCTATTGCGGTTCATCTGCGTGCATTATATATAATTAATGTGTCAAAATCATTACAGAACATCATGAATAGATAATTAAGTGACCAAATTAATAGAAGTTCATCATCACATAAAAACCAAAGTACATACATAGTTCTCATCTAACAACATAAAGCTCTGCAGAGCATCTAAATTAATTAAACCATACATTGAAACTATGTAAAACATTTCAATGTGAAAACAAATACGATCATAATCGCAACCAAGGTAACAACTGATCCAACGGCATAATGATACCAAGCCTCGGTATGAATGGCATATTTTCTAATCTTTCTCATCTTCAAGCGCATTGCATCCATCTTGATCTTGTGATCATCGACGACATCCGCAACATGCAACTCCAATATCATCTTCTCCTCCTCAAGTTTTTTATTTTTCCTTCAAGAAATTGTTTTCTTCTTCAACTAAATTTAACCTCTCGACAATAGGGTCGGTTGGAATTTTCGGTTCAACAACCTCCTAGATAAATAAAATCTATGTCACGTTGGTCGGCATAATTTTCATAAACAATAAATGAACCAATAGTTATGAAAAGATAATATATACCACATCCGAATCATAGACAGGACGAGGGCCGACGGGGGCGGATACCAAAACCATCGCACTATATAAGATGCAATAATTAAAGTAAGAAAATAATACAAGTAAGAATATTTTTCCTTTCGTAAAGAAGATAAGAACAAGAGGCTCACCACGGTGGTGCTGGCGATGAGATCGCGTGGTGATCGACGCGGTGAAGACGGGACGGGCGTGATGGACCGCTAAACCTAGACAAATATTGAGGAAAATGGAGGTTGGAGGTCGAGCTTGAGAGGAGAAAGCTTAAGTAGTGTGGCTCGGGCATTTCATCGAACACCTCATGTGCATAGGAGGTGAGCTAGAGCACCACAATGCCCCCCCTCGTCGGCAAGAGAAAAACAGAGCAATGGATCGAGTGCTCTGCTCATGGGCGAGGGTATATATAGGCAGCACTATTGGTCCCGGTTCGTGGCATGAGCCGGGACTAAAGGAAGCCTTTGGTCCCGGTTCATGCCACGAACCGGGACCAATAGTGGTGGGCCAGAGCCAGGACCATTGGTCCCGGTTCGTCCCACCAACCGGGACCAAAAGGTCCGGACGAACGGGACCAATGGCCCACGTGGCCCGGCCGCCCCCGGGCTCCGAACCGGGCAATAGCTCCATTGGTCCCGGTTCTGGATTGAACCGGGACTAATGGGCTAAACTGCCCTAGAAGATAGCCCCTTTTTCTACTAGTGACATGCAATTCGAAGAGTATAGCAGCGGAATCTAAATCATTGCATATGAAGGTAAAGGGAAGGAGATTGGAGGGAGCAAACGCAATGTAGACACAGAGATTTTTGGCGTGGTTCCGATAGGTGGTGCTATCATACATCCACGTTGATGGAGACTTCAGCCCATAAAGGGTAACGGTTGCGCAAGTCAACGGAGGGCTGCGCCGACGAAGGGTCCACGAAGAAGCAACCTTGTCTATCCCGTAATGGCCATCGCACACGAAGGACTTGCCTCACTTGGTAGATCTTCACGAAGTAGGCGATCTCCTTGCCCTTACAAACTCCTTGGTTCAACTCCACAATCTTGACGGAGGCTCACAAGTGACACCTAACCAATCTAGGAGACACTACTCTCCAAAAGGTAATAGATGGTGTGTTGATGATGAACTCTTTGCTCTTGTGCTTCAAATGATATTTTCACCAACACTCAACTCTCTCTCACAGATTTGGATATGGTGGAAAGATGATTTGAGTGAAAAGCAACTTGGGAAAGGCTAGAGATCAAGATTCTTGTGGTTGGATTGGAATGTTTTGGTCTCAACAAATGAGTACGTGGTTCTCTCTTAGAAAATGAGTAGTGAAAGTGTAGGCACGTTATGATAGCTCTCTCTCAAATGGAGAAGGGGGTGGAGGGGTATATATAGCTTTCACACAAAATCTAACCGTTACACACAATTTATCAAACTCGGTGGGACCGAATAGTGAAACTCGGTGAGACCGACCTGGTTCAAAGTGTGAACGTTAGGCTTTTCGATGGAACCGACAATACCAACTCGGTGAGAATGATGCGCTAGGATTAGGGCAAAGCCTCATCTCGGTGAGACCGATCACATGAACTCAGTGAGACCGATTTCAGTAATAAGCAAAAAAGAGACTTGGTCAGACAAACTCGATGGGACTGATCGTTCATTTCTGTAAGACCGAAACGTTACGAAAAGGAAATAGAGAGTTTGCATTGCCAACTCGGTGGGACCGATCGCTCAACTCGGTTAAACCGAAATGTTACAAAGGGAAACAGAGAGTTTGCAATCCCCATCTCAGTGAGACCGAGATCCCTATCGGTGAGACCAAACTGATTAGGCTTTCTGGCTATGGCTATGTCAAGTGAACTCGGTGGCGCCGGATAGATCAAATCGGTGGGGCCGAGTTTGACTTTAGATTTAGGACATATGTGGAAATGAGAAAGTGGTTGGGGCTTTTGAAGCATATCACTAAGCATTTTGAGCAAGCAACCCATTAAGCAACACCTCATCACCTTTTAATAGTATTGGCTTTTTCTATAGACTCAATGTGATCTTGGTCACTAAAATAAAAATTAAGAGTCTTGAGCTCTTGCCAATATGTCGTTAGCATTTTGAGGAGTCCACATCTCTAGTCCATGCCATACTAATCATTGATTTTTCTGAAACATTTAACTTGAATGGCTATTAGTTAAATGAGCTATATGTTGTTATGAATTATGAAAACCACCCGAGGATTAGTTGCACTTTCACCCTGCCATGACGAGCTCATACCATGGAGTTATATCCCCAACATGATGCTTTATTTCATGGATTTTTTTTCTTAAGCTTGATTGAGGACTTGTATGTTTAAGTGGGACTTCTCATTTGTATGGGCAAAATAAAATTTATCATGCTTTGCATGCTTGATTTGTAAAGATGATTTGTTTATGTCATTTGTGAGCGGGAGCAGGTCACACAAATCCGGCAGGAAGGAGGGTTTAAAAGAGCCAAATGACTGAAAAAGTGCATTCATTATCAATCTAACTCTGTCATTCAAACACCTTTTTGGCTAGAGTTAGTTCAGTATTAGTCATGAGTTATAAACTAATTCTAACCTTTTGCTAAGTTAGAGTATGCATAGAGACCCTTATGTTGTACGCAAAGAAGACAACATTTGTTTGACGTTGCGCTCGCAGCTAGGTAGCTACTCTACTAGCTAGTCTGAAAAATCTGATCCATCGAGAAGATGGGGCTGCTGTCCAACACCCCGGTGCACCACGGCGTGCCGGACGAGTACGTCCTGCCGCCGGAGAAGCGCCCCGAAACCGACCAGCTCGTGGATCCCACCGTCACCCTGCCTGTCATCGACCTCGCCGCCGGCCGCGGCCGCCACCTCGTCGTCAACGAGATCATCAAGGCCGGCAAAGAGTTCGGCTTCTTCCAGGCACGCACGCACGCACCACAATTGTTTGTTTATCGATCCGTGCCACTCAGCTATGTTTAGGTGGTAATCCATCGATGTGTTGCAAACAGGTTGTGAACCATGGCGTGGGCGACGAGGTGGTCGGGGCGTTCCGGTCCGCGGCGGCGGAGTTCTTCGCGATGCCGGCGGAGGAGAAGCTCCCCTACTACTCCGACGACCTCACCAAGCCGTTCCGCGTGGACACCAGCACCACCTACGTCCTCGACCGTAGCGGCGGCGGTCGGTACTGGCGCGACTACCTCCAGCTGCAGTGCTTCCCCGTTGACAGGTACTCGCAGGACTGGCCGGCCGAGCCGGCCGCCTTCGTGCCCAGCCTGGCCGCGTACGCCACAGCGGTGCAGACGCTGGCCGCAACGCTGCTCGGGCTCATCGCCGAGGGGCTCGGGCTGGAGGAGAGCTTCTTCCGCGGCGAGCTCACCGGCGGCGGGACGCTGATGAACGTGAACTGGTACCCGCCGTGCCCGGACCCGAGCCTGACGCTGGGCCTGCTGCCGCACTGCGACCGACCACTCCTGACCGTGCTGTCGCAGGGCGACGTCAGCGGCCTCCAGGCCAAGCACAAGGGCCGGTGGATCGCCGTGCAGCCCGTCCCAAACGCTTTCGTCGTCAACTTCGGCCACCTGATGGAGGTCCATCTTCAATTCCTGATCGTTAATATGGTATGTAGTGTACGTGTTGGTGAGATCATTCATTCCTCCTTTGTGTGTGCAGATCGTGACCAACGGGTTGCTTCAGAGCGTAGAGCACCGCGCAGTGACCAACTCCAGTGCGGCGAGGTTGTCGGTGGTGACCATCATGTTGCCGGACATGGACTGCCGCATCGAGCCCGCGCCGGCGCTGGTGATCGAGGAGGAGCAGGCCAAGTTCAGGCCGTTCCTCTTCCGGGAATTCAACGAGGCGTACGCCGCCGCCGCGGCCAACCGGGAGGACGTGCTCCAGCGCTTTAGGATCCACCCAGCTGGTAGTACAATGGAGTGACCGGCTACTTTGCTTTGGTCCCAGCCATTAACGGCTAGTTGTGATTCACTCTACGTCTGCCAAGCTCGAAGAAACTTTTCTTAATTTATTTTTAGTTTGGAGGTGTCTTATAAGTTGTTTCTCCTCCCTTCAACCTTTTGTTTTTGCATCAAGGTAATCCCACTGTTTCAGAATATCGTTTTTTGTTTTTATTAAATCTCTAAATATTATTATGCGCGTGACATGAAACAAAGTGGTGATGCCTTTATGCGACATAAAATTTGGTTTTATTATATCCCACATGCATGTTTTTTCGAGAAAACTTTAATTCTATTCTTCTTCAATCATGCCAGTACAACGAACACCCGAAATAATAAAAACTACAACCAGATCCGTAGATCGGTTAGCGATGATTACAAGCACTGAAGCGAGCCGATCGAAGGCGCACCGCCGTCATTGCCGCTCCCTCGCCGAAGCCGGGCAAAACTTATTGTAGTAGACAATCAGAAAGTCATTGTGCTAAGGCCCTATAGGACCAAGCAACAGAACAGCAACCACTGCCGATAAAGAGTAGTGTAGATTGAAGAATCCAACCTGAAAATATATAAACGTAGACGAACTACAAATGCATCTAGATCAGCCGGCCGTATATAATAGTCACATGATCACTAAGAGCACACATGATCCAGCTATATACGACGCCGGACCACTTGCCAAGTTGCCATATATACAGCTTACCATATATGGAACGCCGGATCAGACCACTTGCCATATATGGAACGCCGGATCAGACCACTTGCCATATATGGAACATCGGATCAGACCACTTGCCAATTTGCCATATATGGAACGCCGGATCAGACCACTTGCCATACTATATCAAACGCCGCTGGATCAGACCATGTGAGCCGTATCTCCTGCTTAGCTAGCTCTTATTGGCTCCTGTGTTGGCTATACCTCCAATCCATCTGATCTCATGCCATTGTTGTGTTAACTCATTGATTAAACTTTTTCTAAACTTGATCACCCACCTTTGAATTTCCTTATGAATGTCTACAACTAGGGCATTTTGTTCAGTACTATCTCAGATATCTCTCTAAAAGGATTTAGTGGTGCTTCTCCCAACCATGTACCATGCCACGATCTCACCGGTCAGCACCCGAAACAAGGTGACAACAAATTTATGGTTATTATGTGTATTTGGTTTTTACATTGATGGGAGCTAATCTCTTGCCGGACTGGTTGTAGGTGTTTTAAAACTGTATGGTTCTATTATTACTAGTACAATGCCCGCGCATTGGTACAGGCAGAAGGCGAGAAATCCCTCAAGCACATTACAACAAGCACTAAAGAATTTTCTTCCCACATCCCATCTTTTCGTGGACAATTGTGATCCCCAAACATACTTAAATTTTAGAGATCAAATGGGAAGGTCAAGCTGAAGCACCTAACGAAGAGAAACGAATAATATGTTGCAACAGGACCTAAATATTCTTATGATTCCACATAAATTATGTAAAATATCTCTACTATTAAAGATGCACATGCACATTACGTTGTTGACTTCTCTTGTACCATCTTCTTCCTTCACCAACTATCAAAAAAGCACAACATACCGATTATCAACATGACCTCGTGACCATCCTGCTCGCTGATTAGAACAGTACTGTGACATAACCTCACAATCAACATTGATGTTGTCAATGGTGCTATCCTGATCCAATCACATACCACCACCATGATGATGAGATATCACTTTTGTTTTCTTGTAAAGAGATGGTACTTAAAAATAATTTCCTAAGAGGAGGAGCGAGGCCGAGAGTCAGTTTGCCACTATAAGAATGGAAACACAACGTGTAGTCATCTACGACGGAGGGGAACTTTTGGTCTATGGGGACATATGCGCCCTATATGAAGAAAAAAATTAGTAATTCAACAAAAAGTCGAAAATTCCTAAAAATATTTTTGAAATGAACTTGACCTTCTATTGTACTCGTGAGAAAATAAATTCACAAAAAAATATCCCTTTGACTTCTTTTCAAAAAAGACAAACTTTTGGCTAAAATAGTGTGAATAGTGACCTATAATAGCAAATAAATTTTGTCTTTTTTGCTGTGAGGTCAACTTTTGTTTTTTTTCGTCGAGATTTATTTACTAGTGCAAAAGCAAAAGTAAGTCAAGTGTTTTGTCAAAATAGTTCTTACCTATTTTGACTTTTTATTAAAATATTAAAAAAATAATCCCATATAGGGTGTATATACGCCCAGGAACCAAAGTGTATTTCCCCATCTACGACTCACATTTTCTAAATTAAAACAATCTTTTAATCGCTATATTTTTTCCGTGGCGACGCATAAGTTTCTCCCCGTCCATGGAGGAGCCTGGCACTGAAAAAACCCGGTGGGGAGCCTCGCCATGGATAAAATTGGTGGGGGGAGTATGACGTTTGATCGATGGGAGAGGGTACGAAACGAACGAGGTACCAAGTCCCTCTTTAGAAGTAGAGATAATGTGGAGCTTTCCATGAAGGGAAATGTTTCAGCGCGGTGCGCCGGCCGAACGATTCGGCCGGTCGCCCTTGGCTCACTCGCTCTGTCACGCGAGGAACAGGCTGGCACATGCGTCTGGTGGGCCTGCAGCTTATCTCTTCCCTGACGAGCGATTCACAGCAGCCCCCTCCTCGCCTTTTCTCCCCTTGCGAGCGTCCGCCGACTCCCCCCCCCCCCCAGATGGCTGCTACATCCATTCACGTCGGAGCTGCGCCCCTCGACGCCGGCGACCTTGTTTTTGCTCTAGCCGGCGAAGACCAGCAACATGCTTTTTGCTACAACCGACTTCGCTTTTTGCTACTTCTGCCTTTCTTTTTTGCTACAACCGAGGCTGACCGCAGACGGCAAGCATGGTGACCACGGTCGGCGAGGATAGGATCGCGGGATTTTTGCTACATGCTACAACCGGCGTTGCAATTTGCTACTACCGGCATCCAATCCGGCTGCAACCGGCATCGCGGTTTGCTACATCGCACAACGATATTTTGATTTTTGCTACAATCAGCATCATGTTTTGCTACAAACATACTGCAAAATGCTACAACCGGCATGGAAGAAAGCTTCAACCCCATGAAAAAAAGCTTCAATGAATGTGGAAAAAAGCTTCAATAACAAAAAAAGCTTCAACCGGTGTGTGGAAAAGCTTCAAGGGCAAATGAGGGAGCTCCAAACTATAGGAAAAGCTTCAATCGATGTGAAAAAAAGCTTCAAACCATGAAAAAAGTTTCAACCGAAGCGAAAAAAGCTTCAACCAGAGTTTAAAAAAGCTTCAACCGAGGGGACAAGGCTGTGCACGCACAAGCGTCGATGGCGAAGAGCGGCGAACGACGATGGGAGAGGGCGTTGGGTGCTGCGACGAGCGGCGGCGACAAGGAGAGGATGCGGGTGCTCGCGGGGCAGGAGGACGGAGGCGCGCGGGACCGAGGCTTGTGGGGAACGGAGGTTGAAGATGAAGTCAAAGAAGGATAAGATGCCAGATCTGACGGCTATTGGGGCCAGATCAAACGGCCGGACCGGCCGAAAATTTCGGCCGGCGCGCCGGCGCAGAGTGCTGGCCTTCCATGAATGTCTTATTAGCCACATATTTCTTGGTTACCCCAAAGCCTTTTTTATTTTTTGCGGAAAACATACCCCCAAGACTATATCCTCGCTCCTTCAGTCTCCCAAATCCACCACACGGGCGAGAGCACACCATCTTTGACCATATCCAGCTAATTAAACCAGCTAGCATCATCTCGATCGCTCTGCGTTGTGCCCACGGCGAGGTGATGGCGACGGAGGCCTCAGCATCTGCGTCCCAGCACGGCGTCCGCATCGTGTCTCGGCGAATGGTGCGGCCGGCAAGCGACGGGGAGACGACGACGACGAAACCAAAGTCCACTGAGACGGTGCACCTCACGCCGTGGGACCTGCAGATGCTCACCGTCGACTACATCCAGATGGGCGTCCTCCTGCCCCGACCACCGACGCCGACGACGGCAGAGCACATGGTGGACCACCTCGCGCAGTCCTTGGCGCGCGCACTGGCACGTTTCTACCCCTACGCCGGCCGGCTCGCCACCGAGGAACACACCGGCGGCGGCGGCAAAGGCGTCACCGTTTCGCTGCAATGCACCGGGGACGGCGCCGAGTTCGTCCACGCCGTGGCGGCAGACATAACCGTCGCCGACGTGGCTGGCTCGCCGCGTATCCCTCGCGTGGTCTGGTCCTTCTTTCCTCTCAACGGGATGGTCGGCGCCGACGCCGCCGTGGCCAGCAGCTCCCGCATCCCAGTCCTCGCAGCGCAGGTCACCGAGCTCGCAGACGGCGTGTTCGTGGCCATGTCACTCAACCATGGTGTCGCGGACGGGACTGCGTTCTGGCACCTGTTCAACACGTGGTCCGAGATCAGCCGCAGCAGCGAGGCGATCACCACGCCGGAGCCCGTGCTGGAGCGGTGGTTCCCGGACGCCTGCCCGGTTCCCGTGCCGCTTCCATTCCCGACGCTGGATCACGCCGTGCGGCGGTTCCATGGCCCACCCGTGGAGGAATGCTTCTTGGCATTCTCCGCGGAGAGCATCAGGAGCCTCAAGGCGAGAGCCAACGCCGAGATACCAGGCACGGCCACCGTTTCCTCGCTGCAGTCCCTGCTAGCGCACCTGTGGGTCGCCGTGACCCGCGCCCGGCGCCTCCGGCCGGAGCAGGAGACCTCCTACACGCTGGCGGTGAGTTGCCGGGGTCGAGTGAAGCGCGTGCCCCAGTTATACTCGGGCAACTCCATGGTGCGGCGCGCGACGGCGAAGGTGGCCGCCGGCGAGATCCTGCGCGGTGGTCTGTGTCCGGCGGCGCGGCGGCTGAACCGCGCGGTGGCGTCGTGCGATGAGGCGGCCCTGGTCGGGTCCACGGCGGCGTGGCACGCGGAGCCACGGTTCGCGTACCTGCTCGGGTGGTGGGACCCGGCGCTGCTGGTGACGGGCAACTCGCCGCGGTTCGACGTGTTCGGTAACGACTTTGGGTGGGGGAGGCCGGTGGCGGTGCGGAGCGGCGGCGGGAACAAGGTCGACGGAAGGGCCACCGTGTACGAGCTGGGGCGCGGAGGTGGCATCGGGATGGAGCTCTGCCTGGCTCCGGAGGCTCTCGCAAGGCTCATCGCGGACGACGAGTTCATGGCCGTGGTGAACTCAACATGATTCTATCTACCATAACAATGCTTTTAAATACTCGGCCACTTTCTATACCGGCGTGACCCAAACAGTTTGCAGGTTAGTTTTGGGCCATGTTGACAGTGTATTTCTCATTTCCGTGAGGGTTCTTCTAAAACTGACAAGGTGAAATATTTTTTTAGCGGAATGAAAAATACTTACCAATATGCCTAGTCGAAAAGAAAAAAAAATAGCTACGGCGTTAACTGTCTCTTTCGTCTGTACAATTTCTTGCGGAGTGACGCAATTTTCCACATTTTAATTGTCACTTTAAACCTTCTTAATTAATGCAGTAACAAAATTATATACTCCTGTATTATATATTCTCATTATTTACGGAAGAGTACGTTGATGATGGGCCCGTGTCCCTCGCTGACAACCTTAGCTTGTTGGGATCCCAGCGTTTAAGAACATCTCAAAACAGACTCTGGACCTCCTCCGTCTGCTGCTGCTCCTGAACCTGCTCCTGCAGTCTGCTCGGCGGCCACCACGGCTTCTGGTAACCACGGCTGCGAGATTGGATTGCCCGTTTCTCATTCTTCGGTTCAAAAACAGTTCGTCTGGATCGAGCTCTATATCCGTCTTGCTCCTACCATTCTCTTCTCCATTCATTCTGCGGGAGTTTTGAATTTGGAGAAAAAAATTTGAAAATGGGAATATTTTAAACATTTTGAACAGTTTTCAGAAAATAAGAATATTCTCTGAAATTCTCGTATATTTATGGAGTTTTGAGAAAAATGAAAATACGAATATTTTAACATGTTTTTAGAAACTCGGCATTTTTTAGAAAAACAGAACTTTTTTTTGAAATTCCTGATTTTTTTTAAACGTGGATGTTATTTGATTTTGTGAAATTTTAGAAAATGGGAACATTATTTAAAATCCTGAAAATTATTAGAGAATGAGAACATTTTTTTTAATTCCTGATTTTTATGAAAACGTGTACATTTTTGGATTTTGAGAAAATTTTGAAAAATGGAAAATTATCTAATACCCTGTACCATTATTAGGAACAAGAAAAAATTCAAAAATCACATACATTTTTGAATTTCAGGATTAAATTTTAAAACTAACATTTTTGAAATTCTGAAAACTTCTAAAACATATATATTTTTAATTTCCAAAAAAGAATTGAAATCACGACCACTTTATGAACATGAAAATAAATTTGAAAAAAAACAAACAAAAAACGAAAAAGGAGAAAGAAAATTAAACTAGAAAACCAGTAAAAGAAGAATAAACAACTGGACGTGGGTAGTTCCTACACTATCTGCAGAAATGGGCCGGCCTGACCGTGTCGCTCGGTCCCTCCCATTTCCTCGCTGACCCATCATGCGAAAGATACGCCGTTAGAGTGAGTGTGCCCGCGCTCCGCTCCTTCAACTGATTGTTCGCATCGGATCTCAAATTCTCTATTGCACTCCCCGATTGGGGTTCTTTTCACCTTTCCCTCATGCTACTTGTACGCTATCAATTATTGAGGAATACTTAGGCTTACACGGTGGTCCCCCTTTCTCGTGTAAAAGCAATCATCATTCGAACACGCGCCTTGTGAGAAACAGTGGCAATCTGCCGCATTCTGCTTTTTTTTTCTCTTTTTTTGTCTTTTCTATTTTTTATGGTATCTTCTTTTTTTCAATAATTCAGTTTTTCCTTTTCAACAATATTATTCATTTGAACCCTTTTAAAAAAATAAAAATTGTTTGGAATACCAAACTGATAGTTTTAAATTTCTGTTTTTAAATTCTTTTTTCCTTCAATGAACTTTACTTATTAAATGCTTTTCAAGAAAAACGGAGGGTGTTCGGATAGGCCAGAAGGCTCCGTTCGACAGCACATCTTTTACCTGACATCCGTCAAATGGTCCCAATTTTTGCATGACCTTATATGACCAAATCTAGGCACTATGTCACGCTGTTTGGGTTTTTGACAAGTTTTCTATTTTCTGGAGTTTTCTCGATCAGACGTGTAGCAATTTGCATACGATATCGAAAGCCATTCAAACCTGGTATGGGTGTCTATCATTGGCATGCCATATTGCTGTCAAAAGTTGGGGTCATTTTAAACCATGTTCAATGTATCGTCCTTCTAAGAGGACGTTATTTCTCGATATCCTTGAGATGGCCCAGATTTTTTTCGTTGGCTCATATTACCAATTAAAGACACATTGCCAAGTTGTTTAGATTTTTGACAATTTTTTATTTTCTGGAGTTTTTCTCGGTCAAAAGGCCGATAAATGGTCGGGAGAATCAAAACAACCATACAGTGTTGGAAACCGTTCAAATCCGGCTTTGATGCCTACTATGGGCATGCCTGCCTTCTTGGAAAAGTTGGGGTCATTTGAAAGATGTCCAAAATAGACCATGTTCAATGGAGGGTGTTAGTGTAGCCAGAAAGCTTTGTTTGGGAGCATGTTGTTTCTTAATTGAAATGACCCAAAAAAAAAATTTCAACGGCCTAGTACCACCAATTCAAGTTACCATGCCGAATTAAGGGACAAACATGCAAAAAACCGACAACTGAAAAAAAGAAAAGGGAAACAACAATGCTGACGCCAGCCAACTCGAAGCTCCACCGCCATGATGGCCACAAACCTGAGATGAATGGGTCGGAGACACCTTCGAGAAGGATAACGACGGCCATGGGAAATACCAGCATCGACCCCATCAAAGACTTAAGCTTTTGCACAAAGCCACCATGACAAGCCCGCCAAACCTCGAGAAACATGTCGGCCACATCGACAGCCCCCACAACATCCCACGAACCAACAAGCCACACTATAGTGAAGAGGAGGTACTCCAACAGCAACGCCCTTGGCAGATCATGTGTTTTCACTCTGGAGATAAAGTGTGAGCAATATCTTCCACAACGTAACAACACACTAATTAACATGAGAACAGTGACAAAACATACATGAATCAGAGGGCACAAATCATTCTTAGAGTATAAGTCTATTCGTATTGTAATCTATCTCTATTAGTCTAGTCTTGGAGCCCAAGCTTTGTAATCTATATAAACAGCCCTTGAGGCCCCGATCAATACAACAATTACTTCTCCAATATCTTAATCTATTATGGTATCCGATGCCTAGGTTTTCCAGACTGATATGGCTCCGCCACTGCGCCGCCGCCCGGCCGATTCAGCCCTCTTCTCCATGGCCGAGTTCGCGCCGCGGTGCCCCACCCCCTACCTCCTCCTCTACAACTACTCAAACACCTCCCTCCAAACCCTATGTTCTCCTAGCCGACACCATTGCATGTCGACGTCTCTCCCTTCATACCAATCTCATTAGACCTCGGCATCCACAACTACAAGGGCAAGAATCCCGTCTACCGGCCTCCAAAGATCTCGTCCCGCCGGACCTGCACCAGCCTCGTCATCCACCGCCTCCGCGCCACCAGCTCCGTCGCCATGGCCTCCTCGGCATGATCCTTGGACTGGCCTCGTCCGAGCTTGGTCGATGCCATGGTCGGCCCCTCGCCGTATGGTGCTCCTCCTGCAGACACGGCACGTGGAGCCACTGGTCTTCGCCCGCCACAGGCTCTCCGGGACTCCTTGGACCCAGGCGCGGCGCACATCTACACCGCCACTCCTACTCCGCCTACCAGACGCTTACGACCACCGTCGCCCTACAACACCATGCCGGCCTTCTACGGCAACATGCAGGCCCCAATCGCGATACTACCCATCCGCTATCCCCTACGCCAACATGCAAGTTCCGGCCCCTCTGCTCCTCCCCAACAACGGCTTGGGACCAAGCCGCCTTCATCAACGCCATGAACAATTTTGTCCTCAACGACGCAGGTACGGATTGGATTTTCGATTCTGGTGCATCAATGCATATGTCTTCAAATATGAATTTATTGTCAGCTTGTTTTCCTTCTGCTTTTTCCACTATCACCATTGGCGATGGCTCTGTTGGGGAACGTTGCAGAAAATTAAAATTTTTCCTACGGTTTCACCAAGATCCATCTATGAGTTCTACTAAGCAACGAGTAACGAGAGAGAGATTGCATCTACATACCACTTGTAGATCGAGTACGGAAGCGTTCTTGAGAGTGGTGATGATGAAGACGTTCCCAACGTGATTCCGATCACCGATGACCAACGTCTTGAAAGGACAGCACCTCCGTGTTCAACACACGACGGGGGACGATGGCGTCTCCTCCGTCTTGATCCAGCAAGAGTGAAGGAGAGGTTGAGGAAGACAATTCCAATGGCAGCACGACGGCGTGGTGCAGCTGGTACGGTAGTTCTCCGGCAGGGCTTCGCCAAGCTTGCGTGGAGAAAGAGAGGTGTTGGGGAGGGGAGGGGCTGCGCCTTCAACTGTGTTGGCAGCCCTCCCCCACCCTCTATTTATAGGAGGAGAGGGTCAGGGGCCGGCCATCTAGGGTAAACCCTAGATGGGGCGGCGGCCAAGGGAGGAGGGAGGGTGGCTTGCCCCCAAGCTAGGGCGCCCTTTAGGGTTTACCCTCCCAAACCCTAGCCGCATGGGCCTAGGTGGGAGGTGCGCCCAGCCCACCAGGGCTGGCTCCTCTCCCACTTAGCCCATGTGCCCCCCCGGGAGAGGTGGCCCCTCCCGGTGGACCTCGGAACCCTCCCGTAGCTCCCGGTACTTTATCGGTATACTACCAAACTTCCCGAGTCCGCTTAACCACTTTCCATATATAAATCTTTACCTCCGGACCATTCCGGAACTCCTCGTGACGTCCGGGATCTCATCCGGGACTCCGAACAACATTCGGTAATCACATACTTGTCTTCCTATTAACCCTAGTGTCACCGAACCTTAAGTGTGTAGACCCTACGGGTTCGGGAGACATGTAGACATGACCGAGACTACCTCAAGTCAATAACCAACAGCGGGATCTGGATACCCATGTTGGCTCCCACATGCTCCTCGATGTTGTCATCGGATGAACCACAATGTCAAGGGTTCAAGTAACCCCGTATTCTATTCCCTTTGTCTGACGGTATGTTACTTGCCCGAGACTCGATCGTCGGTATCCCAATACCTCGTTAGTCTCGTTACCGGCAAGTCACTTTACTCGTACCGCAATGCATGATCCCGTGACCAGACACTTGATCACTTTGAGCTCATTATGATGATGCATTACCGAGTGGGCCCTAGTGATACCTCTCCGTAATACGGAGTGACAAATCCAGCCTCGATCCGTGTCAACCCAATGGTCACTTTCGAGATACCTGTAGTGCACCTTTATAGTCACCCGATTCGTTGTGACGTTTGATACACCCAAAGCACTCCTACGGTATCCGGGAATTGCACGATCTCATGGTCTAAGGAAGAGATACTTGACATTGGAAAAAGCTCTAGCAAAACGAACTACACGATCTTTGTGCTATGATTAGGATTGGGTCTTGTCCATCACGTCATTCTCCTAATGACGTGATCCCGTTGTCAATGACATCCGATGTCCATAGTCAGGAAACCATGACTATCTGTTGACCAACGAGCTAGTCAACTAGAGGCTTACTAGGGACGATTGTAGTCTATGTATCCACACGTGTATTACGATTTCCGGATAATACAGTTATAGCATGAATAAAGACAATTATCATGAACAAGGAAATATAATAATAATGCTTTTATTATTGCCTCTAGGGCATATTTCCAACAGTCTCCCACTTGCACTAGAGTCAATAATCTAGTTTTACATTGTGATGAACCGAACACCCATAGAGTTCGGTGTTGATCATGTTTTGCCCATGAAGAGGTTTAGTCAACGGATCTGCGACATTCAGATCCGTATGCACTTTACAAATTTCTATGTCTCCATCCACGAACATTTTCACGGATGGAGTTGAAGCGACGCTTGATGTGCTGGTCTTCTTGTGAAACCTGGGCTCCTTGGCAAGGGCAATAGCTCCAGTGTTGTCACGAAGAGTTTGATCGGCCCCGACGCATTGGGTATGACTCTAGGTCGGTGATGAACTCCTTCACCCAAATTGCTTCATGCGCTGCCTCCGAGGCTGCCATGTACTCCGCTTCACATGTAGATCCCGCCACGACGCTCGCTTGCAGCTGCACCAGCCATCGCTCCACCATTCAACATATACACGTATCCGGTTTGTGACTTAGAGTCATCAGATCTGTGTCGAAGCTTAGCGCCGACGTAACTGTTACGACGAGCTCTTCGTCACCTCCATAAACGAAACATGTCCTTTGTCCTTTTCAGTACTTCAGGATATTCTTGACCGCTGTCCGGTGTTCCTTGCGGGATTACTTTGATACCTTCCTACCAAACTTACGGCAAGGTTTACATCAGGTCTGGTACACAGCATGGCATACATAATAGAACCTATGGCTGAGGCATAGGGGATGACACTCATCTCTTCTTTATCTTTTGCCGTGGTCGGGCATTGAGCTGAGCTCAATCTCACACCTTGCAATACAGGCAAGAACCCTTTCTTGGACTGATCCATTTTGAACTTCTTCAAAATCTTATCAAGGTATGTGCTCTGTGAAAGACCTATGAGGCGTCTCGATCTATCTCTATAGATCTTGATGCCTAATATATAAGCAGCTTCTCCAAGGTCCTTCATTGAAAAACACTTATTCAAGTAGGCCTTAATGCTGTCCAAGAATTCTATATCATTTCCCATCAAAAGTATGTCATCTACATATAATATGAGAAATGCTACTGAGCTCCCACTCACTTTCTTGTAAACGCAGGCTTCTCCATAAGTCGCATAAACCCAAACGCTTTGATCATCTCATCAAAGCGAATGTTCCAACTCCGAGATGCTTGCACCAGCCCATAAATGGATCGCTGGAGCTTGCATACTTTGTCGACATTCTTAGGATCGACAAAACCTTCCGGCTGTATCATATACAGCTCTTCCTTAAGATAACCGTTATGAACGCTGTTTTGACGTCCATCGCCATATCTCATAATCATAGTATGCGGCAATTGCTAACATGATTCGGACGGACTTAAGCTTCGCACGGAGAGAAAGTCTCATCGTAGTCAATCCCTTGAACTTGCCGATAACCCTTAGCGACAAGTCGAGCTTTATAGATGGTGACATTACCATCCGCGTCCGTCTTCTTCTTAAAGATCCATTTGTTTTCTATTGCTCGCCGATCATCGGGCAAGTCACCAAAGTCCACACTTTGTTTTCATACATGGATTCTATCTCGGACTTCATGGCTTCTAGCCATTTGTTGGAATCTGGGCCCGCCATCGCTTCTTCATAGTTCAAGGTTCATTGTTGTCTAACAACATGATTTCCGTGACAGGGTTGCCGCACCACTCAGTGCGGAACGTGTCCTAGTGGACCACGAAGTTCAGTAGTAACTTGATCCAAGTACCTTGATCATCATCATGAATTTCCTCTTCGGTTGGTGTAGGCATCACAGAACATTTTCTGAGCTGCACTACTTTCCTGTTCAAGAGGTAGTACTTCATCGAGTTCTACTTTCCTCCCACTTACTTCTTTCGAGAGAAACTCTTTTCCGAGAAAGATTCCGTTCTCGGCAACAAAGATCTTGCCTTCGGATCTAAGGTAGAAGGTATACCCAAAGGTTTCCTTAGGGTATCCTATGAAGACGCATTTTCCGACTTGGGTTCGAGCTTTTCAGGTTGAAGTTTCTTGACATAAGCATCGCATCCCCAAACTTTCGAAACGACAGCTTAGGTTTCTTCCCAAACCATAATTCATACGGTGTCGTCTCAACGGATTTAGACGGTGCCCTATTTAAAGTGAATGTAGCTGTCTCTAGAGCGTATCCCCAAAATGATAGCGTAAATCGGTAAGAGACATCATAGATCGCACCATATCCAATAAAGTGCGACACGACGTTCGGACACACCGTTCTGTTGAGGTGTTCCAGCGGCGTTAGTTGTGAAACGATTCCACATTTTCTTAAGTGTGTACCAAATTCGTGACTTAAATATTCTCCTCCACGATCCGATCGTAAGAATTTTATCTTTCGTCACGTTGATTCTCTACTTCATTCTGAAATTCCTTGAACTTTTCAAAGGTTTCAGACTTGTGTTTCATCAAGTAGACATACCCATATCTACTCAAGTCATCTGTGAGAGTGAGAACATAACGATATCCTCCGCGAGCCTCAACGCTCATTGGACCGCACACATCGGTATGTATGATTTCCAACAAGTTGGTTGCTCGCCCATTGTTCCGAGAATGGAGTCTTGGTCATCTTGCCCATGAGGCATGGTTCGCATGTGTCAAATGATTCATAATCAAGAGACTCTAAAAGTCCATCAGCATGGAGCTTCTTCATGCGCTTGACACCAATGTGACCAAGGCGGCAGTGCCACAAGTATGTGGGACTATCGTTATCAACTTTACATCTTTTGGTATTCACGCTATGAACATGTGTAATACTACGCCGAGATTCATTAAGAATAAACCATTGACCATCGGAGCATGACCATAAAACATATCTCTCATATAAATAGAACAACCATTATTCTCGGATTTAAATGAGTAGCCATCTCGCATTAAACGAGATCCGGATACAATATTCATGCTCAAACTTGGCACCAAATAACAATTATTAAGGTTCATAACTAATCCCGTGGGTAAATGAAGAGGTAGCGTGTCGACGGCGATCACATCGACTGGAACCATTCCCGACGCAAGATCGTCACCTCGCCCTTCGCCAGACTCCGCTTATTCCGCAGCTCCTGCTGTGAGTTACAAATATGAGCAACGGCACCGTATCAAATACCCAGGAGTTACTACGATTACTGGTAAGGTACACATCAATTACATGTATATCAAATATACCTTTGGTGTTGCCGGCCTTCTTATCCGCTAAGTACTTGGGGCAGTTCCGCTCCCAGTGACCCTTCCCTTGCAATAAAAGCACTCAGTCTCGGGCTTGGGTCCATTCTTTGACTTCTTCCCGGCAACTTGCTTAGCGGGCGCGGCAATCTCCTTGCCGTCCTTCTTGAAGTTCTTCTTGCCCTTGCCCTTCTTAAACTTAGTGGTCTTATTGACCATCAACACTTGATGTTCTTTCTTGATTTCAACCTCGGCTGACTTCAGATAGAGAACACTTCAGAATGGTCTTTACCATCCCCTGCATGTTGTAGTTCATCACAAAGCTCTTGTAGCTTGGTGGGAGCGATCTGGAGGATTCTGTCAATGACCGCCTCATCGTGGAGGTTAATGTTCACTGGGTCATACGGTTGTGCAACCCAGACATCTTCGAATGTGCTCACCGATGTAACTGTTTTCCTCCATCTTACAACTATAGAACTTGTCGGAGATGTCATATCTCTCGACCCGGCGTGAGCTTGGAAAACAAGTTTCAGCTCCTCGAACATCTCATATGCTCCGTGGTGCTCAAAACGCTTTTGGAGCCCGGTTCTAAGCTGTAAAGCATGCCGCACCGAACGAGGGAGTAATCATCAAGACGAGACTGCCAAGCATTCATAATGTCTTGGTTCTTCGGGACGGAGCTTCACCTAGCGGTCCTTCTAGGACGTATTGTTTCGGCAGCTATGAGGATGATCTCGTGTTCGGACCCAGTCCGTATAGTTGCTGCCGCCATCTTTCAGCTTGGTTTTCTAGGAACGCGTTGAAGTTCAAGTTGACATGAGCGTTGGCCATTTGATCTACAAGACATATAATTCAAAAGTTTTAGACTAAGTTCATGATAATTAAGTTCATCTAATCAAATTATTAATGAACTCCCACTTAGATTAGACATCCTCTGGTCATCTAAGTGTTACACGATCCGAGTCAACTAGGCCGTGTCCGATCAACACGTGAGACGGACTAGTTTGCGTCGGTGAACATTCTCATGTTGATCGTATCTTCCATACGACTCGTGTTCGACCTTTCGGTCTCCGTGTTCGAGGCCATGTCTTCACATGCTTAGGCTCGTCAAGTTAACCCTAAGTGTTTCTGCGTGTGTAAATCTTGCTTACACCCGTTGTATGTGAACGTAAGAATCCATCACACCCGATTAACACGTGGTGCTTAGAAGCGATTTAACTGTAGCAACGGTGCACGTTAGGGGAGAACACTTCTTGAAATTGTTCTTAAGGGATCATCTTATTTACTACCGTCGTTCTAAGTAAACAAGATGTATAATCATAATAAACATCACATGCAATTATAAAGTAGTGACATGATATGGCCAATATCATATAGCTCCTTTGATCTTCATCTTCGGGGCTCCATGATCATCCTGTCACCGGCATGACACCATGATCTCCATCATCATGATCTCCATCATCGTGCCTCCATGAAGTTGTCACGCCAACGACTACTTCTACTTCTATGGCTAACGCGTTTAGCAATAAAGTAAAGTAAATTACATGGCGTTCTTCAATGACACGCAGGTCATACAAAAATAAAGACAACTCCTATGGCTCCTGCCGGTTGTCATACTCATCGACATGCAAGTCGTGATTCCTATTACAAGAACATGATCTCATACATCACAATATATCATCATTCATCACAACTTGGCCATATCACGTCACATGACAATTGCTGCAAAAACAAGTTAGACGTCCTCTAATTGTTGTTGCATCTTTTACGTGGCTGCAATTGGGTTCTAGCAAGAACGTTTTCTTACCTACGAATAACCACAACGTGATCTTGTCAACTTCTATTTACCCTTCATAAGGACCCTGTTCATCGAATCCGCTCCCACTAAAGTAGGAGAGACAGACACCCGCCAGCCACCTTATGCAACTAGTGCATGTTAGTCGGTGGAACCGGTCTCACGTAAGAGTACGTGTAAGGTTGGTCCGGGCCGCTTCATCCCACAATACCGCGGAAGCAAGAAACAACTAGTAACGGCAAGTAAGTTGACAAGATCCACGCCCACAACAAAATTGTGTTCTACTCGTGCAAAGAGAACTACGATAGACCTAGCTCATGATGCCCTTTGTTGGGGAACGTTGCAGAAAATTAAAATTTTTCCTACGGTTTCACCAAGATCCATCTATGAGTTCTACTAAGCAACGAGTAACGAGAGAGAGATTGCATCTACATACCACTTGTAGATCGAGTACGGAAGCGTTCTTGAGAGTGGTGATGATGAAGACGTTCCCAACGTGATTCCGATCACCGATGACCAAAGTCTTGAAGGACAGCACCTCCGTGTTCAACACACACGGGACGATGGCGTCTCCTCCGCCTTGATCCAGCAAGAGTGAAGGAGAGGTTGAGGAAGACAATTCCAATGGCAGCACGACGGCGTGGTGCAGCTGGTACGGTAGTTCTCCGGCGAGGCTTCGCCAAGCTTGCATGGAGAAAGAGAGGTGTTGGGAGGGAGGGCTGCGCTTCAACGTGTTGGCAGCCCTCCCCCCACCCTCTATTTATAGGAGGAGAGGGTCAGGGGGCCGGCCATCTAGGGTAAACCCTAGATGGGGCGGCGTGCCAAGGGAGGAGGGAGGGTGGCTTGCCCCCAAGCTAGGGGCGCCTTTAGGGTTTACCCTCCCAAACCCTAGCCGCATGGGCCTAGGTGGGAGGTGCGCCCAGCCCACCAGGGGCTGGCTCCTCTCCCACTTAGCCCATGTGCCCCCGGGAGAGGTGGCCCCTCCGGTGGACCTCCGAACCCTCCCAGAGCCCCCGTATTTTACCGGTATACTACCAAACTTCCGAGTCCGCTTAACCACTTTCCATATATAAATCTTTACCTCCGGACCATTCCGAACTCCTCGTGACGTCCGGGATCTCATCCGGGACTCAACAACATTCGTAATCACATACTTGTCTTCCTATTAACCCTAGCGCCACCGAACCTTATGTGTAGACCCTACGGGTTCGGGAGACATGTAGACATGACCGAGACTACCTCAAGTCAATAACCAACAGCGGATCTGGATACCCATGTTGGCTCCCACATGCTCCTCGATGTTGTCATCGGATGAACCACGATGTCAAGGGTTCAAGTAACCCGTATTCTATTCCCTTTGTCGACGGTATGTTACTTGCCCGAGACTCGATCGTCGGTATCCCAATACCTCGTTAGTCTCGTTACCGCAAGTCACTTTACTCGCATCGCAATGCATGATCCCGTGACCGGACACTTGATCACTTTGAGCTCATTATGATGATGCATTACCGAGTGGGCCCTAGTGATACCTCTCCGTAATACGGAGTGACAAATCCGATCTCGATCCGTGTCAACCCAATGGTCACTTTCGGAGATACCTGTAGTGCACCTTTATAGTCACCCGCCACGTTGTGACGTTTGATACACCCAAAGCACTCCTACGGTATCCGGAATTGCACGATCTCATGGTCTAAGGAAGAGATACTTGACATTGGAAAAGCTCTAGCAAAACGAACTACACGATCTTTGTGCTATGCTTAGGATTGGGTCTTGTCCATCACGCCATTCTCCTAATGACGTGATCCCGTTGTCAATGACATCCGATGTCCATAGTCAGGAAACCATGACTATCTGTTGACCAACGAGCTAGTCAACTAGAGGCTTACTAGGGACGTATTGTAGTCTATGTATCCACACGTGTATTACGATTTCCGGATAATACAGTTATAGCATGAATAAAGACAATTATCATGAACAAGGAAATATAATAATAATGCTTTTATTATTGCCTCTAGGGCATATTTCCAACAGGCTCCACCATCCCTGTTTCATGCATTGGTCACTCTTACATCCCTTCCTCTCATGCCAATTTTTTTACGCAATATTCTTGTGGTTCCTTCCATCATCAAAAATCTTATCTCTGTTAGACAATTTTGCATTGACAACAAAGTTATCCTGGCCTTTGACCCTTTTGGTTTGTTTGTGAAAGATCTGACAACGGGGGCGGTCCTCGCTCGGTACAATAGCACGGGCGATCTTTATCCTCTTCATGGCGCTCCCACATCCACCTCTTGTGCCATGCTCGCCTCTGTTGATCTATGACATCGTCGTCTCGGTCACCCCAGCAAAAACACTTTGACGTCTTTACTCCAAGAATTTTGTATCCCTAGTTCTAGCAGTCCTCATAATCCCTCTCTCTGTAATGCATGTCAATGTGGCAAACATGTTAGATTACCTTTTGGACCTCTACTATCATTAGTACTTTTCCTTTTGAGTTACTTCCCTGTGATTTATGGACCACTCCAGTCCCTAGTGTTTCTGGTTATAAATATTATCTTGTGATCTTGGATGATTATTCTCACTATACTTGGACCTTTCCTCTTCGCGCTAAATCTGAAGTACCTGCAATCTTTCTCAACTTTCGACAATATGTAATCACACACTTTGGCTTGCCAATTCGATTTATTCAATGTGATAACGGTCATGAATTTGATAACACCCAAAACCGCACCTTCTTTCTCTCTCAAGGCATCCTTCTTCGTTTTTCATGCCCTTATACATCTACTCAAAATGGTAAAGCTGAACGCTGTCTCCGCTCTATTAATGATGTTCTTCGCACATTGCTTTTATAAGCTTCTCTTCCTTCCCGTTTTTGGGTTGAAGCCCTTCGCACCACCACACTACTTCTTAATATTCGACCAACTAAAACTTGCCCTCTTTATTCGCCTTTCCAATCTCTTTTTCTCTCCCACCCTGACTATTCTTTTCTGCGTCTTTTTGGTTGTCTATGCTTTCCCAACATCGCCTCTACCGCCTCCAACAAACTAGAACCACGCTCACTACCTTGCATTCACCTTGGTCTTTCGATGATCACAAAGGATATCGTTGTTTCGATCCATCTTCCGGTCGATCATTCTCTCTCGTCATGTCACATTCGATGAAAATACTTTTCCGTTTTCTGTCACTACAACCACAAAACCAATTCCACCACAATCCGCCACCACCAAAACCCCTTCCCTAGTTCGTCTTTCAGTCATCTCTGCTGCCATGGAATCTTGTTCCGTCTCTCCGCCGGAATCGCCCACCGTCACCACCCTCCCGCCCTGCCCCCCACCTCTCCCCAGAATCGCATCCTCTACCCCAACCGTCTTTCCTCACCACATCCTACCACGGCAACCACCTCGACACCCACCACCTCTGATTCTTCTTCCTCACCGTCTTCTTCAACCGAAACCCATCGCCACCCAATGCCGTTCTTATACCACCGCCACCAATGATCATGTCATGTGCACCCGTGGAAAACGAGGATTTCTTCTCCCACCAAACGTCTCAATCTTACCGCCACCCCAACCATCTCTCCTATTCCAACCAGTTATAAGCGAGTTCTTCTTGACCCTCTCGGCTTTCCGCTATGCGTGATGAATTTGAAGCTCTTCACAAAATAATACATGGACTCTTGTTCCCAAACCTTCGTGTTAACATTATTTCGGCAAATGGGTTTTCATCATAAATTTCATTCCGATGGCACTCTCGCTCGTTACAAAGCTCGTTGGTGTGTCGTGGTTTCTCCCAAAGCAGCATGGTATTGACTTTGATGAGACTTTTTCTCCTGTTGTTAAACCAAGCACTATTCGTGTTGTTCTTAGTCTTGATGTTTCCTCTTCTTGGCCTATTCATCAACTTGATGTTAAAATGCTTTTCTTCATGGCACTCTCAATGAAACTGTTTATTGTCAAGAACCCTCTGGTTTTGAGAATCCTCCTCTCCAATTTTTGTTTGTCTCCTCCACAAATCTCTTTATGGCCTTAAACAAGCTCCTCGTGCATGGTTTCAATGCTTTGCTACTTTTATTCAAACCATAGGCTTTATTCCTCCAAATCCGATTCTTCTCTCTTTGTTTATCGGTCTCCTACTCACACCGCCTACCTCTTGCTTTATGTTGATGATATCATTCTCACGGCTAGTTTCGATTCTTTTCTTCAACATACCATCTCTTCTCTCGGTCGGGAGTTTTCCATGACAGATCTTGGTCCTCTTCATCATTTTCTAGGTATTCATGTTTCTCGCACAACATCTTCCTCTTTCTTTCTCAACGATCATACATTTTGGACTTGCTTTCTCGCTCGGTATGTCGATTGTCAACCCTCAGACTCCAGCCGACGTTGGTGCTAAACTGTCGGTGATGGTGATCCTCTTTCGATCCTACTTTATATCGTAGCATCATCGGGCGCTCTTCAATATGCCACTCTTACTCGTCTGAAATCTCCTATTCATTCAGCAAGCCTGTCTCTTTATGCATGATCCTCGTGCTCCTCATCTCGCTCATGTCAGGCGCATTCTCCGCTATTTAAAAGGCACTCTTGATCACGGTCTCCTTATTAATTCTTCATCACCTACAAGCTTGACAGTTTATTCTGATGCAGACTGGGCAGGTTGTCCAGATACTCGACGATCTACATTCGGATTTTGCGTTTATTTGGGTGATAATCTTGTTTCTTAGTGTTCTAAAAGGCAGGTAATAGTTTCCAGGTCTTCTGCTGAGGCTGAGTATAGGGCGGTTGCTCACGCTGTGGCCGAGGCGGTGTGGCTACGGCAGCTTCTCGTTGAACTTCATCGTCCGCTCCCACGTGCTACCATTGTTTACTGTGATAACGTCTCTGCAGTCTACATGGCTTCCAATCCAGTTCAACATCGTCGCACAAAGCACATTGAGATTGACATTCACTTTGTTCATGAAAAGGTGGCTCTTGGTGAGGTTCGCGTTCTTCATGTTCCTACAAGTGCCCAATTTCTTGACATTTTTACCAAAGGACTCCGATTGCATCGTTCACCGACATACGCTCCAGTCTCAACATTGTTTCACCCGACGTTGAGACTGCGGGGATCTTAGAGTATAAGTCTATTCAGATTGTAATCTATCTCTATTAGTCTAGTCTTGGAGCCCAAGCTTTGTAATCTATATAAACAGCCCTTGAGGCCCCGATCAATACAACAATTACTTCTCCAATATCTCAATCTATCAATCATACGAAAATGGTGAGCCAGATTACTGCACCCTAAGAAGAAAGAAACTTGTCAATAAAAATCTTGCAAAAGTATCTAGTTGTGCGTGAGGATGAGGAGACGGGCAACGCTATTTATCTTACCCTCACTATGGCGAGTCGTACTATCTTGTTAGTAACACTATTTATCTTACCCTCACTATGGCGAGTCGTACTATCTCGTGGCCTGCATGGACCGATTTAAAGGTCAGAGGGAGACGGGCAATGCTTCGATCGGTCAGGGTATCCGCCACTTGCCGAGGGTGACTTTTCTTGATGATGAAAGATTTGTTCGTTTATGGTGTCACCGTTATCACTATGCCAGAGCACATAAAACTGGCTTTATTTAGTCGTGCCTTCATGGGCAACTTGCCGAGGTATCTCAGTACGAGTTATTAATTAGTTTGAAGTACCATTCAGTATAGATGGTGAGCTATCTCAAAAACAATAAAAAACAATAAATTAGTTTGAAGTTGAAAAGGTGGGATATTTTCTTTTGTTTAACGGGTACTTTTGTTTGAAAAAACAAAAACAAATGAAGCAAGTGGGATCACATGATTGCAGAGAAAATGGATTTCACTACAAATCAAATTTCTGATATTTGAACATGGCAAATTATGTTGACTTGAGTAAATGTCAGGATTTGCCATGCTTGCTAAAGAAAATTGCCATCCTCACGGCAAGGATTTACTATGTTTGCTAAAGAAACTTGTCATCCTTACAACCAACATAGTTTGCCATAAAGAAAGTTTGATTTGCCATGTTTAATAATCTGACATCAGATTTGCTAAAGGACACACACACACACTCTCGCTCTCTTCAAGTACAAATTGTTGCCATTATTATATATTTAATTTTGGAATGAAGGGGGCTCACGCCTTCTGTTTAACCGCATGTTAGAAAACAACATATGTCCGGCATATTTTTAAATTCTTGAAGATTTAAAATTCATGCAGATTTTTATAAAGTTAGTACAAGAAATATATTATTTAAAATATATGTATATATACCTTTCTAAAGTTTCAAATATATATCCAAATAGGAAAAAAATTAAAAAACATGCAAACTCTCACGCACAGAGTGGTGAGTGTTGGGCCTGGCCCGTTAAGTAGGCGCTCGTTGTGAGCGGCTTGTGCCGAAATCATGGAGTACTACCTCCAAAGATCACTCCCACCTTCTTGCAACCTGAGAGTTTTTTTCTTTTTTCGTAAGTCTGTTTATTCAAAAGGTTTTATCTCTTAAATCATACGTCCAAATATCGAACCGGTTTCACATCGCGTCAAGATCTTCAAAACTAAATCCCATGTTAATAGGTTTTGATGAGCTTTTTTTCACGAAAGAATCCGATGGAAAAACTGAACCGGGAGTACTTTTTTCCCTTCCCAAAATAGGCACGGCCGTGCCGCTCTCGAAAGCACAACAGTGCCTCTCATGGAAGCAAAACCGTGCCTTTCATGGAAGAAGAAAAAAAGAAAACTTGTTTTTTTTGTTTCCAAGAGGCGCGGCCGTCCCTCTCGCGAAAGCATAACCATGCCACTTGCGGAAGCAAAATCGTGCCTCTCGCGAAAGGGAAAAACAGAAAACACAATTTTTCGTTTCCGAGAGGCACGGCCATGCCTCTCACGAAAGTACAACCATGCCTCTCGCGAAAGGAAAAAACAAAAAACATGTTTCTTTCTTTCGTTTCTGAGAGTGCCTCTCGCGAAAGCACAACCGCGCCTCTCACGGAAGGAAAAAAATAACACATTTTTTTTGTTTCCGAGATGCATGGTTGTGTCTCCCGCAAAAGCAAAATTGTACCTCTCGCAGAAGCAAAAAAGAAAAAAGAAAACACCTTTTTTCATGCAAAAAGATTTTTTCCCTAAAATATTTTTTGATCCAAAAGCTAAGGAAGACCGGTCGAAGACCAAAAAGTTCAAAAAAACCAAAAAAAATTGTTTTAAAAGCCGAAAACATGTACGAAAAACTAAAAAAAATAAAATACAGAGGGAGCGCCCAGAGCGCGCTCTCAGCCCACCCCCCAGTGATCATTGTGAGGCTCGCTAATCATCAACTAGTTGCTCTCGGCATGCGTGGCTAGACAACCGTCCCTTCTGTAGGGAGCTATGTCTCGCTTATTGCAAGATGTTGCTCCGCCTCGCCTCTGGCGCTGGGATCATGCTCGCATTAGTGGGCATGCCCATATAAGCGGTTTTGGGAACGTCATATGGACCGGTTTTAGAACATTCCTACTGGTTTCTTTATCAGTTTTTTTATTTCTTCTTTTTCGCGTTATTTTTTAAATACATTTCTACTTTTTTCAATACAGGTTTAGAAAATAATATATAACGTGAAACATATTGTATACACGTTGATCATTTTACAAATACATGGCAAGCATTTTTTCAAACACATGTTTGAATCAAAAGAATGTTCAACATTGAACTTTTTTAATGATTACAAACTTTTATTTTAAATTAAAAGGACATTTTCACATTGTATAAACTTTTTTAGATGTTACGAAAATATTTGTGAAACATGTAAATAGTTTTAAATATATCATGTACATTTTTGAAAGGTCAAACCTTAAAATAAATATCACGAACATTGTTTTTCATTTTATAAAGAGTTTAAAATGCATGTTAATAACATATTTTTAAAAATAAGTGAGCTTTATTAATATGTAATGATCATTTTTTTTGAATATTAAGAAATATTTCAAAAATTACACAAACATTTTCTATGTTGTCTAAACCTTTTCAAAAAATGTCACGAATGTTTGTTTAAAATGTAAGAACATTTTATAAATGGCATAAACGTTTTTTGAATACTACGAACATTTTCTAAAAGTTTCTTGAACATTATTTTTACAGTGCATGAGTTTTTTAAATGTGTGGTGGTCACCTTAAATTGAAGTAAATTAATATTTTTCATACATATGTATTTAGACTGTTTCAAAGTAAAAAAAAAGAAAAATTAACAAATAAAAACAAACGACCAATAGGCCCTCCCCCTGTCTAGGGCCGGGCCTGGCAGGGAAGTGCACAAATTGCCGACCTTTTGTGCTCCATCCAAATATACTGTCCTCTATTCAAAAGCATTTTTTTTTCATATACACTTGGAGGGAGATATAGAACTATAGTAATAGATGAGGTCTACAATGTTGTAGTTAAATCCGTAACTATTTTGTTGACCTCTCATGAACCAATTTGGAATTTATGTTTTTGACATGTGCTATTTTTATTTTGTAAGAAAGTATGTCCCACCATTACATCAAGGCATCATAATTCAAGCCGTTCAAAGTGTACAATGCGTCTCAGTTGTTTTTCAGTATTTCTATCATATTCTGGATAGTTAATTTCAAAAAGTTCTATCACTATATTTGGAGATGGATGAGTGCCGCACCACACTCTTCTTTCACTCAGAGGGCAATTTTAATTTATACCTCCACTTTATAGTGTAACTTTAAAAAATCATATCTTTACTATATGAGGATAGATATAGAATTTGCATTGACATTGTAGGTCTGAAAGATGGAAAACCATCTACATATTTATATCTCAACACTTACTTTATTTGGGAGCAACCTGGTGGCAAAATAATTGATACTCTGTTCAAAGCTGTATATGTATAGATCTGAACGTTGAACGAGTTATTTATTACTCCCTCCGTCCCGAAATGTAAGACGTTTTTTGATGCTATGATAGTGTCAAAAAGTGTCTTACATTTTGGGACGGAGGAAGTAGGCACCAAGACGGCTTCAAACAAAAAGGTGGTAAACTATAAAATTGCATTCCCTCCGTTTCTAGATGTAAGTCTTTTTAGATATTTCAATACAAACTACATACGGATGTATATAGACATATTTTAGAGTGTAGATTCACACATTTTGCTTGGTATGTCTTCCCTTATTAAAGTGTCTAAATGGACTTATACTATTTAGGAATGGAGGGAGTAGATCTCATGCATATCTACAGTTTTCATATGAATCTAATATGAAATGAAGAAGAAAATGTTGTCCAGGGAAGTCGATAAATCGCCCGCCCTAGGAGAGATATATGGTGCATCCACATATATCCTCCTCTCCATGAAAACCATAATTCCTTACATACAAACTCGGACGGAGATGTAGTTTATTTGAGAACTGTAGAAATCGGTGAGGTCTACAATGCTGTAATTCAATTCATAACTAGTGTTTTGTTTGAAGCTATTTTGGTGGCGAAATAATAATTGGTACAACGAAGCTCTACTGGTTGGGGCAGTGGTATCGGCTGAGGCAGCCCGTCTCCGTGAAGTTGCCGCCGACCCGCTCCGCCGCCAGGGCGCTGCGGATGGCACAGCCGCACTCGGTGGTGACGCCGTCCTGCGCCTTCCCGCAGCACTTGTAAATGGCGACAGCATTCCGGATCGCATCCTGCGCCGGATCGCCCGTCTTCTTCACGTCCCCGAACTCCTTGGCGCAGAAGTCCACCACCCCCTTGATGAACGCCGGGCTGCATGGCCCCACCGGCTGCTCCTCCGCCGCTGTCACACTCGCCGCAGCCGCCAGCACCAGCACGCTCACCATCAGCATCGAGAGCCTGCTGCCGACACCCGCCATCACTATAGATCTCGCTGGGTATATGTGATGTGTTGTGGTCTTGTGAACTCTGGTGAGATCGACTCCCTCCAGCAAAACGAGCTTATAGGCACAGGAACAAAGCTCTACGGACGGGAGATCAAGCCATGTTTTGCACGTTGTGGGGAGTGCATGTGCCTCCCTGCTTCCTTCCATGTTCGGCGATACGTGCTAGCTCCTCGGTCTGTGTGTCCTGACTAAATATTTCATTAGTTTGAGCATGCATGTGTGCATGTGCTTAATTATCAATTCATGCGAGACCGTGGCAAACCCCTTCGGTCCGTCCACTATTGCTTTGTCCCCATGAGCCAACCTCCATGGCCGTGGCATGCATGCAGTATTTGTTTTTCTCACCGACAGTGTGATCTGATGCCTTTTTCTTTTTTTGCGAATGGTGCAATCTTTTTTTTTACGGGGATGCAAATAGTGTGATCTGATGCTTAATTGAATGTCACATGGCAGATCCGCAAGAGGGACCGGAGAGCGAGAGCAAGAGAGAGCGCCCCTGCCCGCCGTGCGTCACTCCGACGCCGGCGTCCACCCACCCGTCGCCTGCCGCTCCGGCAGCGCCGGCCACCTCCTTCTCCCTCCCCTTCCCCCTTCTCGCAAGCATGGCTGGCAGCCCTCGTTCCGTCAACTCCATGTTCCCGCGGGAGAGGCCGCTCGTCTCTGGGCTCGGTCTCTCCTCGGCGTCGGAGGGCTCTGTGGAGGCTGTCGTCAGGCCGGCTGCCCCTGTCGCCTCGCCGGACGCGCAGTGCAAGCGGCCACGCAGCCCGTCGCCGGTGGAGGAGCTCCGTCGGGAGGCTGCGGCTAAGGTGGCTCGCAGGGCTGACCCTCGCGGGGTGCAGGCGGGGCCGGGTCGTCGTCCCTGTTGGGCACGTCGGCAAGGTTCCCCCCTCCTCCGCCGGCGGCTGATCCTGCGGTGGATCCGGTGTGGCCTCGGTTGGCTGCGCAGCGGTTAGAGATGGTGGTTGACCAGTCGATGGAGCTCTCGGAGTTGTGCGTGGTCAGGAGGACCCGGGCTATGGATGATATCGAGCTCAGGCTTCGCCAGGCTATGGTGGTTTACGTCGGTGGTGAACGAACTGAGATTTCCTCGGAGATGGTGTTGCGTGCTCTAAAGGACACCGCGGACAGAGTCTCTGTGCACAAATTTTGGCCGGAGGACTTCTTGGTGGTGTTTGCAAGACAAGAAGACCGGAACTTGGTTGGTAGGCGCCCGGTGCTGGAATTTCGCGGTCAGCGTCTTTCGTTCAGGCAGTGGATCAGGCAATCTCAAGCTGTGTTCGCCGCCATGAGATTCAAGGCGAGCTTAGTCATCGAGGGGCTGCCGCCGCATGCATGGGAGTTGGAGGTGGTGGAGGCTTTGCTCAGCGGGTCGTGCATCATAGACTCTGTCGCGCCGGAGACCTCGGCGAGGACCGACCTCGCTGCGTTTCGGCTGTCGGCATGGACGGCGAACCCGGAGCTGATTCCTACCAGGCATTGGCTTGCGGTTCCGGAGCCGGAGGAGCAGCGGGATTTGTTCCAACCGAAGACGCTGCAGTACAAAGTGCTTATCCACCTGGACGCGGTGACCTCGTTCCCGGAGGGAGAGGAACCATGGTTCTTGCGCGGTTCTTTAGATAGCGGGCAGAGCGGCTTGTCGGACTCGGACATGGACTTGGGCAGCGACACTAACACACAGCGTTTTGGCTGGCAGTTTGGGGTCCGCGACCAGAGGGGTGACAACGCCGGCAACCAAGGCGGGCGCCGGAGTTCCGCCGGAGGTGCAGCTCACCACCTTGCGTCGGCGGTGGTGGCGCCGGCGTGGAAGTTACCGCCCATGGATCAGGCAAGAGAGAGAAGAAGCTCTGGTAGGCCAGGCGTGCGTGTGCTCTGGTAGGCCAGGCTCCGCGATTGGTTCAGCAGGCCACTGTAAGCAGTGATCGAAATCATGCCCTCATCTTGGCTTCGGGTGTGCAGCTGGATAAGGGTGCAGATGTTACCGTTGGCAGGCCCACGAGGCCTCGTTTGCTTGCGGGATCCAATGGGGGGATGCATGCGGGCGAGGCACCCACGCTCAGCCGCGTCCCCGAGGCGGTAATGGAATCTGTGCCACCACTGGTGCACGACGACACTACTGATGCTGTGCTGGAACGGAGGGAACCATTGAGAGACGGGCAGGCGAGCCCCACGCCGGCGGTGGTGGGTCTTGTGCAGACTCTGGCGAGCGGTGACATCATTGTCGCTGGGCTAGCACGGACAGATGGCCACCCATCAGGCGGGCAGGTGGTTTCCCCACCAGATCCTCTAGGCGCGGCGCTGGGGACGGCCCGGCATGGGGCAATTGAGCGGCCTGTGTGCCAGTCGCCCGGAGGGAGATCGGCTGCCACACCGGATCACATGGAGACAAATGGGACTGGGTCCGTCCTGCTGGGCTCAGGACACGCTGCTGGATCAAGCAAAGTGGGACCCTAGTGCGGGACGGAGGGAGTGGATGGCTCAATGATTGGCGTGGATGGCCATATGATTGGCGCGGATCCCCACCCTGATGGCGCTGCCCCTGGACAAGTGGCGCCCAGGCAAGTGCGGGAGGCAGTTCAGGCAAATTCACACGTTGTGTGCGACATGCAAAGCGTGGACGCGACATGCACTGGTGGTATGAAGCCACAGGAGGTCGCTGCTTTCGGAAAGATGAAGTGGTTCTGCAATGCGTTGGTCCGTAAACTTGCGCCCCCTCTACTCTTGGAAGTGCAATCGTCTCTCCGGCCTGAAGCCGAGCCCTTCACACCTCGACGCACGACCAGAGGAGCCCAGAGAGCACTGACGTCCAACCCATCTAAGGCTACGCAGGCGGAGAACGTACTGATGAGAGCACTTGGCCTTGTGCCGGAGGATCTTGAAGGGAATGAAGATACCATAGCCGAGCTCGCGGAGATCTTCGAATCTCCTCTTCGGGAGCAGCACGTCAAAGTGATTGCAGCGTTGTTCGGAAAGGTGGTTCCTCCTACTTGTGAACTGCTGGGAGGAACCACGACTGCGGTGAGCTCTGCTTGAGAGCTTGTGTTGGAACTTGGGAGGCATTCGTGTACCCATGGATCATAACCCACATGTATTTGTGTTGGAACGTGAGGGGTCTTAACAGTCCTGCCAAGAAGCATGCCGTTAGGGAGTTCGTAGTGGCGGCCAAGGTTAATCTAGTATGTCTGCAAGAGACTAAGCTTGATGTACTTGATCATTTCACTGTTATGCAATGCATCGGACCATCCTATGATGGTTTTGACTACGTGCCAGCGGAGGATGAAGGAAATATGCCCTAGAGGCAATAATAAAGTTATTATTTATTTCCTTATATCATGATAAATGTTTATTATTCATGCTAGAATTGTATTAACCGGAAACATAATACATGTGTGAATATATAGACAAACAGTATGTCACTAGTATGCCTCTACTTGACTAGCTTGTTAATCAAAGATGGTTATGTTTCCTAACCATGAACAAGGAGTTGTTATTTGATTAACAAGGTCACATCATTAGTTGAATGATCTGATTGACATGACCCATTCCGTTAGCTTAACACTTGATCGCTTAGTATGTTAATGCTTTCTTCATGACCCATACATGTTCCTGTAACTATGAGATTATGCAACTCCCATTTACCGGAGGAACACTTTGGTACTACCAAACGTCACAACGAATCGGGTGATTATAAAGGAGTACTACGGTGTCTCCAAAGGTACTTGTTGGGTTGGCGATTTGAGATTAGGTTTTGTCACTCCGATTGTCGGAGAGGTATCTCTAGGCCTTCTCGGTAATACACATCACATAAAGCCTTGCAAGCATTGCAACTAAAGAGTTAGTTGTGAGATGATGTATTACGGAACGAGTAAAGAGACTTTCCGTAACGAGATTAAACTAGGTATTGGATACCGACGATCGAATCTCGGAAAGTAACATACCGATGACAAAGGGAACAACGTATGTTGTTATGCGGTTTGACCGATAAAGATCTTCGTAGAATATGTAGGAACCAATATGAGCATCCAGGTTCCGCTATTGGTTATTGACCGAGAATAGTTCTAGGTCATGTCTACATAGTTCTCGAACCGTAGGGTCCGCACGCTTAAGGTTTCAATGGCGGTTATTATGAGTTTATGTATTTTGATGTACCGAAGGAGTTGAGTCCGGATGTGATCACGGACATGACGAGGAGTCTCGAAATGGTCGAGACATAAAGATTGATATATTGGATGGTTATATTCGGACACGGAAAGGTTCCGGAAGTTTCGGAGAAAACCGGAGTGGGAGGGTTACGGAACCCCGGGAAGTTATGGGCCTTATTGGGCCAAGAGGGAGAGAGAGGGCTGCACCAGGAGGTGGTGCGCCCCCTCCATGGGGAGTCCGAATTGGACTAGGAGGCGCAGCCCCCTTCCCTCTCCTCTCCTCTCTTTCCTTCCCTTCCCTCTTCCTAGTAGGACTAGGAAAGGGAGTCCTACTCCTACTAGGAGGAGGACTCCCCCTCCCTTGGTGCGCCCCAAGGCTGGCCGCCCTCCCCTTGCTCCTTTATATACGGGGCAGGGGGCACCCTAGAACACACAAGTTGATCTACGGATCGTTCCTTAGCCGTGTCGGTGCCCCCTCCACCATATTCCACCTCGGTCATATTGTAGCGGTGCTTAGGCGAAGCCCGCGACGGTAGAACATCAAGATCGTCACCACGCCGTCGTCTTGTGGAACTCCTTCCCGACGCTTTCTGGATCGGAGCTCGGGGATCGTCATCGAGCTGAGCGTGTGCCAAGAACTCGGAGGTGCCGAATGCGGTGCTTGGATCGGTCGGATCGTGAAGACGTCGACTACATCAACAGCGTTAATATAACGCTTCGCTTTCGGTCTCACGAGGGTGCGTGGACGGACTCTCTCCTCTCGTTGCTATGCCATCACCATGGTCTTGCGTGATCGTAGGAAAATTTTTGAAATTACTACGTTACCCAACGGTGGTATCGAGCCTGGTTTTATGCGTTGATGTCATATGCACGAGTAGAACACAAGTGAGTTGTGGGCGATACAAGTCATACTACCTACCAGCATGTCATACTTTGGTTCAGCGGTATTGTGAGATGAAGCGGCCGGACCGACATTACGCGACGCTTACGCGAGACTGGTTTCACCGCTGTGAGCACTCGTTGCTTAAAGGTGGTGGCGGGTGTCTGTCTCTCTCACTTTAGTTGAACCGAGTGTGGCTACGCCCGGTCCTTGAGAAGGTTAAACGGAGTCTATTTGATGAAGTATCGTTGTGGTTTTGATGCGTAGGTAAGAACGGTTCTTGCTCAGCCCGTAGCAGCCACGTAAAACTTGCAACAACAAAGTAGAGGACGTCTAACTTGTTTTTGCGGGGCATGTTGTGATGTGATATGGTCAAGACGTGATGCTATATTTTATTGTATGAGATGATCATGTTTTGTAACGAGTTATCGGCAATGGCGGAGCCATATGGTTGTCGCTTTATTGTATGAAATGCAACGCCATGTAATTGCTTTACTTTATCACTAAGCGGTAGCGATAGTCGAGAAGCAATAGTTGGCGAGGCGACAACGATGCTACGATGGAGATCAAGGTGTCGCTACCGGTGGCGATGGTGATCATGACGGTGCTTGGAGATGGAATCACAAGCACAAGATGATGATGGCCATATCATATCACTTATATTGATTGCATGTGATGTTTATCCTTTATGCATCTTATCTTGCTTTGATTGACGGTAGCATTATAAGATGATCTCTCACTAAAATTATCAAGTAGTGTTCTCCCGAGTATGCACGTTGCCAAAGTTCGTCGTGCCGAGACACCACGTGATGATCGGGTGTGATAAGCTCTCGTCCATCTACAACGGGTGCAAGCCAGTTTTGCACACGCAGAATACTCAGTTATACTTGACGAGCCTAGCATATACAGATATGGCCTCGGAACACGGAGACCGAAAGGTCGAACGTGAATCATATAGAGATATGATCAACATAAGATGTTCACCATTGAAAACTACTCCATCTCACGTGATGATCGGTTATGGTTTAGTTGATTTGGATCACGTGATCACTTAGATAACTAGAGAGATGTCTGTCTAAGTGGGAGTTCTTTAATAATATGATTAATTGAACTTAAATTTATCATGAACTTAGTACCGATAGTATTTTGCTTGTCTATGTTTCTTTGTAGATAGATGGCTCGTCTTTGTTGTTCCGTTGAATTTTAATGCGTTCCTTGAGAAAGCAAAGTTGAAAGATGATGGTAGCAATTACACGGACTGGGTCCGTAACTGAGGATAATCCTCATTGCTGCATGTAAAAGTTACGTCTGGAAGCACCGCTGGGTGCGAACTGCTGCAGATCTTGAGCGAAGTTGTGAGCGTCCGCAAAGCAGAGCTGATGACTACTCTATAGTTCGATGTGCCATGCTTTACGGCTTAGAACGGGTCTTCAACGACGTTTTGAACGTCATGGAGCATATGAGATGTTCAGGAGTTGAAGTTGATATTTCAACAGAATGCCCGGATTGAGAGATATGAAGTCTCCAATAAGTTCTATAGCTGCAAGATGGAGGAGAATAGTTCATCGGTGAGCACATACTCAAAATGTCCAGGTATTACAATCACTTGAATCAACTGGGAGTTAATCTTCCGGATGATTGTGTCATTGATGAATTCTTCAATCACGCCACCAAGCTACAAAGGCTTCGTGATGAACTATAATATGCAAGGGTTAGTAAAGACTATGCTCGAGCTCTTCGCAATGCTAAAAGCTGCGGAGGTAGAAATCAAAAAGGAGCATCAAGTGTTGATGGTCAATAAGACCACTAGTTTCAAGAAGAAAGGCAAAGGGAAGAAGAAGGGAACTTCAAGAAGAACAGCAAACAAGTTCTTGATCGGGAGAAGAAACCCAAGTCTGGACCTAAGCTGAAATCGAGTGCTTCTACTGCAAGCAAGCGACTGGTCCTTCGGAAGCGGAACTGCCCCAAGTATTTGGCGGATAAGAAGGATGGCAAAGTGAACAAAGGTATATGTGATATACTTGTTATTGATGTGTACCTTACTAGAGCTCGCAGATAGTACAGGTATTTGATCTGGTTACATTGCTAATATTTGCAACTCAAAGCAGAACTACGGATTGCGAACAACGGCAAAGGACGAGGTGACGATGCGCGTGGGAAAGCGGTTCCAAAGTCGATGTGATCGCGATCGGCACGCTACCTCTACATCTACCTTCGGGATTAGTTTTAGACCTGAATAATTGTTATTTGGTGCCGCGTTGAGCATGAACATTATATCTGGATCTTGTTTGATGCGAGACGGTTATTCATTTAAATCAGAGAATAATGGTTGTTATATTTATATGAATAATATCTTTTATGGTCATGCACCCTTGAAGAGTGGTCTATTTTAATGAATCTCGATAGTAGTGATACACATATTCATAATGTTGAAACCAAAAGATGCAGAGTTGATAATGATAGTGCAACTTATTTGTGGCATTGCCGTTTAGGTCATATCGGTGTAAACGCATGAAGAAACTCCATCTTGATGGACTTTTGGAGTCACTTGATTATGAATCACTTGGCACTTGCGAACCGTGCCTCATGGGCAAGATGACTAAAACACCGTTCTCGGTACTATGGGAGAGCAACAGATTTATTGGAAATCATACATACGGATGTATGTGGTCCAATGAATGTTGAAGCTCGTGGCGGATATCGTTATTTTCTCACCTTCACAGATGATTTGAGCAGATATGGGTATATCTACTTAATGAAACATAAGTCCGAAACATTTGAAAAGTTCAAAGAATTTCAGAGTGAAGTTGAAAATCATCGTAATAAGAAAATAAAGTTTCTACGATCTGATCGTGGAGGCGAATATTTGAGTTCTGAGTTTGGTCTACATTTGAAACAAAGCGGAATAGTTTAGCAACTCACGCCACCGGAACACCACAGCGCAATGGTGTGTCGAGCGTCGAATCGCACTTTCATTGGATATGGTGCGATCTATGATGTCTCTTACAGATTTACCGCTATCATTTTGGGGTTATGCTCTTGAGGCGGCCGCATTCACGTTAAATAGGACACCGTCAAAATCCGTTGAGACGACGCCTTATGAACTATGGTTTAGCAAGAAACCAAAGTTGTCGTTTCGAAAGTTTGGGGTTGCGATGCTTATGTGAAGAAACTTCAACCCGATAAGCTTGAACCCAAATCGAGAAATGTGTCTTCATAGGATACCCAAAGGAGACAATTGGGTACACCTTCTATCACAGATCCGAAGGCAAAACATTCGTTGCTAAAATGGATCCTTTCTAGAGAAGGAGTTTCTCTCGAAAGAAGTGAGTGGGAGGAAAGTGGAACTTGATGAGGTAATAGTACCAGCTCCCTTATTGGAAAGTAGTTCGTCACGTAAATCAGTTTACGTAACACCTACACCGATTAGTGAGGAAGATAATGATAAAGATCATGAAACTTCAGATCAAGTTGTCACTTGAACTTCAGAGATCAACAGAACAAAATCCGCACTGAGTGGTACGGTAATCCTATTCGGAAGTCATGCTACTAGATCATGATGAACCTACGAACTATGAAGAAGCGATGGTGAGCCCAGATTCATAAAATGGCTTGAAGCCATGAAATCTGAGATGGGATCCATGTATGAGAACAAAGTATGGACTTTGGTAGACTTGCCCGATGATCGGCAAGCTATTGAGAATAAATGGATTTTTAAGAAGAAGACGACGCTGATGGTAATGTAACTGTCTACAAAGCTCGACTTGTTGCAAAAGGTTTTCGACAAGTTCAAGGGGTTGACTACGATGAGACTTTCTCACCGTAGCGATGCTTAAGTCCGTCCGAATCATGTTAGCAATTGCCGCATTTTATGATTATGAAATTTGGCAAATGGATGTAAAACTGCATTCTTGAATGGATTTCTAGAAGAAGAGTTGTATATGATACAACCAGAAGGTTTTGTCGATCCAAAAGGTGCTAACAAAGTGTGCAAGCTCCAACGATCAATTTATGGTCAGTGCAAGCCTCTCGGAGTTGGAATAAGCGCTTTGATAGTGTGATCAAAGCATATGGGTTTATCTGAGACTTTTGGAGAAGCCTGTATTTACAAGAAAGTGAGTGGGAGCTCTGTAGCATTTCTAATATTATATGTGGACGACATATTATTGATTGGAAATGATATAGAATTTCTGGATAGCATAAAGGATACTTGAATAAAAGTTTTTCAATGAAAGACCTCGGTGAAGCTGCTTACATATTAGGCATCAAGATCTATAGAGATAGATCGAGGCGCTTGATTGGACTTTCACAAAGCACATACCTTGATAAAGTTTTGAAAAGGTTCAAAATGGATCGAGCAAAGAAAGGTTTTTACGTGTTACAAGGTGTAAGATTGAGTCAGACTCAATGCCCGACCACAGCAGAAGATAGAGAGAAAATGAAAGATGTTCCCTATGCTTCAGCCATAGGCTCTATCATGTATGCAATGCTGTGTACCAGACTGACGTATGCTTAGCTGTAAGCTTGGCAGGAAGGTACCAAAGTAATCCAGGAGTGGATCACTGGACAGCGGTCAAGAACATCTGAAATACCGAAAAGGACTAAGGATATGTTTCTCGTATATGGAGGTGACAAAGAGCTAGTCGTAAATGGTTACGTCGATGCAAGCTTTGACACCGATCCGGACGATTCTAAATCGCAAACCGGATCGTGTTTTTATTAAACGGTGGAGCTGTCAGTTGGTGCAGTTCTAAACAAAGCGTCGTGGCGGGATCTACATGTGAAGCGGAGTACATAGCTGCTTCGGAAGCAGCAAATGAAGGAGTCTGGATGAAAGAGTTCATTTCCGATCTAGGTGTCATACCTAGTGCATCGGGACCGATGAAGATCTTCTGTGACAATCTTGGTGCAATTGCCTTGGCAAAAGAATCCAGATTTCACAAGAGGACCAAGCACATCAAGAGGCGCTTCAATTCCATTCGGGACCAAGTCCAAGTGGGAGACATAGAGATTTGCAAAATACATACGGATCTGAATGTTGCGAGACCCGTTGACTAAGCCTCTTCCACGAGCAAAACATGATCAGCACCAAGACTCCATGGGTGTAAGGATCATTACTTTGTAATCTAGATTATTGACTCTAGTGCAAGTGGGAGCTGAAGGAAATATGCCCTAGAGGCAATAATAAAGTTATTATTTATTTCCTTATATCATGATAAATGTTTATTATTCATGCTAGAATTGTATTAACCGGAAACATAATACATGTGTGAATATATAGACAAACAGTATGTCACTAGTATGCCTCTACTTGACTAGCTTGTTAATCAAAGATGGTTATGTTTCCTAACCATGAACAAGGAGTTGTTATTTGATTAACAAGGTCACATCATTAGTTGAATGATCTGATTGACATGACCCATTCCGTTAGCTTAACACTTGATCGTTTAGTATGTTAATGCTTTCTTCATGACCCATACATGTTCCTGTAACTATGAGATTATGCAACTCCCATTTACCGGAGGAACACTTTGGGTACTACCAAACGTCTGGCGTAATCGGGTGATTATAAAGGAGTACTACAGGTGTCTCCAAAGGTACTTGTTGGGTTGGCGTATTTGAGATTAGGTTTTGTCACTCCGATTGTCGGAGAGGTATCTCTAGGCCTTCTCGGTAATACACATCACATAAAGCCTTGCAAGCATTGCAACTAAAGAGTTAGTTGTGAGATGATGTATTACGGAACGAGTAAAGAGACTTTCCGTGCGAGATTAAACTAGGTATTGGATACCGACGATCGAATCTCGGAAAGTAACATACCGATGACAAAGGAACAACGTATGTTGTTATGCGGTTTGACCGATAAAGATCTTCGTAGAATATGTAGGAACCAATATGAGCATCCAGGTTCCGCTATTGGTTATTGACCGAGAATAGTTCTAGGTCATGTCTACATAGTTCTCGAACCGTAGGGTCCGCACGCTTAAGGTTTCAATGGCGGTTATTATGAGTTTATGTATTTTGATGTACCGAAGGAGTTGAGTCCGGATGTGATCACGGACATGACGAGGAGTCTCGAAATGGTCGAGACATAAAGATTGATATATTGGATGGTTATATTCGGACACGGAAAGGTTCGGAAGTTTCGGAGAAAACCGGAGTGCCGGGAGGGTTACCGGAACCCCGGGAAGTTATGGGCCTTATTGGGCCAAGAGGGAGAGAGGGCTGCACCAGGAGGTGGTGCGCCCCCCTCCATGGGGAGTCCGATTGGACTAGGAGGGGGCGCAGCCCCCCTTCCCTCTCCTCTCCTCTCTTTCCTTCCCTTCCTCTTCCTAGTAGGACTAGGAAAGGGGAGTCCTACTCCTACTAGGAGGAGGACTTCCCCCTCCCTTGGTGCGCCCCAAGGCTGGCCGGCCCTCCCCCTTGCTCCTTTATATACGGGGGCAGGGGGGCACCCTAGAACACACAAGTTGATCTACGGATCGTTCCTTAGCCGTGTCGGTGCCCCCTCCACCATATTCCACCTCGGTCATATTGTAGCGGTGCTTAGGCGAAGCCTGCGACGGTAGAACATCAAGATCGTCACCACGCCGTCGTCTTGTGGAACTCCTTCCCGACGCTTTGCTGGATCGGAGCTCGGGGATCGTCATCGAGCTGAGCGTGTGCCAAGAACTCGGAGGTGCGGAGTGCGGTGCTTGGATCGGTCGGATCGTGAAGGCGTCGACTACATCAACAGCGTTAATATAACGCTTCGCTTTCGGTCTCACGAGTGCGTGGGCGGACACTCTCCCTCTCGTTGCTATGCCATCACCATGGTCTTGCGTGATCGTAGGAAAATTTTTGAAATTACTACGTTACCCAACAGAGGAGACGCGTGGGGGCATCCTTATTGCCTGGGATAGCTCAGCCTTGACAGTTGATAACATTGTGCGGGATGCTAACTCCATCACTGGTTTGGTCCATGACAAGGGTGGCCATGCATGGTGGGTCATGGTGGTTTACGGACCGCAAGGTGAAGGCCCCAAAATGCAGTTTCTATGTGATCTCCATGCATTGAGAGAGAATTGTCCAGGGCCTTGGATGATCTTGGGTGATTTCAACATGATTTTGCGGGCTGCAGACAAAAGTAACAATAACATCAATAGGCGCATTATGAGGAGATTCAAGGAGTTTGTTGACAACAATGAGCTCAAGGAAGTTTACATGCACGGCAGGAGATTTACGTGGACGAACGAAAGGGATAACCCGGTAATGACGAAGATTGATCGTGTGCTTGTCTCGGTGGACTGGGAACTCAATCACCCGGATGTTCTCCTCCAAGCCCTCTCCACCAACATCTCGGATCACGCACCATTACACCTGACAACCTCTGCCCCTTTCTGCCCAAAGCGGAGATTTCGTTTCGAGATGTATTGGACCAAGTTGGAGGGGTTTGAGCAGGTTGTCCGCGACGCTTGGGTGTGCGATGATACTATTGTTGATCCCTTCAAGAGGATGGACGCTTTGCTTAGAAATACTGCGGTGGCTCTACAAGCTTGGGGACAAAGGAAGACTGGTAACATTAAAATTCAAATCCCCGTGGCGAACTATGTCATCCTCCGGTTCGATCGCGCCATGGAAGCTAGAGCTCTAACCCCGGAGGAGCAATGGCTTAGGAGAATGGTCAAACATGCGCTGCTGGGGCTCGCTTCGCTGCAACGCACCATTGAGCGTCAGCGATCACGGATGAGGTGGATCCGTGAGGGGGGTGCTAACACTAAGTTGTTTCAAGCCGTGGCCAATGGAAGACGCTCTAAAAACTTCATACCCCACATCAGACATAACGACGAGCTTGTCACGGAGCAGGAGAGGAAGGGGGAAATTTTCACTGAGGCCTATGAAAATCTATTAGGACATGCCGTTTCCAGAGAGGCTGACCTAGATCTGAACTTTGTGGGTATGGAGACGCATGACCTGGCAGACCTTGAACTCATTTTTACCGAGGAGGAAGTTTGGAACACCATTAAGGAAATGCCTCCGGATCGTGCCCCTGGACCGGATGGTTTCGTGGCTGATTTCTACCAAAAGGCTTGGCAGATCATTAAAAACGATGTTATGGCCATGGTAATGAAGCTCTATGTGGAGGACGGGAGGGGTTTTGGAAAGCTGAACAAAGCGCACATTGTGCTCATCCCGAAGAAGTCTGATGCCGAGGTGGTGGGCGACTTTCGCCCTATCAGTCTCACTCACAGCGCTGCCAAAATGTTGGCCAACGGTGCGAGGAGAAGGATGAAGGAGATTGTTACGGCAAATCAATCAGCGTTCATATGTGGCAGACACTTGCACGACAACTTTCTCTTGGTTAGACAAGTGGCGAGGAAGATACATACTCGCAAGGAGGCCGGGGTGTTTCTGAAGCTGGACATCTCGAGGGCTTTTGATTCTATTGCTTGGCCTTTCCTGTTTGAGGTGATGAGGACTAAAGGTTTTGGCCGAAAATGGATGGCATGGGTTGCTATACTGCTCAGGACGGCATCCACTAAGGTGGTGGTCAATGGTGTGCCGGGCAAACGTTTCGTGCTAGCACAAGGATTAAGACAAGGAGATCCGGTATCCCCCCTCTTGTTCATCATCGCTATGGATGCACTCTCTTGCATCATGGTCAAGGCAGCTGAAATGGGAGTGCTACGACCGTTCACCGGGGTCAAGCCTAATCAAAGTGAATCTATTTATGCGGATGATGTGGCCCTTTTTGTCAGGCCTAACGAGGTGGATCTTCGGTTTGTCACTATGGCCCTCAAAGCCTTCGGCGACGCGTCGGGTTTAAGAGTGAACTATGCCAAATCTTCTGCCATTATGATTCACGGAGATGAGGAGGACCGAAATAGAGTTACCAACTTGCTGCACTGCAATCTAGCGAAGTTCCCTTGCAAATATCTAGTCCTCCAACTCGCCATCCATCAACTTAAGAGGCAGATTGGCAGCCAATGTTGGATAGCGCGAAGAAGTGTGCCCCGGGTTGGCAACGTGGCCTTCTGCAGAGATCAGGGCGGCTGGTGTTGGTCAAGTCTGTTGGTGCCGCGAAACCCATACACCACTTCATGATCACAGATGCGCCTGCATGGGTCTTCGAAGAGTTGGACAAGTGGATGAGGGCCTTTTTTTGGGCTGGCAAAGAGAAGACCTTGGGGGGCCAATGCATGGTCGCATGGAACGCGGTATGCAAGCCCACGTGCTTTGGAGGGTTGGGAATCAGGAATCTTAAGTTGCAAGGTCTTGCATTAAGAGTCAGGTGGGAGTGGTTAAAGCGAACGGACGCTGAGCGCCCATGGCAGGGCCTCAGTCTGACAAATGATGAAGATGCTCGAGCAGTCTTTGACAGCATGGTTAAAATCGAGGTTGGGGAGGGCACCAAGGTCCTATTCGGAGAGATCGCTGGATACATGGTTTTGCCATTGCTGACATTGCACCTATGATCCACGAGATGGTGGATGTGCGCACAAGGAATAGGCGCACCGTCAAGGAAGGGCTGGACGAGGGGCGATGGTTGCAGGATGTCAATGGAGACCTGTCCTTTACGGGCCATCTATAGCTTGTGCATCTCAACCACGCCATGAGCACGGTGCAAAGAGATCTTAACACCCCGAACTATTTCTCCTGGCCTGCTGATCCATCTGGGATGTACACTGCGAGGTCGACTTACCAGCGGTTATGCCTTGGTGACGAACGAGCCCCCTACGCTTCGTGTATCTGGAAGAGCTGGGCACTCCTGAAGTGCAAAATTTTCATTTGGTTGGCTGTCCAGCACTGCATTTGGACTTCGGATCGTAGGGCAAAGCATGGCCAAGATCATCCTTCGAGTTGCTATACGTGTCTGCAGGACGAAGACAATGCCGAACACATCTTGATCAAATGTGGGTATGCACGGCATGTGTGGCACATCTGCTTTGACACCCTCCACCTAGCCATTAGGGCCCCTGTGGTTGATGACACTTTCTTGGAGTGGTGGATCGAGACTAGGTGGAGCGTGCCCAGCGGACTGAAGAGAGGTTACGATACCTTCGTCATTTTAGTAGCCTGGATGCTCTGGAAGCAAAGAAACGCACGTGTTTTCAACAGGGTGCAGCAACAAAGGACCCCAACGGAGTTGGCGGATGATATCTTCCGAGAAGTCAAGCAATGGAGCCTTGCTAGTTTTGGAGTTGGTAGTTTAACACATTTTGTGAGAGTGTAGCCCTAGTATTTTCGTTTCTGGGTGTAAAGGGTGTTGTGGGTTTCGGCCTAGCTGGGATGCTCTCATCTAGCTAGTGCCGCTCTTGTACATTTACTCTTTTTCTTCTATAAAAATATGGTATGCTTTTGGCGTTCTCTCGAAAAAAAAATGTCACATGGCACACGGCTAGAGGACAGATTCTTCTAAATGTGATTATTTTTGTTGCAATCTCTAGATGTTATTAAATTCTGTGCAAAAGAATGTAATTCAGTTACATGTACACCATGCTTCTTTCATATGAATTAGTATATAAAGCTCTTTTATTATGGATAAATGCAATTTATTATATATGATATGATAGAATAAAAAATACTAGTAACTAAATTTTCATACTAACACGTTACTGAAATTTTCAATAGTCAAATTCATGATAAAATTGGATATACATAATAGATGTCTTTTCATACGAATTGAAATAAGAGAAAAGAACAGTATCTTGTTTTTTCAGTCCATGTAGATTTCTAAATAGCTAAATTATAATATTGTGTACGCTAATTAGTTATTGGATTAAAAATATCTGACTATATTTATATATCTTATCCATGTAAATTAGATATTTGATTTTAAGAATAGATATATTTCATATATGAATGCAAAAGAGTGAGTAAATAAAATTAGTAGTTTTGTTTCATACAGAAACATAATGATAATGTTATGGCTAACTCATAATAAATAATATTTCTAACTATTAATTAGGTGCATGGAAGTAACAAACTGGTTTTTATATGAAATCTGTATAAATTCCATAAATTGCTAAATATTTTAATACATGTACTGTGTTAAAAAATATAATTAATTGGAATACAAAAGGAAAATAACCTACTAGGTTTTAAAATAGTAAGGAAATACATGTTTCTATATAATATGTTAATATCATACTAAGTTTGTATGATCACCATATAGAGTCCATGAAGAGCTAAGATTCAAAACATTTATTATGAAATTGGCATGTGGAGACATATGTATTTCGACCTAAAACAGAAAGAACATGGTTTGCTTTTTGTTTAAAAAACATATATGCATTAGACGTATCATCATGAAAAGCTTTGGCCATAAAACAGAAGTATTTGGCATGACTAAAATGGAAAGAAGCTGAAGCATGTGATGATGATAACGATAAATTTATCATCTTTACAAGTAAAATAGTTAAGAAGAAATATTGCTAAATCACTGGTGCTAAAGAAGAAATATATGATAATGGTAATTAATATTATCTATAGAAAAGAGAAAGGTAATTGATATTATGGATTTAATGTGGTTAATTAATGATAATGAATATATATGCATTAGACGTATCAGCATGAATGGCTTTGTCCATATAAAAGAACTGTTTGGCATGAGTAAAATGGAAACAAGCAAAAGTATAACGGTGATAGTGATAAATAGATCAAGTTTACAAATAAAATAGTTAAGAAAAAATATTGTTAAATCATTGAAACTAAAGAAGAAATATATGATAATGGTAATTAACATTATTATCTATAGAAAAGAGAGAAAGGAACCGTTCGGGACACATGGGGTTCGATGGGGTTAATTACTTAATTAGTGATAATGAATATTGCCTCCTTTTGGTAGAGAGTACTAATGACTTCATAAGGGCAATATATATCTACCTCACGCGATATACAAACAAGGACTATAATTAGGGAATATAATCTTACTAAATCATGCGCATCAAAGATGGAAACATATGATACTAATAATTACGTATTATCTATGGAAAAGATAGAAACAAACTCATCGAGACATTCCCTCTATCCCCTACTAGTATTTTGCCAGTAATATTTTGTATATATAACCAAAATTCTTAGGTGGTCAAATTAATATATTCTTGGTATATGAGACCTCCTAGGAGATATACTCTAAATTACAAAATTGGGAAGAGTTCAAAGTGTTGCCATCTACTCCCTCCGTTCCGAATTACTTGTCTTAGATTTGTTTAGATACGGATGTATCTAGCACTAAAATGAGTCTAGATACATCCGTATCTAGACAAATCCAAGACAAATAATTTAGAACGGAGGGAGTAATTTCTTATCCTCTCCTATAAAAGTACTACCTAGCATAAGCATCCAAAATCACTCAGCCCCAGCTCACGTATATTGCCACATATCATCAAAACTCAGCTACCGATCATCCAAGACGAGGAAGAATCTACTATTAACCACGTACAAGATGGGCAAGAAACTGTTGTTCATGGCCATCCTTCTCATCGCTTCCCGTAAGTGTTCGATAAGAGTCAACTCATAAATCTTGGATGAATTTATTTCAAATATCATTCCATGCATATGTGTAGTGGGGGCGGCGACAACGGCGGTGCAGGGCGAGCTAGTGTGTGATGTGCTGAGGGCGGAGTGCATGGTCAAGTGTTGGCAAGGGACGGGCAAGTGCATGCGTTGCTGCCAGGCCCTAGGCTACATCCACGGCCGCTGCAACCTCGTCCGTGGCGACGTATGCTACTGCTGCAATGACGACGGTGCACCTTCCTCCCCGCCCGCACAAGAGCGCCGCAGACGGCTTCCATAGATCCTCCTTCTCCTCACTTTTCTTTATGTATGATGGATTGAGCCAACCGACTCGTGGACGTTGTCTGTGGTCAAGTTCTCAACAAATGGATTCAGTCTGTCTTTTAACATTATGCAAATTTGGAATTGTGTGACACTAATTTTTATTTTTATAAATGTCACATAGAATTTTTGTTGTGCTGGAAGAGAGAACGAAGAAATAAAATGACTCCTTCTACAACTCCCATTTTCAATTTTGTGGTCAACCACATTTCAATCTTCCAATGCGCTCACCCCAAACGTCTTGTGACTTTGGGGGATGGGGTGGTAGGTGGGTAGGTTTGCATAAGTGCTAACACCATGTGGTTCTCAGTACAAATTTGAATGCGCAGAGAGACAAAGAGTTAGAAATAGTTCACCTCTTGCCCTTCCTCCTCCTCCGCGTCCATATTTTCATATGTAATTGTGGTAAAGAGGCAAAGTTTCGTGAGACTCAACTTGGGAAACGGGAGAAATCAAACATTAAACAAAACCCAAAATAAAAATAACCAAATTATGTGTTTTTCCTGTTGGTAACACAAAATTCGGTTTCTGGTATTAGCTAAACGAATTACCATTGGTTAATCCAGCTCTAAGCCAACGTTAACCGAAAAATAAAAGTACTATCACCTCCATATTGTTAAGGCCCATTGATTTGATAAAGGCCCAAGTCATAAAAGCCCACATGCTGCGCTCGACGAACTATCTGATGGCATGCCCAAGTTCCCTAACATGCCCCCTATATGACGCTTAATGCGTCAAAGCATGTGGGAGCCCCTATTTGTCGACCTGTGCAGCAGGAAATGCGCACCCCTCTCTCCCCGCACAAGCTTTTTGGGCCGGCCCATGTGCGGGGAAGTCCCAACTCTTTTTTACCTTTCCTTGCTTTGTTTTTCTTTGCTTCATTAAAATTCTTCAGCATTTCAAACAAATTTGTATTTCAAAAAATTCATGAATTAAAAAATGCTTTCTAATTCAAAAATGTTTTAGAGTTCAATAATATTCTTCTTAAATTTGAAAAATATTCATGATTTCAAAAATGTTCTTGCAAAAATATTGGTAATGTTTGTGTGGGTGAAAAAGTGACAATATCGTTGCTCTGGTCCAATTGCAACCTCTTTACTGAAGTCTTTGGAGTATTTTTTTTCAAGCAGAGATTGATACCGCAAAGAAAGCGTTTTCAAGAGATTTCATTGTAATTCTTAGTCATATGAGTTACTTTGTATTTTCTTGGATCTTAGGCCCAAATCAATGTACCTCTAATTGCTATGAGTATGAATAAAATTACATGTGTTTCTGAAAAAAAATACGCCCCGATATCCATCGGCCTAGGTGGTAAATAGGGACTGCCCTTAGCAATCGCAAAACGTGCCCTCGATTCAGCTGGCCCATGTAGTGAACACTGCCATAACGAGAGCTCCCGCGGATTTTTTTTCCCTTCTCTTGTTGCATTTTCCGCTTTTTTTTGTTTTTATATTGGATTTCCAAGAAAAAACATCAAGTATTTTTATCAACAAATGTAATTTAATTTGCAAATTTCATAACATTGTATTAAATGATTATGAGGAAGTTTTTATAACACAAACATTTGTTTGAAAAAGCCAAACATTTCTTGAAGTCTATGAAAAAATAATAAATGTTGCAAAAGATGCTTTTGCAAAACTAGGAACACATTTCGCTTTGTTGGGGAAAAATAAAGGAAAAATGAATAGAAATGGTTCAAAATTAAACCGGGATAAAACCTGAAAAGGAACCTTCCCTTCTAGAAGGTTCTCAAAACAGTAAAAAAATCAGGTAAAAAGGTATGTACTAAATGGTTTGAGCTAGTTCATTCCCGTGCCGCCATTGCTCGCCTATGCTCACACAAGGTAGGCTAGCCCACTATGGGTCTTGGGTTTTGGTGTAGCTAACTACTCTATAATTTTTCTCAACAAAAAAAAGAAGCTACCTGCAGTTGGACGCGGCGTTTTTACACCCAGGTCCAGATGCTCTCGGGTGTGAATAGTAAATCGTCTATAATAGCAGAAAAGTTCACAAAGTTCTGATTTTTTTTCTGGTGCAAGATGGTCGAATGTGTGATGCCCTGCTAAATTTGGTGGAGTTTGAACATTCGAGGAGCTCGTGACAAAAAATACAATTTTCGGGCATATGAGAAAGTTTGAAAAATACAATTCACAGCCTATTTTGTCTCTTTTGGCACGAGCTTCTCGAATGTTGTTTGCCCACAAAGTTTTGCACACACATGACGCACTCAAGCATCTTGCATGCAAAAAGTATCAGACTTTTTATTTTAACCTTTTTACTTTTTTTATTTTACTATTCACCCGGTGTAGATAAGCCCGGGCTCCGAATTGACTTACCGCCTATAGTTTTACTGTCAAACCTAGAAATAAATATAGGCTACTTGGAGAAAACAAAAATAGGGAGAATTACGGTATAGTAAAAATGTATTTAAACAAAACAAGGGGAAAACATAAGAGAAAATGTTCATGGACATTACAAAAAATTATGTGTATTCCTGAAAAAGGTTATTTTATGTATATTAATAAGTGTGCATCGTGTCTTATAAAATATTCATCTTGTTTTTAAAAATGTTCATACCATTCAAATGAACGGTTAGTCACACTTATAAAAAGATTCATAAGATTCAAAAATATTCGTGACATTTAAATAAAATCATGACGTTAAAAATAATCACAAAATTAAGAAAATGTCCATATACTTTTTCAAAATGTTTGTGCATTCAAAAAAATTCATACATTTTAAAAGTATTTTGACAAAAAAATATCCATGCTTTCAAAATATGTTTATGAGCTTTTATTTAGTTTCATGTAAGTATAAATTCTTGTGTGCACTTTTATAAAAATGTTCATGGCAAATAAAAAACAGTAGACGGACAACACGAAAAACATAAAAAAAGCCAGAAAAGCCAAACCAATAAAAATGTCAGTTATTGGGTCGGTCCATGTTGGAGTGCTCATAGGTGAAGCAGTGATGTATCTGGCAATAAGCGAGATACAATATTTGCTGGCCAAGCGAGACCTCGCTAGCTTGCCTCTCTAACACACGTGCTTGCTAGGGGCGCCCCCACCATTGGCCCTGGGTGCGTAGCTCTGTTGCCACAACATGTCCTCAATCGTTGTCACCGCCACCCACCCTAGTTGCCAGCGCCACCACCTATCCTAGTCAACAGTGACACCGCTACACGTCCTCCTCACCCTTCCCTCTAGGATCCTGGCCCGCAGCTCGCATTGTAGTGTTGGAGTCCAACACATCAAGGAAGACTTTCACATGATGCATCTACTTTAATTTCGTTTCCTGCTCAAAGTGACAAAATATGGAATCGAAAGTATGCACATTCATGTTATGCATAGTTTCCATTTAAAACTTGAAACATAACCGGAATTCGCTTAACCATATTTACGGTGTCACTATCTCAGATGCAAATTTCGGTTTTCACGTCTAACTAACCTAATTCTTCAAACCCCGAAATATGAAAACAGAGTTTTTGGTTTAAAACAAGGCCCAACTCTAACTGTTGGGTGTCCCTGAGGCGACCCCGCTCTCTTTGGTGCCAAGTGTTCTTCCCGATGTGGACCATCCATGTGATGACATGTAGGACTAGGTGGGACACCTCGTATAATTTATTTTTTCAGAATACCCATGGTATAATTTAGTTTTTCTCTCGACACGTGGTATACAAAAAATCTACAGTCCTTCATGTGACGCAATCTAATAGCTTCTACTTCATATTGTTCATGTGCATAAATGAGAAATTGAACACCTAACCCTTGAGGCAAAGGATGCTGAAGGTCGAATAACCAACTAGGCTAATAACACTATTATGTGTATTCATTTGATATGAGGTTAAAATTTTAATAAGTAACCTTAAATACTCCGTGTTTGTTTTTTGTCAAAAATGAACTGATGAACTAAACCGACAGCCTCACCGGTTCGGTTGCTGGTTGGGCTTTTTAAACTATGGTTTGCTGTCAAACCGGTATTAAGTTAGCCCATATAGATATGTAGTAGCCCAGCCCAATATCCGAGAGGAGGTGCTTCACCGAGCGACGAGAAAAATCAATCGATCCATCGATCGATCCCTTTTCGACTAATCCCCAATGCCGCCGCTGCACGCTGCTGTGCTCGCCGTCGCCGCCACGCCGCAGCCGGACAGGGCACTCCTCCGTTCTCCTCCGCGCCGTCAGACAGCCTCCTCCACCGCCGACGTCTGCCTCCTCGATCAGTTCCTCGACGCCGTTGGTCGCTGGATGCCTGCCTCTTCGGGCCTTTTCCACCGGCTGTTTGCCACTTTCTTTCTTGCCTGCTGGCCGCTCATCTCTCCGTCTTGCCTTCGCGTTTAGCCGCCGGTGATGGACTCGGTGCGGTGGAGGAGGCCGAATAATGTATCACCCCGGGAAGGAGGAAGATACAGCAACAACGGCGGCATGAGATGGCCATGGCATCTGCACCGCAAGCAGCCATAAGCGCATACGCGACAACGGCAATGATCAGTAGGAGCAGCAGGTATATGTATTTGATGTCCACAGTACAAGTTTAATCATCTAGATACATCCATTTCTGCGACAAGTAATTCCGAACGGAGGGAATAGTTTCTAAGACCTTTTTATGCCTTTTTATGTTTTTTCTATGTTTTTAGTAATTGGGGTTCCATGACTTTTGGTTGACTAGACTTGTTTTTTTTTTTTGAGTGGCATAGACTAGACTCGTATTTGTGAACAAAAAATAGACCTTAAATGTTCGCCCTGGCTAAGGTCAATTCTTGGATCCGCCAATACAATAGGGGTGCATACATAATACATGTGAACCAAATTATCATTGACTACATGATTAAACTATAAGAGCAGAAGCAAATTAACATCTCCAGTCCATGTTATATATTTTACTGGCTAGCTTACCTCTGCCACGGCCACGCACTTATTTTTTTTAGAAAGAAGATGTCGGCCGAGCCCGAGAAAAGGCTTGAACCTAACCCGGATTTGAATTAACAAAGCTATCAACCGGCCATGATTACAATGCAGCAGATACAAGGTAAAGAAACAAGAAGCAGCAAAGATACAGAGAGCTGTAGCAGCTTATTAGAACCTAGTAGTGATACAGGCAAACACAAGATAGTAATGAGAGCCTAGCCAAAATCACCAAAGCCAATACACCAAGAGCAGCAGCCAGACCAGCAGCAGGGTGAGGGGCAGCAGCAAGACACTAACATCGACAGCCAACACCTTACCAAGACCGACAAGCCAATCGCTTCTACTCCCTCCGTCCCATAATGTAAGATGTTTTTTGACACTAGTGTAGTGTCAAAAAACATCTTACATTATGGAACGGAGGGAGTACCTCCGAAGAGGACCACTATCCTCTCACCTTGGCTCGAAGGGCACCGCACCGTTGGAAGGCAGAGTGCTCACCCATAGAGCTGATTGGACAATGTCGACCGGCAGCCCAGGCATTAGGGAGCAGGGCACCACCTCCGCTGGTTCCCACGACCTCACCATCAACTAGGCAACCACACATCCAGACGCAAGCTGAAGAGCGCCACGCATCCAGCAGGGTGAGTGGCCAGCTTTACTTGGGAGGCTTGAAGTAGGCATAGACAGCGAAGAATGTCTGCAGCACGGTCAAGGCTAGCAGGAGCACGGCCGCAAGCACCGACATGGTCACCCAGGGATTGCTGAAGTAGTTGCGCACAAGCGCCGCGCGCCACTTGTGCCGTCTGAGGTTCCTGTATCTGTTCACGTCGTCCATCAGGCCGAGCAGGTAGTTGTCGGCCGGCCAGTGCACCTGCCCGACGACGTCGCTGAAGAATCGCCAGGCGACCCTTCTGCTGTTGAGATGGCTGACGAGGACGCCGTGCATGTCCAGGATCCTCATGTCCTCCGCCGAGGTGATGAGGCAGTCCATGAAGACGGCGTAGGTGGAGACGCCCCGCGGGGTGTCCGGGTAGGTCTGCTCGAACGCGATCAGGTTCCGGAACAGCGACTCGCTCGAGTCGTTGAGCTCCAGCTGCGGGATCTCCAGGACGCCCCGGGCGAACCTCACGTCCATGAAGCTTGTGGCGTCCTTTCTCTTCCGGAACCTGACCCCCGCCTCCTCCAGCTCCTTGGCGCACGGGATCCACTGCCGGAGCTCCGACAGCAGCTCGTCGCTTCGGCGGCGGCGGGAATGCTGCTGGCGCTCATTCGTCGGCGGTAAGGCGACGGAGAGGTAGAAGAGGTGCAGCAGGTGGTGCACGTCATCGCAAGCAATGGGTGAGCGGTGCAGCATCTGGGGACGAAGAGGCCGGAGGAGCCTCAGGCTGCCGGTCACGAGGAGCTCTTCGGGCTCGTCCTCGTTCCTCAGCTGCTGAAAGAGCTCCCGGACCACGAAGAACGGGATCTGGTTCTCCAGCAGCAGCATGTCGCGCGTCACGAACTGCCACACGAAGCACCTGCCGTAGACCTGAGTCCAGTCCTCATCTTCTTCCTCCTCGTCAAACCCTAAGCCAGCCTCTTCCATTTTCGCGAGGCGCGCGTATTTGAGCAAGCGGTGTAGGATGAAGGAGCCGTCCAGCAGCATCATCTCGGCCACCTTATTTTCCTGGAGGTTGGGCTGAGATTGAGAGTAGGAAGCCCGAATTCGAGGCATGAGGCGTTTCATGCCCGTGAAACATCCGTCCAGCAGCACCAGAGTCCTGGCAGGCTCCAGGAGGCTCTTGTGCCTGCTGATGAGCTGCCGCACACAGCTCCATTTGTATCCTTCCATCTTCAGCAAGCTTTCCCTCTCCTGAATTGCCCACCGACGATAAATCTTGGGCCCTCCCAGACGAACAGCAACCGGCTCATATTCTCCGCTGGGGTTATGATCCATGTTTTTAAGTTCCTCAGGGACAATGTACATGATGGGTTGCTGGTGCTTTGAGTCGCCGTGTTCTGCAGGAGCCGTGCCGCACAACTGCTCCAACGTTTTCTTCAAATAGCCCGGACCTACATGGACGTCGCCATTTCCTGAGAAGAATCAATAAACATTATAATTCTAAGTTTCTCTCTGTTGTTTCTAAAATTGAGGAAAAAGAGCTTTCTTCCCTCCTCTCATTAACTAACATGGAGTTTGAATATAACAAACTAAAAAGATATGATGACAAACTAAATTGGCAAAAATGAATTATATTTGTGTTCTTTAAGTAGGAGCATATGTTTAGGCCTTATCTAAGTAAATGCAAAGAATTTCAAACCTCAGGGTGCAAGACTCGATCCCGAACATAGAGGTTATAGGTATTTTGACTGAAAAATGCAAACAAAACTGGGGGCAGGAAATACTACTCCCTCTGTCCAGAAATATTTGTCGGGGAAACGGATGTCTCTAGGCGTATTTTAGTTCCACATATATTTATTTTTATTCATTTCTACGATAAGTAATTCTCGATGGAGGGAGTATTTTTGAGTGTGTGCCCAAATAGTCTAGCAAAGTTAACATTTCAGCCAGTCCCACCTATCAGCATTCTCTCCGCTCTCTTCACCGCCACCAGTGACCAGCACCTCACATCGCCTTCAACAGCCGTCTCACACTCCGTTGGGTCCCGCCGCCTACTCCATCAGCACGGATAGTGCAGCAGCGGCATGCATAATGAAGGAGGTATTAGTGGCATGACTTTTTTGTTTTTCTGTTATTGCGTGTGTGTTTTCACGCCTCGACATAGGACTACATGGTACAAGGATTTGTGGTATATCTTTTCATTATTACATCTTCTCATTTTGTCTTCCCTCGACCCAGGTCTCAAGTCCTACTTGGTGCTCCGATGGCTGGGACAAGCAGGAGGGGCATTCGACAAGAAGGTGCGGACTGAAATTCACCTTACATTTTTTTAACCATTTCCGGGTATAGTAAGTACAAAAGAAATCTGCATTTCCCCTAAAAGTAAGTCATTTAGTTTGTACTTACTTTTTATCCTGATTAACATGGAATTTTTAACCCTCAAAGTTGAGCAAATGGATGATTCCCCACCTGCTTGATCGATCTCAGTCAACGTGCCAACTTGTAGTAGTATAATTCTTATGCTCACCCAAGGGAAAAGGACATTATGCATAATGGAATTTAGAATAATTAGAAATCTTGAACATCTGACAAAGCTAGTAAAATATCCACTTCTGTTTGGGTGAAATGGGATGGAGAAGGTTATGTACCTGCTGGACCTCTTCTATGCGTCCGGAGGTTACTGGAGAGGGCACCATTAAGCTCAGGGTGTTCTTGTGCTGGCAGTGAAAACTTAATCACGTCTCTACAAAATTAACATAAAAACCTGCAATAGATTAACATCGAAATAATGTAGTGTTGCGATTAAAATTACGCTGACATTGCTAACATGATTGTCAGTGACAATGTTGGTAGCTACTTTTAGACAAAGGAAGGCCTGAATCAACGGGGCCCAATTTCTCTTATATTGTGAAACATTGTGGCTAACATTACCAGAAGCAATGCTAGAATTCTCTCCAATGGTCGATCATGTAGTGAGGTCGAACCGACTGGAGCAAAGCAGGTGAGTATGAGAGCATGATACGGCGTGAAAAATTGGATGCCTTGTGGGCCCACCCACTATCTATCCAGCAAACCTTGTCTTTATCCCAAGGCTCAGTCTGCTTCGATGAATTTTGCTATGATGTGCTTATTTTGTAGTCTTCTATGAAAGAGACGTAATATAAATGAGCAAAAGTGGATGAAACAAATACTAAAAAATGAGAGAGAGAGAGAGAGAGAGAGAGAGAGAGAGAGAGAGAGAGAGAGAGAGAGAGAGAGAGAGAGAGAGAGAGAGAGAGAGAGAGAGAGAGAGAGAGAGAGAGAGAGAGAGAGAGAGAGAGAGAGAGAGAGAGAGAGAGAGAGAGAGAGAGAGAGAGAGAGAGAGAGAGAGAGAGAGAGAGAGAGAGAGAGAGAGAGAGAGAGAGAGAGAGAGAGAGAGAGAGAGAGAGAGAGAGAGAGAGAGAGAGAGAGAGAGAGAGAGAGAGAGAGAGAGAGAGAGAGAGAGAGAGAGAGAGAGAGAGAGAGAGAGAGAGAGAGAGAGAGAGAGAGAGAGAGAGAGAGAGAGAGAGAGAGAGAGAGAGAGAGAGAGAGAGAGAGAGAGAGAGAGAGAGAGAGAGAGAGAGAGAGAGAGAGAGAGAGAGAGAGAGAGAGAGAGAGAGAGAGAGAGAGAGAGAGAGAGAGAGAGAGAGAGAGAGAGAGAGAGAGAGAGAGAGAGAGAGCGTGTTAGATAAACTTAGGGCTCCTTTGGTTCAAATGATTCATAGGATGTTCATAGGAATTTTAGCATCCACTCAAACATCCTTGAAACAATCCTTTATTTTTCCAAAACAAAATCCTATTCCCCCGTTTTTAGATTTTTGTGAATCAAAGAGGCCCGTAGGGGTTGGTACGAGGCCACGACAACACCGGAAATGACGCACTGCCCTCCATGCGTAGAGGGATGGCCAGGACGACAACAGATATGTATGGTGATGGTGGTTCGGCCTCGGGAAGGATGGGGCACCAAGGCGGCACGGCAGCACCGTCGGCCATGAGTATGGACCAGGATTAGAGGACAGCAGTGGCCGGGGCGCTGGTACGTAGCTTGGCCATGAGCGTGTGGCTTGTACAGGAGCTGTGGGAGTCGACCATGTGGGAAGCGCACTAGTATGTACATGTATTCTTGTTCAAGTGAAGGTCAATGCCGACTAACCCGTTGTTACGATGAAGCCCGGTGTTGAGTAGATCAAATTGAGGTTCGCTCCTCGTGTCGCCGTCGCCGTGGGAACTGGAGTCGCTCATTGATGCTCCAAGCTGAGGGAGGAAGACGAACTGAGGACTGTGGCAGCCTCGTCTAGGGTGTGATTTCTCGCCGTGATCTGGATCGGGTCTTCCTGCTTTTAACACTGACGTCCTGCTTGTGGGTTGCTTTTCTTTTTCAAGTGAGGAAGCATCTGTGGGTTGATCTGCTTTCCCGGGTCGGTCGTCGAGTCTTTTGTGATAGGCCCATAGGCTGCCTGGACATCATCCCATGCACCCAAGAAGAAGAGAAAAGGAAAAGGCGGTCCGTCAAAGGACATAGAGTAATGAGCACCTGATTAACCACCGTCTCCTTTATGCTAAGAAAAACCGTCATGTCCTTTTAATGGTTGTGTAAATCACCTACATTCTTTCAGCTGCTCTGGAACTTCATCTTCTGCCAAGTTAAGTACGACTTCTAAACGCTTTTTTCAGACTTAGCTAGCTTTATTTAATCTTGTGTGTGTTTCTTTGTTACTTTTCTTTCGGTGATAAAGTGCTTTGTTACTTTAGAGTGGTAGCAAAGAAAGGAATCATTTGTGCAGGCTGTACTGAACCCAGGACTGACTGAACCGTGGCAAAGATGGATCCTTTGTTTTATTACTATTATTGTTATCTTGTTGTAGTCAACAAGCCAGGCACTGTCAAATTGTTGGAGATTATTATTATTATTATTATTATTATTATTATTATTATTATTACTACTATTATTATTATCTTTCGGTGGTCTATAAGTCCTTCTGATGTACTACCTATGTAACTTAAAAACGTTTTTGACACCATGACAATGTCAAAAAAAACTCCTATATTTTGATATGGAGGGAGTATGATTCTTACATGGCAACTGTAATATGTAGGAATATTACTGTAATTTGTATTAATTGATTACAATAAGCAGTCAGCAATTAGATGCCTTGTTTATGTTTCTTCAAAGAGCTTCAACATCTCCCCGGAGAGACATGTCACCTTATATAATTTTCACTCTGAAAGAACTTCAGTAAGCTGGCAAAGCTTACTTTATGAAACTAAGGGTAGTTTAATTCGTGTGATTCATCTCTCTTTGCAAGATGAATGATTTAGCTTCTTCTCTATCTTTATGCTTTGCTGCAACCGAAGAAGTGAAAGGACTCGAGCAAAATGCACTGTAATCGTCACTTTTAGCAAATGAAAAGAGCTCGTGCATACAAGTTCAGGAGATCTCCAAGTTCAATAGCTTTGCATCCAGAATATTCATCTCGTGTACATTCTCAAATCTATCCAACCCATCCACACCTGCGAGTCAAAATAAATATTTCCTCTGTTCACACATTTAAGATGCTTTAACTTTTTTATGAATCGAATGTATATATACATGTTTTAATATGTTTGTTCACTCATTTCAGTATGTATGAAGTCAATACTAAAATATCTGAAACATCTTATATTTGTGAACGGAGGGATTGGAACCGATAATTCAACATCCACAGCACCAAACATCCATGTATTACATCACAAAGGCAGATGATATTTCATCAGCAGGAGAACAAGGAGAGACTGGTTGAGTTGACCTTTCATTCTCCTGAACTACAGCTGCTTGTTTGGTTTTCTTTATTTTCTTCTTTAACCTTAAATCCAAAAACAATCTACCTCCTTTCTTTTTCATGTCAATTATGGATCCAATTCGGGATTTTTCTTGGGATGTTTCGGGAAGAAATTGAAATGGAATAAAGAGCACTTCCACATGGTAGAACCTCCTCGGGGAATATAAGATTTTTCATGCATGAGGCTGATTATTTCGATACTAACACATACTACGGGTAACGTAGGAGACATCCCCATGGGTCTACGTTGTCATCTTGTCTGGAATTCCTTTAAAATTGGGAACCTACGGGTTATTAAGATTTTTAATACCTATGTTTCCCAAAGTGAAGACTTGCACCAGATCTGAAGAAAAAGAAAATTTTGTGCAGCTATAACGTGTTGAGAGATTAACACAAAAAAGCTATACAGAACAATCATCTAGGCAGAAGAGGATCCTTCTACGAGCGAGAGGCCAGCATCACGTGGGCAGAGCCGCGGCAGCCAAGTAGCCGTCATGTCGGGGCGGAGGCGCCATTAGCTCGCGTCAGAGTCGGTGACCGGCTCGCACAGCTCCTCTAGGGAATCTCCGCGCGGTTTAGAAGATATGGCGTCTCAAGACTCTCAACTCCATGCTTCAGCGGCTGCTCCCTTCGACGTCGGCGGCAGATGCGTAGTACCCCCCTCTGCATCAAAATATAAGACTTTTTTGATAGAGTATCAAAAAAAAGTCTTATATTTTGATATGAAGGGAGTAGAAACAAACAGGCGCATGAGACATTCAAATAATTTCAGTATTAAGAGCACGAGGTTATCGACAAAAGAAACTTGAATGGATGGTTTAAACCCACCTTTGATATGCCACCGTTGCCGATTCAATGCTCTGCATAGAGATTCTCAGTTTTCACTGATTGTGGATTTTCACACGATAAGCCGCCTTTTTTTCAGTTGGCACCTACTCCCTTTGTTCCTAAATATAAGTCCTCCTAGAGATTTTACTAAGGACTACATACGGAGCAAAATGAGTGAATCTATACTATAAAGTGCGTCTATATACATCCGTATGTAGTTCCCATTGAAATTTCTAGAAAGACTTACATTTAGGAACTGAGGGAGTAGACAATATACATTAACGTTTTGCCCTTTTTAAAACACGAGCATCTCATGGTCAAGGGACACATCGTCTCAAACAGTGCAAGAAATACTAAAAATAAATGCGGACACCCATGACAAGTCTATGAATTGAACCGAGCTGGTTCCACCACAAAAAACCTAACAAGGCCGCTACATTTAAAAAAAAGTTTGCATCTATACTACATACTCCCTCCGTCCAGAATTACTTGTCACTCGCTCAAATAGACATATCTAGGGAGTACTAGCTTAACCCGCGCAGCGGCACGCCGCGCTCGATGATCACTCGCAGATGTTCAATCTACTGATTCAAGAGTGGATCAGTGCACGCTGATTTAATCTCAGAATAATATATAGAGACATTGAAGCAATCGAACATACAAAGCTATTGAAATGTTGCAAATGTAGGGATACAAAAGTACAAATTAAAAGCAGCACACTCTTGAGGCAAACAAATTATTCAAACTACATACAGTTCGCTGCAGACAGAGAACTGTATATAAAAACACAAACACACTACATAGATAAGCTAGAAGTAGTTGCTAGTGGATTAGATCATCGTAGTTTATTCTCCTGCAGGATTGGTGCCTGTGATAAAATGATAAAGTGATTTTGCAAGTTCTTGGATACGTCCGACGGGAGGGTGCACGCCCGTGTATGTGATAATGAGATCGTCGCTATCTGGGCGTTGGGGATACATACAAAGTGGTAATATATCAAAGAAACCATTGCATATCTTTGCCTAAATCATTGTCTGTCTTGTAAACTCGTTTTGCTTTGTGCTTACTTGCCGGCGGGCCATATTAAACTGTCATTGCTTTGTTTGAGCCTTCTCTCCTGCTGTAAACAGCCTTCCCTTTGTGACTTCAAGGGCATAGTAATTATGATCATTGACAGAAATACTATAATCTGCACAGCGCATGCAGTTCATGTATGCAACCCGATGAATATACCCTGCCGAATGCAGTGCGCATGCAACCCGATGAATATACCCCACTGCATGCAGTGCACGCATGCAGCCAGATGAATATACCCCACCGCATGCAGTGCACGCATGCAACCCGATGAAAATACCCCGAGTACCAGAGAGTTCAATTGATTAAGTTTGCATCCTGATGATTGTTACATGCATTGTGTTTTACTTGATAGCATATTAGCATGGCCTCCCCTGGTTCGCCTTCGCCTTAAGAAGGCAAGTTGCAGAGTGTAGACACGATGTCGACGACAACGACGATGGACCAACTGCTCTGCTGCACGCGATGTTCGCCGTCGGGAGCGTCGTGTCCTGGAGACGGCATGGCGGACGCTCACCGTATACGCTCGCTGCCAGTCGGCGCGGGCTACGACGGCGGCGAGGGTGGCTCCCGGCGCAAGGCGGCCGATGGAGACATGGCCTCCAGCTTCGCGGCGCACGTAGCCGAGCCCCGGGCAGACGGAAGTCACGACAGATGACCTCCGTGCACTGATCCATGCCTCCGCGGTGCACGCCTCTCCGACGCACGTCCCGTCCCGTCCCGGTCAATGTGTCCATCTCGTGAGCGTCGTTGAGAGCGGGAGGTGTGGCGGCAGGAGAGGAGCAGGCGCAACGTGGTTGAACTCAGGCGTGTCGTGGTCGCTGGGGGCCGCAGCAGGCTGCTGCGAGCCCGCCAGAGGTGGAAGCGGCGAGGGGACAAGGAAGGCTGGCAGCGCGCCGCCCGGGTGGATGTACGGCGATGATGGGAGAAGCTTCGGTGGCGTCGTCCCCGGCAGCAGAGGCCCCACGGCGCGCTCAGCGAACTCCCAAAGGGTGGCCTCCCTCACGAACGGCAGACGCATGGCTGTCGTTGGAGGCTGTCGTCGCCACCTTCGTCTTCAGATTCAGTAACAGTCACGCCATCCATCTTCATTCAGTTGCCTCCATTGCTGCACGCTTTTAAGCGGCTTCGACGATCTCTCCGTGACTATGACGGACGGACAAGCGTGCATCCAAGAGCAAGATGATCCAACAGTGCAATCAACATGTCGCTTTCCCAAAGAAATCTCCCGATGGCGAGCATTGAGATCTCAATTACGAAGCTGCTCCGAGTCAAGATGGCAACGGGGCCCCGAAACCTGTGTCCCCGCGGGTTTTTATCATATTAGGGGACGGGGATGGGTGTCTTTTCATCCCCGCGGGGCTGTCGTTGAGCACATTATACAACCCGACACATTTCATGGGTTTGCACCCGTCTAGGTAGTCTCCGAACCCGAAACCCGGCAAACCCGGCAATATATATATATTTTTACCAAGTAGTGCTCCGGTGCGGTGCGGCCCAACCCAAAAACTACCGAGCCTAGAAGCCTGAGAGCGACCGAGCCCCCCACCCCGCAGTGTCGAAGGCCAGACCAACCCCTCACTCGCTCCTTTCCCCCTCGCTCTCTCCTTTCCCCTTCGCTCGCTCCTTTCCCCCTCGATCTAACCCTAAACCTACGACCCCAGCCGCCGCCGGCTCGATCCCTTCTCGCAAGATATGCCGACCACGATCTGCGCCGGTGAGCCTCCTCCCTCCACGTCTTCTCCACCACCACCGGTCTGATCTGGAGAAAGGGCGTCGCCACCGGTGACGAACCCCATGGTGGCCTCTTCCCGTCCCAAGTCTGGTTAAAGGGCGCCGCCGCCGGTGCCGCCGGCGAAGTCTGCAGCCACTCGCCGCCTTCCTCTCTCTACTACAACTATGCACGGCGGTGGTGGAAGGGCAGCAGGTCGTGGCCTTCGTGGAAGAGGAGGCAGAGGGCTTTCAAATCGATTCCTGAGCCTCCATCCAACTTCAACGTCCGCAAGAAGTTAAAAACGAGGTGAGTAACCCCAATCTCTCACAATCTTAGATGGATGGTGCTAGGGTTTGTGATGGGTGATGTTAATTTTCTGTGAATTCATGGATTAGATTTGCTAGGGTTTGGTTTAGACTTTAGTACACTGGTGGAAAAAAGGCCTTTGGTCGCGGTTCGCAACTGCCATTAGTCGCGGTTGCGCAACCGCGACAAAAAGCGCGACTAAAGCCCCCACCTTTAGTCGCGGCTGCTTAAGAACCGCGACTAACGGCCCGTCCACGTGGGCGCCCAGTGGCCGTCGAGGCGGAGGACCTTTAGTCGCGGTTCTTCGCCAACCGCGACTAAAGGCCGCCCAGAGTTTAGGGTTTTAGCCCCCCTAAACCTGTTTTCTGTTTAATTTGTATTGTTTTATTTCTTTTGTGCTTTATTTTAATTTTGAAGGAGTTTCATATATTCTACGGTACTACATACATGCATATGAATGTACAATTTCAAATAAATTTGAAATTAGAACCAAAAGAATTCAAGAGGAATATACAATATATATTCAATATCATCGGATGACCATATACAATTTTGAACAAGTTTCCATACATGATTTAATCCATATAAAGTTCTACGTCCTCGTAATAGTGTTCTCCTTTAGGATGGAGGACTTCCTGCTGAACCATCCAGCTAGTTCCTCTTGAAGTGGTCGGAAGCGAGCTTCGGACTAAGCATCCACGGAGGTTATTCCTCGAGCATTGGTATCACTCGGAACCCGCTCAGAGGTGTATCTCGGATCATCTCTGAGACATAGTATCCACATAGATTGGTCAACGGTGGCTGAATATCCCCAGCATTCTTAGGCTTTAACATTTTGAATTCTAGCTCTTTTTTGAATTCACCGACCTTTGTATCTACGAACCGTCTCCAAACCCTACGAGGCAAAGAAAATTAAATGAACAAGAGAGTTATTAGTTACTTGATATTAGGAAATGAACGAAATAGGCCGATCGATATAGGCGCAAATGAATGAAAATAATTACTTCTGCAGCATTCTTCTCATGTCGCCCCAAAGCTTTGGATCCATATTCAGAGAGTCGTGGGCGAGACATTCGAGGTGTTAACTTTAATTACTAGCAGAATCCGGTGGAACCTGCGGACACGATACATGCACAGACGTCATGCATAACTCATCGATTAGCCGCCACATACCATGCATGGAGTAAACAAAGAGAATGTGCTCAAGACAGAAACACTCACCCAAAATGGTAAGGAAATAGAATATCACTTTTGAGATCCTGCTTTGTAAGAAACTGCCACAGGTCTGCCTCCACGTCGGCGGGTGACGCTCCAACACATGTCCATTAACGATGTGTGGGTCAATGAACCCAACATCATGGATGTTCCTTACTCTGCATTCCTTAATCTTCATTCTGCATGTATAATAGCGGACACAACAATATAGTTAGGACATATATATAGTGCAGGAAATATGAGCGAGATGGGGTAGAAATTAATAAATCACTTACGAGCGTAGCAACCGATGATAGATTTGTCGAGCTCGCAGATTGAAAAGCTGGAACAATTCACTCAGTGCAATTTGTACATAGTAATGTTTGAAGTGATGCTCATGTCTAACTTCCGCATAAATATATTCTTTGGCGTTTTTATTTTTATGTAACCCTTGTACCAATTCAGCAGACCTTTCATTTGGTCGGGTAGATCCTTTTCTCTGCGAGGCTCGACGAGAGGCCCATTCTTGACATATGTAATTACTACCTCCTTCACTGGCGCCTCATCAAGGCCTAACAGTTCACGAAGAGTAATACCTAAGTTGGCGCTTGTTCTCGCACTCGTTACAGTCAATCCTGTGTTGCCGCAGCTTGTATGATCTCGGGTCATCCGGACGAAGGCTTCCACTATAAGCGGGCAATCGATTGTTTACTTTGTTCCCGAGCTGGGCAACTTGTTTCCGCTTTTTTACTTTCGGCCTTCTCCCGCTCTTTGTTCTCCTTGAACATGAGTGCCTGCCTGCGAAGTTCACGTGCATAGTCGTTAGGCAGATTCTTCGCGGCTTGGGACGGTGTGCTCAAAAATGACTTAGCCCACTTCTTTTGCTTATCAGAAAATACTGGCTTGGGCTCGGGCTCTCTTTTCTTCTTGCAGTCTGCCTTCCATTTCTCCAAATCAGCAGCCGCGGCCGCGTCGACTTCCTCGGCACTACGTTCCCAAGGCCTTGTGGGGAGAGGCTTCAGTGATGGCTCCGGTACCTTTGTGGTCTTAGGTACATAAGGGTCCGGGTTAATAATCCAGGACTGCTTCTGCCTCTTTGCCGTAGGTGGATTGGGGGGCGGCGTCTGATCACCCGCCGGACGAGGGAGGGGGCGGCGGATGATCACCCGCCGGACGTTGTGGACTGGGGGGCGGCGTCGGCTTACGTGACGGAGGTGTAGGTGAACCGCCACCACCACCACCACCACCACCACCGCCACCGCCACCACCACCACCGTAGGGGGGTGGACTTGTTGTCCTTGGCGCCTCGCCTGGAAACTTGATAAACTTCTTTTGCCATAGAATGAAATGGCGCTTGACATCTCAAGTCTTTTCTCCCCTTGGTGTAGCAATGTCAATCTCAGGTCCTCAAACCCTTGGACTATGTCCTCCACCGTGACACGAGCATAGCCATCTTGAATGGGGTTGTTGTGGTGGAGTGCTCGAGTAAACATGGTAAAGCACTGCCGATGGCTACCTTCATGGACATGTTCCCGATAGGATAATACAGATGACATTCTTTCATCTCCTTTATATCGCCCACGGGTAGCGAGGAGGCTCGGTGCAGTAATTTCGACCACCGAGGCTCCGGTGCAGTAATTCGACCACCGAGGCTCCGGTGCAGTAATTTCGATCGTCGGTGCATCCGCACCAGCCGGTGGGGCCTCCGTGGAAGCCACGCTGCTTCTCCGCTGCTGGCTTCCGAGATCCGCTGGATGATCTTCATGCTGCACCGAGCTGCATCTCTTCGCTACTAGTACACTCATGGTTTTCTTCATCACATCCATTTCCGATGCCAACCGCGCCACAACATCTGCTTCCCGATCCATCTTTCTCTTACGGCTTCAGAACGTCAGACGGGTCATCGTTCGGGGAACCCTATTTTCCACGGAATGTGCCCCATGCCTCGTATACGTCCTCCGTGTTCAGATTCGAGGGCTTTGTCAGTAGCGTCGTTCTCTCTGTTGAACTTGATCTTCCCTGTTGAGCATCCTTCATTGCGTCAATAAGGGCTTGGGTGGGTTTAATTAATTTACCCGGTAAACACACTCCCCTGTCTCCGGTTCAGCGTTCCCCATGCCCGTACCACCAGCTTTTGGCCCTTGGGTCCCATCCTCCGCACTGGACGGATTCCTCGCGCCCTCATCTCGTTCTCCATCTTCTCCAACCTAGGCACCCAAATGCGATACCCTCCTGGCCCCATAACATGATTGTACTCCTTCTTAGCCGCATTTTCCTTATTTTTTCGATATTTGAATGAACTGCTCCGATTTCTTTTGCTTCACAAATTCTGGCCAATCATGTTTCAGTTTCTCATATTGTCCTTTGAAATCCGAGTCTTGTTCTGCTTGACAAAGTCACGGGCTAGATTTTGCTTGAATTTCCGGAATCGTCGGCCATCTTATGAAGAGCGAACTGTTTGACTAGCCTCCTCCTCTCCTTGTTTTCCTCAATCTTGTTACCCTCCTCATCGAATTTGTTGTATTCGGAGGTAGAACGAAATGTTCCATAAGCTTCTTGAAGCAATTTTTTTGTTCTCTTATCGACAAAAGTGAAACCATCAATTTGTGCCTTCTTTGGCTCATTCCACTCTGGACGGTGATCGAGACATTGTCTCTAACAATGGCTCCGCATTGGCTGACAAACTTGGTGGCGTTCTTGCGGGGCTCCAGCTGCCTGCGGTTACCTTGTCGACAACCTCGATGGTGCATGTTTCTCCTTGTTTCATCGTCTTGGTTGCGCCACGCTTTGACGACGTACTCGATTGTTTCGACGATCCGCCGAGGGCTAAAATAAGAAAGAGAGTCGCGCGTTAGTACACACATATTTATTCAAATCAGTTAGTTTGTATCACCGAGGCTCAATGTATATATATACCTCGGCGCGGAGGTGGTTGCTACTTCCATTTGAAGATCGCGTTTATCGGCGTTTCTTGACATCATCTTCTTGACGGCGCCCTTCATCTTCACCGTCAAGGTTCAGATAAGAAGAGATATCATCTTCTTCTTCTCCGGTCGGCACATATTGAATATCGCCGTTTATGATGCCGAACATATGTGCTTCACCGTCCGGATCATAGTTGTCCATAATCGGGTCAGCTCTATCGTCCGCCATTATGTCAGTCCTGAAAACATGTAGTAAAAACAAATTACTTAAGTGAAGAAGGGGCGGTGGCGGTGGCGGTGGCGAAAGGCGGTGGCAAAAGGAGGCGAGGAAGGGGTGGAAGGGGTCGTGGAACTAAATGAGGCGCTTCTAATTTAGGATGAAAGCCGGAGTTGTTTTTATTTCTTCGTTTTGTGTTTCTTTTTGTGATTTGTTTGGTTTTTCTTTCTTCTTGGTTTTTGGTATTCTTTTTTTGTTGCTATATCTTGTTTTTTCGTTTTTCTTTTGGTTTCTCTTTGTTTCTTTCATGGTTTTTATCCATTTTCCCTTTTTCAAATTTTCCTTCTTTTTCCTTTGGTTTTTGTCTACTTCTTAGTTTTCAGCGAGTTTTGTTTTTCTTTGTTTCTTTGTCGGTATTCATAGTTTTCTATTTTTTTGCGTTTGTTTCTTTGCTTTTATTTTTCATTTTCATTTTTCCTTTAGTTTCCTTTTTGGATTTCATTGTTTTCATTTTCCTCTTTCTTTATTTTGGTTTTCATTCTACATTTTTTTGTATCAAGAATATTTTTTAAATACACGTTTAACCATTTTCATATATGAGTTTAACATTTTTAATACATGATCAAAAAATTATACATATTTTTCAACGTTCTTCAAATGCTGGATTAACATTTTTTTAAATATAAGATTAACCATTTTCTAACACATGGTCAACATTTTTTCTATAAAAACATTTAACATTTTCAGATGCTTGATTAACAATTTTCAAATACAAGATTAGCAATTTGAAAAAATGTTAAACAGAAAGGGGACGACAGGAGGCGATTTCTCCGGCGTGGAGGTCGAGGAACGAGGCGGAGGTCGGCGGCATGCCGTGGGGATCGGGAAGGTGGGGCACATGGACGAGGGCCCGGCGGGAGGTGGAGAGGAGGGGAGGAGGGAGGTCGGAGGCGGGCGGCTAGGGCTGAGGCGAGGGCGGAAACCCTAGGCGTCGGCGAGGGTTCTGAGGCGAGGCGATGGCGGGGGCGGCCGAGGGCGAGGGCGACGGCGTGGCGTCGAGGCGAGGCGGCGGCGGGCGGCGTCGCCGGGCGCGGCAGAGATTTAACAAAGGAGAAACGGCGGCGGCGTCGAGGCTTGTATTATAGCCCCCCCTTTAGTCGCGGTTGGCGGACGAGACCCATGACTAAAGGTGCCCTTTAGTCATGGTCGCCTCGCCCAACCGCGACTAAAGGGGTTTTAGCGGGTTTTTTGCGTTCAGCGCCCCACCTTTAGTCGCGGTTGGGCAGGCGACCATGATTAAAGGCCCCACCTTTAGTCGCGGTTGGTGCAGCCAACCGCGACTAAAACAGCCAATGAGGTTTAGGGTTTTAGCCCCCCCAAACCTGTTTTCTGTTTAATTTGTATTGTTTTCTTTTTAATTTGTATTGTTTTCTGTTAAATTTGTATTGTTTTATTTCTTTTGTGCTTTATTTTAATTTTGAAGGAGTTTCACATATTCTACGGTACTACATACATGCATATGAATGTACAATTTCAAACACAAATAATATGTCAAAAATAAAACTAATTCAATTCAATATGTTAAAAATACAAATAATATATCAAAAAATTCAGAAAAATAGAACTAATTCATTTCAAAATTCTAAAAATACAAATAATATATCAAAAAATTCAGAGAAGTTCTTCCCGGCCGCCTCTGTCTTCCCACAAGTTCTTCCCGGCCGTCTTCCCTTGATTCTTTCCGCCTATGTCTTCCGCCATTTCTTCACGCCTCTATCTTGGCGTATCGATGCTCCTTTTATAGGCACGTCGCCGCTTCGCTTTGTCTTGTTCCTCCGACGGGCGTAAAGGCGCTACCCACGCGTCTGTCTAACCTTTAGTCCGGTTGCACCAACCAGCCGGGACTAAAGGTTAGATGACCAACTCGATTCCTCTTCTTCCGCCATTTCTTCCCTGTCTTCCGCCTCTTTCTTCCCGCCACTTTCTTCCGCCTCCTGTCTTCCCGCTCCCATTTTTCCCGCCATTTCTCACTACATATATGTAGCCCGGCTTGGCCAGCATTATCACATCTCTACAATCTCTCATCACTCTCTCATGGCTTCCACCGCACCCACTCTAACCTACCAGCAGGTGGAGGAGCTTTGCCTCGAACTACCCTTGTCCACCGGGCTACAAGCGTCCCCACCGGCTGGAGCCTAAGCGCGGCGTGCCGTCCCTCCGTCCCTCGAGTCTGCTGGCGCGGGCGGCCATCACGAACCACTACTACCTCGACCTCACGCCGAGCAGCGGATGAATCTCGCGGCATCCCGATAACCAGCATACTTGGGACGCCTTCTTCATCAATCGGCGTGAGAGGCGCCGCCGGTATGAGGAGGACGGTTCGCCTCACGGGAACTTCCACGAGGCCGGCCGTCGGCTATGGTGGTATGGCGGACTCTGCAGAGCGTCATGGACTACATCACGGCGGCGATATCCCCGCTGCGCTACCCTCGATTCGATCCACGGCGCCGCCCGACGGCAGCGACGACAGCAGCGGCGACGACGGCGGCAACTTAGAAGCGGCGACTACCAAGTACAACGACGACGGCGGCTATGAAGACTACAGTATGCATATTATCGCCTAGGCAGGAGTATGACTAAATCACTCCAAATTTCATGTATCATCAGTGGTATCTCGAATCATTGAAAATGGACACCAAACACATCACGGGTAATATAATTCACATGATCCATTCAACAAAGTTTGGTACAATAAATTATTACACATCATTTCTTCCCTTGTGTCCCTGCTTGCTTACGATTGTGCCGTATCCATGGAGCATCCTCATCATTTAACTTAATGCTTGGGTCGGTGTTCACTTTGAAGGCGGAATTTCAGCAAACATATTATAATCTTCGACATGTCTGTCTTGTCCTCCACTCCCACGATGTTTCTTTTCCTGAAAGAACAATGTGGCGCTTTGGATCATCGCATGATGTACTGATCGTTTTCTTATCTTTCCGTTTCCTCGGTTTGCTACTCATGTCCTTCACATAGAAACCTGAGCGACATCTTTCGCTAGGGACGAATGGTTCGTCAAGGTAACCAAGATTGTTGAAATCCACCATTGTCATTCCGTATTGCTGGTCCACCTTTACCCCACCTCCTGTTAGCTTGAACCATTTGCACCGGAACAAAGGGACCTTAAAGGAGGGTCCATAGTCAAGTTCCCATATCTCCTCTATGTAACCATAATATGTGACCTGATGCCCATTCTCGGTTGCTGCATCAAAGCGGACACCACTGTTTTGGTTGGTGCTCTTTTATCTTGGGCGATCGTGTAAAATGTATTCCCATTTATCTCGTACCCTTGGAAAGTCGTTATAGTCGAAGATGGTGTCTTGGCCAACATGTACAGCTGATCTACAACATCATTGTCATTCATTAAATGTTTTCTCAACCAACTGCCGAAAGTCTCCATGTGGGCCTTCCTAATCCAGGATTCAGGCTTCCCGGGTTGTCGAGCGTAAAATATTCTTGTGTTTCTCAAAATACGGAGCCACCAAGCTGGAATTGGTCGATCTGAGTGTGGTGTGCTTCAGTCAGAGAATGGCCGTCCATACATATCGTTGATTTCCTTCCGATCGTGCCTTTTCCACTTAGTCTCCCCTCGTGCCGCGATCGAGGAAGACCAATCGGCTTAAGGTCAGGAACAAAGTCAACACAAAACTCAATTACCTCCTCATTTCCATAGCCCTTGGCGATGCTTCCTTCTGGCCTAGCACGGTTACGAACATATTTCTTTAATACTCCCATGAACCTCTCGAAGGGGAACATATTGTGTAAAAATACAGGACCAAGAACGAAAATCTCTTCGACTAGGTGAACCAGGAGGTGCGTCATAATATTGAAGAAGGATGGCGGGAACACCAACTCGAAACTGACAAGACATTGGATCACATCGTTCAGAACCGTGGTAGAACTTACGGATTGATTACCTTCGAGAGATTGCATTGAGGAATGCACATAGCTTCACAATGGCTACTCGAACATTTTCCGGCAGGAGCCCCCTCAAAGCAATCGGAAGCAATTGCGTCATAATTGAATGAAATATGCCCTAGAGGCAATAATAAAGTTATTATTTATTTCCTTATTTCATGATAAATGTTTATTATTCATGCTAGAATTGTATTAACCGGAAACATAATACATGTGTGAATACATAGACAAGCAGATAGTCACTAGTATGCCTCTCTTGGACTAGCTCATTAATCAAAGATGGTTATGTTTCCTAACCATAGACATGTGTTGTCATTTGATTAATGGGATCACCTCATTAGGAGAATGATGTGATTGACATGACCCATTCCGTTAGCTTAGCACTTGATCGTTTAGTATGTTGCTAATGCTTTCTTCATGACTCATACATGTTCCTGTAACTATGAGATTATGCAACTCCCGTTTACCGGAGGAACACTTTTGGTACTACCAAACGTCACAACGTAACTGGGTGATTATAAAGGAGTACTACAGGTGTCTCCAAAGGTACTTGTTGAGTTGGCGTATTTGAGATTAGGTTTTGTCACTCCGATTGTCGGAGAGGTATCTCTAGGCCTTCTCGGTGATACACATCACTTAAGCCTTGCAAGCATTACAACTAATGAGTTAGTTGTGAGATGATGTATTACGGAACGAGTAAAGAGACTTACGATAGCGAGATTGAACTAGGTATTGGATACCGACGATCGAATCTCGGGTAAGTAACATACCGATGACAAAGGAACAACATTATGTCGTTATGCGGTTTGACCGATAAAGATCTTCGTAGAATATGTAGGAACCAATATGGGCATCCAGGTTCCGCTATTGTTTATTGACCGAGAATAGTTCTAGGTCATGTCTACATAGTTCTCGAACCCGTAGGGTCCGCACGCTAAGGTTTCGATGATGGTTATATTATGAGTTTATGAGTTTTGATGTACCGAAGGAGTTCGGAGTCCCGGATGAGATCGGGGACATGACGAGGAGTCTCGAAATGGTCGAGACGTAAAGATCGATATATTGGACGACTATATTCGGAGTTCGGAAGGTTCGAATGATTCGGTATTTTTCGGAGTACCGGAGAGTTACGGAATTCGCCGGGAGAAGTATTGGGCCTTATTGGGCCCTGGGAAAGAGAGAGGGCTGCCTAGGGCAGGCGCGCTTCCCCATGGCCTAGTCCGAATTGGACTGGGGAGGGCCGCACCCTTCCCTCTTCCCCTTCCCCAAGTCCTAGTCCAACTAGGAGAAGAGGGGAGTCCTACTCGGTGGGAGTAGGACTCCTCCATGGCGCGCCCTCCTAGGGCCGGCCTCCTCCCTCCCTCCTTTATATCTGGGGCAGGGGGCACCCCATGACACACAAGTTGATCTACGGATCTTGCCTTAGCGTGTGCGGTGCCCCTTCCACCATATTCCACTTCGGTCATATCGTCATGAGCTTAGGAGAAGCCTGCGCCGGAGAAGTCATATCGTCGCGGAGCTTAGGCGAAGCCCTGCGTCGGTGGAGCATCAACATCGTCCACGCCGTCGTCAGGTTGTGAAACTCATCCCGACACTTTGCTGGATCGGAGTCCGGGATCGCCATCGAGCTGAGCGTGTGCAGAACTCGGAGGTGCCGACGTTCGGTGCTTGGATCGGTCGGATCGTGGGGCGACGACTACATCAACCGCGTTGTTATAACGCTTCCGCTTTCGGTCTACGAGGGTACGTGGACGGACACTCTCCCCTCTCGTTGCTATGCCATCACCATGGTCTTGCGTGATCGTAGGAATTTTTTTTGAAATTACTACGTTCCCCAACAGTGGCATCCGAGCCTGGTTTTATGCGTTGATGTCATATGCACGAGTAGAACACAAGTGAGTTGTGGGCGATACAAGTCATACTACCTACCAGCATGTCATACTTTGGTTCAGCGGTATTGTGAGATGAAGCGGCCCGGACCGACATTACGCGTAACGCTTAGGCGAGACGGTTTCACCGCTCCGAGCACTCGTTGCTTAAAGGTGACCGGCGGGTGTCTGTCTCTCTCACTTTAGTTGAATCGAGTGTATACGCCCGGTCCTTGAGAAGGTTAAAACGAGTCTATTTGTGAAAGTATCGTTGTGGTTTTGATGTGTAGGTAAGAACGGTTCTTGCTCAGCCCGTAGCAGCCACGTAAAACTTGCAACAACAAAGTAGAGGACGTCTAACTTGTTTTTGCAGGGCATGTTGTGATGTGATATGGTCAAAACGTGATGCTATATTTTATTGTATGAGATGATCATGTTTTGTAACGAAGTTATCGGCAATGGCAGGAGCCATATGGTTGTCGCTTATTGTATGAAATGCAACGCCATGTAATTGCTTTACTTTATCACTAAGGAGTAGCGATAGTCGTAGAAGCAATAGTTGGCGAGACGACAACGATGCTACGATGGAGATCAAGGTGTCGCGCCGGTGACGATGGTGATCATGACGGTGCTTCGGAGATGGAGATCACAAGCACAAGATGATGATGGCCATATCATATCACTTATATTGATTGCATGTGATGTTTATACTTTATGCATCTTATCTTGCTTTGATTGACGGTAGCATTATAAGATGATCTCTCACTAAAATTATCAAGAAGTGTTCTCCCTGAGTATGCACCGTTGCGAAAGTTCTTCGTGTTGAGACACCACGTGATGATCGGGTGTGATAGGCTCTACGTTCAAATACAACGGGTGCAAAACAGTTGCGCACGCGGAATACTCAGGTTATACTTGACGAGCCTAGCATATAACAGATATGGCCTCGGAACACGGAGACCGAAAGGTCGAGCGTGAATCATATAGTAGATATGATCAACATAGTGATGTTCACCATTGAAACTACTCCATCTCACGTGATGATCGGACATGGTTTAGTTGATTTGGATCACGTGATCACTTAGATGACTAGAGAGATGTCTGTCTAAGTGGGAGTTCTTAAGTAATATGATTAATTAAACTTTAATTTATCATGAACTTAGTCCTGGTAGTATTTTGCAAATTATGTTGTAGATCAATAGCTCGCGTTGTTGCTTCCCTATGTTTTTATATGTGTTCCTAGAGAAAATTGTATTGAAAGATGTTAGTAGCAATGATGCGGATTGGATCCGTGATCTGAGGTTTATCCTCATTGCTGCGCAGAAGAATTATGTCCTTAATGCACCGCTAGGTGACAGACCTATTGCAGGAGCAGATGCAGACGTTATGAGCGTTTGGCTAGCTCAATATGAGCAGATCTGACGTTATGAGCGTTTGGCTGGCTCAATATGATGACTACTTGATAGTTTAGTGCACCATGCTTAACGGCTTAGAATCGGGACTTCAAAGGCGTTTTGAGCGTCATGGACCATATGAGATGTTCCAGGAATTGAAGTTAATATTTCAAGCAAATACCGAGTTGAGAGATATGAAGTCTCCAACAAGTTCTATGGCTAAAAGATGGAGGAGAATCGCTCAACTAGTGAGCATGTGCTCAGATTGTCTGAGTACTTCAATCACTTGAATCAAGTGGGAGTTAATCTCCCAGATAAGATAGTGATTGACAGAATTCTCTAAGTCACCATAACTAAGTTAGTAGAACTTCGTGATGAACTATAGTATGCAAGGGATGACGAAAAAGATTCTCGAGCTCTTCGCGATGCTAAAATCGTGAAGGTAGAAATCAAGAAAAACATCAAGTGTTGATGGTTGACAAGACCACTAGTCTCAAGGAAATTGGCAAAGGAAGAAGGGAACTTCAAAAGGAACGGCAAGCAAGTTGCTGCTCGAGTGAAGAAGCCCAAGTCTAAACCTAAGCACGAGACTGAGTACTTTTGCTGCAATGGAACTGGTCTTTGGAAGCGAACTACCCCTGAATATTTGGTGGATAAGAAGGATGGCAAAGTGAACAAAGTTATATTTGATATACAGGTTATTGATGTGTACCTTACTAGTGTTTATAGTAGCCCCTGAGTATTTGATACTGTTCGATTGCTAAGATTAGCAACTCGAACAGGAGTTACAGAATAAGCAGAGACTAGTTGAAGGGAAGTGACGATGAGTGTTGGAAGTAGTTCCAAGATTGATATGATCATCATCGCACACTCCCTATACTTTCGGGATTAGTGTGGAACCTAAATAAGTGTTATTTAGTGTTGAGCATAAAATGATTTGATCATGTTTATTGCAATACGGTTATTCATTTAAGTAAGAGAATAAATTGTTGTTCTGTTTACATGAATAAAACCTTATATGGTTACACACCCAATGAAAATGGTTCATTGGATCTCGATCATAGTGATACACATATTCATAATATTGAAACCAAAAGATGCAAAGTTAATAATGATAGTGCAACTTATTTGTGGCACTGCCGTTTAGGTCATATTGGTGTAAAGCGCATGAAGAAACTCCATACTGATGGGATTTTGGAATCACTTGATTATGAATCATTTGATACTTGCGAACCGTGCCTTTTGGGCAAGATGACTGAAACTCCGTTGTTCGAACAATGGAGCGAGATCTTGACTTATTGGAAATAATACATACCGATGTATGCGATCCAATGAGTGTTGATGCTCGTGGCAAGTATCGTTATTTTCTGACCTTCACAAGATGATTTGAGCAGATATGGGTATATCTTCTTGATGAAACATAAGTCTGAAATAGTTGAAAGGTTCAAAGAATTTCAGAGTGAAGTGGAAAATCATCGTAACAAGAAAATAAAGTTTCTGCGATCTGATCGTGGAGATGAATATTTGAGTTACGAGTTTGGTCTTCAATTAAAACAATGTGGAATAGTTTCACAGCTCACGCCACGGAACACCACAACATTATGGTGTGTCGAGCGTCGTAACCATACTTTATTTTGATATGGTGCGATCTATGATGTCTCTTCTGAGATATAGTTTTGGGGTTATGCATTAGAGATAGCTGCATTCACATTAAAAGGGCACCATCTAAATCCGTCGAGGCGACACCGTATGAACTACGGTTTAAACAGTAAACCTAAGCTGTCGTTTCTTAAAGTTTGGAGTTGTGATGCTTATATGAAAAAGGTTTCACCTGATAAGCTCGAACCCAAATCGGAGAAGTGCGTCTTCATAGAATACCCAAAGGCAACTATTGGGTACACCTTCTATCACAGATCCGAAGGCAAGTTTTTCGTTGCTAAGATGGATCCTTTCTAGAGAAGAAGTTTCTCTCGAAAGAAGTGAGTGGGAGGAAAGTAGAACTTGATGAGGTAATTGTACCTTCTCCCTTATTGGAAAGTAGTTCATCACAGAAATCAGTTCAGTGATTCCTACACCAATTAGTGAGGAAGTTAATGATGATGATCATGAAACTTCAAGATCAAGTTGCTACCAAACCTCGTAGGTCTTCCAGAATAAGATCCGCACCAGAGTGGTACGGTAATCGTGTTCTGGAAATCATGTTACTAGACCATGATGAACCTACAAACTATGAGGAAGCGATGATGAGCCCAGATTCATGAAATGGCTTGAGGCCATGAAATCTGAGATGGGATCCATGTATGAGAACAAAGTATGGACTTTGATGGAGTTGCCCGATGATCGGCAAGCCATGTTATATAAATGGATCTTCAAGAGGAAGACAGATGTTGATAGTAGTGTTACTATCTACAAAGCTCGACTTGTCGCAAAAAGGTTTTCGACAAGTTCAAGGTGTTGACTACAATGAGATTTTCTCAACTGTAGCGATTCTTAAAGTCTGTCCGAATCATGTTAGCAATTGCCACATTTTATGAAATCTGGCAAATGGATATCAAAACTACATTCTTTAATGGATTTATTAAAGAAGAGTTGTATATGATGCAACCAGAAGTTTTTTGTCAATCCTAAAGGAGCTAACAAAATATGCAAGCTCCAGCGATCCATCTATGGACTGGTGCAAGCATCTCAGAGTTGGAATACACGCTTTGATAAGTTGATCAAAGCATATAGTGTTATACAGACTTACGGTGAAGCCTGTATTTACAAGAAAGTGAGTGGGAGCACGACAACATTTCTGATAAGTACATGTGAATGACATATTGTTGATCGGAAATGATGTAGAATTATTCTGCAAAGCATAAAGGAGTATTTGAAAGGAGTTTTTCAAAGAAGGACCTCGGTGAAGCTGCTTACATATTGAGCATCAAGATCTATAGAGATAGATCAAGACGCTTGATAAGTTTTTTTCAATAAATATATACCTTGTCAAGATTTTGAAGTAGTTCAAAATGGAACAGTCAAAGAAAAGTTCTTGCCTGTGTTGCAAAGGTGTGAAATTGAGTAAGACTCAAATCCCGACCACGGCAGAAAATAGAAAAGAGAATGAAAGTCATTCCCTATGCCTCAGTCATAGGTTCTATAAAGTATGCTATGCTATGTACCAGACCTATTGTATACCTTGCTCTGAATTTGGCAAGGGAGTACAATGGTGATCTAGGAGTAGATCACTGGACATTGGTCAAGAACATCCTTAGTGAGGACTAAGGAAATATTTCTCGATTATGGAGGTGTAAAAAAGGCCCGTCGTAAAGAGTTACATCGATGCAAGCATTTTACACTGATCCAGATGACTCTAAGTCTCAATCTGGATACATATTGAAAGTGGGAGCAATTAGCTAGAGTAGCTCCGTGCAGAGCATTGTAGACATAGAATATTTGCAAAATAGATACGGCTCTGAATGTGACAGACCCGTTGACTAAGCTTCTCTCACGAGCAAAACATGATCATACCTTAGTTCTCTTTGGGTGTTAATCACATAGCGATGTGAACTAGATTATTGACTCTAGTAAACCCTTTGGGTGTTGGTCACATGACGATGTGAACTATGGGTATTAATCACATACAGATGTGAATATTAGTGTTGAATCACATGATGATGTGAACTAGATTATTGACTCTAGTGCAAGTGGGAGACTGAAGGAAATATGCCCTAGAGGCAATAATAAAGTTATTATTTATTTCCTTATTTCATGATAAATGTTTATTATTCATGCTAGAATTGTATTAACCGGAAACATAATACATGTGTGAATACATAGACAAACAGATAGTCACTAGTATGCCTCTCTTGGACTAGCTCATTAATCAAAGATGGTTATGTTTCCTAACCATAGACATGTGTTGTCATTTGATTAATGGGATCACCTCATTAGGAGAATGATGTGATTGACATGACCCATTCCGTTAGCTTAGCACTTGATCGTTTAGTATGTTGCTAATGCTTTCTTCATGACTCATACATGTTCCTGTAACTATGAGATTATGCAACTCCGTTTACGGAGGAACACTTTGGTACTACCAAGCGTCTGGCGTAACTGGGTGATTATAAAGGAGTACTACAGGTGTCTCCAAAGGTACTTGTTGAGTTGGCGTATTTGAGATTAGGTTTTGTCACTCCGATTGTCGGAGAGGTATCTCTAGGCCTTCTCGGTGATACACATCACTTAAGCCTTGCAAGCATTACAACTAATGAGTTAGTTGTGAGATGATGTATTACGGAACGAGTAAAGAGACTTACCGGTAACGAGATTGAACTAGGTATTGGATACCGACGATCGAATCTCGGGTAAGTAACATACCGATGACAAAGGGAACAACGTATGTCGTTATGCGGTTTGACCGATAAAGATCTTCGTAGAATATGTAGGAACCAATATGGGCATCCAGGTTCCGCTATTGGTTATTGACCGAGAATAGTTCTAGGTCATGTCTACATAGTTCTCGAACCCGTAGGGTCCGCACGCTTAAGGTTTCGATGACAGTTATATTATGAGTTTATGAGTTTTGATGTACCGAAGGAGTTCGGAGTCCCGGATGAGATCGGGGACATGACGAGGAGTCTCGAAATGGTCGAGACGTAAAGATCGATATATTGGACGACTATATTCGGAGTTGGAAAGGTTCGAATGATTCGGTATTTTTGAGTACGGAGAGTTACGGAATTCGCCGGGAGAAGTATTGGGCCTTATTGGGCCCTGGGAAAGAGAGAGGGCTGCCTAGGGCAGGCGCGCTTCCCCATGGCCTAGTCCGAATTGGACTAGGGGAGGGCCGCACCCTTCCCTCTTCCCCTTCCCCAAGTCCTAGTCCAACCAGGAGAAGAGGGGAGTCCTACTCCGGTGGGAGTAGGACTCCTCCATGGCGCGCCCTCCTAGGGCCGGCCTCCTCCTCCCTCCCTCCTTTATATCTGGGGCAGGGGGCACCCCATGACACACAAGTTGATCTGCGGATCTTGCCTTAGCCGTGTGCGGTGCCCCTTCCACCATATTCCACTTCGGTCATATCGTCGCGGAGCTTAGGAGAAGCCTGCGCGGAGAAGTCATATCGTCGCGGAGCTTAGGCGAAGCCCTGCGTCGGTGGAGCATCAACATCGTCACCACGCCGTCGTCTTGTGAAACTCATCCCCGACACTTTGCTGGATCGAGTCCGGGATCGTCATCGAGCTGAGCGTGTGCGTAACTCGGAGGTGCCGACGTTCGGTGCTTGGATCGGTCGGATCGTGGGGACGACGACTACATCAACCGCGTTGTTATAACGCTTCGCTTTCGGTCTCACGAGTGCGTGGACGGACACTCTCCCTCTCGTTGCTATGCCATCACCATGGTCTTGCGTGATCGTAGGAATTTTTTTTTTGAAATTACTACGTTCCCCAACAATAATCACGTGGCAGTCGTGAGACTTCAGGTTTTGGAACTTTTTCTCCGCCATGTTTATTATTCCCTTTATATTGGACAAGAATCCAGACGGGACCTTCATACTGCTCAGGCATTCAAAAGATGACCTTCTCTTCTTTGGTCGGGCGTAGCTGGCACGACCTTGAAACCATTCCGGATGCGGTCATCGGGGTCTTTCAAACGTTGCTGGTCTGCCGTGCTTCCTTTGTATCATTTGTCTTCCCATACACGCCCAAGAAGCTTAGGAGGTTCACGCAAATATTCTTCGTAACGTGCATCACGTCGATTGCAGAGCGGACATCTAGGACTTTCCAATATTCTAGCTCCCGAATATAGATTTCTTCTTCCACATGGCTGCGTGCCCGTCGGCTCCCTTCGAACTGATTGTCCGCGGGACCTTTCCAAAGATGACTTTCAAATCCTTGACCATATCAAATACCTCAGCACCGTGCGTTCCGCGAGCTTCGCCGGTGATCTGCCTTGCCGTTGTAATGCTTGCCTTTCTTTCTTCTTGGATGAATTTTGGAAGAAATCGACGATGCCCAAGGTACACGTTCTTCTTACAATTTGGCAAATGTACACTTTCAGTCTCATGTAAGCAGTGCGTGCATGCATTGTATCCCTTATTTGACAGTCCCGAAAGGTTACTAAGAGCAGGCCAATCGTTGATGGTTACGAAAAGCAACGTCAGAGGTCAAATTCCTCTTGTTTGTGCTCATCCCACACACGGACACCACCCACAGCTGTAAAAGTTCATCAACTAATGGCCTTAGGTACACATCGATGTCGTTGCGGGTTGCCGGACCTTGGATGAGCACGGCATCATAATGAACTTCCGCTTCATGCACAACCAAGGAGGAAGGTTGTAGATGCATAGAGTCACGGGCAGGTGCTATGGCTGGAGCTCGCTCGCCAAAAGGATTCATGCCATCCGTATTTAGAGCAAATCTTATGTTCCTTGCGTCAGCTGCAAAATCTTTGAACCATCTGTCGATCTTTCTCCATTGCGTTCCATCTGCGGTGTGTCTCAACTCCCGTCCGACTTACGGTCCTCTTTGTGCCATCGCAACAACTTGGCATGCTCTTTGTTCTGAGCAGACGTTTCAACCGTGGTATTATAGGAGCATACCACATCACCTTGGCGGGAACCCTCTTCCGGGTTTCGGCCCTCAACATCGTCACCGGGGTCATCGCCTCGATCTTATAACGCAATGCAGTGCATACCGGGCATTCATTCAAATTCTCGTATTCACAGCGGTAGAGGATGCGATCGTTGATGCATGCATGTATCTTCGAACCTCTAAACCTAGAGGGCGACAACCTTCTTTGCTTCAGACGCATTGGCGGGCAACTCGTTATCCTTTGAAACATATTCTTCAACATTTTCAGCAAGTTTTCAAATGCCGAGTCAGCTACACCTGCCTCTGCCTTCCATTTCAGCAAATCCGATTGTGCAGCCCAGCTTTTTCAGACCATCATCGCATCCGGGTACAGCGCCTTTCTGTGATCCTCTAACATGCGATCCAAATTCTCCCTCTCCTTTTCAGGCCAGCAGCGTCTCCGTGCATCAGCAATGGTCCGACCAAGATCATCAACGGATCATCACGTGCCTCTTCTTCACCTTCCCCTTCACCTTCAGCATCCTCCATGAAAGTATCACCGAAATGAGCAAGATAGCTTTCATCGATGAAATCATCCCCTTCTTCATCTTCTTCCATTATAACCCCTCTTTCTCCATGCTTGGTCCAACAATTATAGCTTGGCATGAAACCCTTCTGAAGCAGATGCATGTGAACAACTCTTGAGGAAGAGTAACCCTTCTCATTCTTACAGATAACACATGGACAGATAACAAAACCCCGCTTGTTCGCATTAGCCACTACGAGGAAATCTTTCAAACCCGTAGTGAACTCGCGGAGAGTCGGTTACCGTACATCCATTGCCGATTCATCTGCATTATTATAATATAAAATATATAATTAACCATCATGCATTTGTTAAACTAACTAGCTACAAACAATATAAATTAAACAATGAACTACACACATGCATATTGACACATCAAAGGTTCATCAAGTTGCTAATCATGATCAAGAGTGTGGCTCCAACACTTCATGTCATGTTTGTTTCATGCTCTTGGGGCATTTCATCAAACACCTTATGTGCATAAGAGGAACCAAAAGCAAACCTACACCCACTTGTGAAGAGAATGGCTCCAAATGGCTAAGTGTTGGCTGCTGGATGGGTATATATAGGGAGGGCTTTAGTTGCGGTTGGCACTGGCAAACCGTGACTAAAAGTGCTTGAAAACCTTTAGTCATGGTTGTCCTGCCAACCGCGACTAAAGCCCTCACGTGCACCAGCTGGCCACCGAGCGCCCAGGCCCAGGCCTTTGGTCGCGGTTCACCTCCAGAACCGCGACTAAAGGTCCCATTAGTCGCGGTTCCTACACCTTCGCGACTTATGGGGCTGGACGGAAGCCTGTTTTTCCACCAGTGGTATATGGTCTTTTTCATGAAAGTTTCAGAAGTTAAGTTGAAACTATTACACTTCTGCAGGAAAGAAACAAAATAGATTTGGTCATCATATTGCTACTGTTTTTAGTAGACTTGCAAGAAATATATATAGTTTCTGGTCATCATATTGCAGGCTACATGTACAAATTGCTACTGTTTTTAGTAGACTTGCAAGAAATATATATAGTAGAGTCCAGATTGCTACTGCCACTATGTACACCGAAGCTAATAATTCTGTTTTTATTCTTTTGATAGGTTAATTGATTCATTGACGACACCGTCAACAGAAACTGCAATTGTACATTCAGTTACAGGTAGTGTGCCTGAATCTGAGGATGTGGACGAAGAATTTGATGAATCCGTCGATTATGATGCAATGTTTGTTGGAGAACATGTTGAAATTACGGATGAAGAGGAAGCTGCGGATGAAGGAGATGAAGAGGAAGATGACGATGAGGATGAGGATGGAGAGGAAGACGGGGATGAGGATGAAGAGGAAGATGTGGCTGAGGAAGGACATGCAGTTGGTTCCAAGAGAAAGCTCACATCAGTTGTTTGGGTTGATTTCAAGAAAGTGAGGGTCCGTGGGAGATGGAAGGCACAATGTCTCCATTGTAAGAAGAAACTTGGTGGGGAATCAAAGAATGGTACAAAGCATCTTCATGTTCATTTGGCGTCTTGTACTATGAAGAAGGTCCATAGCAATGGTAAAACATTGAGCCAATCTTCTTTGAGGTTCAGTTCTAGTAGCCAAGGAAAAGTTTCGATGGAGAACTATATTTTTAACCAAGTTTTTGCTAGAAAGATGCTTGCTTCCATGATTGTGCTGCATGAGTACCCCTTATCCATAGTTGATCATACGGGGTTTCGAAGATTTGTTAGTGCATTGCAACCCTTGTTTACTATGGTGACAAGAAACACTATTAGGTATGTCTTATGCAACTGTGAATTGTTCTACTAATATGCTATGTTTTGTTTAATATCTTAAATGTCTGATTGTCACCTCTTTATTCATAGGAAGGATATTCTGGATGCTTACAAAGTTGAAAGGAAGAAGGCTATCCTCTCCTTGCGGCGCCGCCGCCGCCGCCCGTGCCATCCGTCGCGCACGCCGCCGCTCCTCATCTCCGGCCGCCCCCGCCGCCGCCGCTTCCCATCCGCCGCCGCCCGCCCGCGCGTCAATCACGCCGGCCGCTGCTACTCTCTCTCCTTCTCTCGCTTCGCTGCTGCCCGCCCGCTTCGCTGCCACCCGCCCGCATCGCTCCATCGCATGCCAGCCACCCGCATCGCTCCAGCCGATCGCTTCGCTCCGTTTCGCTCCAGACGCGAGTATGCAGGCTGGCTCTCCGGCCTACAACATGCATACGGCCATGCATGCAGGTGCCCATGCATGCAGCATGTATACGGGCATGAATGGCTCCCCGGACTGTAGCATGTATACGGACATGGATGCTAGCTCCTTGAACTACAACGTGCACGCGGCGCTGCCTCCTCCGATTGACGGGTACACCGTGCTGCCTCTTCCGCCTGCCGGTGGTGCCGGCTATCAGCAGCAGCAGTCGGCGTCCTCCCCATGCCGCGGCCAGTTCGTCGTCGCCCCGCCGCCGGCGCCCTCGGGCGCGGCCCCCCACGCGCCCCCCGCCGTCTACTTCCCCACAGCCCCCGCACCGGGTCTTCATGGTACTCGTCCCGCGGGTCACCAGGCGTTCCTCGGCACCCCCTACCAGCCCTACGGTGCTTCGCTCGCTCCGCCACCTCTCGGTGGCTACGGCGCGCCCGCTCAGGCGCCACCCTATGAAGGCCAGTCGTCGCCGACGGTTCCTGCATCGTGGGACCCCGTCCTCCGGGCCGCCCTACACTCGGCGCCGTCGCCGAGTCACTACGGAGGTGGAGGCGACTGGTACATGGACTCGGGTGCTACTGCGCACATGACAGCTCATCCCGGTAACCTATCATCTTCCACTCCAGTTAACACTCCCACTCGTATCACCGTTGGCAATGGTTCTTCTTTACCTATCACACATGTTGGCAGCACTAGTTTTCCTTCTAATTCCACACCTATCACTATGTCTAATGTCCTTGTTTCACCTGACTTAGTCACTAGCTTAGTCTCCGTTCGTCGTCTTACTCGTGAGAATCCTCTTACTGTTGAATTCGACGGTGTCGGGTTTTCTGTGAAGGACGCCCGTACCCGGATGGTGCTTCACCGTTGTGATAGCCCTGATGAGCTTTATCCCGTTCACGGCAGCGCCTCCACTTCCACACCCGTCGCTCTCGCCGCCGGTGTTGACCTTTGGCATGCTCGCTTGGGCCACCCCAACCCCGCCACTTTGCATCATATTCTTAGGAGTTTTTCTTTCTCATGTAATAAGCTCGACGAGCACACTTGTGAGGCCTGTCGTTTGGGCAAGCACGTGCGTCTTCCCTTTAGTGCGTCTACTTCAGTTTCCACTTTTCTATTTCAGTTACTTCATAGTGATGTTTGGACGTCTTCCGTTGCAAGTAACACGGGCTATCTATATTACTTGATGATTTTAGATGATTATTGTCACTATGTGTGGACTTTTCCTCTTCGTCGTAAATCCGACGCTTTAGCCACACTCACCACCTTTTATTCCTATTTCACCACCCAGTTCGGTCGCCCCATACTTGCACTCCAAACTGATAACGGAAAAGAGTTTGACAACGTCGCTCTTCGCACACTTCTCGCCTCTCACGGCACCATCTTTCGTCTAACTTGCCCTTACACTTCACAGCAGAACGGTCGTGCCGAGCGCATTATCCGCACTCTTAATGACTGCGTTCGCACGTTACTCTTTCACTCCAACGTGCCCGCTCGGTTTTGGCCCGACGCTCTCGCCACCGCCACTCTTTTAGTTAACATTCGTCCGTGTCGTCCTCGGTGTAACTACGCTCCTCACTACCTTCTCTTTGGTACACCACCATCCTATGACGGTCTCCGCATCTTTGGATGTCTCTGTTATCCTAGCACCACGTCCACCACGCCACACAAACTCGCACCACGTTCCGTCCCATGCATCTTCCTTGGCTACCCTCCTAACACCAAAGGTTACCGGTGCTATGATCCTGTCACTCATCGTGTGTACACCTCGAGACACGTGTACTTTGTCGAGACGGTGTTTCCTTTTTTTCAGGTTCCTCCGGCTTCGGCTCCTTCGGCGCCGGCCCCTGCGTCCCCTTCCTGGAGCGATGCGCGGCGGCCAACCCAAGCGGCCCCCCCGGCACGGCGCCTTCCGCCGCCACCACCCGGTTTCTCGACTCCCTCCCCGAGGTCGAGTCTAACCGGGTCCCCGTATCCCTCTTACGAGGTTGAGCCAGTGGGTACCCCGCCCGCCACCCCGGCTGGCGGCAGCACCCTTGTGACGGGCTCGACGTCCACCTCGCCCGTCGCCTCTTCCGCCGCCGGCCCACGCTGTGTGACAGCGCGGCCGCCCCGCCGCCGCCGCGGGCCCCCGCTGCCGCGACTCCTGCCGCCTGGCGCTTTGTTGCTGCCAGCGCTCTGCCGTGGCGCGGCCCCTGCCGCCGCCACGCCCCCATCGCCGCCCTGCTGCCCGCCGCTTGCGTGACTACCGTGCGTTCGAGAGGCGCAGCCGCCGAGCACCCGCTACTCCGCCGACGAGTATGTGTGCGCCGCCTCGACATCGACGCCATCACCCGTTCCCATCTCCGCTCGCGCTGCCCTTCAGGATCCCCATTGGCTAGCTGCGATGCAGGAGGAGTTCGACGCCCTACAGTGCAACCGCACGTGGCAACTTGTTCCGCGACCCCCTCGTGCCAACATCATATCTGGCAAGTGGGTGTTTCGCCACAAGACTCGCCCGGACGGTTCTCTCGAGCGCTACAAGGCTCGGTGGGTGGTTCGTGGTTTTCGGCAGCGCGCGGGCGTGGACTTCACCGACACCTTCGCCCCGGTTGTGAAACCGGGCACGATCCGCGCCGTGCTTCAGCTGGCGGTCTCGCGTGCCTGGCCTGTGCACCAGTTGGATGTCTCCAATGCCTTCTTGCACGGTCATCTTGCCGAGCAGGTGTTCTGTGAGCAGCCCACTGGTTTCGTCGACGCCGAGCACCCCGACTTTGTGTGCTTACTCTCCCGTTCTCTTTACGGGTTGAAGCAGGCGCCTCGGGCTTGGTACCAGCGTATCGCAGCCTTTCTGCAGTCTCTGGGATTTCAGTCCACTCGCTCCGATGCCTCACTCTTCGTGTATCATCAGGGAGCTGACACTGCATATCTGCTGCTCTACGTCGACGACATCATCCTCACGGCGTCCGCCCCCGACCTCCTTCAACAGATGATTGCTCGTCTTCGTGATGAGTTCGCCCTCAAGGACTTGGGGCCCCTGCACTACTTCCTCGGCATCGAGGTGGTCTGACGACCTGACGGCTTCTTTCTGCATCAGCAGAAGTACGCCCACGAGCTCCTGGAGCGTGCCGGTATGCTTAGCTGCAAGCCGGCACCCACCCCTGTCGATACGAAGGCGAAGGTCTCTGCTCTGGAGGGGTCTCTTGCGTCCGATGCAGCATTCTATCGCTCCATTGTTGGTGCTTTATAGTACTTGACGCTGACCCGACCCGACCTGCACTATGCTGTCCAGCAGGTGTGCCTCCATATGCACGCTCCCCGTGACTCTCACTGGACCTTGGTGAAGCGTATTCTCCGTTATATACGCGGCACCATGTCTTTGGGACTCACCCTGACGGCCTCCGCCTCCACCGACCTTGTCGCCTACTCGGATGCCGACTGGGCCGGCTGACCCGACACTCGACGCTCTACGTCGGGCTACTGCGTCTACCTTGGGCCCTCGTTGATCTCTTGGTCATCGAAGCGGCAGCCCACGGTCTCCCGCTCCAGCGCCGAGGCAGAGTATCGCGCCGTGGCTAATGCCGTGGCCGAATGCTCTTGGATACGTCAGCTGCTCCAGGAGTTGCTTTGTGATGTTCACAAGGCCACTCTTGTCTACTGCGATAACGTCAGCGCGGTCTACCTCTCCGCCAACCCGGTGCACCACCGACGGACGAAGCATATTGAGCTCGATATTCACTTCGTGCGCGAGCAGGTTGCACTTGGCCGTGTTCGGGTCCTTCACGTGCCGACAACGCAACAGTTTGCTGATGTGATGACTAAGGGATTGCCTATTCCTGTCTTCGAGGAGTTTCGGTCCAGTCTCTGTGTCTCCAGCGACGCTTCGACTGTGGGGGGGTGTTAAGTATGTATTTTATGTTGCACGTATATTGGAGTTGTGGCCCACCTCCTAGTCTTGTATAGTTGAGGTAGAGGCCTTTCCTGTATTATATATACGTGCACCAGCACCCCATCAATACATTGTCATTGTATTGCAAACTATCTCATCTACAAAGAAGAACCCACACCAATGGCAGTACCTAGAGAAAAAGAAGCAACGAATCGGCACCCACAACAACCAAACCAGCAAGAAAAAACGCAGGAAAGCAACCAGAGGCACACACAGGCACTCCCATGCACGCAGCAAGAATTGAACACACTCACCAATGGTACAATCTACAGGCCGCTTCCCTAATGAAATCTCCCTACGGCGACTATCAACGTCCACATTGACATCTTGCCGCGAGTCGAATCGGTAAACACCTACAGCATGAAGCAACCAATCAAGACAACGCACAACCTAGAGGAAGGAGCACAAGATTAGTACAGAAGAAACTACAACCACAGGAGGGCAAAGGAGCTCACCAGTCCGGGAAGAACGAAACGGCCGGCGAGGACCGGACCGGAGACGGCATCTTGAATCAACTACAGCCGGCCGGCCACGCGTACCAGCGGCTACCGCCGCCGATGAAGAATCCGGAGAAGAAAGACGGCCACTAGCGCGGCGCACACGGGCAATAACAGCCGCCCGAATCTCAGGAGGGCGGCCCTGACGGCGGTGTATGGACCGAGCAGCAACGGGAGCAACCATAGCCGGACCAAGAAACGTACTACTGAAGGAAAGAGCGCAGATAAGAGCGAATGAAATGAGGGACGGACGTAGAAGGCGAGAACTATTTATAGGAAGCAGCAGTAAAGAAGAACCCAAATTGAAGATGGCCAGCAAAGGCGGCAGGAAAGACCGAGAAGACTGTACCAAAGCGGCAACCGCCAGGGACAGAAATCCAGAAACTCCAGACAGCGGCCGACCCCAAGCTGGAGTACGTGGCATGAGGGGAAAAGAAGAAAAGAAAAGATAAACAGCAGCGCATGCAGACGCATACAAAACACGACGTAACCAACTTGATCTCTACAGGCGCAAAGAACGCAACCAATCCCAAATTGGAAGCATCCCAGGACATGCAGCCAATCGGCAACGGCGGTCGCATATTTTTAGAATTTCCATTGGCGATCGCTCCGTGCACCCGACAATATACACACCTGCGTCTCCCACTATTACACGCGGCAGCCATCTATTGGACACTTTCTATGATAGAAAAAGAGTAAAATGCACTTGTGGTCATTAGGCTTATCGTATAAACTCACTTTGGTCACCGAACGCGAGACCACATGCTCGAGTGCCAGTAGGCTAACCAGCTGGACCAGTGTCACTTTTGTTACCTAGCTTTAACTTCCCTTTGAATGTGTACATGTATGCTTGCATCGGATTGGCCGGACCGGCGGAGCTTAGTTAGATGCCGATCCAGCTATACGACGATTTACGGTTTGGATGGATCCGCTCGTGCCTCACACAGGAGTCTAAACAAGTGGAGTACTTATGAATTGATTAACAACTACTCCTTCCGTCCCATAATATAAGACGTTTTTTGACACATGTACTTATGAATTGATTAAAAACCTCAACACCTATATACTGGAAGCTTTTAACACAAACACGTATATATTTCAGCTACTGGAAGCTTTTAACTCACATGACAGTTTCCACGCAAAAGGTAAAACTTTCCACTAGCTAAAGCACAACACGAGAGCAGCGCAGTTGGTTAGGCGGTTCGCACATGTGTGAGAGCTCTGGCGTTCGAATCTCCGTTCGTGCGTAATTTTATTTTTCCCTCTGCTTATTTCTCCCACCTACTGACAGGTAGGACCCACATAGGCAGAGAAAAAAAAATGAGCTCACGAGACCTTTTTTTTTTGCATCAACTCGCAAGATTGTTGGACTGGTCGAATAGATGAAATACGGAGCTATATGATTTAGCAGTGACCGTATAATATCTCAACACGTATATAGCGACCGTATTGACCGTATTCCTGAGTACAATGACCAAAGTGAACGTATACGATAAGTCCAATGACCATCAGTGCATTTTACTGATAGAAAAAACTCAAAAAAAACGTGGTAAACTAAACCTGGCCAAGGTTTAGTATATTTAGAATTTATTAGCACTACATGATCTTGTAAAATCAGCAAGAATTGTGCATTATATGTTAACCACGACTAAGCATTTCTATGCAGCATCAAAATCTCTATTTTCCCTTCAGAACTGATGAGAGCACAATTTGCACATCTCTGAACAATTACACCATGAGAAGAAGAAAAGGAACACAGGTCTAGTCGGCCACATCTACCATCTACGCATCATGCTGTAAATCAATCTGTCCATCAGAGGAGAAAACTGGACATGTTCTTAATGCTCTTACATAGTTGTATTAATACTGTGGACAACAAACTGAAACCAGGGGGTAGAATAAGCCAGTTACTGCAAGAAATTTGGATCAATATGACAGGACATTCTTAAGATTGGAAGCGATGCAGCCCTGTTTTCTTGCAGCAAGTAGATAAGACAGATTACAAATTGTACATAGTTGAGCCCATCATTGAGGCTTATCTTCTCCTTGCTCTTGATCTTGTTCAATCTCACCCTTGCCGACAAGCTGTTAACACCCAATCAACCAATAAACTATTAAGTTAGTTCTCGAACAAAACAACACCAGATCTTAGATGTTCAACTTGCGGCAGCAAACCATAGAAGGTGTAATTCAAATAGTGAACCATAAAAATTTGATACCTGGAATGGATTTCAAATAACTAATTTGAACTACATAAAGTACTATAGCGGAGATAAAGAATGCCGACGGATTACTGGAGTTTAACAAAAATAAATGGGGTCTTGCAGGCTCATGCACCATGACGAATGCAAGTAGCGAAAGGTAACATTTAAGCACAGTTCGAGAAAACAGAGCGGACCAGATCAACAGTTCAAATGGAAATAAACAGGATCAGTGCCAGGGCTTGGCCAGTTCAGTGTTGCAATCGTATTCTATAGAGATAAGCAGCTCGAACTAGTCAATGGCACAAGAAGGGATGCGCAGAAGGCCAAACATCGAATATTTATTTCTGCCAGCATAACCAGTACAACTATAGACCCTACTGAGGGGCTGTTATGCTTTGATGCTTAGTACATGAATGAGTCATGGTTTCAATGATTGGGTGAACCAGCAAACAGGACACTCGATAGTTCTCTTACCCAGTCTGAGTTTTCAAACCAAGGTTGCAAGCACAACAAAAATGGGTTTACAAGAATGATTAAGCACAATATAACATGAACTTAGGGAGATTAGAGGTCTAGGAAATACAGTCCCAGAAAATTTCCGATATGGTACTGATGCATCAGAAACTACCTATTACTTTGCATAAACATGTTTCAACTTTGTATGTATGGTTCCAAAATAAATCTCAAAATATTGATGGATGTGGGCTGTTACTCCTCAAAATTTCATGGTCACTTGCGACTGTAGAACAGAAAAGGGGGGAATTTACATGGGAATAGTGTTCCATTGTTCTGTCTCTAGTTTCTTTTCTACCAAATAAAAATCGAGTTTGGTCAAATGCTTCAGGTCCATGGACCAGCACTTCCAAAAACCAACAATGTAGGCAAAACTTCTAATCAAAGTTAACAACAGTTTAACTAAATAGCTACTTTACACTAGGTACACACTGGCGCCCCCTTTCACAAATATCACTTTTAAAAATAAAGAACTTGAACAAAAATTACATTTCCCCAAGAAATGGTAGGAGTACCCTTGAACAGAATCATGTGAAGGAATGCTGAAATCGATTTCATAATTTATAATGGCCAAAAGTTATTCTACATGCTGAATTGAACATCAGGAAGACTGAAGGAGCGAAGAAACAAAATATGTTATTCTAAAAGCAAAGAATTCATTATTTAAGTGCAGTACAGTAAATATAGACATTCCAAAGTTCAGTGACAATACCAAAGAACCAATCAACTCATATGCTCCCATCACTTTCAAGTCCTCTTCGTCTTCATAACCAACCTGCAGTATCCGTGGCCCATTGACTGACCAAAAGGCCTTTCGTCCATCATCCTGGTAAGAGAAGAGTACATGAACAGATCAAGATTAGAATGTAAGCATTATGGTTCAAAACATGAAGATCGTCATTATGCTGAGAATTTTATTTCCAAACATACGACTAGACGCAGCATGTAGGTTTCATTGCATTCGTTTAAGAGATAGTAATACACATCATAAAAGAGTATTTTCTAAGATAACCGTTATCCCATCACTGTTTCAGTTCATCGGGTTCCACAAGAGATGCAGAACACTGTAAATACAGGCAGTTTCAGAAGAGCTAGTAGGGTGGATAAGGACTTTACTTAGTTAATTGATATACTTAAATGTGTGGGAGTGAATATTCGACACAACCATGCAAAAGACTACCTCCGTTCAGAAATAGATGACGCCCTAGAAAGTGTGTAGCCAAACTTTCTACTCCCTCCGTAAACTAATATAAGAGCGTTTAGATCACTATTTTAGTGATCTAAACGCTCTTATATTAGTTTACAGAGGGAGTACCTTTTACTGACATGAAAAATACTATCTGCCATGTCCAACATCATTAGTAGTTTTGTCGTGAAAAAAGGGTGGTAAGATAATTTTATACTGCTATGTAAATACATGTCCTCCTAGAATATGTGCAGTCTAACTTCACCAACTTTGACTCACAATACATACAAAAAGTAGTATGATCCAACAGGTGAAAATAATACAATTAAATTTGATATGGAAAATATTTTCATAATATTGTAATTTTCAAAGTTGCATGTGGGAGACTGCCAACTTCCGAAACATGTGTTTCTGAAGGAAGGGTGTATATTTTACTAACTTATTCGTACGAAAAGTATATTGGTGAAAGTTGCATGTTGGAGGCTGTGCCAATGTCCAAAACTGTGTGTATTTACTAACAGAGGGAGTAGAACATAAGCAATCCCTTGGAGTATCAGACTCACCTGCATCACGATCATATAAATAGCCTCCAGTGCCCGTTCACGAATTTCAGAATCATCAACAGCTTCTCGTTCATGAGAAAGTGCATTTGCAAGCTCGGGAGGCATTTTCGATCTATCTTCTTCGCTATAGATCTGCAATATCATGCATTATAAGCCACAGCTGCAGCTTAGCATATGAACACTCATCACCGAACACAGAAACAAGGAGAAAAGAAAGATACTCTAATAAATACTTTTACAGGGACCATATAGTTCGAAGCAGTAGACTCAGACTTGTCATTATGGATCAATACGTTTGTGCTTTAGTAAATACATGGAAGGATGGAATGAGTAAGTAGCATCGCAGCACGACAAAGCATTCCTAAATGGAAATATAGAAATAAGGTTCTGTTTCGAAGTGAGGCTCCAGCTAAATAATCCTTCAGTGGAACAGGTGTGAGACTTCCCAAACACACCAGCTCTAATTCTACAGACAGTATTTGTCTTCATTCAAAGGATGTTCCGTGGATGTTACTTGTGTAGTTGTGTTGATTATTTCTTTCTTTGATGCCTCCGCAAAGCGCTGGTACTTAATTGTTTTACTAATTTCTGAAAATTATGCCTAACTCGCAACATCATGACTTTTCTCTGCTAAAAAAATTAAATATGCTTCTTCCCTTGCCTTTTCAACTGTAATGCTGAACTTTTCCATTCTATAGCTTGCACCACAAGGGTGGCTGCATGCATTTTAGAAATTTTAATAAGTTTCTTTCAGTTGTATTGATTGTCACAGAAGTGGCTTAGAGATAGGGATTCGAATAGGCAAGATTATCCTGCAAAGTGAAGTATGCCATGTAGTAATTTCCTGTAATTTGTATAATTATACAAATTACCACATAATAATGACAATTACTCCTCCATAAACAAATATAAGACGTTTTAGATCACTGTCTTATATTAGTTTAGAGGTAGTACCAAAAAGGGAGGTAGGAAATGTACTCAAAGCTAATTTCACATAAATAGTGATTCCACACATGTTAAAAGAATTGCACCTTCTTTCCAGCTACAGGCAAAAGTAGAGCTGGCCAAAGATATTCTGCTATAGAAAGCAAATTTTGTATCTGGGTGTCAGCTTCAAAGCAACAGTTACGGATAGTGCCAGCAACCTGCAAATATTTACAAAAGGAATTATGCAGGAACAAAACATACTCATTGCGCAGCATATGAATACAGTTCAAGATGCAATAAGCAGATCTAGATATTTTGCGAAGAACCTGAAAACACTAAGTCCAACATAATCAATACATATACGTGAATAAATATCATGAAGAGTTACAAAACAATGTGATTTTAATTTACAAACTGAACCGCCATCACTACATACTAGTACTGCCGCACACGTGGTTATATGCACCAATATTCTGCTTTTGGAGAATGGTTCTGTACTCCTGGGAGTATGAACTTCCGCAACTCATATACCAAATGATGAATCGGTTATATACCTCTTTATTATTTTTAATATACTTCATTGATAATAACTAGATACCCCAAAGTGAGTTTCATGAAAAAATCTGTTTGAGAGCATATATTTCATGGTATTTGCATATAAACTGCATTTTTGTACATAAAAAATTTATATTGCATAAACTAAGGGCTTTGATGATATTTTTTCGTAAAACTTGTGTTGTGGTATCTTAGAATAATTAATAAGGTATATTGAGAATGATAAAGAGGCATAATAGGTTTCTGTATGAGGTATATCGAGTGTGGGAGTACATACTCCCAGGAGTATGTATATATTGAGTGCGGGAGTACAGAAAATTAGTACTAATGTCAAGATTCGAAATAAGCTGCACATACCCCTTTCTTTCTAAGTTGGTTTGTTGAATCAAATTGTCCTATAATCTGCTTCAGAAGACCTCTCTTAGGTTCCATCAGTATTCTCCGTCCAGCTTCGACCTTTGAGATATTCACAAGTATAGAGGCGATGTGTTCAAATATATCTTCATCTGCATACCAACGGCAAAACTAAAACAATTTATGGGGTGAATAAGATGGTGACTCCTCGGCCAAGCCAAAGAATAGAAAAGGGATTAGGAAGATAGAAAATGGATTAGTTAAAAAAATGATATCTGTGGCATTAAAAAGGTAGCCAATAACATGTTAAAAGACCAGATGTTAGGAATGCTGATCCATTACATCTAAATGGTACAAGACACAACCACCGCATCTTTCTATGGATGGCTCATTAGTAGTAGAAAGATTGCATTGCTATCATTTGACTGAGACAAGACTGCATTAGTTATTAGATATTATTGTTATGGGCTAACCTCATTGATATAAAGAGAGGAACTGTATCATAAGAGGGCAAAACAGTAACAAATAAAAGTTTTTCCCTCACAATTGGTTCATCTCGACCTATTCCAGTACCCTGTCCCCTTGACGCTAAGACATGCCAACCATATTCTGTACATTATCTTTACTCCTATTAATAAATATAGTAATTGGCGGCGGCAGTTCATTCACCTTTCCTTTCTGTTCTTATGTGGGGCCATCTCAACATTTTGGCAAGTCATATATGCCTATGAAGAGACCCCAGTCCTTCTCATCCACCGACTCTAAATTTAAATTCAAATGCACCCATGGTGTTCCTCCCTCGCAAACAACTCCAGTTCTACCCATGGTGAAGCCCGGCCAACAATGTGGCATGGAGCACCACATGGTTCAGCGTGTTGGTTTTCATTAATCGGATCTATAGCAATGCACGAGTGGTTAGCTAGTTTACTCTAACATATAATGGTAGATTATGCCTCTATTTTACCCTAACATAAATAGTATGTCGTCGTTGGTGATTGCAATGTAAGGTTAGCGAGGGTGTGTATGGGAGGCTTATGCGAAAAGGTCACTGTAGATCGAGAAAAGGTTGACACGTCGATGTTTTTTTGGATAGGTTTCGCCGCCTCGTTGGAGAGCGACTTAATCCTATGTTGGGAGAGTCAATGAAGGGAGTGTCTTGACTAGCAGCTCCTATCAAAGATAAGGCAGCCTGGGGACTCCCCTTCCATCCATTAGAAGTGTTCGACTAGTAGGTCAGGTCACAAACAATGTCACCTTGGAGCTCCCCTTTTCGTCGTCGTTCCGCTTCCATGATCCGACTCAGGGTTCCCATGGTAGTGGTAGGCAAAAAGGGTACAACAGTAAATTCTGATCCATGCCAGGACTAGGGAAGAGGGCGTGGTGACATATTCCTCCACCTAATGGGCTTATTCTCTTGGGTTATCATTCTTTGATTTTTCCTTTAAGCTCTGTTTGCTTCTTTGACTTGTTGTATAGGAAGTTAGAGCTATGGAGACAAACCTTGGAATCGAAAGGTTTCAGACTTAGTAGAACTAAAACCGGGTACATGAGGTGCGGTTTCAGTACTACTAGGCACGGGGAGGAGGTTAGCCTTGATGGGCAGGTGGTGCCTCAGAAGGACACCTTTTGATACTTGGGGTCAATGCTGCAGAAGGACGGGATATCGATGAAGATGTGAACCATCAAATCATAGCCGAATGGATGAAGTGGCGCCAAGCTTCTGGCGTTCTCTGTGACAAGAGAGTGCCACAAAAGCTAAAAGGCAGGTTCTATAGGACGGTGATTTGGCCCGCAATGTTGTATGGCGCTGAGTGTTGGCCGACTAAAAGGCGACATGTTCAACAATTAGGGGTGACAGAGATGCACATGTTGAGATGGATGTGTGGCCACACAAGGAAAGACCGGGTCCGAAATGATGATATACGAGATAGAGTTGGGGTGGCACTGATTGAAGAGAAGCTTGTCCAACATTGTCTGAGATGGTTTGGGCATATTCAGCGCAGGCCCCCAGAAGCTCTAGTGCATAGCGGACAGCTAAAGTAAGCTGATAATGGTAACCGAGATTGGGTAGACCGAACTTGTGATACTGGTTTGCCACAATTTTAGGAGATCCATGTTCCAAACTCTGCAAACTACACGTTTGCAGAATTTGACAGATGAACAATAGTAAGATAGAGCGCAAATGTTAACTCACAACAGAAACAACACGAACACTGCCAACGAAAATAAGAAACAAAAGAATAGAGCACATTCACCTTCAGAGTCACAGGATGACCTGCAGAATGAACGCACAAGCTTTGCAACATACAACCCTTGCACCTTCTCATCACCAACCTTTCAGAAAGAAGAGAGCTATTCTCAGTAATTGAACTGTATTCATTTTGATTGCAAAGCAGAAACAGAAGTTAAAACATCCATTCCACAAGCTTTTCTCTGAGTTTGTCTTCCCAGGATTTACTGATGATAGTAGGCTTCACCCAAAATTCAACTGAACAAAAGGTTTACCAATGTAACTCCGATATCATTACTGGAAAAAAAAACTCAAAAGTTTATTTCTTTGTCGCTGTAGTAACACCTAGTGAAGAAGGGAGTTGTGCCGTAGACGGTAGACACCAACATAGGAATGTCGAAAACTCAACTAATGAAAACTAGTCTCAAATGTAACTTCATCACTTGTCAAGTGTCAGGCCACAAGCAGTAAACTGAATAAACTGAACAGATGTCAAACCTCCCCTGTTTCTAGACACATTATTAAGAGAGCACTTTACGACTAACCTAATGTTGAAGACTAGAACAACACCAGGGGTAGAATTTTAACAAAAGGATGAAATCATCAGAACGACTGACAAGTGACAACGCTCAAGGCATCAGAATTCAATCCTTTCTTCCTTACTTTCTTTTGAGAAACTAGTGCTCCTAAATCATACAGTCATCACAAGATTGCCACAGTAGAAAATCGACAGATTGACATGCATAGTGAGGACTCGAACCACAAAAAGAAAAACTTGAGAGATGACAAGGCTGGGTGACGAGACGAGAGGCGGGCATATGAACCTGGAGGAGGGCCGAGATGCCGGACTCGACCTGGGTGAGGTTGACGAGCAGCATGACAAGGCTGCGCGCGAGCTTGGGCTGCTCGCCGCCGCGCTTGACCATCACGTCCATGGCGGCCGCGACGGCCCCGAGCACCACGAGGCGCGCGGCGAGCTCGCCGTCCTGGCTGAGGTTGACGAGCGAGTCGGCCGCCGCCTCGCCCGCGCCACCGGCCCCCACGGACGCGAGCAGGCGGAGCAGCGCCGGCAGCGCGCGGTCGGCGCGCGCCGCGAGGGAGCGCAGCCCGTCGCTGTCCCCGGTGAGCCCGCGCACGATGTCCGCCGCGGCGCCGCGCACCTGCGGCGGGGGAGCAAGGGAGGAACGAGTTAGAGCCGGCCGGCGGTGGCGGCTGGGGGGTCGGCGCCGGTTGGGGGACGGCACGCGCACCTGAGGGGAGCCGTTGGAGAGGAAGTCGATGAGCTCGTCCAGCTCGTCGGCCATGGCGGCAGAAGCGGCGGCGGCGGCGGCGGCGGCGGAGGAAAGGGGCTTCTTTTGCTTGGGGTGCTCTTTCGGGCGGCTGTCCTCCTTTGGGGAATTTTCAGCGCAACCACGACGCTACGCTACGAACACTATGCCAAGCTTACGCTAACCAAGAACGAAGACGTAGTTTCTTTGTTACGTGTTCAGCCGACCAGTCAAACACAGTTTACAAAACTACACCTTGTTTTTTTTTCTTTGGACAGGAACACACCTTGGTTAGCCCAAAGGGGTGAACTCGAAGGCTACCGCCGTTCCCAACCCTATCTGCCGCCGCCGCCGCTAAAAGCCTCTTCACACCGCCGCCTCAGTCCCCGTCCTTTTCCCTATTTGGCGATCCCGTCAATGGCAACATGAGTGGGAACCTTTTGTTTCATTTTTTTCTTTTTCTTGTTAGGTTTTGTTTCTTTGGTGACATCGATGAGGTAGCGGCGGCGATGGAGTGCTGGAATAAGTTCTCTTTTGCCTTCTCCTACCTCGACGATGTCTGGGATGGCATTGACATAGGACTTGTGAGAATTTGTGTTGCCATATTTGTTGGCTCTCTTCGGATATTGGCAGCAAATGGTGTGTCTATCAAGGATAGCAATTGGCTGGCTTTTGGTGAGACGGTGTTTGTTCTATGACATGGTATGACTTCTTCTACTCTCTAGACCGGTGGTGATGGATTTGCAAGCATGCATGTATTGTATGGGATGATGCTGCGACCGATGTTTGTTCATCGAGTTCTGGATCTCGTTTCAAGGACGAGTGGTTGTTGCGGTTTTTGAAGCCCGATATGGCAAGGGTGTTTGAAGGTGCCCTTAATAACCGGCGAGTGACGTACAATCACGGAAGAAGAAGGCTAGTATGATTTTCAATGTAATTTTTAATTTTTTCATTGGTCATTCTGCGCCCAGTTATCTTTCCATTGTACTGGCTACTTTTTTTTTCCTAAATCCCTGAAATCAGTACCCTCACCTCTCATCTCGGTCGTTAACACCATTGAGGTTGTTTGCGGCCATGGCGTGGGGCGAGACTGGGATCGTTCAGTCAGCCACATCTGATAGTTTAAAAGTCTGCACAAAACACGAACCAGCCCAAGCTGCCTCCTCCGGCGAAAGTCCGACTTGTTGTTTCTCATTTGCTTTAATCGATTCCAAAATAGCAGGCAGGAAATCATTTGCTTCTCTTCAGGTGGATTTGGTCCAGAAAAGCAGAGTTGAGATGTCTCCACCTTCAGAAATCATGGCCATGCACCGAAACGAGCAGCACCTTCACCTGAAAAATTGAAAGACAATGGGCCATCACTGGTCCATAAGGCCAGAGAATTCCCACGATGTGTAGTACAACCAATTTGTAGACTTGCCGTCACTGTCAACTGTACTGGCAAGTAAAGCCAAGGCCTATATTGTGGAGTTATGGTGTATTTAGTTATTTGTCCCTTCACTTTTTGCAATGCTCCAACGTTGTAAAACATCCTATTATGACAGTCAGTTACAAAATCATGTAAGTTTAGCAAGGATTGTATCTACAAATGCAGAATTATACTGTATTCCTGATTATAACAGACAAATATATATATATACATTTTTGCCAAAAGAAGGAAGAAACTAAATAAAATAAGTTGAAGGATTGCGTTTAAGTGAACCTTTTTTTTACGAAAAACTTTCAATCTATTCATCTCCAATCATGGCAGTACAACGAACACCAGAAATAAAAATTACATCCAGATCCGTCGACCACCTAGCGACGACTACAAGCACTGAAGCGGTAGAAGGCGCACCGCATCACCCTCCATCGCCGAGTCGGGCACAACTTGTTGTAGTAGACAGTCGGAAGTCGTCGTGCTAAGGCCCCATAGGACCAAGCACTGTAATGCAAGAACCGCCACCGATGAAGAATAACGTAGGTTGGGAGGATTCAACCCGAAGACACCCGGAGACACACCTCCACACAACGATGCTAGATGCACCGCCGGAACGGGGGCTAGGCAGGGAGACCTTTATTCCATCTTCAGGGAGCCGCCGCCGTCTAGCCTTCCTGAGCATGACACAAACCCTAACAAGGCAGGAAAAAATGACTGAAAACGGAACCCTCCCGCCTGCCCTTGGCAGGATCCACCGGAGACGAGGTGGACCTGCGTCGGCGCCAGCGAGAAGCAAAAACCCTAGCTTTCTTTCTTAAAGGAGGAGGAGCGACTTGGCGGCGTTTAAGTGAACTTATTGATCGGTCAGTGCCCAGCATCACATTGCGCAATCTCCAATTTCAGCAGAACTGCAAACTCTCTAGCAGGCTAACATTCTACTCCCTTCGTCTCATAATATATGGCGTTTTTCGTCTTATGGGACGGAGGGAGTGGCAGCCTTGGACAGTTAACTACTCTCTCGCTCGCTGATGCCCCCTAATGATTACCGGAGAAGTCCGTCGCCGTTGCGCCTCCGTCGTACTCGTGCGTGGCTTCGCGTCGATCCGTTCCCACCACAGACAGGTCGTCCGGAGGAGTCTTTTTTTTTTCTTCTCTGCGCACGGTGGATCGACGGAAATTCTCCGCGACGGCCCAAACCAAGCACGTGGGCTCGGCAGCCCAAGCGAACGAACCACCACTCACGACGGGTTGAGCTTGGGCTGGGCCCAGCACGTCTCACTCCTTCCTTGCGCAGTGAGCTCCTTCCACGCCGCCTGCCCTGTTCGTGGCCGCCGGCAGCGCTCCCTCGCTGCCCCCCGTCCAGGACCACCATTCGCCGCCCGCGCAGGCCCGCTCTCTCCTGTCCCCGCCTCCGCTCACTCCCGCTCGCCCACCCCCGTGCACCATCCGCCCCAGACGTCGCCGGCAGGCTGCAGCTCCGCCGCCTGAGCTCCAGCCAAGCGCTCCACCCCTCGCCATCGACCACCTGCGGCCATCGGTGGCTGCCCTCTCTCCTTGCCAAAGTTCTGTAAGCTGTGCCGTTCCATCCTTAGTGATCCAAACAAGCCACTGGCACAGGGGAAAGATTGTTGTGAAGATCATTTCTTGCCTGTGCTTCAACTTTATATTGCACTGTTGAGTGTTGATGATAATTGTTACTACTTAATTGGCATGTTAATTGGGAGTAATTTGCAGTTTCTTGGTAATCACTGTTTCACCTGCTTTCTACTCCCTCTGTAAACTAATATAAGAGTGTTTAGATAAATAAAATAGTGATCTAAACACTCTTATGTTAGTTTACGGAGGAAGTACTTTTGATGGAAACTTGACATCAATCTGTGTGGTCACACTTTTCTGAGGGCGTATCTCATGCGATGCACAAGTCTATTTTTTTTATACCTAATGTGTGAAGGGTTCATCTTCATAGTACGCTGATCAACTCGAAAATTATATTGAAAAAAGAAAAAAACTTGGTTGGGTGTTAATTAGCTACGTACAATATGGTTATGTATAGCTAAACCAACATTTATTAATGGGGTCCTTATTGTTAAACAGCATGTAAACAAGCGCTCAGCCAGTGGCCGGCCGGACCAGTTCGACCTCGCACGCAGGTGCACTGTGACGCACTGAAGAGCGGCTTCTCCTCGGGCGCCTTCTGCGCGGCGGCGCTGGTGAGCATGTACGCCAGGTGCGGCCGCGTGGGGGACGCCCGCAGGGTGTTCGGCGGAATCACATGCCCAGGCACGGTGTGCTGGGCGAGCATGATCTCTGGGTACCACCGAGCTGGAAGATACCAGGAAGCACTGTCTTTGTTCTCGAGGATGGTGAAGATGGGATCATCTCCGGACCAAGTGACCTGTGTCACCGTCATTTCCACTCTTGCGAACTTGCGTAGGCTGGATGATGCGAGGGCCTTGCTCAAGAGGATGCCGGCGCCGAGCACGGTTGCCTGGAACGCTGTCATCTCCAGTTATGCGCAGCAGAGTTGGATCGAGCATGAGGTCTTTGTATAGTGTAAGTATATGAAAAGGCAGTGTTCTTGGTGCATGTGCGTACTTGAATTCACATTGCCTGGGAAGACAGGTGCAGTGTGTCACAATCAAGAATTGCATGGACGCAAGCTTGCTTGTTGCTAATGCAACATTGGACATGCACTCCAAATTTGGAGCTATGGATGATGCGAAAACATTATTCAATCTGATTCCTTACAAGGATAGTGTATCTTGGAATTCCCTTATAGTTGGACTTGCACATAATGGAGAAGAGGAAGAAGCAATTTGTATGCTCAGGTTGATGAATGCGGATGGTATAACACCAGATGAGGTGTCTTTTGCTACTGTGGTTAATGCATGTTCCAATATTCGAGCTACTGAGAGGGTGTTTGTTTTCAGGGACTTATTGGTTTAGGGACTTAAAAAAGTCCCTATAAGTCCCACCTAAACCAAACACAAGGGACTTATTGGGACTTATTGTGGTGATTTGGGACTTATCAAATAAAACTCTCAGGGAGGAGCTTATTGGGACTTCTCCATCGATCCCCCCGCCCCGCACCTTCCCCGCATCGCTTCGCTCCTTCCCCGCCCCGCACCTTCCCCGCATCGCCCTTCTGCTCCAATCGCCGCCGCCGCCCCCAGTACCCAGAGCCGCCTCCGCCATGGCCGCCGACGAGGATGACCGGATCCCCTTCTTGTCTCCGTTCCACACGCATCATCAGGCATCGCAGGGCTCATCCGCCGGGGGAAATCTCGGGAGGGGAATGGGATTCTTGGATCTCAACCACAACGTCGACGACTTCCCGGAGTTGGGCTCGTACCAGCAACTCCTCTTCGACCAGTCCGCCGCCCATGGTCTTCCTCCTACTGGAGCTGCTCGTGGGAGGCCCGTGTCTCAGGGCGGTTGTCACTATTCTGTAATTCGTTTGTATGGAAAATGGTTATGTGAACAAGTGTTTTATGAACTTATAAGTCCCTGTAAACAAACAGGCAGGGACTCGAGACTTATAAGTCGATGTAAACAAACAAGCAGGGACTTATGACTTATAAGTTGGGACTTAAAGAAGTCCTAGGACTTATGAAACAAACAGAGCCTGAGACTGGAAAGCAAATCCACTGCCTAGCAATTAAGTATCGTATCTGCTCAAATCATGCTGTTGGTAGCTCTCTGATTGATTTATATTCAAAGCATGGAGATGTGGAATCTTGTATGAAGGTTTTGGCACAGGTAGATGCAACTAGTATAGTCCCAATAAATGCTCTGATTGCAGGCCTTGTGCAGAACAGTAGACATGATGAAGCTATGCAGTTGTTTCAGCAGGTTCTTAGAGATGGTGTAAACCGCTCCAGCTTTACATTTTCAAGCATTCTGTCAGGTTGTACTGGACTTCTCAGTTCGATTGTTGGCAAACAAGCCCATGGTTACACACTGAAGTCTGGTCTTCTGCATAATGATTCTTCGCTTGGTGTTTCACTGACCCGGATATATTTGAAGTCCAAAATGCCAGAGGATGCCGACAAACTCTTGACAGAGATGCCAGATCACAAAAACCTGCTTGAGTGGACAGCTATCATTTCAGGGTATGCTCAAAATGGTTACAGTTCTCAATCATTGCTATCATTTTGGAGAATCCGCAGTCATGATGTTCACTCAGATGAGGCGACGCTCGCTAGTATTCTCAAAGCTTGTTCTGAGATGACAGCTCTCAACGATGGGAAAGAGATACATGGACTCATCATTAAATCTGGATTTGATTCTTATCAAACTTCAACTAGTGCCCTCATAGACATGTACTCCAAGTGTGGGGATATCACTTCATCCTTTGAAGCCTTCAAACAATTGGAAAACAAGCAGGCCATCATGTTATGGAACTCCATGATTGTTGGATTTGCAAAGAATGGTTATGCTGATGAGGCACTTCAGCTTTTTCAGAAAATGCAGGAGTCACAAATAAAACCTGATGATGCTACATTCCTTGGTGTCCTAATCGCTTGTGCTCATGCTGGATTAATTTCTGTGGGTCGGCATTACTTCGATTATATGAACAAAGTCTGTGGATTAGTACCTAGAGTAGATCATTATGCGTGCTTTATTGATCTCCTTGGGCGAGGTGGTCTTCTTGAAGAGGCTGAAGAAGTTATTAACCAGTTGCCCTTCAGACCTGATGGTGTGATCTGGGCGACATACCTTGCAGCATGCAGAATGCACCAGGATGAAGACGAGGCGACGGCGCGGCGGCGAACGGCTTCGGCCGCCGCCATCTTCATGAAGACGAGGCTCGCCTCCTTTACGAGGCCGAGTACCCGGTCCCACCGGACATGCGGGTGCCCGGGGCGTGGAGGATCAGCGCGGGCGGCGTGCCAGTGCCCCCGATACCCACCGGAGCGGCCCGGCGTGCGGAGATCGCACGCATCCGCTCGAACCTGCCGCGCGCGGCGAGGGAGGGGCCACGGTACGTCCCCGACAGCCCGCTCTGGGAACCCTACTTCCGCCACCGTCACGCCCAACAGCTCGAGGCCACCAACGGCGTCGAGCCCTCGGCAGCTCAACGCCGCCGGCGGCGTCGGTGGTGGGGCGGCCGGGCGACGTTGAGGCCGTCCTCGAGTACATCGAGGGCGGCAACACGCCGCGCCGAGTACCCGCTCCCCTTCCTTCTCACGCCCGGGAAGCTCACGACCCCGACGCGCATGGACACCGGGGTCCTCCTCCTCGTCGGCGGCTCGCCTGCCTCCGCCCGTCAAGCGAAGCCCGTGGCACGCCCGGTCAGCGCGCACCGCAGCTCCGGCGTCCGCGACGGCGCTAACGCCAACGCTAACGCCTCTCCACCCACGGCCGCCGTCCTCGTCGAGCCCAAGCCGGAGCCGGCTTGCCCGCGAGTACGAGGAGGTAGCCAGCGCGGCTTCTCGACGAGGGCGCCATGCGGTGGCGCGGGGCGACTACCTCCGCGACGAGATGGTCGGCAGCGCTGGCCTCGAGGAGATCGCCGCCCATAGCGTGGGCGCGAGGACGAGCACGGCGTCGTGGTCCTCGACAGCGACGACGACGACGACGCCCCTGGACCGCCGTCCAACCTGCCGTGCCAACCGGGGAAGGGATGCAGCAGGGACGGCGGAGGCATAGGCGGGGGCGGCGGCGGCGACGACGACGACGGCGGTGACTACACGCGGTTCTACAGCCTCCTCGGCATGTAGAACCGCTGAATGGCAAGGCGAGGCGGCGCGGGAGGGAGGCGGGGTAGCCAGCGGTAGTTTTTTTTCTTTTTTGTAAAATATGTTTAAGTTTGAACGAACTCGCTGATGTTTGCGTTAAATTTGAGTCGTTTTTGCGCCGTGGTTTTTTGACTAACAGTGGGCGCCATGACGGGGGCATCACAGCCCGGTCTTGCGGTTTAAGCGGTGCGCCCGAGGCGATTTTTGCCCTCCGGGGCCAACGGCTGGAGATGCCCTTATGGTGTGATAATCTTGGTGCCACCTATTTGTCTGCAAACCCAGTATTTCATGCTACAACAAGCACATTGAAATAGATTTCCACTTTGTCAGAGAGAGAGTTGCTAATAAACTCTTGGACATTCGTTTTATTCATTCACGGGATCAAGTGGCAGATGGGTTTACAAAAGCTTTGCCTACAAGGAGTTTTGAAGATTTCAAGCATAATCTCAACTTGATGAAGTTGTGATTAAGGGAGGGTGTCAAACGAGATATGTATGAGGAGATAGACAAGATAGATAACCGCATGGGTAGTTTAAATTCTGTATTCGGTTGTAACTATGCTTCTTATCTCCTATACTTCTTCTCCCTCAAGTTATGTATCTCCAACAGAATTGTATGCGTATCAGGGACTCGCAATCCCCTATATAACACGTACCACGTCCCCCTCGAAGGGTAAGACGTTTCCGCATCGCACACAAACATATGTGGTCATATTAATTAATGAATTTCATTCTGACCACTCTATTTGCTGCAATTGTAGCATCACTGCATCAGAACAGCTCGATGGAATATTTGTTTTATTCTGTTCAAGGGCACTTAATTACCTGTGATGAAACCAGTTTGTACAGGTTCGTTTCTAGTTTATTTTCTCTCAGTGAGCTAATTTTAACTGCGGTTGTAAGTTTCTGAGCACTAAAAATAAGTATGAATCTGCTAGTTGATAGCAAGATGGCTTGAGAAGTTACCACGAGGTCTCAGCCTCGATGTGGGATGCACAGGTAGAGACGGTGAACTCAGTGGACGGTCAGCATGGTGGGACCATGATCGCTCGCCTCTCACTCTTCTCTACGACAAGCACTTAGGCGGTGGCTGCCAACCTGCTGCCCCAGATCTGGCACCCGCCGCGCCAGCGACAACACGCAGTCGCGGTTCTAGTGTAAGCTAAATTTCCTGATTTCCCAGTATCTACCTCTTATTTCTGCTACTGGAATCTTGATTTTTTTGGTTGATAGTTGGCATACTGGGAGGCTCTTTTGCTGGATTAGTATATGACTTTAGCATCAATGATGTCCACGTTAGATGCAGTTAGAGAAGGTTTTTTTTTTTTAGAAAAGGAGGAAGACCTCCGGCCTCTGCATCTGGATGATGCATGCATGCAGTTAGAGAAGGTAAAGAAAAGACTTTTGTTAATTGCTTTGTGGTATTTTTTTTTGATGATGTGTGCTATTTATTTGCGTTTATGCCATTCTTTCTTTGTTAGAACATATTTTACATGTCACATAGCCACATACTATCTTAAAACTGAAGGATGGGGCGTGGAGTACTGTCTCTGGAAGCTTGTGCAGTAATCAGGGATTTGAAAGACTTACTCCACCCCTATGTTTCCAATTATTGGATGACCTTCATCTTCAGGCACTTCCTTATGAGAAGCCATATGAGATAAGGTCACTTCATGTTTGTGTTTTGTACTCCCTCCGTCCCATAATATAAGACGCTTTTTAGCACTAGTGTAGTGTTAAAAAATGTCTTACATTATAGGACGGAGGGAGTAGTTTTTACAACTCTTCCATCTCCATTTGTACTTCGCACATGATGGATATTTTACTCAAGAAAACACTATGGTATAAGGTGATTGAGTCTGCACACATACGGATGAAGTAAACATGCTATTATGAATTCCTGCTAGTAATCTTGTAGACGTTGATATTTTTTTTTTGTGACCATGTATTATGCAGGGTGAGGCTCCAACTTCTGTTGAGATTCCTTTTCCAGAGTTGTTTAGCTTGCAGGCAGGGATTACACCAGGTGGAAGCTCCACCCACCATGACATCCTCTAGGTGCAGTACAAGAGAAACCCGCCTCTGTCAACTGGATTCTGCCTAAGAAACTTAATTCTCTTAAGCAAATAAATGCTGGTACTAACACATCGTTAGCAACACCGACTCAACTACAAAATGATCAGCAAAGATGGTAGCAGTACCTCCAGAAGGCAATGTATTTGAAATCGGTGTGCTGTTGGCTTGATTTTGGCCAAGCACATTTGCAAAGAGACGGGGGCTTGTGAGGTTCAGAGTTAACTGAACTTGAACATCACAGAAATGAAACTCAGACAGGGAAGTAGCTAGCTTGAGTCAGGGAGTTGTACTCCCTCCGTCCGGAATTACTTGTCATCAAAATGGATGAAAATGGATGTATCTAGAACTAAAATACATCTAGATACATCCATTCCAATGACAAGTATTTCCGGACGGAAGGAGTAGGATTCTGGCCACTTTCAGATACGCATATAAGGAACCAGCCAGAACACAGCAGCTAGGGTTTAACCGAATACAAGATAAGATGGGAATCCTAGATAAAGTAGAAAAGTAGACAACAACAGCTAGGGTTGTTTTCACGCAAAAAAGAAAATGAAAAGAAAAAGAAAAAAGAAAACAGCTGGGGTAGTTTTGTCGGAATTCGAACAGCAACCGACGCAGGAGCTAGGACCGTTCGATCTGGAATCAACGTCAACTGCTTCCTCAGCTTGGGGCGAAGCCGTACGATGCGCTGTAGAGCTCGAACTTACTGGATGAAGCGGTTTGCTGATAACTGAAGAAATAGACACTTGCAGGTTTTAGGATTCAGAGATCTTGACAGCGCTGGCCTATAGAGACATGCACACAAGATGTTTTTTTGTTCAAGGAGGAAGGAAGGAACATGCACGCAAGATCTGCTAGACCAATCATGACACATTTCAGACCTGAGACGATGAAACGCCAACCGCACAATCCAAAGGAGGTCGGTGAATTATGTATATGAGCTGGAAGGACATTACAGAGGTGACGAGGAAGAAAAGCCGCACAGAGTATTCGTGCCGAAGAACTATCTGACGTTGATCCTTGTGCTGCATTGTTTTCTGATTCCTGCAAAGATTCAAAGGTTGTTAGTTTCAGTCAGAAGATGCTTAAGTTTTTCTTCGGTAAGGTAACACTACATCCTCCGATTCTTTCTTTATTATAGTAGAATTCATTATGTTCCTCTTTTATTTCATTTTTCTTTCCTTTTGTTGGGTGATACCAACAATCCCATTGCTCCATTCCTGGTTAGAATAAAATTTGTCCCTCTTTAAGTTTTCATTTGTTTCTTTTGGGTGATACCAACCTCAGCAGTGTCTCTTTTCATCTGCTTCATATTGCATATTTCTTCTAATTAATCATCAGGATTATGTCTTTTCATCTGGTTGATTTCAGTCAAGCAGTGTAACTTCACTTTATTTCAGCCGTTGGATAGGCTGCGACCAAACTCGACTGTAGAAAAATATATCCAGCCAACCGAGTCATAAATGCTCCCTAGGAATTTTTAGATTCTCAGAACAAGGGAGTGTACACGCTGCCAACGTAAAAAAAAACAAGTTCCAAACAAGGAGTACTAGGAAACATGGGCGAATACTGGATGAACCGAACTAAAAGAAATGTGATGGAAATAGGGAAAACGGGGCGAAAACAACGCCGACACTTTTTTTTCTTTTTTTTTCGAAAAGGGGGGGCTCCCCGGCCTCTGCATCAAGAGTGATGCATACGACCATCTTATTAACCAAATAACAAAATGTGCCAACAATGTTCCAAAGTCTCCAACTGAAACAAAGAAAAGGCAGCTCACACAAAGCCTAAAAGGCTAGATACACAAACTAGCCAGAAAAAGACGCCACAACCGGCTGGCTAAAAATAGATAGGTAAACTAATTGCCTATCCTATTACATGACCGCCATCCAAACCGGTTAAAGATATTCCGAGTTACCATCTCCCAACGGATAGATCCAGTAACCAAATGCTCCCTGGCCTCCATCGGAGTGAGTAGCGACCACGAACGGATCACTACCGTAGCTCGGAAAATAACCTGCTAAAAATGAATCCGTGATGTTCTGTTAAAAACCAAATCATTTCTGCAATTCCAGATAGTCCATAGCAAAGCGCAAACTCCAACCCGAATATGTCTTGCTAAGTCAGGCTCAATCCCATTAAGCCAGGTCCCAAATAATGCGTTGATAGAAGTCGGTGGAATAATATTAAAAGCAATGTGGACCGTCCGCCAAAGGACTTTGGCCAACGGGCAATCAAAAAAGAGGTGCTTAATCGTCTCATCCCGATCACAGAAACTACACCTAGTAGGTCCTGTCCAATTATGCTTTATCAGGTTGTCCTTTGTTAAAATTACTTGTTTATGGACAAACCACATAAACACTTTTATTTTCAAAGGAATTTTGACATCCCAGACATTCTTGGAAGTTGGAATGGAGTTCGAATTAATAACATCAATATACATTGATTTAACTGTAAATACTCCAGACCTAGTCAACTTCCAGCGTAATTCATCGGGTTGGTCAGAAAGTTGAACCTTCATCAGTCTCCTAACTAGATGGAGCCATACTTCTCAACGATTGCCCGCTAGCGACCGTCTAAGCTGAATATTAAGGGGGATAGATTGAAATACCGTTGCAACGAACACCTCACGTCGTTGAGCAATACGATATAAAGACGGATATTGAATGTCCAAGGGTGAGTCGCCAAGCCAAGTATCCTCCCAGAAACGTGTACTAGCACCGTTTTCAATAACAAACCTCGTCCTATTAAACATTGATTGTTTGACTTTCATTAGTCCTTTCCAGAAAGGTGAGTCAGTCGGCCTGACTGTGACCTGGGACAATGTTTTAGTCTGGAGGTACTAGCTGCGAAGGATCTGCGCCCACATAGCCTCAGTCCCGGATGAGAGCTTCCACAACCACTTACTAAGAAGGCATCTGTTCTTAACTTCAAGATTCTCAATACCAAGACCCCCTTGGTCTTTCGGTCGACAGATGATATCCCATTTAGCAAGCCGGTATTTTCTTTTAAGTTCATCACCCTGCCAAAAGAAACGCAATCGTTAGAAGTCCAGTCTTTTCCTAACACCAACTGGGACCTCAAAGAACGATAAGAGGAACATAGGCATACTCGTGAGCACCGAATTTATCAAGATTAACCGGCCTCAGTATGACATGAGCTTACCCTTCCAGCAACTCAGTTTCTTCTCAAATCGGTCCTCCATGCACTTCCATTCTCTGTTTGTCAGCCTACGATGGTGTATCAGAATACCAAGGTAGGAGAAGGGTAAATTCCCCAACTCGCACCCAAACAATTGCCTATAAGACTCCTGTTCGTCTTTGGCTCTACCAAAGCAGAACAACTCGCTCTTATGAAAGTTAATCTTTAACCCGGTCAATTGTTCAAATAGGCATAACACCAGCTTCATATTTCTCGCCTTGGCCAAGTCATGCTCCATAAAGATGATTGTATCATCAGCGTATTGAAGGATGGATACACCTCCATCAACAAGATGAGGTACCAAGCCACCCACTTGACCATTCTCCTTAGCCCTTCCTATCAAAATTGCTAGCATATCCACCACAATGTTAAACAGAATAGGGGACATCGGATCTCCTTGTCTGAGGCCTTTATGTGTCTGGAAGTAATGACCTATATCGTCATTCACTTTAATTCCCACACTCCCTTTTTGCGTAAATGATTCGACCAGTCGGCGCCAGGCGTCATCAAAACCTTTCATACACAATGCCTGTTGGAGGAATGGCCACTTGACCTTATCGTACGCTCTTTCGAAATCCACCTTAAAAATTACTCCATCTAATTTTTTGGAGTGGATTTCACGGAGCATTTCATGAAGGACAACCACCCCTTCAAGGATGTTTCTGTCCGGCATGAAAGCAGTTTGGGATTGTTGCACCACAGAATGCGCAATCTGTGTGAGCCTATTAGTCCCGACCTTGGTGAAGATTTTGAAACTAACATTGAGGAGGCAGATCGGCCTGAACTGCTCAATTCTCACAGCATCCGTTTTCTTAGGGAGCAATGTGATAGTTCCAAAATTCAAGTGAAATAATTGAAGCTGTCCAGAGAATAGATCATGAAACATAGGTAGCAAATCCCCCTTAATAATGTGCCAGCACTTTTTATAGAACTCGACCGGGAACCCATCCGGTCCGGGAGCCTTATTGTTTTTCATTTGTGCAATAGCATCAAACACCTCCTTCTCCGAGAACGGGGCAACCAGGATATCATTATCGGCAACAGACAATTGAGGCAAACCCTCAGTCTTGGACTCATCGAGGGACACACAATTATTCTCCGGAGGTCCAAATAACTGCCTATAATACTCGGTAATATATGTTTTAAGATTATCCTGTCCTAAAATAGTGCCCTCATCTTGTTCAAGTTGAAAGATTCGCTTCTTTCTATGCTTATCATTGGCAATTAGGTGAAAGAATTGAGTATTCGCGTCCCCTTGGACCACTTTACGGACCTTAGCTCGCAAAACCCACACTTAGACAAGCGCGGTATTAGCTTTGTCACGCACTATCGTCCCCGATGGGCATCGCCACAGATGTTCGTACCGGCGCGGCGGCACCCGTGTCTCCTTCTTCCGGCAGCTCCGTCCTCTGCACCCTGTCCGCGAGGGTCTCCATCCGCATGTGCGACAGGAGCAGCCAGACGTAGGAGAGGTACTCCCCGCCCTTTCCTAGGTTCTTGGCATGCAAGTGCCCTCTGCATCTGCCGGCGGAGAAGCAGAGCATCTCCACCCACACGCCCTGCATCACCCTCCACATCTTCTTGTCCTCCAGACCCACGAGTGACCTGGTGAGTTCCCAGGCCTCGAGAACGATGCCTGGACATTTTGTGCCATTCTGCGCCTGGTTGATTAACCTCTTTATCATCTATCTGTCTTCCAGCGGGGTCTTGTCATCTTCATTATCGAGCATTTGCTTGAGCTCGTGGCAGGTTGTGTGGAACAGACTGCTCCTGGTGCCGGTCATGAGCATCTCCGGGTTCACGAACATGAGGTACATCATGTAGTTGGAGATCTCCCTGCTGCAGCGACAGTGAGGAGACGTGTCTTCCCCCTTGACTGCAGCGCCCCTGTGGTACAAGCACAGCTCGGTGGTGAGGTGCCACAGGAGGACGCTCTCATCAAATGGCCTCCTGAGGCTCCACTCCAGGTGCGTGCATTTCTCACGGAGGAGAGTGCCCTGGCCCCGCCTGTCGTTGAAGGCCCTGTAAGTGGCGGTGTCCTTGATGTAGCGTCTCCACCCTTGTTTGACATGGGCATGGACGATCTTGGTGATGGCGCGGGATGACGATGAATTGCATGACTCCATGCACCATAGCTTGTCGAGGTAGTCCTTGCAAACCAGCATGGTGGCAAGCTTCCTCAACCTAGGGTGCCTCCTGTTGCGGGCCAAGTACCCAACAAGGTTCTACTGGGATACCTGTTCAGGCCACAGTTGTAAGCCCAAACAGTGCACGTACTAATGGAGAAACAGTATCACTAGCCCGTTGGTCATGAGGAACTACAACGCAGCAGTGCAGCACAACATGGTGTAGGTGACCCTGACATCGGTGCCGTTCTGGGCTGCTCTGTCGCTATTGTGGAAGACTCCGTTGGCCGCGAACGACAGGTACACGGTCACCGATCGTAGGCGGCCACCTAGATTGAAGCCGGAGAAGCGATCATTAGAGAGATCAGTAACAAAATCGCTCCATATCTGTGCCACATTGTACACTTGTTTCATGGTGTAGAGCCGGTCGAACGTTTTGGAGAGACCAGACTGAACCAGCCCATGCACTTCGTCTTGCTTGTTCCGCATGTACTTGAGGTTCTCCAGCCGGACGATGTACGGGTATGCCAGGTCTTCGAATAGATGGTAGGGCTCTTTGATGGCTTTGTTGTTGCCAGATGTGCTTGTTTTCTTCCAGTGTTTTAGGTGTAAAACACGCTTGGTTGCTTTGTCAACGTATTCGTCGAGCGAAATGTGCCGCCATGATCTTCGTTTGTGCTGGAGCTGCCGACGATGCTGTTGATGCTGGCGTTCTTGAGAGCCCATGGCTTATCCAAACACCTGATTATGCCACAGATGAAGAAGATAATTGCAGTTTGCAGCAGCTTCTTGTCCCCTGGCCATGACTTGCAAAAGACGTAGATGGCTACGGCGACCTGACAAAGTGATGGATGGATGAGCAGGCCGAGCATACATAGATCTAACGACTTTTTGTTTGTTTGTTTGTTTGCAAATATAGATCTAACGACTTTTTGTTTGTTTGTTTGCAAAATATAGATCTAATGACTTTTTGTTTGTTTGCAAAATATAGATCTAACGGGCTTGAGTCAAGAAGAAAAAGAAAAGTCTAGTAGCTCGAGTGCAATTAATGTAGATCACCAATTCACGACATCATCATCGTGGTTCAACTCAACCAACTGGTAAAGTATAGTTGACATTCGAAAGAGGCAGGTCTCAACAAATTTGGAGAAAAGATCAGGTGTAAACTGTAAATACAATGAAAGTGCACAACATTTTGGAAGCAGAAATAGTTCCAACAGGCAAATCAAAGGTTTATAAACAGAATTAATTCAAAATGTGGTGGATCATTGATTGGCAAGAACCTGAGGCACTGCAGTGAGGACGTGCCGCCTCCACAACTCGTTGTCCTCTATGTTGTAGGCAGTGATGCCGTCCTGGCCACCGAGGTGGACCAGCAGCACCGGCGTCCACAGCGCCTCCAGGCTAGAGCTGCCACGGCACGTGGACGTCCACTCTTGCTTCCTGTGGCTGTTGAAGAGGGTGGCAAGGGCGTAGATGGCCAATGCATCGCTGCCCAGGTAGGCGAGTGCTACCTCTTGAGCACTGCGTTGGATTTCCTTGAAGAGGAAAGGTGATGCAGCACAGTAGCGTAAGTATTTTCCTCGGTTTTTAATAACCAAGGTATCAATCCAGTAGGAGGCTACGCGCGAGTCCCTCGTACCTACACAAAGCAAATAACTCCTTGCAATCAACGCGATTAGGGGTTGTCAATCCCTTCACGGTCACTTACGAGAGTGAGATCTGATAGAGATGACAGATAATATTTTTGGTATTTTTATGATAAAGATGCAAAGTAAAATAAAAAAAAGTAAAAAAGCAAAGACAATAATAAAGCGTAGGAAGATTGATATGACGAAGATAGACCCGGGGGCCATAGATTTCACTAGTGGCTTCTCTCAAGAGCATAAGTATTCTACGATGGGTGAACGAATTACTGTTGAGCAATTGACAGAATTGAGCATAGTTATGAGAATATTTAGGTATGATCATGTATATAGGCATCACGTCCGAGACAAGTAGACCGACTCCTGCCTGCATCTACTACTATTACTTCACTCATCGACCGCTATCCAGCATGCATCTAGAGTATTAAGTTCAAGAAAACAGAGTAACACCTTAAGCAAGATGACATGATGTAGAGGGATAAATTCATGCAATATGATAAAAACCCCATCTTGTTATCCTCGATGGCAACAATACAATACATGCCTTGCTGCCCCTACTGTCACTGGGAAAGGACACCGCAAGATTGAACCCAAAGCTAAGCACTTCTCCCATTGCAAGAAAAACAAATCTAGTAGGCCAAACCAAACTGATAATTCGAAAAGACTTGCAAAGATAACCAATCATACATAAAAGAATTCAGAGAAGATTCAAATATTGTTCATAGATAATCTTGATCATAAACCCACAATTCATTGGTCTCAACAAACACACCGCAAAAAGAAGATTACATCGAATAGATCTCCACGAGAGAGGGGGAGAACATTGTATTGAGATCCAAAAAGAAAGAAGAAGCCATCTAGCTACTAACTATGGACCCGAAGGTCTGAAGTAAACTACTCACACTTCATCGGAGGGGCTACGGTGATGATGTAGAAGCCCTCCGTGGTGGATGCCCCTCGTGAAGCTCCTAACAGGCTCCAAGATGGGATCTCGTGGATCTGAGAAGGTTGCGGCGGTGGAATTAGGTTTTTGGCTCCGTATATGATCGTTTGGGGGTACGTAGGTATATATAGGAGGAAGAAGTACGTCGGTGGAGCAACGTGGGGCCCACGAGGGTGGAGGGCGCGCCTGGGGGGAGGGCGCGCCCCCCTACCTCGTGCCCTCCTCCTTCCTTTCTTGACGTATGGTACAAGTCTCCTGAATCATATTCGGTGAGAAAATCACGTTCCCGAAAGTTTCATTCCGTTTGGACTCCGTTTGATATTCTGTTTCTTCGAAACTCTGAAATAGGCAAAAAAACAGCAATTTTGGGCTGGGCCTCCGGTTAATAGGTTAGTCCCAAAAATAATATAAAAGTGAAAAATAAAGCCCAATATTGTCTAAAACAGTAGATAATATAGCATGGAGCAATCAAAAATTATAGATACGTTGGAGACGTATCAGCGAGCCAGATGAAGAACCTGAGTTCTACCCCAAACGACGCACGCACCAATGAAGAAACATTATCACTAGCCCGTTAGGACTCGACATTGCCCATCCAAAATTGTGCGTTGACTAGGTGGGTCTACCTTGTAAGCTGATAATTCCACAACAGAGAAGACTTACTGACAGGTGGGTCCAAGGGCATTTTAGACAAACTATGCAGTCACGGGCGTTGATTAGAGGGTTACGTTCGAGAGTGGCATTTTTATGATGCACCTAATGGAGCGATGATAAAATTGTTGAGTGGAAATCCTCAGTGGCAAAAAAATTCAAAATATTGAAAAAAAATTGGTATGTGGTCATTTTCTTAAAAGGTGTGACCACTTTTTCATCATCTATTTTTTTTAAAGTGAGAGCACTTTTCAAAATAAATGAATAATTTTGAAAAATGTGGAAACTTTAAAATTACATTAACATTTTTTAAATTACTTGAGCACATTTTTTCCATTATATGATAACAATATATTTTGTAAAAAAATCCTTTGCCTCATGGCAGATGCCCCTTGGTTGGGTCTTTTATTGTAAAAATATTTGTTAAGAATTTTTCAATTTTTCATTTTTCAAAATGTAACTAATTTTAAATTTAATATGGAATTTTCAAATGTTCACAAATGAACAAAATGTTTTGACAGTTTACACGAATTTTAAGAAATATTTGTGAAATTTATAATAATGTTCAAAAATAAGATATTAATCTATACCCCTACTAATAAAGTATGGAGTGTTTATGCCCATCTGTCGTCATACATTTATTTTTTACAAAAAGCCCCTGAATTTTCCTTTAAGTAACCCACGATCCAACATTGAGTGCCCTTCCTCTGTTCGGCTTCGGCCCAACTGTTCTAGCCGTTATCTTACGCTTCTGGGCGCTGGTTAGTATTCCACATCTGTCCAGCTCACTCTGTTTTTTGCCCATTGAGTTCCCTGGCCTTCTATTATTTACAGAGAATTGGTTAAACACATAATAATGTTATAACTTTGCAACCATAACTCGCACTAAAATAATTTGTATATGTAGTTTGATCAGAAAAGTACTTAGTTTCCAACCGTGCTACTATCTGTTCCTGTTAACCCCATTATGATTCTGTTAGGGCATATCCTTATTTAAGCTAATTAATTGTAATATTGTATTTTGAAAAGTACTAACACACAATATAACTTTTATATGAAGTATTTTAAGAGGGCCTATATGGATTGGAGGGAGTATGAATGATCGGTTTCAATTGACATAGGAGTAATAAAGAAAGAAGAGAATAAAGGTTTGTGATTAGTGGGGATAAAAAAATGAGAGATTCAAAAAAAATATGAAGGAGAGAATCCTTTTATTGAGATTTTTCTCACGACTTGGTGCAAATTCAAAACATTGCTTGAACTTACAAATAATGCCTTGTTATGATTGTTTTTTTGAAAATTAGGCTCTTTTAAGATCAGAATCGCCGTACAAAAGCCGTACCACAATTATTCTTTGTGTAGCATGCTTCTTAATGTATTGCTGATATGAATTTCTGTTAGACCTCAGGGTGCGCCTCTCTACCATGGCCGGACACAGTTCAGATGTTGTTGGGTCATGCTGATGGATATTTCAGTGGACACGTCAATTATCTCTCCCGTTACAATGCACGGGCATATGTGTTAGTGAGTATTAAACTACAAGAATTTATTTATTATGATAATATTGATTAATTTTAGAAAAGATTTTTCTAAATAAGTTATTTTAAATAAATGAAAAACAAAACCTAAATACAAAGAATAATGAAGGAAACAAATTAGAAAAAAGAAATAATAGGAAAAACGGACGCCCTGCCCAGGGGAATATCTGGTACTCCCACCCCTACAGTGCTCCCGGTGCTCCAAAACTCGGTAGCCCATTTTTAAGTGTTTGAAAAATTCTGAAAAAAATCCAGCACATTGACACAACATCAAAGTATGTTGTCAAAAAATATGAAATCAAATTTCAAAACATAGCTTGAGAAACATAAATGAAAAATTCGAGAGTGAATAGTACACAACATAAGTTGGGCTTTAGATTAGTCCCATTATCACATTGATGTTCATTTTGTCATTTTTGTATCTCGAGCAATGTTTTGAATTTTGATTTGAATTTTTTTATCCACATAAATTGATGTTGTGCCAATGTGCTGGATTCTTTTCAGAATATTTGAATGTTTTCAAATGTGCTACCGAGTTTGGAGCACCGGGAGTACCCTAGGGGTACCAGATATTTCCCCCGCCCTGCCCCACTAGGCTTGCTTTTATTTTTCCGATGAGTATGCCCAACTAGGCTTCCTGAAGTGCATTGTGTGCTGCGCATTTGCTGGCTATCTGACGACCCATGCATGAAATAGGATCTGCGCAGGGACACCACCAAATATTTGGAAAGAAAAAAATCACAGTAACATTTCGAAATCAAAGGAATACTTCTTCCAAAGATGACTCTCACTTCCTCAGGTTGTCACAAGTGGCACACTGCTGCCTACTTGTCGCAACTGGGGAGTTTTTCTTTTTTCGTAGATCCGTTTATTCAAAACATTTTATCTCACAAACTGTGCGTCCAAATCTTGAACTGTTTTCACTGTTGGATTCCGCGTCGAGATCTTCAGAATTAGATCCCTTGTTGATAGGTTTTGGCGTACTTTTTTTCACAAAAAAATCAGATGTAAAAATCGAACCGGAAGCACGTTTATTTCCCTTTCCGAAAGCCGTTTCCGAGAGGCAACCGTGCCTCTCGTGGGAGGAAAAAAATAAAACAAGTTTTTCCTTTTGTTTTCGAGAGGCATGGACGCGCCTCTCGCGGAAGCAAAACCGCGCCTCTCACAAAAGAAAAAAAAAGATTTTTTCTGTGCCTCTCGCGGAATCAAAAGCTTGCCTCTCACAGAAGGAAAAAAAAGAAGAGAAAACACGTTTTTTTTCTTTTCCGAGAGCCACGACTGTGCCTCTCACGGAAGCAAAACCGTGCCTTTCATGGAAGAAAAAGGAAAAAATGTGTTCTTTTTTTGTTTTCGAGAGGCACGGCCGTGCCTCTCTTGGAAGGGAAAAAAAGAAAACATATTTTTCACGCATTTTTTTGAGAAGCTAAGAAAGACCGGTGATAACCGACAAGCCAAAAAAACCCAGAAAAAATTGATCTAAAATGCTGAAAACACGTACGGAAAAATAATAAAAACAAAATCCAAAGGGAGCGCCCGGACCGCGACACATGGCGGCGTGGCGTGCTCTCAGCCCTCCCCAAATGATCATTGGGAGGCTCCCGAAGGAGCGCTCCTCTATTGGTTGCTCTCGTAATGTTTGGAGGTACTTTTATTCAGCGCGACGTAAATGGAGCCAACAATCATGCAAGCCCAACCAGGACCAATGGCGGCCCACACACAAAATTTATTTGACAAAAGGCTCTGACTGAAACTGAGAAAAGGCTTAAACCTAGTCCGTCTTTGAATTAATAAAGCGAATAAATTTAGCTAACGAACCTGATATTCATCACAAAACTATGCCATGCTTACTGTGAGGTATCCATTGGTCTCGCCTACAGACAAAGTGGGTTGACCCAATAAATGTGTTAGCCAGCGGTTTTAGGAAGCTTCCAAGGGTGGTTCGTGGAACCTTCCACCGGATTTTGGAAGGTTCCAACCAAGGTAGTCAGAGTCGGGATTTGGAGTCGGATCGATTTTCCTTAGACAGAATCGAGTCGTAAGATCGAGTCGTGGAATCGAGAATTCTACTAGATTTATTCAAATTAAATATTTTGTACGCACACAAGAAACTTATATTTTCCACATGAGTTTCTTTTATTGTCTTCTTGTGTGTTTTTCTTTATGGGTTTTCATATGTTTTTCTTTATCGGGTTTTCTTTTGTATTTCTTCTTCTTCCATTTGGTTTTTCTTTTTCATCTTTCAAAATATATGTTGATATTTTTACGTTTAACATTTTCATATACTTGTCTAACATTTTAGATACATGTTGAATATTTTAAGATACATGTTCTATTTTTATCCGAATAAATGTTGAAAATTTGTAAAATGCACATTAGATATTCTTTAAATAAGCAGAATATTGCATAAAATTTGCATGAACAAAATTTAAATGTCATGAAGCATATTTTTAATTGCATGAACAATGTGAAGAATAGACTTCTCAGCAGCGCGAACATTCTTTTTTACAAATTCCATGATTTTTAAATATTTTCTTGATCTTTTTCATCTTTCTGCTTGCTCGTGCTCGGTTCAGGACAACGCGGCCGCATACTCTAAGCCGCCTGGATTTGCAGCCAGAAGAGTTAGAATGGGAACATTGCATGGTATCAAGCAAACCAGACTGCAGCATTGTCCTGAAGGCAGCCTTTGTTCAAGACGATAGCTGCCGGGAGAAATATCAAGTGGGGATAATTGGTTCTTTATTGCTCGCCCCATCTTGATCTGACCAGGAGGTACTCCAGTAGGCATTATGAGTCATTCACATGACTTGGATCCTAAAAAATTAGGAGAGACAACATGCATGTATCTCTGGAGATAAGATCCTACCTGATTAGCAAGATATACTTGCAGATCGGGTTCCCCTGCTCATCCGCCGCTGGAGAGACCCCTCACTGACTCAGGTGACACTTGCCTGGACGTATTGCCCTGCAGTTCCAGGTTCTTTTTTAACCTGTTATTACCAATGAGTTTATACAGTAATAAAACACTGTCAGAGATACTCCATACTTTCGGAACACTAGATACGTACGGGAGTAATTACTTAGCAGATGTTTTCCGACAAGAACCAGACAACTCGCAGTGTTTGGCTTCAGTTCCACAAGCCTGAACATTCCACAATGCTGCACGGCACGCCTTTGTCTGCCGAGGAGGCAGCGCATCGTATCGAAGAGATCATCATTAGCGAATGTGTCACGAGTACCGGCACTAACAAACAAGAGCAGTAGAGATCTATAGTTTTATCAATTAGCACCGTCCACGCGCACTAAGTAAATAAGAAACATGCTAAGAGACCATCGGCCACTAATCGTCATGGATGTATGCCTTGAGCAAGCAAGCTCAGTTTCTTTCTTTCCTTTTTGCCGCGTTTACTTGCTAATCGCCGCAGGTCATCTCCATCACAAAAGCACTGATCGCTGCAGGACGTAGCCATCACAGAAGTTGATCTCAACATGTGAACCCACTTAATTAGCTAAAGGCATGGCATCACGATCAATGATCAGTTCATTAACTGTTGCTGGCTTCTTGGAAACCAACCACCACCACCCAATGGTGTTTAAACATGTAACTGTAAGATGATTATTGGAAGAAGAAAGCCATCCATCAACACCACACCAAAAAAAAAAAGACATGATTCATGGTGGGTTTTGATGCATCACTGGTTGTCTTTCTGTGCCTTCAGTTCACAAATAATCACTCATGTGTGAAGACAACAAGTTGCGTTGCAACATGTTTGCCTCAAACATCCTTTTCTCTGCAGATTTGTGTCACAATTAGACTGACAGGTGCACATACGCCTTGCACACATTATATTATCATCAGCTATGGTACATATATAAGTAGTTATCATCAAGATCAAAGTAGTATAGTACTCCCTCCGTCCCAAAATAAATGACTTGACTTTGTACTAGCTTTGTACTAAAGCTAGTACAAAGTCGAGTCACTTAGTTTGGGACGGAGGGAGTAGTTAGCAAGCTAACAAGAAATTGCTAATTAGAATTTGGAAGTAATTAGCATGTGTGTCTAGATTGTGTGACCCATCACTAGCAGATAGCTTAGCTCCTAGCTAGCTAGCTAGTGATTTGGTTAGACACTCCTAATTTGTTCCTTAGTCACCTAATCTGTCCGGTAAGCGTGATATTTGACGCGTGTCACGGCCAAATCTATTTCTTAATCTGCAGCGAATCATCGAGCAGATTAAAGGGGATTGGTCATCATGGGTTGATTGTCTATATGCTTGGACTGATGCTTACATTCATGTGCGATTTGATCTGCTTGGTTATTATTTTCTCTTCTTTTCGGTGGTCATGTAAGTTGAAAATAAGGTGGTGAGATCGGTCGATGCGTGCCTGGCCAATTGACAGCGACACCCCAGGAAGATTATGTTGTACCGCCATCAGATTAGTTTGTTAAGCAATATGGAGTCCAATGTGTTAATTAATGTGGAAGTTATTTAGCCGTGCTTTTTCTGGCTTGAACAATCTATCGTGTTTTTCGCAACAGAAATTTAAGTGAAAACTGAGCTGTTTCCTGCAAAATTGTTGTCCAATTGATGTCATATCTCTCACATAGTCAAATGGATACATGATCTCTCTGATTAGTATTGTCTTACGTCCATTAATCTTTTGACTTTTGAAACCGAGGGTACCGTTCGAACAAGAAAACAAAATTTACTACTTACCACTTCACCACCAGTGGTATAATATATTGTATTAAGGGGCGGTCATGTGAGTGGTATGTACTGTTCGGTATGGCTAACATAAACATCGATCGTTGAGGTGGATGCCACTTAAGTTAAGCTAGTGCAATCATCAGTGGTTAAACAGTAGTGTTAATTTACTCTTGCAAAAGTGCTTGTGCTACTACGCCGTTGCTACTTGCTGCCGCACCAAGTGACCACAATAAGTAGCGCTACTAATTTACTTGTGTAGCGCGCGATTAGCTGTCGACAAACGATTGCTAGCTTGTAGCCCGGCATGGGCGGCGGCGGGGCGCTTTCTCCTTCTCGCGAGGCGGGATCGCCGTGGGGCGATCTATCCTGGCCGGAACGCGGCGTTGCGCGGGGAGCGGCGACGCAGGGCTGCCACGATGGCGGGCTTGGAGGGCTGCACGAGGCGGGCTGCGTGCTGGTGATGGTTACGGCGGCCGGTGGTCGATCTGCCGGATTTGGACGACGCGGAGGCGGTGGCACCTGTGCTAGGCAGAGTTCGGCGAGATCCCCTTCGGGCTGGCATCCGTGGTGCATGCGGTTTTGCTGGTTGCTCGCCGGATTCGTCTTGCTGCTTGCTCTCGGCCTTGGATCGGCGCCGAGGCAGGTCGGGGAGGCATCCCCGGGGTGCTCGAGATGTGCTATTGGTGGCTGTGCTAGATGTGCAGCTACTGACGGCAGTGGAGTCCGACGGCCCTTCTCCATGGAGGCGGGACATGGCGGTGGTGGTCATCTCCTCCGTCGGAGGTGGTCGGCCTGAGGATGGGTGGTCGGATCTCCAGATCCGTCATCTAGTCGCGGCTACGGGTCGGGGAAACATGATTGCCGGTGAAAACCGAGCCGACGGCAGGCGATGGTGGCGTCCTCGCCGTTACCTTGATGGAGGCATCGTCGTATAACTATTGTCGACCCACTCGTGCTGCTCCGGGGGAAACCCTAGGATCTGGTGTTCCAGATCGGACGATGGCGACACTGTGGTGTCGTTTCTCTCTTGGGAGCATCGTTTGTGGAGCAGCGCTGGTAGTCAGAGGCAGGAGGTGGAGCGGCTTAGTCTTGCACGGAGCTTCGGTGGAGATGTCAAGTCATGCCTGACCGACAGGTGCTACGCTTTGTCATGCCTGGTCGGCAGGTGCTACGCACGACAAATCTTCCAAGGACTTCAAGCTGTGTCGGCTGCTGGTACATGGCAGCATTGCGTTGAGGTGTATCAGTGGTGACCGCGACGTGCTCAGCTGTTTGCGCGCAGGGAGGAGGTGTCGTTGGGCGCCGTGGTGGCGTCGACGATAGCTTGACCGAGCAAGGTTGATGCATCAAGACAGTTACGAAGATGGAGCGGTGGCGATTGGCGGCGGGCCTCGAGAGCACGCCGACCGATGTGTGCCCTGCACCCGGCAAGTGGCTAGGTTGGGGTCTCAGGTCTTAAGGCATCTCTAGCCATTGGCCCCCCCAGGACGCATATAAATCGCCCTCTGGGGGTGAGCCGGCGATACACTCGGCGCTGGGGGCGGTTTTGCGCCCAGTCGTCGCCCCTAGGCGCCGAAATTGGCCCACTTTGCAGCCCAATTTCGGCGAATAAACGGCCCATATGGACGAGAATAGGCCCATATTCGGCGTGGTTTCGCCGTGTCTCGACGTTCAATTATCAACACAATTATTTCTTATCACATATTTCATCACAGAAAAATCAAATACTTCAACAAAATACTACAACAACAAATAGTTCAATACAAATTATATAGTTCAACAAATAAAAACTCGTATTTCATCACGCGGCATCCCCCTTGAGCCTCCATAGGTTCTCAATCAGATCTTTCTGCAGTTGATGATGCACCTGTGGGTCTCGGATCTCCTGACGCATACTGAGATAGGCAGTCCAAGTTGCCGGTAGCTGGTGATCAACTTCGGCTAGAGGACCCTGCCTGTAGTATGGTTTAGTGTCAAACACTGGGTCTTCTTGCTCGCTCTCGATGATCATGTTATGCAAGATGACACAGCAAGTCATGATCTCCCACATTTGATCTTTCGACCAGGTCTGAGCGGGGTACCGAACAACAGCGAATCGAGATTGGAGCACACCAAATGCCCGCTCGACATCCTTCCTGCAAGCCTCCTGAAGCTTCGCAAACCAGGCGTTCTTGCCTCCTACCACAGGGTTTGAGATCGTCTTCACAAATGTCGACCATCTCGGATAGATGCCGTCAGCTAGATAGTACCCTTGTTGTATTGGTGCCCATTGCTCGAAGTTCACGGAGGAGAATGACCCTCAACGAGCTTGGCAAAACAGGAGAGCACTGCAGCACGTTGATGTCATTGTGAGTTCTGGCATACCAAAGAAGGAGTGCCAAATCCAGAGGTCTGTGTGGCTACCGCCTCAAGCACCACACTGCAACTGCCTTTGGCGCCTTTGTACATCCCTGCCAACCAAATGGGCAGTTCTTCCATTTCAATGCATGCAATCGATGCTTCCAAGCATCCCGGAAATCCTCTTGCTGCATTCAGGCTAGGATCCGGCGGTGTCTTCCGCATTGGGTGTTCTCAAGTATTGTGGCCCAAACACTGCCACCACTGCCCGACGAACTTGTAGAAACACTCTATGCTGGTGGACTCGCCATGCGCCCATAGTCGTCGAGTGAATCACTGGGAGCTCCATATGCAAGCATCCTCATCGCTGTCGTGCACTTCGGATGGAGGTGAATCCAAGAGCGCCAGATGCAATCCATCTTGCACTTGAAGTAGTTGTCGAACTCTGGATGGAATTCACAATCTGAGGAAGAGCTTTCGGCTCATCCGATAACGGCGCCGAAATGTTCTCTCGCCATGAAGTGGAGCATCGGCGAAGTAGTCGGAGTAGAGTATGCGTAGCCTTGCGAGCGATGCGGTTCTTTGCTTTCACCGCCCGGCGCCGAGCCACCTCGACGCGGCTTTTCATTGCTCGCCAAAGAGGTGGCGAGGGCGGCGAGCACCATCGATGCTCTTCTTCACGGGCGTCGGCGCGGCTTCCTCCTCCGGCAGCAGCGGCGAGCTCTTCCTCCTCATCCGAGTCCATCGCCGAGACAGTCAAACGCCGAACATCTTGCGCTCGGTGGGCGTGTACCGCCGTTAAACCGCGCCTCATGCCGGAACGGCGGCGGAACCGCCAGCTGCTGCGGGAGGGCTGCTGCGGCGGCGCCGCTATTTTCCGGCGGGAATGGCTATCTAGCGGAGTAGGCCGGCGGCCGTCGCCGGATATAGCTAGTGGTGGCGCTGGGGTGCGAGGCGAGTCGGGGAAGAAAACCTTGACTTTTCCCTGCCGGTGTGGGCAGGCGTGCTTTTCCCTAGCGCCGAGCCCTAACGGCTCCCGATCGCGGGTTCGCCTGTGACCGCCAGCGGAAAAAGGTCCGAACCGCGATTTTCGGCGTCACAGGGTGCGATTGGCGTTTTTGGCGCGGCGCCGAAAAAAAGTGGCCTGGGGGCCTGTTGAAGTGCGTTGGAGATGCCCTTAGATGTTAGGCTTGGCTGCGATGTCTGTTTGGTATTAGGCCCGAGCTATCTGCGCCTTCATCAATCGGATAGGTGTAGCGACAGTTTGTTGCTTAGACGGCGGCTTTAGTCTTACTGTTGTATAACTTTGTAAGGTCTTGTGAGAATAATTAATAAAGTGGCCGTATGCATCGCCCAGATGCAGGGGCCGGGGGTCATCCTCCTTTTCTAAAAAAAAAGTTGGTGTTTCAGTGATGGATATATATCTGCTCATTGTCTAAGTGCATACGTACAACACTAATAGTAATTAATTAAGCTGAAATATGAGAGGTAAGCTCTCAGCTCGCTTGTTGAGCTGTTCTCCCGGGAACAAAGATGTACGTCTCCTCTTAAGCTCTGCTTGGATTATCGTTTTGCTTGGAAACGCCCCTGTAAAAAATATACAGCTTGACCCATCGTTTTGGCTCCAACCTTAGGCTATGTTTGGAATGTCGTTTCGTTTTCAGATACGGGTGTAAAAAATACAGACCTCGGGCGGTCGTTTTGTTTCCAGCAGGACATTGTGCAGCGGCCAGTAAAATACAAGTCTAAACAAAACACCCTCGTATTGGAATACAACCATCCCAAGCGCGGCCTAAAATTGCTGAGCGACCGGTATCATGCACCTGTAAATTTGACACCTCCATACCACAATACACCTATCCCAAGCCTGGCCTTAGGAAACTCCCAAGGTACTGCCTCTTTAACACGTTATCATTGTCTAAGGGAAGGACAACTGCCATAATGCATTGTCTTTTAAGTATTGTATATAAGTGATGTTTTTTATTTAGTTGGTTCAGGGATTGTGCTTACATTAAAAATTGGTTTGTAGCCTATTGAAAATATGATAGGAAAGCTGCCATCAAGGCGAATTTTTGGCCATAAGACCTTCAGTACAAGGCCATTCTTGGAGAAACCAAACATTTCAACTCAATTCTAAAACATGTCGTGTAGAAACCAAACATTTTATTATTTCTGAATTTAGTATGTGACATATTTTATTCCAATTTGTTCAGTTACTTTAGTGATATTTCAAGATAAATCATTTTAATCATATTTTGGAATTGTTCTATAAATATATAAACCCCAATTTGTGAAATCACTATGAAATATTTCAGTCCACTCGTTTATAACCTTTGATGGTACATCTGAGTCAATATTAGCCATTCATTCAGCAGATTAAAAGGCTTGGATTTATCAACACTATCAGAGAATCAGGGTAGTATTTTCTGGTAAAGGGGCAAGAATGGACAGAGGTGGGAAACAAATCCCGCACATGCGAGGGTATGTTCGGTATTCAGGAGATGTAACGAGAAACTCCTAGTTCTCTGTCGCTCTCTCCCGAGTGAATTGCAGAAAACCACCACATTGGAGCCTGGGGTTGCAGAAAAGACTCTTCTACGTTTTTGTGCCAGAAAACACTGATTTCGCGCCTAATCATTTGCAGAAAACACCTAACCGTCTGTTCGGGCAGTTTAACCTCTATTATGACAGGTGCGGCCCGATTTTGAGGATGTGGCGTAACGCCCATGAGCTCACGCCGTCTGACGGTGCTACAGTGGCAACCGACGCGCCGTCTCGGTCAAAACGGCACGGGTCCCTTATCCACTTCATTCGCCCCCTTTCACCACTCTACTCTCCTCTGTTCTCTTTTTCCCTGTGCTCCATGGTGACGGCGAGCCCTGACGACGGCGGTGGAGTGGATGCCGCCGGCGGGTGAGTGGATGGAGGCTGCCGTGGAGGGTTGCTTCGCGGCGGCGAATCAAACGAAGTGGAGGAGGTGTGCGGCAGCCCAAACCCTAGTCAGGCCTGGAAGAGGAGAGCGCCGTCCGCCGGCGCTCTTGCCCGTGCTGTGCAAGCTACTCCGACGGGTAGCCATCAACGGGCTTCTGGATTTGGCGGCGTTGAGTAAGTTGTCCCCCTCCTTTACTGTGGATTCTAGGGTTAGGGATCAATTTCTAGGGTTAGGGTTAGGGATCAATTTCTCATAGTTCAATAGTTAGGCTTCGATTTGAATGAACTGTAGGTCATTATTGTTTGTAGTCTAACCTCTGATATGTATCCTATCAGTTAGATGAATTTGCTTCTGTGTATGAAGTTAACTAAATTTTCTCAGTGTACAAAAGGTTTTCAGTTGACTGAATATTGTTTAGTGTCAATAGTTAACTGAATTCTACCAGCGTCTGAAGTTAACTGGATTAGGGTAGTGTATGAAGTTAACTGGATTAGGGTAGTGTATGAAGTTAAATGGATTTGCTTCACTGTATGAACTTAACTGAATTTTTTAGTGTTCAAAAGATGCAGTTAACTGAATATGTGTCAGTTTCACCTAGTAATTTGTAATATTTCAGTTAACTGAATATGCACTGTATATAGTGTAGTTAGTGCATTGAAATTGTATGTGTGCTAATTATTTATTTGTGCACTGTATATACTTCAGTTTGTTATTGATTTTAATTATTAGAAATGTATACATAGAAATTAATGTGTAGCTTCTTTGCTTTGTAGTTTGTGTGATGATGTGTGGGAAGTTAGGCTCCACTTTCATGACAGGGACAATTTGGAAAGGACCATGTGTGTTTCCGACATAACATTTCTGAATCTAATAGCACTAATAGAGACAGCAGGCTATGGAGAGGATGAATACATGTACTTTGTTAGGGATGCTGGCTTGGGAGTAGCTGGTTTGGAAGAGATCTGTGATGATGACAAGGTTGATGAGATGCTAGGCCACATTGCCAACAGAGATCAGACCATAGTTAATCTGACAGTAGTTAGGGGTAGTGAGCCCAAACCTAGAGATTTAAATATAGGTCATGTTTGTGAGCAGCAGGTCCCTATAGGAAGTGTTGGAGAGAGGACTGTGTATGAGCTCAGTAATGAAGGTGTGGTGTACAGGTCACCATCCAAAAAAACAAGGAGAGTTGCACAAGTTGATGAGCAGGAGGCACATCCAATATAGTTTTACTCCAGAGAGCAGATCACACATCTGATTATGCACAAAGATATAGATATGGATCAAGGAAATGCAAGAGATGTTGATTTGGAGCGAGAGGAGTTGGAAAGAAGTATGGAGCTTAAGAGGAGGAATAAAATACAGATGTATAAGAAGCATAAGAAGAGTGTTGAGAGGGTGGAGGCAATTAAAAGAAAACTTCCTGGTTTACTAACTGAAGATGACTCTGACTTGGAGCAAGATGAGGATTTCATGGCTAGGATGGCTGAGATGAGGAGGCAGAGACAAGACCAATTTTTACACTTTGAAGGTGACACTGATGTTGAAGAACCTTATGAGCTAGAAGAAGAGGTAGTGCATGAGGAACATGGAGAGGATGAGGAGCATGGAGAGGATGAGGAAATTGAAGAGGAGGTGGTACCACAAGGGGAAAAGAGGAAGAAGTTGAAAGTAAGAAAGGGGCCAACTAGTAGATCACATGCAAGCTTGGAGCAAGAATTTGAGGATGTTTGGGTGCCATCATCTGATGAGGATCCAAATCCTGGTGATTTTAAGGAGGAGGATGATGATGGGGCAGTACTCCTAGCTTTTGTGCTTGGCAATAAGAGTAGGGCCAAAATACCCAAACCAAGAATCTGGTATGCTGAGGATAGAGAGAGCCCAGAGATGCAGTTTGTAAAGAAGCTTTGTTTTGAAAGTGTTTACCAATCTAGAAGGGCACTTCTCACATTCCACATAGCTCAAAACAGAAACTATCAGTTTCATAGGAACTGCAATGACAGAATCATAGCTATTTGCAGACATGAAGATTGCTCTTTTTTCATTGCAGCTTCTGTTGGCAAATGAGAGATCATTTTGCATTAGAAAGGCAATTTTTTTGCACACATGTCCAGCTATAGCAGAGAGCACCAAGGTGACTACCAAGTGGGTCACACATCAGGTGTTAGAAGCAATAAGAACAGACTTGAACACATCAATAACTACAATAATGCAAAATCTGAAGAGCAAGTATGGAGTTGAGATCAGCACTCATATGGCCTACAGGTCTAAGAACAAAGCAGTTGAGATGGTGCAAGGAGTTCAGAGGGGTCAGTATACCAGGATCAGGGATTACTTGTAGGCTGTCTTGGATACAAATCCAGGTAGTAGGTGCAATGTCACTATTAAGTTCTTAAAGGAGCATCCAAGCATAAATCCAAGGTTCCATGGTCTGTTCATCTGTTTGAATGCTTGCAAGGAAGGATTTCTGAATGGATGTAGACCATTCATAGGTGATTACTTTACTTTGTTTACTTTGCCTTGTTTGAATGCCTTGTTTCTGACTTGTGTTGTGTGCCATTGCAGGTGTGGATGGATGCTTCATCAAGCTGTCTACTGGCCAACAAATCCTGGCTGCCACAAGAAGGGATGGGAATAATAACATATATCCCATTGCTTTTGCAGTTGTGGACAAAGAAGACACAAAAATTTGGACTTGGTTTCTATCTGAACTGAAGATGGCAATTGGTGGAGAATCATGGAGATTTGGTTATTACACCATGATCTCTGATAGACAGAAGGTAATTCCCATGTTTAGTTGTATTTTATAATATACATTGCTTACTAATTGCTTAGTTCATAATTGCATAGTTCACAATTGCTTAGTTCATAATTGCATAGTTCATAATTGCTTAATTAGTTGTTGTTCATATACATTGCTTAGTTGTGATTATGGTGATTTCTCCAAACAGGGCCTTCTTAAAGCTGCAAACAATGTATTCCCCAACTGCCCACATAGATTCTGCCTTAGACACATCTATCAAAACTTTCAGACTGCTGGTTTTAGGGGGTCAGAATTAAAGAAGTACATGGATAAAGCTAGTTACTCTTATATTGAACATGACCATCTTGCTGTAACGGATGCTCTTAAAAATGAGTGCAAGGCTGCTTGGGCTTGGCTTAACAAAGCTCCTAGAGCTGCTTGGGCTAGATTTGCAATGGACTTCAATTGCACAACTGACCTAGTTGTCAACAATATTAGTGAGGTCTTTAACAAGATGATATTAAATGTGAGGGGCAAACCAATAAAGAGCATGATAGATGGAATCAGGACTAAGTTGATGGTTAGGTTCAATGGCAATAGGACTAAGACAGAGGTAGCCAAGTGGGATATATGCCCAACATATGCTGAGTTGCTTGAAGAAGCAAAGAAAAATTCTAGGAACTATCAAGCATTGATGGCTGGGCCAAATATCTACCAAGTGACAAGAAATGAGAGAACTTATTCAGTTAACCTGCAGCATAGGACATGTGGGTGCAGGAAATGGGACATGACTGATGTCCCATGCAATCATGCAGTATCAACTATCACCAAATCCAAACTGAGGCCTGAAGACTTTGTACATGACTTTTTCAAAAAGCCAATGTATCTGGCAGCATACAACACCATCATATTCCCTATACCAGGACAAGATCTGTGGCCCAAGACCAATAGCAGAGACATAGAACCTCCAGTGTTCAAGGATAAGCCAGGGAAGAAGCAAACCAAGAGGAGAAGGAGCCAGTTTGAGCTACCAGTGATACGTCTCCAACGTATCTATAATTTATGAAGTATTCATGCTATTATATTATCCTTCTAGGATGTTTTATATGCATTTATATGCTATTTTATATGATTTTTGGGACTAACCTATTAACCTAGAGCCCAGTGCCAGTTTCAGTTTTTTCCTTGTTTTTGAGTATCACAGAAAAGGAAAACCAAACGGAGGCCAATTGATCTGAAACTTGACGGAGCTTATTTTTGGATCAGAAGAAGGCCATGGAGTAAAAGAGTTGGGCCAGAAGAGTCTCGAGCTGCCCACGAGGGTGGGAGGCGCGCCCACCCCCTGGGCGCGCCCCCTACCTTGTGGACAGCCCAGAGACCCCCCTGACTTGTTCCCGATGCCAAAACCTCTTATATATATAGAAACCCCCAGAACATAACCTAGATAGGGAGTTCCGCCGCCGCAAGCCTCTTAGCCACCGAAAACCAATCTAGACCCATTCTGGCACCCTGCCGGAGGGGGGAATCCCTCACCGGTGGCCATCTTCATCATCCCGATGCTCTCCATGACGAGGAGGGAGTTGTTCACCCTCGGGGCTGAGGGTATGTACCAGTAGCTATGTGTTTGATCTCTCTCTCTCTCTCTCTCTCTCTCTCGTGTTCTTGATTTGGCACAATCTTGATGTATCGCGAGCTGTGCTATTATAGTTGGACCTTATGATGTTTCTCCCCCTCTACTCTCTTGTAGTTTTCCCTTTGAAGTTATCTTATCGGATTGAGTCTTTAAGGATTTGAGAACACTTGATGTATGTCTTGCATGTGCTTATCTGTGGTGACAATGGGATATTCACGTGATCTACTTGATGTATGTTTTGGTGATCAACTTGCAGGTTCCGTAACATTGTTAACTTATGCATAAGGGTTGGCACACGTTTTCGTCTTGACTCTCCGGTAGAAACTTTGGGGCACTCTTTGAAGTACTTTGTGTTGGTTTGAATAGATGAATCTGAAATTGTGTGATGCATATTGGAGTATCTAGGTGACATTGGAGTATCTAGGTGACATTAGGGTTTTGGTTGATATGTGTCTTAAGGTGTTATTCTAGTACGAACTCTTGAATAGATCGATCCAAAAGAATAACTTTGAGGTGGTTTCGTACCCTACAATAATCTCTTCATTTGTTCTCCGCTATTAGTGACTTTGGAGTGACTCTTTGTTGCATGTTGAGGGATACTACAAGAAACTTGTTAATACATGACGATCCTTGTCCGTCACGAATCAGCCAAAAACTGTCATGCCTGCCCCTACATGACGGATTTAAAATCCGTCATGTATATCGTGTCATAATTTGATATCATACCTTCCATGACGGTCCTTGGCTGTCATGGATTTGCCACAGGCCCGCCAAGCCCAAACTAGGATGTGACGGAACAATCCGTCACCGATTTACATGACCTGGAAGTAATATGTTGCCTATGTGGATCTGACGTGGAGGCAAACATGTCCTGTGTATTAACCAGCCCAATCAGCCAAAAACTAGCCCCTTTTTTACCCTTTTTTAGTCCAACTTGTTTTCTCAATGCATCACAATTTACAACAAGACCACAAAATTATATTCATTCAAAAAATAGCATTTGTTCAGAAGACAATACAGATTTCCGACAATCTAGTCTGGCTTCAATAACAAACCTTAATATCAAACATCCCAAGCATATCTAGAAAAAGCTATAAGCATTTTTTGTACAAAGTCAAGTAACATGACTTCATTGAAAATCCACTCCTAGCTGATTTTAATCTCCAACACTACACCACCAGTTCCAGACAGCTATTCTAACCCAAGTAATTTCTGCTAAAAAAACCTTCAATCTCTGGTAACACGGACTAACTTCCAAACCTGCATAGAATCGAAAACAGATACAGAATTATAATAAGTCATAAAGCAAGCGCTCCCATACAATACAATGTAGTTGATAGTTAACAAAACATGAAAATAGTAATACTGGAGGCATACTTTGTTCATCAAGTAAAGGTAATTATGTCAATAAACTTGCTTTTTAGATGCCATGTAAAATAAAACAACTCAAAGAAAAGACCATTTTAGCCAATTAAATGATCCTCTTAGTGATCTTATTATGCTAAGAGTAGACTTCTTTACAAAGACCAAATATTCGCGAGCATCAAAATACTTCAGTTAAGCAAGATGAACCTAATGGTTAAAAAAAAGTTTTTGATGCTTTCAGACCATAACCTTTACACATAGATTAACCACACTGGGAATTGTGAAGAGTAGTAACATATGTTGGAAGAAAAAAAGGCATGCATTCTCCAATTTACTGATTAGCCTTTGGGGGGGGGGTATGACTAGCCTTCATGGCATACAAGGTACATAACTATCTCTGCCTACACTTCAATATCTTATGGGATAAATAATGGAGATAGAGCATATGTTGAAATTTTATAAATGCCACTTCCTGATTATTGTCTTTACAATAAAATAAGTACAAGGGAAAGTATTATGAAAAAGGGTACATGAGAATGAACCAACTAAACTAACATCGTGTTAACTATGTAACCATTAGTTAATGATATGCAATAAATATTAACATGATTTTCTAAATGAATCTCAGCTACTTTCTCTAAAGAGCCCTCACATGAAAATGCATTAAGTAAATAATTCAAGGAGATAATTAGATATTTTTTCTTTAGTTCTAGTTGTATACATAATAGTTTAGTTTAACTTAGAACACCCTCACTTAATTATTCTTTCGAGTAGGATTTCACCAATGACTGATGTGAATAATACCAAGAAATAGGGAAAATGCTAGTAGTAACACTGAAATTTTGAGACTGACAAATGCACTATATAGCAGATCAAACACTCTTGAATCTGAACCGAAAATAATATACCATCTATTAGTAATCTTAAAGAAAAACATGCAATCTTCACTTCCATCGCTCCTTCAAATTGCAATATTGTGTACACGCATTTCCGGAGATACAATAGTACAAAATCCATCACCTCTTCTGCAATAAGCGAAAAAACTAAGTATCAATTAAACTGTTGCTTGCAAACCCAAATAAGAAGGGAAAACAGAAGGATTACTTGTACAACTATATAAGTCAGGTAATAAATGAATAAGAAATCAAGGCTGTAATGGAGTTCATTTCAAGGGTTTCACTTTGTGTCACCTATTTGAACAAAGCAGCAACAATCAGACAAAGATAGCATGCTAGAGATTCAATGAGTACAGCAGGTTGAAGATGTGCTCTCATCCATGCTAGGAAGTGAAACACAAAGTAACAATTCGATAGGTGATGACATATATATGCAATGCAACTTCCAGATTTACCATGAGATTCTGGAAATAAAAATGATTGGGATAGTGGATCTAGTAATAACTTCCTGACACAAATTTTAAAGCATAAGCTCCTACACTTGTGTTTATTTAACTTGCAATAAAAGATCAAAACTACATGAGGAAAGACAAATACAACATATATTCTCTGGTGTACAATGCATAGGCTCATATCTGCAGTAGCTCAGTGGTAAGTTATGGTCCTTGATTGAGCAATTCTGATGTTTCCATACATCCACTATGTATTCCTGTATAATGTAAATGCATGTTGTCATCTTTAATATATATAGTGGTGTAGCTGATGATTCTAACAAGTTTATACCTGCATGTTCATCCATATAAAACTAGTGGGCTCAGGTGCCTGTTTTTTTATCATTCTCACAATGGTGATGCGCACAGTACATTCAACGATTGGAAAGAGTTTTAACTATTCAGCTATTTCGAGATCTAGCTCTACAAATACAATCAGATATCAAACTTTCTTGGTTTCGTTTTGCTGTAATTTATTTACCTCCCTCTTTGGAGGAATGCGTGATGTTCACATGTCAGTTCAACAACAACAAAAATTGTAGCACCTTCCTTCTCCCTCTCGTTTCAACTAGAGAACACCTTTGCTCAAGCCTAAACAACAGCAGATCGAGTTAATTGAGCCCAAACAGCAGCAATCCCTAACTATCCCTAGATAAACTTCGGATCGATGGCCAGAAAACAGAGTATGGCACAGAGCAGAGGAGGGAGGCAGAGGTACAAGTTCTCACCGAAGTGCAGGTCGGCAGCCATCGACACGCGACAGAGGAGGTCGTTATCAGAGCAAGTGCCGCGCCCGAGATGCGGAAGAGGTCTGGGTCACCGCATCTAGCCCAACGAGCGCGAGCACACCGTGCTAGGGGACGCCATCCAGAAGGCGGAGAGGGCGCGAGGAGGCGCACTGTGGATGGAGAGGAGCTGCCGGAGACTCGCCGGCGTTGTACACGACACTGCAGCCGAAACCCTAGACATGGCTAAGAATCGCAGGCGAGCGCTGGACACTGGAAGCGTCGGATCCAGCCGGACTAGAGGACGGAGGTGCCGGAGAACAGCTCGTGAGTGTGCTGCGTGGCGGAATCGGCGTCGCGCGAGAATCTGAGAGAGAGAGAGAGAGAGAGAGAGAGAGAGAGAGAGAGAGAGAGAGAGAGAGAGAGAGAGAGAGAGAGAGATGTGTTGCAAGAGGGATGGATGGGTGGGGGATGTAGTGGATCTGGTAGTTACCGGAGCTGCGAGGTTAGTGGAGGGGAGGGGGAGGGCCGTCGATGAGGTGTGGGAAGAGGCAGGCGCTGAGACGGTGGGTGGCGGCTATGTGTGGACAGGGGGCTGCGGAGGAGGGAGAGAGAGGAGGGGCTGAGGAGGGTTTAGGGTTAGCATTTTATATGGGGACGGATAGGCGGGCTTTAGCGGGCTTTCAACGGGCTTGCGGGACTGTACCAGTTAGTCCATGACAATTTTTGATACTGTCATCCGAAATCCATCATGGATTAACACCTTTCTTGTAGTGATAGTTATATGATCCAATTATGTTATTATTGTTGAGGGAACTTGCACTAGTGAAAGTATAAACCCTAGGCCTTGTTTCAACGCATTGCAATACCGTTTGTGCTCACTTTTATCAATAGTTACCTTGCTATTTTTATATTTCAGATTACAAAAACCTATATCTACCATCCATATTGCACTTGTATCACCATCTCTTCGCCGAACTAGTGCACCTATACAATTTACCATTGTATTGGGTGTGTTGGGGACACAAGAGACTCTTTGTTATTTGGTTGCAGGGTTGTTTGAGAGAGACCATCTTCATCCTACACCTCCCACGGATTGATAAACCTTAGGTCGTCCACTTGAGGGAAATTTGCTACTGTCCTACAAACCTCTGCACTTGGAGGCCCAACGTCTACAAGAAGAAGGTTGCGTAGTAGACATCAAGTTCTTTTCTGGCGCCGTTGCGGGGGAGGTGAGTGCTTGAAGGTATATCTTTAGATCTTGCAATTGAATCTTTTAGTTTCTTCTTTTATCACTAGTTTAGTTTATAAAAGAAAACTACAAAAAAATGGAATTAAGGGTGCCTCATATGCTTCATCTTTTTAATATCTTTCGTGAAAATGATGGGAAGGAAAATTGTGCTCAAGTACTAGAAGAAGAATTACATAGAAGGCTTGGCATAAAATATGTGAATGATGAGCATGATTGCAATGTTGTCAGTATGAATTCTTTCTATACCCATGATGCTAATGATATGCAAAGCCACAAGCTTGGGGATGCTATGTTTGATGAAGATGATATGTTTAGTCCCGTAAGTTTTGATGAGCAAATTTATTATGATGATAGCATGCCTCCTACTTATGATGATTATATTGATGAAAGTGGGTTTGGAAGAGTGTCAACTTTAGGAAGTAATGATCCCACTATTTTGGAGGATGTTGAATCTTATTGTGATAATTATGAAAGTGGATTTGGAGAGGTCATGACTTTATTTAGTAATGATTCCACTATCTTGGAAGAGGTTTCAATCGATTATGATGAGAACAAAGTTGCTACCTATGGTGATTATTGTGATGATACTTATGCTATAAAGAGTAGTGATGATTATATTTATAAACTTGTCATGATTATGATTACCCTTTTTTCTGAACACTACTCTTCTAACGTGGAAACGATTTATAGTATTCGAGTCTCTTATGATATTCCCACTATTCCGATTGAGAAGAATTTTGCTTATGCAGAGAGTAGTAAATTTTCTATGCTTGTAGATCATGAAAAGAATGCTTTAGGTGCTGGTTATATTGTTGAATTCATTCTTTATGCTACTGAAAATTATTATGAGGGAGGAACATATGCTTGTAGGAATTGCAATAATATCAAGTTTCCTCTCTATGTGTTGAAAATCTTGAAGCTATGCTTGTTTTGCCTTCCTATGCTAGTTGATTATTGTTCCCATAAGTTGTTTGCTCACAAAATCCCTATGAATATGAAGTGCGTTAGACTTAAATGTGCTAGTCATATTCTTCATGATGCCCTCTTTGTGTTTCAGTTCTTATCTTTTATGTGAGCATCATTGAAATCATCATCCCTAGCTAGTGGCGTTAAACGTTAACGCTTGTTGGGAGGCAACCTATTTTATTTTTGTCCTTTGATTTTTTGCTACTGTTTAGTAATAAATAATTCATCTAGCCTCTGGTTAGATGTGGTTTTATGTTTTAATTAGTGCTTGTGCCAAGTAGAACCTTTGGGGAGACTTGGGTGAAGTCTTTGTGATCTTGCTGTAAAAAACAGAAACTTTGCGCTCACGAGATTAGCTGCTATTGTTTACTGGAGAGTGATTTCAGGTTGATTATTTTTGCAGATGATTAATAGATAAATTCCTCAGGTCCACCAATTTATTTCAGAATTTTTGGAGTTCCAGAAGTATACGTTTGATACAGATTACTACAGACTGTTCTGTTTTTGACATATTCTGTTTTCTATGTGTTGTTTGCCTATTTTGATGAATCTATGAGCAGTATCAGAGGGTATGAACCATAGAGAAGTTGGAATACAGTATATATTACACCAATATGAATTTATAATGAGTTCACAACAGTACCTAAGCGGTGGTTTTATTTTCTTATACTCACGGAGCTTACAAGTTTTCTGTTGAGTTTTGTGTTGTGAAGTTTTCAAGTTTTGGGTCAAGATTCGATGGACTATGGAATAAGGAGTGGCAAGAGCCTAAGCTTGGGGATGCCCAAGGCACCCCAAGGTAATATTCGAGGACAACCAAGAGCGTAAGCTTGGGGATGCCCCGGATGGCATCGTCTTCGTTCATCGGTAACTTTACTTGGAGTACATTTTTATTGACCACATGATATGTGTTTTGCTTGGAGCGTCATTTTATTTTGCTAGGATTTGCTTGCTGTTATTTATAATAATGTTTTGCATCTTTATTTTCAATAAAATGTCAAGGATAGCCTTTACCATGCTTATTTTGCAAGTATACATGTTGCTGTTTCAAAACAGAAAGTTTATCGCTGTTGCAAAAATTCCCTAGAAAAGCCATAATATGATAAATTGTTGAAACTTTTTGCATAATAAGCTCTAATAAATTTTCTACAGTGTGGTATAATTTCATAATGTTTGGAGTTAGGGAAGTATAATGAATCTTGCATTCTTTACAGACTGTACTGTTTTGGCAGATTGCTGTAATGTTTGCATTGTTTGCATATGTTTGCTTGTTTAATGATTTTATTTGAGGATAGGAGTATTAAATATGCAGAGGCATTTAGTATGCAATGTTGAATAATAATTTTAGTGATTTTTTACAGTAGAAAATGATAAGGTTTTTGCATTGGTTTATACTAACTTATCTCACGAGTTCTTGTTGAGTTTGGTGTGGATGAAGCTTTCGAGATTTAGGAAACCATGATATGAGAGGAATTAAGGAGACACAAAATCTCAAGCTTGGGGATGCCCAAGGCATCCCAAGATAATATTTCAAGAAGTCTCAAGCATCTAAGCTTGGGGATGCCCCGGTAGGCATCCCACCTTTTTTCTTCAACAATTATCGGTTAGTATCAGTTGACACTACTAGGGAAAAGCTTATAGGCAGACGCTTACTAGTAGCGAGGGTTTATAACCCTCGCTACTGCTACTTACTAGTAGCGCGGGTTTTTACCCCTCGCTACTACTAAGTTGATACTAGTAGCGCGGGTTTTTAACCCTCGCTACTACTAAGCGGTCTCTACCGTGCCCTCCCGGGGCATGCCATAGTAGTAGCGAGGGGTACAAACCCGCGCTACTACTAAGTTGATAGTAGTAGCGTGGTTTTAAACCCCTCGCTACTGCTAAGTACGAGGCAGGGGAAATCCCCGTATCCTCAGCCGAATCCCTCCTCTCTCCCTCACTTTCCCCCTCTCTCACTTTCCTTGTCTCTCCCTCATACTCCAGCTGTGGCCGCCGCTGGTACACTCTGCTTTCTTCCCCCCTCCCTCTCCGAGATCCCTCCGGTGGGCGGTCGCCAGAGCTCCTCGCCGCCGCCAAGATGCGGAAGCGCGACCTCAGCATCCTCCTCCTCGCCGCCTTCACCGTCTTCTTCTTGCTCCAGGTCAGGCCTCCTCCTCCCTCCTCTCTGATTCGATCTGGAACGCTAGCTGACCCATCCCCCTTCTCCTCCGGCAGCACGAGGGCGACTTCTGGTTCCGGGAGACGTGGACCGCCTCCTGCCGTTGCTCGTCGCCGACCTCAACGGTGACGGCCGCCGTGAGGTGCTGCTCCCCACGCACGATGCCAAGATGCATGTCCTCCAGCTCCCGTCCCACGCCGAGCTGGCCTCTGCGGCCGCCCTCGACGGCTTTCATGAGGCACGCGTCATGGCCGAGATCTCCCTGCTCCTGGCCAACATGCGCGCGTCATGGGGTCGAGATTTTTTTTTGGTTTTTCAAATTAATAGTAGTAGCGCGGGTCACAGGCACGCGCTACTACTAACACACGTACTAGTAGCGCGGGATGCACCGCGCTACTACTACTAGTTAGTTGTAGCGCCATAGTAGTAGCGCAGGCACCCGCGCTACTACTAGCTTTTAACCCGCGCTACTACTAGAGGCTTTTTCCTAGTAGTGTTGAATCTTATTGTGATAATTATGGAAGTGGATTTGGAGAGGTCATGACTTTATTTAGTAATGATTCCACTATATTGGAAGAGGTTTCAATCGATTATGATGAGAACAAAGTTGCTACCTATGATGATTATTTCTATGCTTCTGGGAACTGATGTTGAACCTTGATGATGATGTGATCTAGCTAAACTAGTAATTGCTAAGATCCATTTTGGCAACAACTTATGGTACTATAATCTGGCTGGACTAGTAATTGCTATGTTGTTGGATCTAGTTTCATGATGATGTGATATGGTACTGTAATGTATGAATCCATGAATCTATATGATGCACTGTACTTAAGCCTCTCTATTTGTGTCAAGTTGGCTTGTTATTATGGCCATTACAATGTTCACTAGTTTAGGCTAAACTAGTAATTGTTATATGATGCACTGTTGTTGGATTGCTATTATGGTCCTAGGGTCAATTCATCGATATATCGACAAGATGAGGCTCAAGTAAACCCTAGGGACAAATCATCGATATATCGACAAGATGAGGCTCAAGGTAAACCCTAGGGTCATTTCATCGATATGTCGACAAGATGAGGCTCTAGGTAAACTCTAGGGTCAAATCATTGATATATTGACAAGATGAGGCTCAAGGTAAACCCTAGGGTCATTTCATCGATATGTCGACAAGATGAGGCTTTAGGTAAACTCTAGGGTCATTTCATCGATATGTCGACAAGATGATGCTCTAGGTAAACTCTAGGGTCATTTCATCGATATGTCGACAAGATGAGACTCTAGGTAAACTCTAGGGTCATTTCATCGATATGTCGAGAAGATGAGGCTCAAGGTAAACCCTAGGGTCAAATCATCGATATATCGACAGGATGAGACTCAAGTAAACCCTAGGGTCAAATCATCGATATATCGAGAAGATGAGGCTCAATGTAAACCCTAGGGGTCATTTCATCGATATGTCGACAAGATGAGGCTCAAGGTAAACCCTAGAGTCATTGCATAGATATGTCGAAAAGATGAAGCTCTAGGTAAACTCTAGGGTCATTTCATCGATATGTCGACAAGATGAGGCTCAAGGTAAACCCTAGGGACAAATCATCGATATATCGACAAGATGAGGATCAAGTAAACCCTAGGGTCAAATCATCAATATATCGACAAGATGAGGCTCAAGGTAAACCCTAGGGTCATTTCATAGATATGTCAACAAGATGAGGCTCAAGGTGACACTATGGTTACCTTGTCCATATATCGATGAAATGACCCTCAAGGTTAATCCATGAATCTAGATGACAGAATTTACTAACTTAGCACATGCACCACCTTGGCTTGAGCACATGTGATTCTACTAAGAACAAACACCACATAACAATCAAAGTGCACTCACATTCATAAAGGTTCATCAAGGTTGGATCCAACACCTGATCTCACAAAATACATACATAAAGGTTCAGAAATAGATACTAAAGTACTTAATAGATGATTATCATCTAGATTACAACACTGCTGGATCCAACACCATAGATCACAAATTCATCACTGAAGTACTTGGGTCACAAATTCATACTAAAGTACTGGATAGAAGATTATCATCTAGAAACTGATAGATGATTATCATACAAGAAGGCACCCTACTCATCTAAGATGGCCTTCACACCCTGAAGCTTCAATTTTATCTTTTCCTCAGACTTATGAAGCTCAGAAATGCGATACTGCAGTTTAAGCCTCTCTTCTGTCAGCCTTTGCTTCTCCTTCAAATGATTGAACTTCAAGTTCCTAATCACATTGGCTTGAGCACATGTCACGTTCTTCAGAGTTTCATAGTTTTGCAGCATCTTCTTCTTCTCCTCCTCTGTCTTTGACAACTCTGCCTTCAAGTTCCCCACTACAGTCTCAAGCTCAACAATCTTCACATCAACATATTCCTTCTGCTCCTTCTGATTGTTTAACTCCACACCCCTCTGCTGCTGGGCATCCAAGAGAGAATTCACACCAGCATACAAACTGTCATAGTTCTCCTGTAGTTTCTTCTTCTCCTCCTCTTTCTTTGACAACTCTGCCTTCAAGTTGCCAACTACAGTTTCTAGCTCAGCAATCTTCTCTTCAAGATATTGCTTGTGCTCCTTTTGATTGGTTAACTCCACACCCCTCTGCTGCTGGGCATCCAAAAGAGCATTCACATCAGCATACAAACTGTCATAGTTCTCCTGTAGTTTCTTCTTCTCTTCTGTCAGGTTGTGAATTGCAAAGGAACTCTCTAGATTGTCATTGGTCCTATCTGACTTAATCTCCTCATACGTATCCCATAGCTTGGCCAATGCCTTCTCCACTGAGTCTGGCCATTCAAAATCAATCCATTGAACTACTCCACAGTTTATGCCTTCCTGTATTATAAACAATAAAAGAATAAATAATTGTCTAAGACCATCAAACCAACATGTTCAGGTATCTAATATGTGCACTATTAAACAGACAAATAAACAAGTCACTAAGAACTGACAGGTTCCTTACCATACAACAGACAAATTAACAATGCCCACTGGTAAACAAGTCATTACGCACTGACCATAATAAACAATGACTACCATCCACTAATGAGAACACACTCCAACACAGTGGCTAAAGCAAATTAAACAAAGACAAAGCACTTAACCAAGCTTAACAACTTGATAAACAAAGGAGTAAGCACTGACCACAATAAACAATGTGTACAATCCATAATGACAAGGCATGTCAGAACAAGCTAAACAAAGACCAAGCTAAAAAAATCTTAACAACTTGATAAACGAAGCATTAAGCAAACAACTTCCTTTACACAGGATGTGAATCATACCTTCATAGCACATCCAAGAAACCTCCTGCCCGTGTGCATCCCTTCAAATGCTACAAAGCGCTCGGACGGCTCACCGTATTCACACAAGACATTCACATCTGCGTCAGTGCCATTGAAATTCGGATCGTGCATCATAGCTGGAAGCTGCTGGAGCAAGCAAACAGAAGGCTAGGTTCAGATCGAGCTCAGTGACAAAATCCCCAATTCACTAACCCTAACCCTAGCTCTAGCTATCTAACCAACTGACCTTGATGATGCCATCGCAGGAGGAGGAGATGTTCAGGAGTGAATCCTCACTGGTCTCGTCGCTCCATGACACCATGGCACCGGGGAGCAGCAGAACGTCGGTCGGCGGTATGGCGGCGCTGGGGAGGAAGAACAGAGTGAGGATAGGGCAAGGCAGAGACGAGAGTGTGAGGAGAGAGCTGGATCAATATAGTTTTCACCCACACGGCGGCGCAGTAGCGGCCGCCACGCGGTTAGACGGCGTCAGCTCGCGGCTGTGACGCCATGTAGATGAAATAGGGCCCCACCTGTCATAGTGCTTAAAATGCCCCAACAGAAGGTTTGGTATTTTTTGCAAATGATTAGACATGAAATCAGTGTTTTCTAGCACAAAAATGTAAACCAGACTTTTCTGCAACCTTAGGCTTCAATGTGGTGGTTTTCTGCAATTCACTCCTCTCTCCCGCATGCAGCGCCGCGCCTGTGCTATGTTGCCTGCTGCTGTGTCACGGGGAAGCTGCAGAGGAGAGAAAGACTTGCGCGCCTGTTCTTGGGGATAACAGCTACGGCCGGCGCGGTGATGGCAACCATGGGGTTATAACCTTTTAACTTAATCACTTTCATAAGTATTAAGGTTCTCCTATTTGGTTCATACACACAGACCCCAATTCAGCATGTGCAGTTCATATTTTTCTTAGCCGATCACCATAACCAGGCTGCTATTATCGCCCCTGAGGAAGCTAAGGTAGCCATGGTCCAGAAATTCAGTATTGTGCCTCTACTATGTCAAGTGCAGTACAAATATTCAGATAGTACAGAACCAGTTCACTCTTTCATCATCTCTAATCGTCTCTCATCTCTAGTCCAATATCTCACCAGGTGTCCTCTGGACGAGGGAATATAGACAGAGGATTGAGACGAAGGGGAAACGGGACGATGTGGGCAGGGTAGGAGCATCTCCACTAGCGCCCCCAAGAAGCGCTCCCAGGCCACTTTTTGAGCGCCGGCGGGCAAAAAACGCCCCACTCATCCCCCCAAGTCGTTATTTTTCGCCGACAAAAGGAAAAGTTAGCGCCGGCTGCCCCATGCCACACCCAGCTCACCGGGGGGCTCCTAGGGGCCTAAATCGCCGTTTTGTGGGCCAGCGCCTCTCCCTTGTCCACTCATTTTCACCCACGTTGTCGGTGTCAAAACCGGCGGATCTCGGGTAGGGGGTCCCGAACTGTGCGTCTAAGCGGATGGTAACAGGAGACAAGGGACACGATGTTTTTACCCAGGTTCGGGCCCTCTCGATGGAGGTAATACCCTACTCCTGCTTGATTAATATTGATGATATGGGTAGTACAAGAGTAGATCTACCACGAGATCGTAGAGGCTAAACCCTAGAAGCTAGCCTATGGTATGATTGTTATTCTTCCTACGGACTAAAACCCTCCGGTTTATATAGACACCGGATAGGTTAGGGTTACACAGAGTCGGTTACAATGGTAGGAGATCTACATATCCGTATCGCCAAGCTTTCCTTCCACGCCAAGGAAAGTCCCATCCGAACGCGGGACGAAGTCTTCAATCTTGTATCTTCATAGTCTTGGAGTCCGGCCGTGATGATTGTTCGGCTATCCGGACACCCCCTAGTCCAGGACTCCCTCAGTAGCCCCCGAACCAGGATTCAATGACGATGAGTCCGGCGCGTTGATTGTCTTCGGCATTGCGAGGCGGGTTCTTCTCCAAATTCCATATACTTGTTGAATAGTGTCCGGCTTCTGATAAATGCTGCGCTCCTTGGCTTCTACGCCCAATAATGGCCATCTTCCACGTGTTTGAACAAATGCGAGAAGCCAGGGTATTTTTACACTTACCCCCCTAGCTATGCAAATGAGCTGCCTATAAAAGGGGCGAGGATCTAGATCTGAGTCACACCATACCCCCTTCATGAAGCTTTCATCGAGCGCCTCGACCAAAGCCCATTCCATCATGGACGGTCGACGCGGCTCCTCCTCTCGCGCTCCCAGCCCTCAGCACTGGAAATTGGAGAGATGCTCACCCCGTGATAGCGAGCTAGTTATACTCAAGCCAAGGGATTCCTTCCCCGGCCTTCATGGTTCGGTTCGAGCGGACTCGCCACCTACAAGGGCGGAAAGCAAGCGGAGAGTGTCCCGATCCTCTAAAGGAAAGCGGGTATGCTTCATCTCTTATCTAGTAAGAGGACTCGGATTTCCAATCCATCCGTTTCTCCGGGGGCTCTTGGAGTTCTACGGCCTCTAGTTGCACAACCTTACGCCTGCCTCCATTTTGCACATCGCGGGCTTCGTGGCCCTCTGCGAGCTGTTTTTGGGCGTCGAGGCTCATTTCGTGTTGTGGAAGAGATTATTCTGCCTAGTACCCCGTTCTCACGAGGGGTCAATATATCAAGTGGGCGGAGCCGAACTATGGCGCATCGCCGGGACCAGATATCTATCCGGAACCCCGAAGAAGGCGTCCGAAGACTGGCCTTCGGAATGGTTTTATATGGAGGACGTCCCACTGCCGAATCCTGTTCGGATCGGCCTTTCGGAGTTTAGCAACGCTCCTCTGAAGAAGCGCCTAAGCTGGCGCCCGCGGAGCCCCTAGAAGGAAAATGATCGGGATGTCCTTTACTTGATGAGCCGAATAAGATTACTGGCTCATGCCGGATTGACCATGATTGGAGTCATGGCAGTCTGCATTATGAGGGGAGTGCAACCGCTTCAATATAGGGGCCACCCCATGTGGGATTTCAATGGGGAGGACGATGCCACCCGCCACGGCCGCAAAGGGCCGGAATCGGTCACCGAACTGGTGAAGATCTTGTCTGCCATGTATAAAGGGGAGGAGGAGGATTTTCTCCGCGTCAACCCACTGAGCGAGTTCTCTTCGAACAATCCTCGAAGTTGGGTAAGCAAACATCTTTGAGGCCTGTCCGATCCTTGTTCCCATGATTAAAATATCTTATTTTATGGTTTCTGCGCAGGAACTGCGCCAGACTATGGAGAAGATACACAGCCCGCCCCCACTACCCGAGGATCCGGAGCGGTCCCTCGATCCGGCCTCTGAAGAGGATCCGGATATAAAGGTGGAGTTGATCGACGGGGTGTTCTACCAACTTAGCATCGACAATGCTTTGGTTGCCATTACGACCGATTACCCCGGAATACTTCCAGCCTCACAGGTAACTGAGACCGAGGTCCCAAAACCCTGATAGTGACCCATCCATGCTTATTTTTTTATCACCGTACACCAATGGTGTTTCGCATGGGGTACCTTCGAGGCAGGAAGCCGAGCCCGCGGTGGCCAGCCAATAAAGGGCAGTGCGGCCCCGCAGGCTAAAAAGAAGTGCGGTCCGGATCAAAACTCTGCCGCAAGCGGTATGGCGTGTCACCATACTCCTGTGATTGATTCTGGAAGGCGATTAACGCTGGTGCTCTTTGCAGGAAAAAGAGCGCTCGCTGGACTGAGTCCGGAGGGGTTGCCAATCGAACCTTCACCGGCCAGGCTTCAAAGCCGGGTCCGGAGGCTGAGGCGAGGACGAGACGTGCGTCGGATGCTCCTCCGACAGACGATGCCGACAAATTGTCCGCCACCAACTCCGAGGTGGAGAGCTCCATGAATCACAGGCGCCGCCGGACAGTTCTTCGTGACGCGTGTTTCTCCCAAGAGGCCTTGAACGCCTTCGATTCGGGAGATGCGCACCTCCGTGCCGCTCAAGATGGTCTAGCCAGAGCCATGGAGCAGTATGTAAAGGACATACGGGTGAGAAAATTTGACAGTTATATATGCCAGTAGCCCCCGAGACTTAAAATAGTTAGAATAACCGATTTAAGGATCATTCGTTATGCAGGATCTTACAGAAAAGAATACCCGACTGTCCAAGGAGCTTGAAGAATGCAAGGCCCAACTTGAGGCCGTACTAGCCGCAACGGGGGGAGCCACAGAGACCCCCTCTGGTAACATATGTTTCAAAAGATAAATAGTTTATGAAGTGCGGCGGGTGTGTAAATCTGACAAAAATATTGCAGATGGCGCCGGATTAGATCCGGACAGGCAACAGCTCTTACGTCAGCTAAAGGCCGGCGAGAGCGTGCTTACGAGGGTGCGGCAGGAGAAAAATAACCTCCAAGATGCCAACACCCAACTGGGTGAGGAACTAAAGGATGTTCGTGCCCAGTTGTCTGACTCCGTAAAGGAGAATCAACGGCTTCGGCACGGAATTTTCAGTAAGTGCTTGAACGAACTTTGAAAGAGTTCGGCGAGGAAGGCGACTAACATAAACATGTATGTAGGTTTGCTCACAGGTCGTCCTGAAGAGGAGATGCCCAATTCTTGGTGATCTTCTTCCCGATCATGCGTACTGCACGAACGAAGTTCGGCGGTGATGAAAGGCGTTAGCAGGCCTTGTGGCCATCTATCTCCCTGCCCGAAGGCATTGGAGAGATGGCGGAGCGGCTTCAAGGAGCACGGCGGCGCTTCCGACTATGGAAGATATCGGCCTGCCGTCAGGGCGCCAGGGAGGCCTGGGCCATGGTGAAGACGCGGTACACGAAGGGTGACCCAAACCACATGGCCGAGGTCGGACCGGTGGGGCCTGATGGGAAGGAGATCCCTGTAAGCTTAGTGTATGGCCAAGTAGAATTGGCCGCCAAGTATTCTCAGCAAGATTGTAAATTAGATAGCCTGTTGGATGGCATTGAGGAGGAAAACAATGAGTCAAGTTGACTTTGTAAATAAATATGACATGAAAAATGTCTTCTAGCCGGATTGTAGATCGTTTGTCATAGCGGACCTTTTCGCTTCGACCTCAGGACCCAATAGTCCGGAGTGTGTCCGAATACCCTCGTGCTTATATAAGAACCGTGGTATGCATGGAGACAGGGCGTAGGGGTCATTAGTGCTGTATCAGACAAGTGCCCAACTAGTTATGTTATATTACATGGATAGTAAGAAACATCTTCCAGGGAGAATAGTTCCGTTAAGGGTTCCTTTCGCTGGGATGCACGCCCTAAAAGTGCATGCCAAAGCTGCTATGAAAGCAGAAAATCATCTGGGGGCAGATGGATAAATGGTTTAAAAATCATCTTTCAGTTCACCGACCGAATATTCCCTTAAGAACGCTAGCTTTCGGCTTCACCCAGTCTGAGGTACACATCCGGCTGACCCGGCAGTAACAATCGCAGAGGTGCTCCCTTTACCACCTAGCCGAACAATCGGGAATGTAGGGGTAAGCACAGGAGCCAGGCAACCCAGCTTGGCCAAAACTTAAGTCATATCGATGTATATAATGGTGAATAAAAGGTACATGCGGAAGTTTAACGCATGTGTTGGGCATGAAGCCCGTATAAAATAAGCTTCAGGTAAAGAAGCCCCCAGGTATAATGAGCGCATACAGCGCGTCAAATATGTGCGAACAAAGCGCAAACGAGCCTCTAGAGGCTGTAAAAAAGAAGGAGGAGGAAGGAGAGAAATAAAAGACAGCAAAAATAAAAAATGTGGACGGAGGAAGGAGACGAACTTGGAGTCCGGCACTGAGGCATAGAATCTTCGTAGACGGGCTGTGTTCCATGGGTTCGGCTCGAGTCGGTTGTCCGACGCGCTTCGCAGACGGTATGCTCCGCCGGTCAGGACCTGGTTGATGATGAAGGGTCCTTCCCATTTGGGCTTGAGTTTGTCCTTTTTCTTGTCCGGCAGGCGTAGAACTAGTTCGCCAACGTTATAAGCTTTGGCCCGTACTTCCCTGCTTTGATATCTTCAAGCCTGTTGTTGATAAAATGCGGAACGAGCCTTTGCCACGTCGCGCTCCTCCTCCAATGCGTCCAAACTGTCCTGTCGATCGAGCTCGGCTTCTCTTTCTTCGTACATGCACACGCGAGGTGAGTCATGTATTATGTCGCAGGGCAAGACTGCCTCTGCGCCGTACACCATAAAGAATGGTGCGAATCCGTAGTACGATTCGGGCGTGGTCCGCAGCCCCCGTGAGTACGGAGTCGAGCTCCTCAACCCAAAGGCGTGTTAGATTCCTTTAGGGACCGCACTAGTCTGGGTTTAATGCCGCCATGATTAGACCATTTGCTCGCTCGACTTGGCCGTTGGTTTGAGGGTGATAGACTGAGGCGTAATCGAGCTTGATGCCCATGTTTTTGCACCATAATTTAACCTCATCGGCCGTGAAGTTGGTGCCGTTATCGATGATGATACTGTGGGGACACCGTAACGGTGCACCACCCTGATATGAAGTCTATCACGGTCCGGATTCGCCGTTTTAACAGGCTTGGCCTCTATCCATTTAGTGAATTTATCCACCATGACCAATAGATATTTTTTCTTGTGGGTTCCTCCTTAAGGGGTCCAACCATGTCAAGCCCCTGCATCGCGAACGGCCAGGTGATGGGTATAGTTTTGAGGCGGTGGGTGGCATGTGGCTTTGGTTAGCCAAAAGCTGGCAACCGACGCATCGTTGGACTAAATCCTGCGCATCTGCCCGGGCCATCGGCCAATAAAATCCTGTACGGAAGGCCTTACCTACAAGGGCCTGGGCTGCGGCGTGGTTCCCACCCAGTCCGGCATGAATTTCAGCCAGGAGATTTCGCCCTTCCTCTTCGGAGATACACCTTTGAAGGACTCCTGTAGTGCTTTTCTTATAAAGCTCTCCCTCATGGACTTTGTAGGCTTTCGATCGCCGAACTATGCAGCGAGCCTTATTTTGGTCTTCGGGGAGTTCCTGCCTAGTTAGGTAGGCTAGGAATGGTTCCGTCCACGGGGCGATAACCGCCATTATTTCGTGAGCGGAGGGTGTTATCTCGGGGCGAGCCTCCGGTTGTGTCGAGTGTTGGCGTCGGGCGGGCGGTTGGGTCCGGATTGTTATTGCGGACTCCCTTCCCATAGTACGGATGGCTTAAACAGCCGTTCCAAAAAGATATTGGGTGTGACGGCATCGCGTTTTGCACCGATGCGTGCCAATATATCCGCCGCCTGGTTGTTATCCCGGGCTATATGATGAAATTCGAGCCCTTCGAACCGTGCTGACATTTTTAGGACCGCATTGTGGTATGCTGCTATTTTCAGATCTTTGGCATCAAAATCTCCGTTTATTTGAGATATTGCGAGGTTCGAATCCCCGTGCACCTCTAGGCGTTGAATGCCCATGGAGACTGCCATCCGGAGGCCGTGCAGAAGGGCCTCGTATTCGGCTGCGTTGTTGGAGTCCGTATACATTATCTGAAGGACGTATTGGACTATGTCCCTGGTTGGGGACGTCAGGACGACGCCAGCCCCCAGGCCGGCCAACATTTTGGATCCGTCAAAGTGCATGATCCAATTGGAGTATGCGCCATACTCTTTAGGGAGTTCGGCTTCAGTCCATTCGGCCACGAAGTCGGCTAAAACCTGCGACTTAATAGCTCTTCGTGGCTTATAAGTTATGTTGAATGGAAGGAGCTCTATGGCCCATTTGGCAATCCGGCCCGTCGCGTCGTGGTTATTTATAATGTCGTTAAGATGTACTTCGGAAGTTACCGTTATCGAGCACTCTTGAAAGTAGTGTCGCAGCTTCCGGGATGCCACGAACACCGCGTATGCTATCTTTTGATAGTGTGGGTACCGGGACTTGTATGGAGTTGGGACAGTGGACACATAGTAAACCGGTTTTTGAAGAGGGAACCGGTGTCCGTCCGTTTCTCGTTCGACAACGAGCACCGCGTTGACAACTTGATGTGTTGCGGCGATATATAATAGCATTGGTTCGCCCACATTGGGCGCGGCCAGCACCGGATTTGTTGCCAAGATGGCCTTTATTTCTTCGAGTCCGGCCGTGGCGGCATCCGTCCACTCAAAGTGTTCGGTGCGCCGGAGGAGGCGGTAAAGGGGTAACGCCTTTTCTCCCAAACGGGATTTATTGTTGCTACTTGGTAGACTTCGGCAATACGGATAGTGGCTACGAAGTGGGTGGTGGGTGGGCGTTGAATTTCTTCGTCGTCCGCATCCCAACCTTCCTGACCGTAGTCCGGCCATGGCTCTCGGGATAAAGAGAGAGACTTTAGTGAATTCAGGATGTCGCCAAAGGGCGAGTGTTGAAAGATGTCCGCGGCAGCGAACTCCATAACCGGCGCCCAATCGGATTCGATTGGCAGGGGCGCGGAGGGTTCGGAGTCCGGAGAGGAGTCCGGCACCCTGGAGTCGAGGTCTTCACAAAGGACAGGGATAGAGTTCGGCTCAATCGCCGTAGAGAGATCGTAGCCCCCGAGGCGGTATCCAACCACTCGTCCTCGATCGGGGAATCCGGCTCCGGATTAAGGGTCGGAGCGGATGCTGGTGCGGCCTCCAGGGCACTGTTCGGCTGCAGAGCTAGATCATGCCCATCGAGACAGTGCGGCACGCTTGGCTGCGGCTCGAATCCGTCGAAGATCAAGTCTCCGCGGATATCGGCCGTATAGTTCAAACTTCCAAATCTGACTTGATGGCCAGGGGCGTAGCTTTCGATCTGCTCTAGGATGGCCAAGCGAATTGGCCCGCAGTGCAAAGCCGCCGAATACGAAGATCTGTCCGGGGAGAAAGGTCTCGCCTTGGACTGCGTCGTTGTTGATGATCGAAGGAGTCATCGGGCCTATCGGTGACGACACAGAGGAACTCTCAATGAAAGCACCAATGTCGGTGTCAAAACCGGCGGATCTCGGGTAGGGGGTCCCGAACTGTGCGTCTAGGCGGATGGTAACAGGAGACAAGGGACACGATGTTTTTACCCAGGTTCGGGCCCTCTCGATGAAGGTAATACCCTACTCCTGCTTGATTAATATTGATGATATGGGTAGTACAAGAGTAGATCTACCACGAGATCATAGAGGCTAAACCCTAGAAGCTAGCCTATGGTATGATTGTTATTCGTCCTACGGACTAAAACCCTCCGGTTTATATAGACACCGGATAGGTTAGGGTTACACAGAGTCGGTTACAATGGTAGGAGATCTACATATCCGTATCGCCAAGCTTGCCTTCCACGCCAAGGAAAGTCTCATCCGGACACGGGATGAAGTCTTCAATCTTGTATCTTCATAGTCTTGGAGTCCGGCCGTGATGATAGTTCGGCTATCCGGACACCCCTAGTCAGGACTCCTCACCGTGATCCTCCTCTTCCTCTCCCACGTGAGCTCTCTCTCTCTCTCTCTCTCTCTCTCTCTCTCTCTCTCTCTCTCTCTCTCTCTCTCTCTCTCTCTCTCTCTCTCTCTCTCTCTCTCTCTCTCTCTCCCCTCCCTTTGCTTGCACGGCTGCCTCCCCGAGCCGCCATGCTCCGGCCGCCCGGCGACCTCAGCCTCGTCGCCGGAGGTACTCGTGCTCGCTTTCGTGCTCGCGGAGGTACTCGCGCTCGCGCGGAAGCTCGTCGAGGCCGGCCTGCTTGTCATCACCCAGCACATCACCGCCGGCCGGTCCTCACGCTCGTCCCCACCCCTGCTGGCCTCGACCCGGCCGCACGCCGCGCCCGCGAGCGCCGCCGTGACTGGAACATTGTGCGCGCGGAGCACAAGGACGGAGCATCGACGGTCGAGCTCGGAGACCGCGGCGGTGCGCGGGTCCGCCACGCGCACACGTTCCGGTGAGGCGGCCGCTCCTCCTGGCGTCGCTGGCCGCGGCGGGGGCACTGGGCGTCGGTGCTCTTCCTCATGGCTGCCTCCAAGGTCCTCCTCGTCTGCCTCAGTCTTCCCCTCGCAGCTCTCTCTTCTCTCTCCTCTGCTCTCTCTCTCTCGCTCGAACCCGAGCATGTCTGAGAGCGCCGCCGTGCACTGCTGTGGCCACAACCACCGCCTCGCCTCCCCGACGCATCCCAGAGATCCTCCTCGACCTACTCTTCCTCCTCACCACGCCAAGTGAGCCGGGAAGCACCACTTCGTCCTCGGCGTCGTCTTCGGCACCCTCCGGCACCCGAGATCGCCATCGCCGTTATGTCGTCGTCCGTGCCTTCCCGAGCTCGCTGACCACCCCTGCAAGCCCGCTGTGTGAGATTCTCTTCGTTTCCCACCGTCCTCTCGCTTGATTTCGTGCCGTAACCGTCGTCCCCGCGAGCACCGAGCACTGCCGTCCGCCATGGCCGATGCTCTGCTTGATGCCGAGCTCATCCCGCCATGCACAGCTGCCCATCGTGCTCCGAGTGCTCTGCTGATGCTGCCTCGTTGCTCCGTTGGGTCGCTAGCTACCCGCAACACGGCCGCTGCTCCTCCCGCCGCTGCCGTCGCTACACCCCACGTCGGCGGCTGCAACGACCACTGTTGGCGCGCCGCACTGCGGGCGTTCCAGCGAACCCACCCGCGCGACCAGCCGTGGCCGGAAACGGCCGGCCGGTGATCGCATCTCGCGGCGTTCCCGCGCTTGGCGCTGCTGCGCTGGGCGCTGCTCCGACGGCTCGTTGGTGCCTCGGGGGCCAACGACTGAAAGAAATTTTAGCCCCAGGCTTAAATTCTCGCCGGCAGTCCCCCAAGCGGCAAAAAAACGCCTCCTGGGGTGCCAACGGCTGGAGATGCTCTAAGTTGTCTCTGCAGGGTGGAACGCCAAGAGGGAAAGGTTGCCGCCGCTGGCGGCGCTGGCAGCGGAAGAGAGGACGTGAGGCGGAAGAGATAAACGGAACACCTGAGTGATTATAACTGGGCCAAATTACCCTTGAGTAAGTAAAAATGAAATTAAAATTTGGGAATCACAATACCCAAAAAGCCCATGCAATCAACGGCTGATCTGATCCTATACTACTCCCCTCTGGCAGTAGTAAAATGTACCGTAAAGTCTCTTAAAATTTTATAAGAAGCTTATAAATTTTAACTATTAATCATGTTTCTATCAATTTAAAGATATTTCATAGTGATTTCGTGAAATTTAATTATTTCAGTCCTATTCAGAAATAAACAATGAAATCAGTTTAAATAAATGAATTTATGTGAAATGTACATGGAAATGGAATGCCTGCGAAGAAAATTGAAATGTCACCGTAATTTCTGTATGAATTATATTTAAACCTGTTGAAAAAAATAAAAAAATGGGTGCAATAATTAATTGAAAATGTTTGAATCGAAAGTTTGCCTTTCAAGGTGTGAATGAAATAATTGATTTTTGGTAAAAGAAATGTTTGAAACCCTGGAATGACTCCGTTAAGTATGTGAGCCCTTAGAAACGAGTTTCCCAACAGACCATAAACGGTGGAGTAAGTGTTGTGCTAGGACCTTCACCACCTTGTTGTTTTATGTTGCTCTCGGTTTTTTTTAAGTCAATGTTGCCGCTTTATTTAATCAAAAGCATTCGGAATTTCATCTGAGATTACATCTAGCACACAATCTGAGGTATATCCCAACCACACCTTACACAAATCATCACCTACACCGACTCTAGCTAGCTTATGCGCGGCAACATTAGCTCAACGACGAACCCAAGACACTCTAAACTCAGAGAAAGATGCAAGGATGGACTTAATCTCCTGTATCCACGGCCCAGCATTGGCACGATCCTTGTGCGGACTTTGCAGCCTGTGGACAACACCTAGCGAATCGAGCTCGACGTGGACCTTGTCGGCGTTGATCTCCTTCGCCACCTGAAGTCCCCATTTGCAAGCCAAGATTTCCAGTGCTTCCGGGTCTACAATGCCGTGATAAACATGACAAAGCCCAGCACTAAACGCACCCCCATGATCTCAGATGACCGCTCCCGCTCCACCCTTGTCACCTCCTCTCTGGACCGCCCCATCCGAGTTGACCTTAAGCCAGCCCACTTCGGGTGGCCTCCACTTCTCCTTGACCGGCGCCGCTATCGGTCACCTTTCTGTAGCATGAACTGCCTTCCACTCATTCATGTATGACACTACTGCGCCCATAATTTCTTGTGGAGCAGCTATCGACTTTCCATCCCTCGCTTCATTTCTTGCCAACCATAGACCGTATGTAGCTTGAATCATGGCAGCCCGCTCCTCGTTGTCAGCAACGGCAAACCACCCAAGTAACCAGCTAGCTAATGCACCCTGGGAGTCGATCTGACAAGGTGGGATCGCCACCTTAATCCCCTTTTCCGAGTGAAGAAGCTGCCAGAACAGCGCGGAATGTTGGCATGACCAGAAACGGTGCAGCAGCGTCTCTTCCCGACCACACACAACACAAAAAACACCGGGTTTGATGCGACGTTGGTGAAGTTCAGCTCCCACCGCAAGCCCATTCCTAATCACCGTCCACATATGGATCTTTGCCTTGGCTGGCGCATTTGTGTCCCATAGCGCCATATATCCCCTGTGCTGCGCCACCGTGCTCGAGGGTCCCGGCTGTCCGGTCCCTGATCTGCTCATGGCCATTCTCAAGTGATACACAGACTTGACGGTGAACTCTCCGTTCTTAGTGAAATTCCAAGCATGAAAGTCATCCGTTCCTGGACCCCAATGGCTATTTGCCTGATATCCTATGCATCCTCTGCGGAAAACATTGCATGTAGCTTAGCCATATCCCAGTCCCGTCCATCATGCTCAAGCAGGTCCGCCACCTTGGTAATGCCCGGGATGTAAAGCTGACCCAGCGGCCGCATGCTTCCCGCCCTTGGAATCTAGTTGGCGTGATGGATATTCACAGAACTTCCATCTCCAATGCGCCATACAAGCCCCTCGTTCAATAAATCCCTCCCATGGAGGATGCTCTTGAAGGTGAACGACGCAGAGGGGGGTGCGGTTGCAGATAAGATCGATCCGTCGTTGAAATAACGCGCTTTTAACACCCGTGCGCAAAGAGATGTCGGCACATATAGAATCCTTCATGCTTGCTTTGCCAGCAAGGCTTGGTTGAAGGCCTCTGCTATTATCAATGAACGCCAACAACATTGGATCTTTCAAAAAATAAATAAAACGGAATTGCAAGTTGACCAAGCAGGAGCGGCCAGGCAAGATCCCTCTGTTTGCGCGTTGGAGTTGCGGATGAGCCACGCCATGCATGCATGCATCGCATGCCTACGTGTCGTGTGCATGTGAGTGTGTCAACCTGCTGGTCTCTTCTTCCTGCTTCTTTTTTCCTCTCTGCTGGAACTCTATCCCCTGCCGGCGCTGGTGCCAGCCAACTTGATACAATAACGTGATATGTTAACTCGTTTAAGTGGACCGTGGAGTTCGACAAGAACAGGAAAAGAATGAACCATATATTGTCAAATTAACGAGCGGAGGAGGCGCCGCCGGCCGCCTTCACTCACAAATTAAAACTCTCACGTACGTTCTTGTTAGAAGATAAGCTAGCTTACATACATTTTTTGGCGAACCATACCGTACCGTACCTACGTGTCGTCTACCTAGTTTGCTTGGTTCAAAAGAGATGGAAAGACCAACACGTACGTCCGCGAATGAGCGTGGGTACGAACCCCGTCGTTTTTCTACGTACGCATCCCGTAGACATGCATGCATGTTCATCGACAACAGTTGCTGCAGGTGCAGTTAGCTAGCCAGACTTCGCTGCACAGCTGACCGGCCGGAGCGTGTCAAGGTCCACCGGCCAACCCGGGAAACTACGAGCGATACTAACACTAAGAGCATTTTCACTCACGCCCACAACAGGCCCCCTGGACGACTTTTTTCCCGCCAGCGCCGAAAAAACCCTCCAGTCGCACTTTCAGGACGCCGAATTCCGCCGGTTCGGCCTATTTTTCGGCCCGGCGATCCCAGGCCGAACCCAGCGCAGTGGAGGCGCTTGGGGGCTCCGGCAGAAGGAAAAGCGATGCATGGGCCACCACTATCGGGCAAAAACGTTATTTGCCCCCCGCAAGACTACCCCTTCAGCTACCGTGCCGATCCCGGTGCCGCCTACCTGCCCACCTCCACCCCGCTCCTGGGCGAGCTTTCCAGCGCTCCGGCCATGCAGACGGGGATACCGGCGGCTGCGCCTACCACGCCTGCTAGGTGTTCGGTATTTTGTCTGCTCGGTGATGGACTTGGGCGACGAGGAGGCGTTCGCGGCGCTGCTGGAGAAGGAAGCCGATGCCGATGCCCAGAACGAAGAGCAGATCATGGTACTCGCTGCCCTGGCCGGCCTGTTCGCGAGCAATGCAAAACCGCGACGAGGTGGCTCGGCACCGGGCCGGCAGAAGGCAAACAAGAGGCATCGACTGGAGGGCCACTGCTTGCTCTACGCCGACTACTTCGCCGACGCTCCACTGCACGGCAAGAAAGTATTTTGGCGCCGTTATTAGATGAGTAGAAATCTCTTCCTCAGGATTGTGATTTCTATCCGGGAGTTCGACAGCTACTTCAAGTGCAAGAAGGATTGCACTGGCACACTTGGATACACCTCACTCCAGAAGTGCACGACAGCTATGAGGATGCTTGCATACGGAGCTCCCGGTGATATACTAGAAGATTATGGACGCATGGCCGAGTCCATCACCATTGAATATTTGTACTAGTTCTGCAGGGCATTGGTGGCAGTGTTTGGACCACAATACTTGCGATCACCCACTTCCGAAGACACTGCTCGGATTCTAGCACAGAATGCAGCAAGAGGATTTCCTAGGATGCTTGGAAGCATCGACTGCATGCACATGGGCATGGAAAAACTATCCATTTGCTTGGCAGGGGATGTATAAAGGCGTCAAAGGAGCTTGCAGTGTGGTACTTGAGGCAGTGGCCACACAGGACCTCTGGATTTGGTACTCCTTCTTTGGTATGTCAGGAACTCACAATGACATCAACGTACTGTAGTGCTCGAATGTCTTTGCCAAGCTTGTTGAAGTTCATGCTCATCCGGTGAACTTCGAGGTCAATGGGTGCCACTACGACAAAGGATACTACCTAGCAGATGGCATCTATCTGAGATGGTCTACATTTATGAAGACTATCTCAAACCCTATGCCAGGAAGCAAGAACTCCTACTTTGCCAAGTGTCAGGAGGCTTGCAGGAAGGATGAAAAGCGGGCATTTAGTGTGCTCCAATCTCGATTTACTGTTGTCCGGTACCCCGCTCTGACCTGGTTGAAAGATCAAATATGGGAAGTCATGACTTGTTGTGTCATCTTGCACAACATGATCATCGAGAGCGAGCAGGAAGAGTCAGTGTTTGACACTGAACCATATTACAGGCAGGGTCCTTGATGGAGTCCTGGATTAGGGGGTATCCGGACAGCCGGACTATATGCATCGTCCGAACTATTGAAGCGTGAAGATACAAGACTCAAGACTTCGACCCGTGTCCGGATAGGAATTTCCTTGGCGTGGAAGGCAAGCTTGGCGATCCGGATATTATATTTCCTTCCTTGTAACCGACTCCATGTAAACCCTAGCCCTCTCCGATGTCTATATAGACCAGAGAGGTTAGTCCTTAGAAGGCCGATCACAATTACAATCATACCATCATAGGCTAGCTCTTAGGGTTTAGCCTCAACGATCTCGTGGTAGATCTACTCTTGTACTACCCATATCATCAATATTAATCAAGCAGGAAGTAGGGTTTTACCTCCATCGAGAGGGCCCGAACCTGGGTAAACATCTGTGTCCCTTGCTTCCTGTTACCATCAGCCTTGACGCACAGATCGGGACCCCCTACCCGAGATCCGCCGGTTTTGACACCGACATTGGTGCTTTCATTGAGAGTTCCTCTGTGACGTTGCCACAAGGCTCGATGGCTCGTCTCATTGTCAAGGACGACATTACCTCGGAGGGGGCTCTGGCTGTAGGCCAGACGCTCCGGCTCGGCGGCTTCATCATGCCCGCCCCATCGGCGGTGGCGCCGACGATGACTTCTCGGGTCATCAATCGTAACCTTCACGTCAGTTCGGAATTCGCCGAACAGATGGATCCAATGGAGCGTTCCTCCCTTAACGAACTCTTGGATCGCATCGCCACTCTGGGAGTCGCTACAGACTACGACCGGATTGGGCTTAAACCCGACCAAAGGGATATCAAGTCCCCGCCGGCCACCCATGAGATAGCGATAGTGGAGGAACCACATGCGGATTGCCCGTCAACTTTGAGGACAAGTTATGTTCGGATCACTGAACTCCTTGAGCCAAAGACCTGCTCAAAGGAAAACCTGACCCAGGTCCCGGACTTAGAATCGGGCATCGCGCCGAAGAAATTGGGCACTCCGAATTCTGAGCTGTTGAGCTCTGGACCGCCCGTGCCCTTGGGCATTAGATCGGATAAAAATACGGATTCTGCTAACAACACCTGCCTGGACCTAAACTGTCTCTCCCGCATCAGGCAGGAGCCCCAGGAAACCGTACATCACTACTGGGCCAGATTCCTCCTTGCGCTAAACAAGGTCAGGGACTGCCGTGAAGAGAACATGGTCTCACTTTTCTGCAAAAACTGCACGGACGAAGGACTCCTCAATGCTATAAGCCGGCGCGACATAGTACGCTTCGCAGACTTGGCAACCATAGTACGGAAGTACTGTGCGATGGAGAGCGCTTGGAAGACCCAAACATAATTTTCGGATAGTACTGCTCTCACCAGAACCTTTGTCCAAACTAAATGGACGAACTCTCGTAAGTCGTCCGACCCAACCCCCAAGAAACCAAAGCCCACCCTGTATGGGATCCAGATGGAAGAATGGCTCGACGGGCCATGTAAGCTCCACAGTACTCCGGATGCAACACCTACTCATAGCCTTAAGGCATGTTGGATACTCCGGCAGGTGGCAAAAAGTGGCGAGGATCTTCTTGTGGGCCATAATGCGGAACAACATCTTGCCAGCGAACACGATATGGTACTAACAGTCTTCGAGACTTTTTCCTCGAACAATAGGCGCAAGCGAGCTCGTCGAAGCTCCGCCGAAATTTACCATGTGGCAAAGATAAACCCTTGGAACGACACTGCTATAACTTTTAATGCTAGTGATGAACCTCGATTCCGGGCTGTCCGGGCACCAGCCGCTCTGGTCCTTAGTCCGATCGTAGATGGCTTTCGGCTCACTAAAGTACTTATGGACGGCGGAAGCGGATTAAATCTGATTTATGAAGAAACACTCAGCAAGATGGAGACTGATAAAAGCCGCATTGAACAAAGCGGCACGACCTTCAGGGGAATTATCCCTACTGGAAGCGCAAAAGGGAAAATCACACTCGATGTGGTATTCGACACCCCGGAGAATTATAGGTCCGAGGAAATCACATTACAGGTGGCTCCTTTTAACAGCGGATACCATGCCCTTCTAGGGCGGGACGCATTTACAAGCTTTCAAGCTGTACCCCATTATGGGTACATGAAGCTTAAAATGCCCGGACCCAATGGAATCATCACTCTAGCCAGTGATCCGGACGTTGCACTTCGCGCCGAAAATAAAACCGCAGCTCTAGCCTTGGAAGCATTATCTGAAGCCCTGGCAGCTGAAGAGTTAACAACACTGCGGGCCACCGTGGACAGGGACGACGTGATACTAGACGACCCAAGTCCACCTCATTTAAGCCTGCAGATGAGATAGTCAAATTCTAGGTCCATCCAACGGACCCCATGAAGACAGCTTCCATCGGGACACAGCTGAGCCATGCGATTGACGCCGCACTACGAGATTTCTTACGCGAGAATTGAGACATTTTCGCCTGGCACCCATCGGACATGCCAGGCATCCCATGCAGACTGGCCGAACACAGCCTCAATATTCTAAAAGCATATAAACCAGTCAAGCAGACCCTAAGGCGATTCTCAGAGCCCAAACGATAGGCAATGGGGGAAGAGTTAGCCAAGCTACTCGAGGCCGGACTCATCAGAGATATCAAACATCCGGATTGGCTGGCAAATTTGGTGATGGTACCAAAGAAGGACAAATCCTGGCGTCTATGCGTCGACTTCAAAGACCTCAACAAGGCTTGCCCCAAGGATCCCTTTCCCCTCCCTCGCATCGATCAAATAATCGATGCCACAGCTGGACACGACTCGCTATGTTTTCTCGACGCATACTCTGGATACCATCAAATAAACATGGCAGAGTTTGACCAAGCTGCAACAACTTTTATAATGCCATATGGCCCTTTTTGCTTCAACACTATGCCCTTCCGGCTCAAGAATGCCGGCGCAACCTATCAACGCATGATTCAAACATGCCTGGAAAAACAAATCGGCAAAACAGTGGAAGCATATGTGGACGACGTGGTCATAAAAACTAGACACGTCGAAACCCTGATAGATGACTTGAGGCTCACATTCGATAACCTCCGGAAATACGACATTAAGTTGAATCCGAAAAAATACGTCTTCGGCGTCCCATCGGGGAAACTGCTGGGCTTCATAGTTTCCAATAGAGGGATTGAAGCGAACCCGACAAAAATCCGAGCTCTGTCTCAGTTGGCTATACCAACAGACCTCAAGCACATCCAGAAGCTAGCCGGATGCGTGGCCGCTTTGAGCCGCTTTATCTCCAGGCTAGGAGAAAAGGCATTGCCTCTTTACCGCCTCATGCGGCGCACCGAACACTTCGCATGGACGGATGCAGCCGCGGCCGGACTCGATGAAATAAAGGCCTTACTGGCCAATAATCCAGTCCTAACAGCGCCGAACACCGGCGAGCCTATGATATTATACATAGCGGCAACATACCAAGTTGTAAGCGCGGTACTCGTCGTCGAACGAGAGGTTGACGGATACAAATTCCCGCTCCAAAAGCCAGTTTATTATGTATCCACAGTCCTCACCCCGTGCAAATCCCGATACCCACACTATCAAAAAATAGCATACGCGGTCTTCATGGCATCCCGGAAGCTGCGGCACTACTTTCAAGAGTGTTCGATCACAGTAGCCTCCGAAGTACCACTCAATGACATAATAAACAACCGCGACGCTACGGGCCGGATTGCTAAATGGGCCATCGAGCTCCTTCCGTTCGACATAATGTACAAACCACGGTGGGCCATCAAGTCGCAAGTACTGGCCGACTTTGTCGCCGAATGGACGGAAGCCGAACTCCCTAAAGAGTACGACGCATACTCCAACTGGATCATGCACTTTGACGGCTCTAAAATGCTGGCCGGACTGGGAGCAGGTGTAGTCCTGACGTCTCCCACCGGAGACACGGTCCAGTACGTCCTCCAAATACTTTACACAGACTCCAACAATGCAGCCGAATATGAGGCTTTGTTGCATGGTCTTCGGATGGCGGTCTCTATGGGCATCCAACGCCTGGAAGTGCGCGGGGATTCGAACCTCGCAATATCACAAATAAACGGAGACTTCGATGCCAAGGATCCAAAAATGGCGCCCTATCGTAAAGCCGTCCTCAAAATATCAGCTCGGTTCGAGGGGCTCGAATTCCATCATGTGGCTCGAGAAAACAATCAAGTGGCGGACGTCCTTGCCCGCATCGGCGCCAAATGCGACCCTGTCCCACCTAACATATTCCTGGAAAGGCTGTTCAAGCCATCCATAGTATGGGAAGGGGAGTCTGGCAATACAAGCACGGACCCGAGCACATCCCCAGATTCCGAACCATCACACACAATCGGAGGCTCTGCCACCGAATAACATCTTCGCCCACGAAATCATGGCCGAATTGCCCTGTGGACCGAGCCTTTCTTGGCCTACCTAAATAGGCAGGAGCTCCCCGAAGAACAAAACGAAGCACGCTGCATAGTCCGGCGCTCTAAAGCTTACAAGGTCCACGAAGGGGAACTCTACAAGAAAAGCGCGACCGGAGTGCTTCAAAGGTGCATCTCCGAAGAGGAAGGGAGGCAACTCTTGGCAGAAATCCATGCCGGACTGGGCGAACATCACGCCGTGGCTCGAGCGCTAGTCAGCAAGGCCTTCCGTACAGGCTTCTATTGGCCAACGGCCCGAGCAGACGCACAGGACCATGTCCAACATTGCGTCAGTTGCCAGCTCTTCGCCAATCAGAGTCACATGCCCCCTACCGCTCTCCAAACAATCCCCATAACTTGGCCCTTCGCGGTCTGGGGGCTGGATATGGTCAGACCCCTTAAAGGGGAAGCCATAAGAAAAAATACCTACTGGTCATGGTGGACAAATTCACCAAATGGATAGAAGCCAAACCAGTCAAAACGGCCGAATCCGGACCCGTGATAGACTTCATATCCGGGGTCGTACACCGATACGGTGTCCCCCATACCATCATCACTGATAATGGCTAAAATTTCACGGCCGACGAAGTGAAAACTTGGTGTGAAAAATGGGCATTAAGCTCGAGTACGCTTCCGTCTACCACCCCCAAACAAACGACCCGGTCGAACGGGCAAATGGTCTCATCATGAGCGGCATCAAACCCAGACTAGTGAGATCTCTAATAGAATCGGATACGCACTGGGTAGAGGAGCTCGACTCCGTATTCTGGGGGCTGCGGACCACACCCAATCGCACCACCGGATATACACCATTTTTTATGGTGTGCGGTGCGGAAGCAGTACTACCCTGCGACATAATACATGATTCGCCACCCGTACGCATGTATAAAGAGAAGGAAGCCGATTTAGATCGGCAGGATAGCTTGGATGCCCTGGAGGAGGAGCACGATGTTGCAAAAGCTCGTTCCGCATTCTATCAGCAGCAGGCTCGACGATATCAAAGCAGAGAAGTGCGGGCCAAAACTTACAATATTGGCGAGCTCGTTCTACGCCTACCGGAGAAGAAGAAGGACAAACTCAAACCCAAATGGGAAGATCCCTTCGTCATTGACAAAGTTCTCACGAGAGGAGCGTACCGTCTACGTAATGCATCCGATAACAGACTCGAGCCGAACCCATGGAACGCGGCCAGACTCCGGAGATTCTACGCCTAACGCCGAACTCAGTGTTCGTCTCCTTACCCCTCCTTTTTAATTATGCTCCACCCCTTTTCTCTCCTTTCTCGCCCCTTCTTCTCTTCACACAAAGTATTTAATACAGTGCGGACCCCCGGATCACTCCGACTGTACTATGTGTGCAAACCATACCTGGGGGCTTCCTATTCGGAAGCTAGACATAATCATTTTCAATGGCTTTTTGCCCATCGCATATGCGTTCTTTTTCCAATGTGCCTTTTCTTCACCATTATATGCATCGATAAGACTTAAGGTGTGGCCAAGCTGGGTTGCCTGGCTCTTATGTTTATGCCCTATGTTCCCGTTAATTCGGCTAGGGCATAAGGGGAGCACCTCTGCGATTGTTACTGCCGGTTCAGCCGGATGTGTACCTCAGACTGGGTGAAGCCGAAAGCTAGTTTCCTTAAGAGAATATTCGATCGATGAACAAAGGATGTATTCGTCGGTTACAACAAAAAACCCCAGAAGTTTGTATCCTGCGCCATCGTTCGCAGTCCGGACATGTGCATTGGCGCATGTGTACCCGGGGAAAGGAACCCCTAACGGATCTATTCTCCCTGAAAGATGTTTCTTACTATCCATGTAATATAACATAACAAGTTGGGTACTTGTCTGCAAGCACTTATGACCCATACGGCTAGTCTCCACGCATACCCCGCTTTTGTATAACCGAGCGGGTATTCGGACACACCTCGGACTGTAGGATCCGGGGGCTGAAGCGAAAAGGTCCGCCATGACAAATGATTTTAATCCGGCTAGGGGCTACTTAAGCCCATTAAATTACATAGTCACTGGGACTGACTATATTCCTCCTCTATGCCATCTAACAGGCTATCTAGCTTACAATCCTGTTGAGAATACTTAGTGGCTAACGCTACCTGGTCATACACCAGACTTACGGGAACTTCTTGCCCATCGGGCCCGCCGGTCCTACTTCGGCCATATGGTTCGGATCCAGCTTGGTGTAGTGCGTCTTCACCATTGCCCAGGCTTCTCTTGCTCCTTGCCGGCATGCTGATATCTTCCATAGACGGAAGCGCCGCCGGGCTCCTTGAAGCAGGTCCGCAAGTTCCCCCATGCCATTCGGCAGGAGGCTTGATGGCCACAAGGCCTGAGCAATGCCGTGCATCACCTACCGAGCACGCTCGTGCAACTGCGAAAGTTCTTGCAGTAAATCACCTGCAGATGAGGGCATCTCCTCTTGAGGGAGACACGTTAACATTCCTACAAGCAAAAAGTTTTTCAAGAAAAAAAACTTCCTCGCCGAACTATCACACAGTTCACTTGAGCACTTACCATAAATGCCGCGTCGAAGCCTTTTGTTCTCCTTCACGGAGTCCGCCGGTTGAGCGGACGTCCCTTAATTCCACGTCGGCATTTAATATTGGCATCTTGTAGCTTGTTCTTCTCTTGTGTCACCCGCGTAAGTATGCGCTCGCCAGCCTTTAGCTGCAAGGGGAGATGCGATTCGTCACCCATTACGCCTTCCGGATTCACCCCGGGATCATCTGCAGAATTTTCTGTTAGACTAACCGCACCAGCCATTTACTAACTGGTACATCTGCGTATAATGGAGACAAATATTACGGAGGGGCCTTCAGGATCCCCTAACTTGGCTACCGCATCAGTCAGCTGGGCCTTGCATGCCTCCAGCTCTCGAGCCAATTGTTCATTCTTGTCCACAAGGACCTGTGCATATATTGATCCTTCAAACAGTTGTCCCAACTATTCTAAGTCTCAGGGGCTACTGCTATACATACTTATCAAAAAATTTTACCTGTATGTCTTTGGTATACTGGTTTGTCGCTTGGGCAAGCCCGCCCCGAGCAGCTTGGACGTATGCGTCCGATGAATTGAAGGCATTAAAAGCCTCTTCGGAAAAGATGTTGTTCCCGAGCACGGCCCTCTGGCGCCGGTGATTCATGGCGCTCTCCACTTCGGAGTTCGTGGCTGAACGCATATCCGCGTCCTCCGTCGGGGAACTATGCGGTGCTAGCCCCGTGTCCGCCTCCACCCTCGAAGCCGGTTCTGGAACCCGGCTTGTGGAGGCGTGATTGGTAGTGTCTCCGGATATTGTCCGGTTATTCCTCTTCCTGCCAGACACAAAGGGCGCTGTCATATTTCAAATTCTATAATTACAAGACAAGTTATTACTTTACCTCTGTAGCGGTGTGTCAATCCTCACCGCCTTCCTCTTGAGCCTGCCCGATCCGGACGCCCGTGGTTGACGGGTCCCTAGGGGCTCGGCCCCTCGCTCCGGTCGTCGTTTTTGCAAATAGAACGACGCCTCAAGGGTAAATTATAATACCTGGGGGGAGTCCTCTTCGAAGGATAGGGTTTTTTAGTTCGGCTTACACGCGACGCGGGGAGCAGTCCAGGGTAGTCGGCCGTAATGGCCACTAGGGCGCCGTCCCAGCTCGCTTGATAGAATACCCCGTTGACAAGCTCCACAGTGATATCCGGATCCACTTTGAGTCCCGGATCAAGGACCCTTCCAGGGTCCTCTGGTTGTGGGGAGGGGCTGAAGATTCCTTCTACGGCCCTCCTCAGTTCCTGCTCAGAAGCATTGATGCAAGTAATCTTAGCAGAAGAACGCTAGAGTAAGTAAAGCAGGGAAAAGAATGGCAACTTACCCATTCTGGGGGGTTGTACATGGAGAATCCGTCCCGCATTTTTATGCGAAGGAATTCCTCCTCTTCCCCTTTGTACAAATCGGACAATATCCTTGCCAAAGCGGCAGCGGAGTCCGGACCCTTACGGCCGCAGCGGGTGGCGTCGTCTTCCCCGTTGAAATGCCACATGGGCTTTCCCCGATATTGGAGCGGTTGCACTCCCCGTCTTATGCATATCGCCATAACCTCAGCTATCGTCAGTTCGGATATGGCCAGTAACTTTATCATGTTCATCAGGAGGAATATTTCCCTTGTGTCCTCTTCTTGAGGGCCCCGGGGGTGCCAGCTTGGGCGTGCCCTCGGCGGGGTGTTACTGAACTTGGGGAGACCTGTCCGGACTGGATTCGGGAGGGGAACGTCTTCTATATGGAACCATTCTGAAGGCCAGTTTTCTGGTACCTTCTCAGGAGTGCCGGACAGGTATCCGGTCTCGGCGATGCGCCATACTTCGGCCCCGCCCACTTGACATAGGGACTCACCCTGGGTGCGGGGGACGAGGCAGGACAACTTCCTCCATAATCCGAAGTGTGGTTCGCAGCCTAAAAAAAGCTCGCAAAGGGCAACATACCCCGCTATGTGTAGAATAGAGGCAGGGGTAAGATCGTGTAACTAAAGGCCGTAGAACTCCAGGAGCCCGCGAAGAAATGGGTGGATAGGAAACCCGACGCCCCTCAGAAGATGTGGGATGAGACATATATGCTCCTCCGGAGATGGGTTAGGAGATCCCTCAGCTTGTTCCCCTCCGTCATAAGTGGTTATTCCAGCTCGGACGGGGACCATGAACGCCTGTGGGAGAAACCCTTGGGTTTGTAACTCTATCAAACGGCTATGAGGAACTGAACACTCTCCCCAATCCCTCGACTTGGAACGAGAAGAGCGAGCAGAAGAGCTGCGACGGCCGGCCATGCTGGAATGGATTTTCGCGGAGCGCTCTGTTGGATGCTAGCTCTGGAAGGGAGAGTGAGGTTTGGATCTGAGAATCCCCGTCCCTTCAAATAGACGGTTAACCCGGAGGATTGAGGGTGGCAAATGCAAAAATGCCTCGACTCCTCGCATTCGCTCGACACGTGGAGATGGTCATTACTGAGGCACTGAAGCCGAGGAGCACAACATTGATTGGAGGTCGGACACTATTCGTCGTAATAGGTACTTTGGAGTATTCGAAGAAGGAACCAGCCTTGCAATGCCGAAGACAATACTACATGTCGGACTCATCGTCATTGAAGCCTGGTTCAGGGGCTACTGAGGGAGTCCTGGATTAGGGGGTATCAGGACAGCCGGACTATATGCATCGTCCGGACTATTGAAGCGTGAAGATACAAGACTCAAGACTTCGACCCGTGTCCGGATAGGACTTTCCTTGGCGTGGAAGGCAAGCTTGGCGATCCGGATATTATATTTCCTTCCTTGTAACCGACTCCATGTAAACCCTAGCCCTCTCTGGTGTCTATATAAACCGGAGAGGTTGGTCCTTAGAAGGCCGATCACAATTACAATCATACCATCATAGGCTAGCTCTTAGGGTTTAGCCTCTACGATCTCGTGGTAGACCTACTCTTTTACTACCCATATCATCAATATTAATCAAGCAGGAAGTAGGGTTTGACCACCATCGAGAGGGCCCGAACCTGGGTAAACATCTGTGTCCCTTGCTTCCTGTTACCATCAGCCTTGATGCACAGATCGGGACCCCCTACCCGAGATCCGCCGGTTTTGACACCGACAGTCCTCTTGCCCAAGTTGATCACCAGTTACCGGCGACCTGGACTGCCTTCCTGAATATGCGTCAGGAGATTCGAGACCCACAGGTGCATCAAGAACTGCAACACGATCTGGTGGAGCACCTATGTAGGCTCAAGGGCAAGGCCTAGCTCGACGTGCGATGAAATATGAGTTTCTATTTGTGTTGAAATTATGAGTTTTATTTGTTGAACTATTTGATTTGTATTGATTTCTGTGATGAACTATGTGATAAAAAATTAGTTAGTGTTGAATTTGTATTGATTTCTGTGATGAACTATGTAATAAAAATTAGTCAGTGCCGAAGCACACCGAATATGGGCCGAAATCAGCGGCTGGGAACCCGAGCCCCCCCTCCCCCACCCCATGCCGATTTTTGCGCCGGTTGGCCCCCAGGCGGCGCTATTTCAAGCCCCTGGGGGGGGACGGTTAGAGATGCTCTGATGCTCCCACCATGCTGTCACTTTAAAAGAAAAAAATAACTGTGTGAAAGAAATCCACATTTTTACGTGAAGGTTCGCAAGAATCATGTGTACAACCCATAAAATATTCAAATCTAAACTCATTTCTATTTGAATTTCTTAATAGCTGTATACCTCTTTGTAAATTCATTGTGATCAAGAGGAAACTACACATCACCTCTTTCTTAAATGTCCTCTCACCAAGCTTTTATGGCGTACGATTCATGTAGCCTTTAATGTCAGCCCTCCGAATAGTATTAACACGTTATTTGAGACGTGGCTAAATGGAGTTGAGCCAAGTACTGCAGGACATATTCGCATAGGAGTATGCACATTAGTTGGGTTATATGAAACTGCAGAAATGACATGATATTTAACAGACAAATTCTTACTACATGGTCGTTACTCAGTCCTGCAGTCGCCAAGCAGCTTACGGCTTTTGGGTGCAACCGATGGGAGACGGTAGCATGGGATATTTACAACCGATTTTGATGGCGGTGCAATAATAGGCTGAGTGTTTACTCATCTTTACCTGTTTTTCGCCGGTTGTGCACATTTTTTCTTCATTTTACTCTCGCTCCTTTGCAAGCTTGTACCAGATCGGAGACCTTTTGTTCAATAATATGGCTGCATGCATCACTCAGATGCAGAGGCCGGGGTAACCCTCCTTTACAAAAAAAAACTGTACCACTTGTCGTGGAATTGTCACGACAGATGTCCTCATGAAAGGACTTAGTCGTAGGGCCATCGTACGGGTTAACCTAGAGGGGTTAAAGCGGACACAAGACACGGGAATTATACTGGTTCGGCCCCTTCGATGAAGGTAAAAACCTACGTCCAGTTGTGGTGTGATTGATATGGTTTCGGCGACTAGGGAGCAATAGCTTTGCCTTAGCCTCGAAATCTCTGTCCCTAACTCGCCCGGTCGTCCCCTTATATACACGGGCTGGCGTCCGGCCGCCTCTGAGTCCCAATCCGGCTCATACCAGCGTCGGCTTGGTCTCTTCTTTCCTGTCTTACAACACAAGTCACAACCCTAAGGCGGTTTACGTACATGGACCTTAATTCGCCTCTGGGCTCCAGGCCTCCACAGTGGGCCTGGATCATGGACGAGGGTAAACCGGCCCTACCGGGGCGGTTCACACTCAGTAGTGGTATCCCCAACATTAGGCCCAGATTGACTTGAACCGGTTCAAGTTAATCTTCAACATTCGAAACTCTTGATCTCCTTTCATATTTTGTAAACCGCCATCCGTTTGAACCGCCGTGACGCGTCATCCTTCGATCTTCGTGTCGGGGCACCTGGCGTCATCTTTAACAAAGAAACCCAAGCGGTAAGATTCCCTTCATTAATGCTATCCGGGAATCGGCGGCGCTGCACCATCCGCCGCTTTTGACTCCTTGATTCTCGCGCCCGTTGATTGCCCGGCCCTTATAAATAAACGGTCGGGCCTTTCTCTTCTTCTTCTTCCGCTCTTCTCCTTCCTCGCGACGCCCGACCACGAAGCTCCGCGTCGCCTCCGACCTTCGACCGGCGCTTCACGCCGGGCGCTGCATCAACCTGATCGTATCGAAGTTCCGGAGCTCCTCGCGGCTTTTCTCATCCGGTAAGGTCCCTTTCAAGCCCTAGATCCCATCTGAAGATCCTGTTCATCTCATAGTTCATATGCGTTCATATCGGTTTCTTCATACCTGCTCTGCCAGGGCTGTATAACTCAACCGCTCCATATATCCTGTGCGGGTGACTGCTCCGCCGTCTATCCGACTCCTGATGCATCTTCCCCTTTTCTGTTCAGATCCTATATTTTACCGTGCCTGAACCTTCCTGCGCTTTACGAGGTTTGCATAGGTCGTAGAAATTTTTCTTACTGAACTCCGGTAGATCTAGATTACTTCCATTCGCGTGTGAAAACTGTTTCTGTCTACACTTAGTAAATTTTTCAGCTCTGCCTCCTTTGGCGGTTTAACCTTCGATAGCTAATCCGCCACTCCATTAGTCCTCAGTTAAACCGGAATGGGAAGTCGGCTGCTGAATCGCCGGTTTAACCATATATGATATGCCTGAACCGTTAATGGTGAACCGTTTCTTCCTTTCTTTCGCAGCTTAGTCTTTCGGAATGGCTCCTCAATTCTCAGCTTGCAATTGGGTCCGGTCCAAAATCACTGAAACGCAGCTCAACGGCTACGTCACCACTGGCGGTTTGGCTCCAAAAAATGTCCTCCATTGGCGTGTTCCGAGGGCGAGTTTCTCTCGAGCCTGGCGGGAGAAGTAATTGTGTTTATGCAGCACCTAGACCGGGGTTCTGCCGCCCGGTTCAAAATTTTTCCGGGACGTCCTTGCCATTTTGCAACTCCATCCGCAGGATATCGGCCCGAATTCTGTGTCGAACATATGCAACTTTCAAGTCTTCTGTGAAGTCTATCTTCAAGAAGAACCCTCTGTGGAGTTGTTCGGGACTTTTCCATTTGAACCGTCGCACAGAATTTTCTCGACGGTCCCAACACGTAGCTGGCGGCGTTTCAATCAGAAGAGGAAGGAAGTCAATTTTCCTCACGCCAAACACCACAGCCATCAAAGTTGGAACCAAACCTGGTTCTACTGCCGAACACCGCTCCTGCCAGCGAAACCCCTTGCCGGGTTACCGTCCTCACCGGCTCAACAACCAGCATCCGCTGCCTTCACGCTTAACCGCCGCGGAGCGGAAGAACTTGGCGCGCAAATAATCAAGCTCCGGGCTCTAATGGCCAGCGGCTTAACGGCGTGGACCTTGTGCGTTGTTGGGTTTCTGGGGCATTTTGCCACTAAGCCGCCCGGCCGGATTGATGCTGCAGTACACGGCAGCCTCAAAAGATCCTCAAAGGCGTCACGAGCTGCCCATAACTGAACTTGAGGTCACCGAGATCGTCAAGAAGATGCTCGATGAGCCAATCTCCGTCTGCAGCCTAACGGGTTGGCTCCATTTTGTGTTGCCAACAAACCGCCGCGATAGCTCTACTCACCGCTTTTGGGCTCTTAATACTCTGTTGATATCGCTAATCCTTGTTACTTCTCGGCTGACAGCTCATACGAAACGCACCAAACCGGTTCGGGCGCGCGTGTAAAGTCCAAGGCCACCAAGAAAGCAGGCAAGAAGAAGACCGCCGAGTCCTCGATCCGCCGGAGGGCGAAGAATCGAAGCTGAGGTAAACTTGACACTTACAAGGAAGCCGCGTAAACCGGCTTTCCGCTTTGTGTTTCTTCTTGCATATGCTTGGCCCTTTACATTCTTTTTCTTGACAATTTTCTTCCGGGATGATCTGAAGCCGATCATGCCGACCTGTTGAGGTAATCTTTCTTTCTTCCGAATCCGACCTTGCGCCGGTTAAGAGAATTCGTCGCGCCGTCCGGAAAGTGAAAAAATATCGTTCCTGTGCTTACTTGAATCCAAATCTTTCCTTGAAGACACAGCAGGCTGAAGAGCGCCGTACAACCCGGCACAGTGGCCAACGGATTACCTCATCCGGTTTACCAGACACACCAACCCGGAAGCGTCGTCCAGAGGTGACTTGCTCTCCTGAAAAGCGTTATCCCTTAAAAGGTTTCTTCCGATGTCCTCTCAATCCGTCTGATCCGAATTATCAGGCCTCTTCCAACTCTTCTGGCGGTTCATCAACCACACAAATGCCTCCGCTGAAAGTTGCCGCAGGGTATGTAACTGCTGTCCATTCGTCCGATTTACAATTGCCTTGTTCATCTTGCTTTAATCCAATTCTGAATATTGCAGCACCAAGGCTCGCTTGAGCAAGAAAGCGAAAACCCTTGACCCTACTGCGGATGTTGATCCGGAAAAAACCCCAGAACAAACACACGAAAATCCTGAAGCCGCCAAGGAAAGCTCTGGCGAGTTGTACAAAGACGATCTGGCGACCCGCGGAAGTTGAACCGGAGGTCAAGTGGAAACCTCACAGCCTGCTCCATCAAACCCGTCCACCGAGCGGGTCGTGGATGATGAACCGCCGAGCGAGCAAAAGCGACATCAAGCCCAAACAAGACCGCTGAAAATGGCGAAGTTATTGTGACGAGTAATGGCTACACTGCTCCTAGCCAACGGTTGCTTTAGCAAAGCACAGCATCAAAGAAAGTTCCACTACTATGAGCAAAGACAAGGGAAGACTGATATGCCGACTACGACAATTTCTCCGCCCAAGAACTTCATTCAACTTTCGAACCGGCTTTACACAAGCCGTGACTTTGAAGCCGGTCTAATAAATCGCATGAAGGACCGCTATGAGGTAATGAGTTAACCTTTCTTATATTTTAACTGCATAGTAGCCCCCAAGGGTCGGTTTAACTTGCAAAGTTAAACCGGGACTTAAGGTGTGTCTCCTCATAGCAAATTGAGATCAACTAGCCATTAGCCCCCAAGTGCCAAGTTGAATACTTGTATTGAGCTGGGGACTTGTATAATGAAACAACTAACATGCTCCCTTTGTCATCAGAATGAAATATACCAGCAAACTGTGCAACTCAAGGACCTTCGAGCCAATCTGGAAACTCAAATGGCCGAAGCCACCAAAGCCAGAGACGAGTTAAAAACTGCCCTGACCACCATGGAACAGCTGAAGGAGTGGTACAAATCCGAGCGGGTCAACTGGGACGCCGAGAAGGCCGGTTTAATAAAGCGGGCGGAAGAAGCTGAAGCCGCCCTTAAACCGGTGACTGAAGAACTTACCGGACTCAAGCGCCAAATACATGCTATGACTTCTGCTATCTTTGGTAAGAACATGTTTGTACTGATTATCTTAATTTTGACATTTCCGCCGGTTTAACCTGAGCTATCTGAAACCGGTGCAGGCAAGCGTATTGCGCATATGGGCTCTGATGTGCGGAAGAAGCTCAAGGCCGCTTATACACTGATTGAGCAGCTGTATACCGGCGCCCAGCGAGTCATATGTGCCACATCATATGACAACACGGCGCCGTCCCTGATCAGAGAGACGCTGGACCGGCTGTCTATGGTCCCGGGTCAGCTTGAAGAGTTGAAGCGATCCGCGGCCCGGGCTGGTACCCTACTAGCTCTGACTCGTGCCAAGGCGTGGATAGCAGATCTTGACCCGACGGATATAGCTAAAGGTTTTCCCAGTGCTCAAGAAAATGGTGAGGCCTTTGATAACGGCATACAAAGCGGATAACAAAGGAGATCGTCCGGTGGCGAGTCAGCGGCAGCTGAAGCCAACCTGGCGGTTCACCGCTTTTTATGACGCAAACAACAAGCGGGTGGAGTTTGCCATCCACGAAGTGCGAGCCTTGTTCCTCCAATCCGTAAGCACACTTACGCTCAGCGTTGATCCGCTGAGCTGATAAGTGAAGAAGCTGTCTTTCAGGCCTTAACCCGGATTGACTGGTCCACCAATGACTTCCGGGCTTTGGGTGAGGAGGAAGAAGAAGCTGAACCGACGCCAGGCGCCGTCCCCTCTACCTCGCGCCAACCCGGTGAAGCAGCGTAATTTATGAAGCCGGGTGACGTATCTAAAACTTCAAGGCATAGCTCCACATGAAACGCCGGGCCTCCAAAGGCTTTGTAATAGGATAGTCAGTGCTTTATATTGAACAATGCCGGTACAACTTCAGTCTGTAAATTTTTGCATGGCGGTGCTGGATACGTTGGTTTTGAAGTAGTGAATCCTGCAACATATTTTGCCTGCAATCACAAATTCTTAAACCGCCATGGCGGCTTGCGCCTCTAGCCAGATTGTGATGCCAATATACTTATATGAGAAAATATCGAGGTATACGATCAAAATTGTGTGATACAAGCATACCGCCGATGATCGAGGCACAGTTGGCTTTAGTCAATCCCGAGCGGAGGCCTTAAAACCATCACCGTCAAAGGAGAACGATCCCTGTGTGTATAATACCGATTTACCGTGTAAATCGTGTCGGGCATGATAAGCCCCCTGTTACTCCATAATGTGATGTTAACAGCAAAATCAAACCGGAACAAAATCGCCAGCTTAAAAATGTACCGAATTCTGACAACGTAAATCCGGTTTAAAGAGGTTTGTCGGTTTAAGAAGGCCAACAAAAACCAAATGATTGGTATAAATACCACATGGAAGCAAAAACAATGAGAAAAAATCGTTTTGCAAGAAAAGGCTGTCTTGAGCGGATCAGATGGTGTTACCATGGTCGGACGGGACCAAGCCCCTATCTGGTGTAGCGATGGTTCAAGTCAGCCAGGTCCCCAAGCGAACTTCGTGGCATGATGCCGATCAAGTGGCATTGCGATGGTTCGGGTTCGACCAAAGCCTCCAAGTGATTCTATGGCCTTAGGCCGACCAAGAGGCGTGACTGGTTCAGACGTGACCATGTCCCCAAATGATCTGGTGGCTTTCACCTGCCAAGAGGTGTTGCGTTGGTTCGGACACGACCAAGCCCCCAAATGACAAAAATTTCTGAAAACGAGGCCAAGGGTTAAACCGGAGGCCGCTTCACGACAACATCTCCATGTACCCGAACGGTCTTTTATCTGAGCAGATACCCGCCTTAGCCGAGGATCCGGTTTATTGCCTTTATTCATAATATATACATTGTCTTGATATGTACATAAGTGGAGCCAATGGCTCAGGTATAATAAGGCCGAAGATGAGCTATGTTCCATGGCCTGTTGGTCTCTTCCTCTGACGTGCGTGAGTCCTTTCGCTCTCGAACATCAATCGGATAGTAGGACCCATTGTATAGATTCTTGCTGACCACAAAGGCCCCTCCCAAGGTGGGGATAGCTTGTGCATATCTTTACGGTCTTGAATGAGCCGCAGCACTAAGTCTCCTTCCGAAAGGTTCGGTTTTAACCTCCGCTGTGATACCGACGAAGATCCTGCTGGTAGACCGCCCGAGCGAGCTGCTGCCATATCGCGCTCTTCGTCTAGTCGATCCAAATCATCTTGCCGTGCTGCCTCGCTATCTGCCTCAACATAAGCTGCTACTCGAGGCGAGTCGTGACGGATATCACTGGGAAGGACCGCCTCCGCTCCATAGACCATAAAGAACGGCGTGTATCCGATGGATCGGTTGGGGTAGTGTTTATACTCCATATCACCGATGGTAGCTCTTCCACCCAACAACCCGGCGTCCTCTCTAAAGGGACCATAAGCGAGGTTTAATACCTTTCAAGATTTCTGATTAGCTCGTTCCGCTTGACCATTGGATTGCGGGTGGGCTACTGGAAGAAACATCAAGCGGATGTGCTCTCGTTCACAAAATTCCTTCATAGCTCCTTTTGACAAATTGGTGCCATTGTCCGTGATGATACTGTGTGGAAACCCAAACCGGAAAATCACCCTTTTGATGAACTGAACCGCCGTGGCCGCATCACACTTGCTAACAGGCTCTGCCTTCACCCACTTGGTAAATTTATCAACCGCCACCAACAGGTGGGTCTTTTTGTCCTTGGACCTTTTGAAAGGTCCAACCATATCCAACCCCAAGTCGCAAACGGCCAAGTAATTGGAATCATCCTCAATTCTTGGGCTGGCACATGAGCACGCTCGAGACCTTTTGGCAACCATCACATCGTCGACCAGATCCTCCGTGATCAGCATGGGCAGTCAACCAATAGAAACCATGGCGGAACGCTTTGGCCACCAGGGATTTTTAACGGCGTGGTGACCACAATCCCCTTCATGAATCTCTCGCAATATCTCACAGCCCTCTTCAGGGACACACAACGCTGAAAGCCTACGACACATCGCAACGGTGCAACTTCGCCATTAACAATGGTCATAGACTTAGACCGCCGAACTATCTGCGGGCCAGCGTCTCATCTTCTCGTAACTCGCCCGGTTCATGTATGCCAAATAAGGGCGTCAATCCGAATGACATGCAGGGCCGCCACCAATTGAGCCTCCGGATCAGGGATAGCCAAATCAATTTCATCGGGAAGCTTAAGCGGCGGTTTGTGCAGCACATCAAGGAAAACGTTAGGCGGGACGGTTTACGTTGAGAGCCCAGCCGGCTCAAAGCATTAGCCGCCGTTCTTCCGACGATCCACATGGTCCACCGATATCCTTTAAAATGTCCCGCAACAACATCCACTTCCCGACGATATGCAGCCATGAGTGGATCTTTGGAGTCCCAAGTACCGGATACTTGCTGGGCCACCAAGTCCGAGTCACCAAAGCATTTAACCGGCTGAGATTCATTTCCTTAGCCATCCGGAGACCATGGAGCAAAGCTTCATACTCAGCTGCATTGTTAGTACAAAGGAACATTAGGCGGAGAACATAACAGAACTTGTCACCTCGTGGGGAAGTTAATACGACTCCACCCCGAGCCCTCAATTGCTGGACCCATCAAAATGGATGGTCCAATAGGTGTGATCCGCTTCTCTTACGGCGCTTGCAACTCCGTCCAATCATTAATGAAATCCACAAGTGCCTGAGATTTTACGGCCGTCCGGGGCACATACCTTAAACCGTGCGGCCCAAGTTCTATAGCCCACTTAGCAATCCGGCCAGTCGCTTCCCGGTTCAGTATGATATCACCCAAGGGAGCCGAACTGACCACTGTGATGGGGTGCCCTTGGAAATATTGCTTTAGCTTCCGGCTTGCCATAAAAACTCCATATACCAGCTTCTACCAATGCGGATATCTTTGTTTGGATTCAATGAGAACCTTGCTGATGTAATAAGCGGCGCTGAACGGATACTCCTTCCCCGCCTCCTTGCGCTCCACCACAATGGCCACACTCACTGCCACGGCATTAGCAGCAACATATAACAGGAGCGGCTCCTTGTCAATAGGGGCGGCAAGAACAGGCGGGTTGGCCAGCTGCCGCTTTAAATCCTCCAATGCCTCATCCGCAGCTGAGCTCCAGACGAATTGATCCGTCTTCTTCAGCATCTGGTACAAAGGGATAGCCTTCTCTCCTAGGCGACTGATAAACCGGCTTAGCGCAGCAATCCGGCCTGTCAAACGTTGGACATCGTTGATACACTTTGGTTTAGCCAAGGAGGTGATAGCTGTAATCTTCTCCGGATTAGCCTCAATCCCCCGGTTGGACACAAGAAACCCAACAATTTGCTGCGGAACACCAAAGACACACTTGGCCGGGTTGAGCATCATCTTGTACACCCGCAAGTTGTCAAAAGTTTCCTTCAAATCCTCAATCAATGTTTCCTTTCGCCTTGATTTCACCACGATATCATCCACATAAGCGTGCACATTACGGCCGATCTGTTCGTGCAAACAATTACATGCATAGCGTTGATAAGTTGCTTGGCGCTCTTGAGCCCAAAAGGCATAGATACATAGCGAAGGCTCCAAAGGGGTGATAAGCGCCGTCTTCTCCTGGTCCTTAACCGCCATCTTAATCTGGTGATAACCGAATATGCATCAAAAAGCTCAAACGCTCACAACCCGCCGTAGCATCAATGATCTGGTCAATGCGGGGGAGGGCGAAAGGATCTGCCGGACAAGCTTTGTTAAGATCTGTGTAGTCCACGCACATGCGCCATGTGCCATTCTTCTTAAGGACCAACACCGGATTAGCAAGCCACTCCGGATGAAAGACTTCGACGATAAACCCTGCGGCCAAGAGCCTTGCAACTTCTTCTCCGATGGCCTTGCGCCTTTCCTCATTAAACCGGCGAAGAAACTGCTTTACCGGTTTGTATTTCGGGTCAACATTAAGAGTGTGCTCAGCGAGTTCCTCGGTACACTGGCATGTCGGAAGGCTTCCATGCAAAAATGTCGATTCTCACGGATGAACTTCGATGAGCACGCTTTCCTATTTAGGATCCAAGTTGGCACTGATGGTGAACTGCTTGGACGAATCGCCGGGCACAAAATCAACAAGCTTCGTCTCAGCCGCCGATTTGAACTTCAAGTCCGGATCATGCTCCGTAGTTGGCTTCTTCAAAGGGGTCATATCCGCCGGATCAACATTGTCTTTATAATACTTTAGCTCTTCCGTGGCACAAACCGACTCTGCGTAAGCCGCATCACCTTCCTCGCACTCCAAAGCAATCCGGCGGCTCCCATGAACCGTTATCGTTCCTTTGTGACCCGGCATTTTCAGCTGTAAGTAAACATAACAGGGTCGTGCCATAAACTTAGCATAAGCCGGCCGCCCAAAGAGGGCGTGGTAAGGGCTTTGAATTTTCACCACCTCAAATGTCAATGTCTCTGATCGGGAGTCATGTTCGTCCCCAAAGGTCACCTCCAGAGCTATCTTACCGACCGGGTACGCCGACTTGCCAGGCACCACTCCGTGAAACACCGTGCTGGATGGCCTTAGATGCCTATCCGTCAACCCCATACGCCGGAAGGTCTCGTAGTATAGGATGTTGATGCTGCTTCCTCCATCCATAAGAACCTTGGTAAACTTGTACCCTCCTACTTGGGGTGCCACCACCAGGATAAGCGACCGGATTGTAAACCCGGGAGGATGGTCCTCTCTGCTCCACACGATCGGTTGCTCGGACCAGCGAGGTGTCTTGGCGCAGCAGTTCAACAACACTGACCGCCCGCTTGAAGTTTTCGGTCTCGTCTGTCCATGCTGGTGGTAAACCGTGGGTGCGTCCACCGTTCAACTGTTTTGGGTTACTTTGATAACCCGGCGCTGCTGTTGTTGATTGTAGCCCCTTGGTTCCGACGGTGTTCGATTACCTTGATTATTCTGATTGCCTTGTCCGCCGGATTACCACCGAATCCTGGGCCGGAATTTCCTCCACCGTAACCCGGGGCGGACCCTGAACCGCCACCGGGCCCTTGATCATACCAGAAAGAGTTGGAGTTTTTGAATTCCTGCATAATATAACAATCCTTCCAAAGGTGGTTCGCCGGTACCTCCTTCGTCCCATGCTTCGGACAAGGTTGATTCAATATGAAATTCAAGCGATCCGGATTGTGACCGCCCGGTTTGACTGCCTACCCTGCGCCGCTGACCCTTGTCCTCTGGCGTTGGTGTTGGCCACAAAGCCCATGTTGCCGTTAAACTACGCTTGTTCCCTCCATTGCTCGCCGAATGATCTGCTGGCCCCGGAGTTGCCGTTCTGTTTTCCTTCCCACTTCATCATTCTCAGATTCGGGATCCTTGGTACTATCAGAATCAGCGTACTTTACCAAAACGCCCATTAGAGTGCCCATGTCATGGCAAAAACGCTTCATGCGACCCAGCTTCAATTTCAATGGCTCGAACCGGCAATTGGCTTCCAAGGTCAAGATCGCGGAATCAGGGTTGATCCGGTCTGAAGAATGTAAAACTTCCGAAACGCGGCGCACCCAATGGGTTGTAGACTCTCCCTCCGCCTGGACACAAGCTGCTAAATCCACCACAGACATGGGCTGTTTACAGGTGTCTTTGAAATTTTGAATGAACCGGGTTCGCAACTGGGTCCACGAGCTGATAGAGTTGGGCGGCAAGTTTTTCAACCAAGTCCGGGCCGTACCTTCCAGCATCATTGTGAAGTACTTCGCACATGCGGCCGGACTCGATGAAATAAAGGCCTTACTGGCCAATAATCCAGTCCTAACAGCGCCGAACACCGGCGAGCCTATGATATTATACATAGCGGCAACATACCAAGTTGTAAGCGCGGTACTCGTCGTCGAGCGAGAGGTTAGCGGATACAAATTCCGCCCAAAAGCCAGTTTATTATGTATCCACAGTCCTCACCCGTGCAAATCCGATACCCACACTATCAAAAAATAGCATCGCGGTCTTCATGGCATCCGGAAGCTGCGGCACTACTTTCAAAGTGTTCGATCACAGTAGCCTCAAGTACCACTCAATGACATAATAAACAACGCGACGCCACGGGCGGATTGCTAAATGGGCCATCGAGCTCCTTCCGTTCGACATAATGTACAAACCACGGTGGGCCATCAAGTCGCATAATCTTGGCCGACTTTGTCGCCGAATGAATGAAGCCGAACTCCCTAAAAGTCGACACATACTCCAACTGGATCATGCACTTTGACGGCTCTAAAATGCTGGCGGACTGGGAGCAGGTGTAGTCTGGCGTCTCCCACCGGAGACACGGTCGATCGTCCTCCAAATACTTTACACAGACTCCAACAATGTGGCGAATATGAGGCTTTGTTGCATGGTCTTCGGATGGCGGTCTCTATGGGCATCCAACGTGCGGAAGTCTTGAGGATTGAACCTCGCAATATCACAAATAAGCGGAGACTTCGATGCCAAGGATCCAAAAATGGCGCCCTATCGTAAAGCCGTCCTCAAAATATCAGCTCGGTTCGAGGGGCTCGAATTCCATCATGTGGCTCGAGAAAACAATCAAGTGGCGGACGTCCTTGCCCGCATCGGCGCCAAATGCGACCCTGTCCCACCTAACATATTCCTGGAAAGGCTGTTCAAGCCATCCATAGTATGGGAAGGGGAGTCTGGCAATACAAGCACGGACCCGAGCACATCCCCAGATTCCGAACCATCACACACAATCGGAGGCTCTGCCACCGAAATAACATCTTCGGCCCACGAAATCATGGCCGTAATTGCCCCGTGGACCGAGCCTTTCTTGGCCTACCTAAATAGGCAGGAGCTCCCCGAAGAACAAAACGAAGCACGCTGCATAGTCCGGCGCTCTAAAGCTTACAAGGTCCACGAAGGGGAACTCTACAAGAAAAGCGCGACGGAGTGCTTCAAGGTGCATCTCGAAGAGGAAGGAGGCAACTCTTGGCAGAAATCCATGCGGACTGGGCGAACATCACGCCGTGGCTCGAGCGCTAGTCGGCAAGGCCTTCCGTGACAGGCTTCTATTGGCCATAACGGCCCGAGCGCACGAGGACCATGTCCAACATTCGTCGATTGCCAGCTCTTCGCCAATCAGAGTCACATGCCCCTACCGCTCTCCAAACAATCCCCATAACTTGGCCCTTCGCGGTCTGGGGGCTGGATATGGTCAGACCCCTTAAAGGGGAAGCCATAAGAAAAAATACCTACTGGTCATGGTGGACAAATTCACCAAATGGATAGAAGCCAAACCAGTCAAAACGGCCGAATCCGGACCCGTGATAGACTTCATATCCGGGGTCGTACACCGATACGGTGTCCCCCATACCATCATCACTGATAATGGCTAAAATTTCACGGCCGACGAAGTGAAAACTTGGTGTGAAAAATGGGCATTAAGCTCGAGTACGCTTCCGTCTACCACCCCCAAACAAACGACCCGGTCGAACGGGCAAATGGTCTCATCATGAGCGGCATCAAACCCAGACTAGTGAGATCTCTAATAGAATCGGATCGCCTTTGGGTAGAGGAGCTCGACTCCGTGATTCGGGGCTGCGGACCACACCCAATCGCACCACGGATATACACCATTTTTATGGTGTGCGGTGCGGAAGCGATACTACCTGCGACATAATACATGATTAGCCACCCGTGCGCATGTATAAAGAGAAGGAAGCCGATTTAGATCGGCGGGATAGCTGGATGCCCGGAGGAGGAGCACGATGTTGCAAAAGCTCGTTCCGCATTCTATCGGCAGCAGGCTCGGCGATATCAAAGCAGAGAAGTGCGGGCCAAAACTTACAATATTGGCGAGCTCGTTCTCGCCTACCGGAGAAGAAGAAGGACAAACTCAAACCCAAATGGGAAGATCGCCGTCATTGACAAAGTTCTCACGAGAGGAGCGTACCGTCACGTAATGCATCCGATAATGAGACTCGAGCGAACCCATGGGCAGCGGCGGACTCCGGAGATTCTCGCCTAACGCCGAACTCGGTGTTCGTCTCCTTACCCCTCCTTTTTAATTATGCTCCACCCTTTTCTCTCCTTTCGCCTTCTTCTTCTTCACACAAAGTATTTAATACAGTGCGGACCCCGGATCACTCCGACTGTACTATGTGTGCAAACCATACTGGGGCTTCCTATTGGAAGCTAGACATAATCATTTTCAATGGCTTTTGCCCATCGCATATCGTTCTTTTTCCAATGTGCCTTTTCTTCACCATTATATGCATCGATAAGACTTAAGGTGTGGCCAAGCTGGGTTGCTGGCTCTTATGTTTATGCCCTATGTTCCCGTTAATTCGGCTAGGGCATAAGGGGAGCACCTCTGCGATTATTCTGCCGGTTCAGCGGATGTGTACCTCAGACTGGGTGAAGCGAAAGCTAGTTTCCTTAAGAGAATATTCGATCGATGAACAAAGGATGTATTAAATCGGTTACAACAAAAACCCCAGAAGTTTGTATCCTGCGCCATCGTTCTTGAGTCCGGACATGTGCATTGGCGCATGTGTACCCGGGAAAGGAACCCTAACGGATCTATTCTCCTGAAAGATGTTTCTTACTATCCATGTAATATAACATAACAAGTTGGGTACTTATGCGCAAGCACTTATGACCCATACGGCTAGTCTCCACGCATACCCGCTTTTGTATAACCGGCGGGTATTGGACACACCTCGGACTGTAGGATCCGGGGCTGAAGCGAAAAGGTCCGCCATGACAAATGATTTTAATCCGGCTAGGGCTACTTAAGCCCATTAAATTACATAGTCCTTTGGGACTGACTATATTCCTCCTCTATGCCATCTAACAGGCTATCTAGCTTACAATCCTGTTGAGAATACTTAGTGGCTAACGCTACTGGTCATACACCGGACTTACGGGAACTTCTTGCCCATCGGGCCCTTGATCCTACCGGCCATATGGTTCGGATCAGCTTGGTGTAGTGCGTCTTCACCATTGCCGAGCTTCTCTTGCTCCTTGCGGCATGCTGATATCTTCCATAGACGGAGCGCCGCGGGCTCCTTGAAGCAGGTCCATAAGTTCCCCATGCCATTCGGCAGGAGGCTTGATGGCCACAAGGCCTGAGCAATGCCGTGCATCACCTACCGAGCACGCTCGTGCAACTGCGAAAGTTCTTGCAGTAAATCACCTGCAGATGAGGGCATCTCCTCTTGAGGGAGACACGTTAACATTCCTACAAGCAAAAAGTTTTTCAAGAAAAAAAACTTCCTCGCCGAACTATCACACAGTTCACTTGAGCACTTACCATAAATGCCGCGTCGAAGCCTTTTGTTCTCCTTCACGGAGTCCGCCAGTTGAGCGCGGACGTCCCTTAATTCCACGTCCAGACGAATATTGGCATCTTGTAGCTTGTTCTTCTCTTGTGTCACCCGCGTAAGTATGCGCTCGCCAGCCTTTAGCTGCAAGGGGAGATGCGATTCGTCACCCATTACGCCTTCCGGATTCACCCCGGGATCATCTGCAGAATTTTCTGTTAGACTAACCGCACCAGCCATTTACTAACTGGTACATCTGCGTATAATGGAGACAAATATTACCAGAGGGGCCTACAGGATCCCCTAACAGCTACCGCATCAGTCAGCTGGGCCTTGCATGCCTCCAGCTCTCGAGCCAATTGTTCATTCTTGTCCACAAGGACCTGTGCATATATTGATCCTTCAAACAGTTGTCCCAACTATTCTAAGTCTCAGGGGCTACTGCTATACATACTTATCAAAAATTTTACCTGTATGTCTTTGGTATACTGGTTTGTCGCTTGGGCAAGCCCGCCCCGAGCAGCTTGGACGTATGCGTCCGATGAATTGAAGGCATTAAAAGCCTCTTCGGAAAAGATGTTGTTCCCGAGCACGGCCCTCTGGCGCCGGTGATTCATGGCGCTCTCCACTTCGGAGTTCGTGGCTGAACGCATATCCGCGTCCTCCGTCGGGGAACTATGCGGTGCTAGCCCCGTGTCCGCCTCCACCCTCGAAGCCGGTTCTGGAACCCGGCTTGTGGAGGCGTGATTGGTAGTGTCTCCGGATATTGTCCGGTTATTCCTCTTCCTGCCAGACACAAAGGGCGCTGTCATATTTCAAATTCTATAATTACAAGACAAGTTATTACTTTACCTCTGTAGCGGTGTGTCAATCCTCACCGCCTTCCTCTTGAGCCTGCCCGATCCGGACGCCCGTGGTTGACGGGTCCCTAGGGGCTCGGCCCCTCGCTCGATCGTCGTTTTGCAAATAGAACGGCGCCTCAAGGGTAAATTATAATACCTGGGGAGTCCTCTTGAAGGATAGGGTTTTTAGTTGGCTTACACGCCGCGAGGAGCAGTCGAGGTAGTCGGCCGTAATGGCCACTAGGGCGCCGTCGGCACCGCGATAGAATACCCGTTGACAAGCTCCACGGTGATATCCGGATCCACTTTGAGTCCCGGATCAAGGACCCTTCCAGGTCCTCGGTTGTGGGGAGGGCTGAAGATTCCTTCTCGGCCCTCCTCGGTTCCTGCTTCGAAGCATTGATGCAAGTAATCTTAGCGTAAGAACGCTAGAGTAAGTAAAGCAGGAAAAGAATGGCAACTTACCCATTACGGGGGGTTGTACATGGAGAATCCGTCCGCATTTTTATGCGAAGAATTCCTCCTCTTCCCCTTTGTACGTCGGACAATATCCTTGCCAAAGCGGCAGCGGAGTCCGGACCCTTACGGCCGCAGCGGGTGGCGTCGTCTTCCCCGTTGAAATGCCACATGGGCTTTCCCCGATATTGGAGCGGTTGCACTCCCCGTCTTATGCATATCGCCATAACCTCAGCTATCGTCAGTTCGGATATGGCCAGTAACTTTATCATGTTCATCAGGAGGAATATTTCCCTTGTGTCCTCTTCTTGAGGGCCCCGGGGGTGCCAGCTTGGGCGTGCCCTCGGCGGGGTGTTACTGAACTTGGGGAGACCTGTCCGGACTGGATTCGGGAGGGGAACGTCTTCTATATGGAACCATTCTGAAGGCCAGTTTTCTGGTACCTTCTCAGGAGTGCCGGACAGGTATCCGGTCTCGGCGATGCGCCATACTTCGGCCCCGCCCACTTGACATAGGGACTCACCCTGGGTGCGGGGGACGAGGCAGGACAACTTCCTCCATAATCCGAAGTGTGGTTCGCAGCCTAAAAAAGCTCATAAAGGGCAACATACCCCGCTATGTGTAGAATAGAGGCAGGGTAAGATCGTGTAACTAAAGGCCGTAGAACTCCGAGAGCCCGCGAAGAAATGGGTGGATAGGAAACCCGGCGCCCCTCGAGAAGATGTGGGATGAGACATATATGCTCCTCCGGAGATGGGTTAGAGATCCCTCGACTTGTTCCCCTCCGTCATAAGTGGTTATTCCAGCTCGGGACGGGGACCATGAGCACTTTGTGGGAGAAACCCTTGGGTTTGTAACTCTATCAAGCGGCTATGAGGAACTGAACACTCTCCCAATCCCTCGACTTGGAGCGAGAAGAAGCGGCGGAAGAGCTGCGACGGCCGGCCATCTTTGGAATGGATTTTCGCGAGCGCTCTGTTGGATGCTAGCTCGGAAGGAGAGTGAGGTTTGGATCGAGAATCCCGTCCCTTCAAATAGAGCGGTTAACCCGGAGGATTGAGGGTGGCAAATGCAAAATGCCTCGACTCCTCGCATTCGCTCGACACGTGGAGATGGTCATTCTTGAACCTTTGAAGCCGAGGAGCACAACATTGATTGGAGGTCGGACACTATTAAATCGTAATAGGTACTTTGGAGTATTGAAGAAGGAACCAGCCTTGCAATGCCGAAGACAATACTACATGTCGGACTCATCGTCATTGAAGCCTGGTTCGAGGGCTCTTGAGGAGTCTGGATTAGGGGTGTCGGGACAGCCGGACTATATGCATCGTCCGGACTATTGAGCGTGAAGATACAAGACTCAAGACTTGACCCGTGTCCGGATAGGACTTTCCTTGGCGTGGAAGGCAAGCTTGGCGATCCGGATATTATATTTCCTTCCTTGTAACCGACTCCATATAAACCCTAGCCCTCTCTGGTGTCTATATAAACCGGAGAGGTTGGTCCTAGAAGGCCGATCACAATTACAATCATACCATCATAGGCTAGCTCTTAGGGTTTAGCCTCTACGATCTCGTGGTAGACCTACTCTTTTACTACCCATATCATCAATATTAATCAAGCAGGAAGTAGGGTTTGACCACCATCGAGAGGGCGAACACAGGTAAACATCTGTGTCCCTTGCTTCCTGTTACCATCAGCCTTGATGCAGATCGGGACCCCTACCGAGATCCGCGGTTTTGACACCGCAGTCCTCTTGCCCAAGTTGATCACCGATTCGGCGACTGGACTGCCTTCTGAATATCGTCGGAGATTCGAGACCCACAGGTGCATCAAGAACTGCAACACGATCTGGTGGAGCACCTATGTAGGCTCAAGGGCAAGGCCTAGCTCGACGTGCGATGAAATATGAGTTTCTATTTGTGTTGAAATTATGAGTTTTATTTGTTGAACTATTTGATTTGTATTGATTTATGTGATGAACTATGTGATAAAAATTAGTTAGTGTTGAATTTGTATTGATTTCTGTGATGAACTATGTAATAAAAATTAGTCAGTGCCGAAGCACACCGAATATGGGCCGAAATCAGCGGCTGGGAACCCGAGCCCCCTCCCCACCCCATGCCGATTTTTGCGCGGTTGGCCCCAGTGGCGCTATTTCAAGCCCCAGGGGGACGGTTAGAGATGCTCGATGCTCCCACCATCTGTCACTTTAAAAGAAAAAAATAACTGTGTGAAAGAAATCCACATTTTTACGTGAAGGTTCGCAAGAATCATGTGTACAACCCATAAAATATTCAAATCTAAACTCATTTCTATTTGAATTTCTTAATAGCTGTATACCTCTTTGTAAATTCATTGTGATCAAGAGGAAACTACACATCACCTCTTTCTTAAATGTCCTCTCACCAAGCTTTTATGGCGTACGATTCATGTAGCCTTTAATGTCAGCCCTCCGAATAGTATTAACACGTTATTTGAGACGTGGCTAAATGGAGTTGAGCCAAGTACTGCAGGACATATTCGCATAGGAGTATGCACATTAGTTGGGTTATATGAAACTGCAGAAATGACATGATATTTAACAGACAAATTCTTACTACATGGTCGTTACTCAGTCCTGCAGTCGCCAAGCAGCTTACGGCTTTTGGGTGCAACCGATGGGAGACGGTAGCATGGGATATTTACAACCGATTTTGATGGCGGTGCAATAATAGGCTGAGTGTTTACTCATCTTTACCTGTTTTTAGCGGTTGTGCACATTTTTCTTCATTTACTCTCGCTCCTTTGCAAGCTTGTACCAGATCGGAGACCTTTTGTTCAATAATATGGCTGCATGCATCACTCAGATCGCGAGGCCGGGTAACCCTCCTTTACAAAAAAAAACTGTACCACTTGTCGTGGAATTGTCACGACAGATGTCCTCATGAAAGGACTTAGTCGTAGGGCCATCGTACGGGTTAACCTAGAGGGGTTAAAGCGGACACAAGACACGGGAATTATACTGGTTCGGCCCCTTCGATGAAGGTAAAACCTACGTCCAGTTGTGGTGTGATTGATATGGTTTCGGCGACTAGGGAGCAATAGCTTTGCCTTAGCCTCGAAATCTCTGTCCCTAACTCGCCGCCGGGTCGTCCCCTTATATACACGGGCTGACGTCCGGCCGGCCTACAGAGTCCCAATCCGGCTCATACCAGCGTCCGGCTTGGTCTCTTCTTTCCTGTCTTACAACACAAGTCACAACCCTAAGGCGGTTTACGTACATGGACCTTAATTCGCCTCTGGGCTCCAGGCCTCCACAGTGGGCCTGGATCATGGACGAGGGTAAACCGGCCCTACCGGGGCGGTTCACACTCAGTAGTGGTATCCCCAACAGCACTTGTCTTGTGAACATCCAGAAAATAATTCGTTCTTCTAAGACATTCAAATTTGACATTTTGGAAATTAGGAGCATGGTAACATGGTGTTGGTATCACTAGATATTCTCCCCGGGCGACCAAGTACGTGGTATCACATGATGACAGCTAAAATGTTTGCCGACTAATAAATTCGTTTGGGTATAGTGTCGGTTTGTAAGCATACTGTACCATACGGAATAACTTGGACCATATTTCTGCAGCCTAAGTTGTTCGGGGGCTTCTATGCCTAAGTAGACATTCATGCCGTGAACACCATACAGTCTTCGAGGAGGGTAGAATGGTGCGAGAGGAGGATTGGGTGGACGCGGTCTTCGAGGACGCGCTCCCATGCAGTGGATGCCCAAGAGTTAACACATGCGAGGAATCCCAACGCTGTGGGCCGGTGGGGAGCATGTTCTGTGTCTCCCTCTCCACCGAACGAGGCACCCCCACCTGTCTGCCCAGGATTAGTGGACCACCATGCAGGCCATGCAGCCCATGCAGCCCAGGATTAGTGGACGAACTTTGTGCCGAACTGAGAAATGCTCTATCCCCAATACTGTCGACCCCACCAGCAAAGCTCATGCCGTGACACACAGGCGCACAAGGCAGAAGAGGGTGCTGGTCCCCAACCCGCGGAGGAGTGCCAGAATAGCCAGGGGCGTTGGACGTGGCTCGGCATCAACAAAGCAGCAGGGGGTGCTAATCCGAAAGTTATGCCTAGCAAACGAAGCGGAAATCATCACTGACGAGGCGCTCCAAACGTATGCACAACTCTTCGACCAGCCACTCTCGGATGGCCACATCAAGGCAATCCTCACCTTGTTTGGATGGGAGGCCTCTGCGTTCCCACTCGGAGGCACGGAGGAAGTCGTGGAGGACCGGCATTAAGGTCGGTCTGGGTGGTTTACTAGGTAGGCTAGCAAAATAAATGCATCCTCTTTCAAGACCCTAGTGTGGAATGTGAGGGGCCTTAATAAACCGGCATGTCGGAGTGCAATTTATCAGGTGGTTAGCTCGGTTGCGCCGAGCATTGTGTGTCTCCAAGAGACAAAAATGGAACTTGTAACAGCAGAGGTGGTCGCCCACTGCCTTGGGAATAAACTTGAGAGTTTCTACTACCTGCCCGCGATAGGAACGAGGGGAGGCATCCTTCTTGCTTGGGATGCTACTGTGGTGAAACTATCCAACCTGCACTACACGACGAAGGCGCTCACCGCGCTAGTCACGCACATTGGTGGGTCACAACGGTGGATGACAGGAGTATACGGCCCACAACAAGACCTTGAGAAAGTGGAATTCATGCAAGAATTGGTAGACATCCGCGAACTGATAGCCGGACCATGGACTGTGATGGGGGATTTCAACCTATTGGTTAACCCGGAGGACGAAAACAACACACTTGTGAAGAGACGAATAATGGCGCGGTTCCGTGCAAAGCTTAATAACCTCGAACTCAAGGAGGTGTATTTGAACGGGCGAAGATACACTTGGTCCAACGAACGGGCACAAACGACAGTGGAGAAGATCGACCGTGTCTTCACCATGGCATCTTGGTAAGAGCTTTAGCCGACCTGTCAGCTCACAGCCCTGGGCTCCTCAATCTCTGACCACTGTCCACTATTGCTACCTAGAGGCAGAACTGCGCATGGGCAAGCGTTTCAAGTTTGAGGCTTTCTGGAAAAGAGCTGAGGGATTCATGGAAAAGGTGGAGGAGTTGTGGAACTCTGTGCCCAGGGAAGAGAGCCCCTATGTTACGCTTGATCTCAAGTTGTGAGCCACGGCGAAGGGCTTGAAGAAGTGGAGTGACCGTTGGATAGGCAAGGTTAAACTGCAAATTGGCATCGCCATGGAGGTAATCACTCGCCTGGATAAAGCAATGGATACAAGAGCACTCTCTCCACAGGAACGAGACCTACGGCGCATTTTGAAACTGAAGTTGTTTGGCCTATGCTCCTTGGAACGAACAATCGCGGCAAAGATCAAGAATCCTCTCACTCCGGAGGGGATGCAAACACTAGCTTCTTCCACCAACACGCTTGTCACCGGCAAAGACACAACATGATCACAACGATAAAAAATGGGGACACCACCGCAAGCACACATGATGAGATTGCAAAGGAAGTGGATGATTACTACACAACTGTGTTTGTCGCCGCATTGGGCAGGACACACACCATTGATCTCAGCCTGCTAGATCTACCGACCATGGACCTGACACATCTTGATCAGCTTTTCACCGAGGAGGAAGTGGAGAAGATTGTGAAGACCATGCCCATGGATAAGGCACCGGGTCCGGACGGCTTTACAGGACGGTTCTTTGCATTCTGCTAGCCTATAATCAAGGACGACCTTGTGAGGGCACTACATGCTTTCCACCATGGCGACATGAGGGGCTTGCACGCCATTAACAAGGTGATTGTGGCACTACTTCCCAAGAAGGATCACTACAAGAAATATGTCAACTAGTGACCTTCTGTCAGTGACCCTGGAAGAATTGGTCATAGATCTATGACCATTTCAGACCAATTGGTCAAAAGCTGTTCGGGGGGCTCCAAACCGTAAACTATAACGACCATTTTGGTCAGAAAGGTCGTAATTCCCTTACACGAAATGGTCATAAAGCAGATAGCACTGGTCTGCTGCCTTATTTCTAGCTGATCATGACCAATATAGATGGTCATAACCTTGTAAATTGTGGTGGGTTGCTACGACTAGGCGCCACCTCATCAGTTTTGCCTATGTGTCATGTCCATGTGGCAGTTTTTCCCTAGGTTGTGAAGCAACCTATATTTCTGTCATTCCCAAAATTCCCCAAAAAATCTCATAAATTATTTGGGTCATATCTTCGTCAAGTATGTAAGAAACCTTCCTTTCCTAGTTCAAAAATAATTCAAAACTATTCATTTTCCTATTCTGTTCAAAAAGACACTTCGTGAAGGAAGTACCACTTTGGCATGTCCAAATGGTATCCATTTTCTATAGTGCTTTCCTATGCCCAAATAACTATCCTCCACCAAATTCCAGCTCGATCTATTAATTATTTTGAGCCCAGCTTCAACATTCGTATTTATGTCCAGTGTGGTACTTTGCAAAGCAAGTACCACCTAGGCTCCTCCTTTTGAGCTCAAAATTTGTGAAGACGGTCTTCTTAGTAACTGATCATCCTCAGCCAAAACTCACGCCCATTAGCATTGTGCATTTCCCGTACTGCTAATCAAACACTTGGCTGCTTATTCATGTTTGAGCATCGATCGGTCTCCTCGTGAGAATCTTATGTTGTGATTTTCTTCCTAGCACCTACCTAGGGAGTGCCCAACCCACTAGACATGCCTAGGCCGCCCAGAACACATGGCAACGCCACGGTCACGCGGTGACCACGCGGCGGGCATGCGAGTTTACGCACTCTAGAGTTGGGGCCCTTGGCCACCGTCCAAACCTCGATGTATTGCCACCAAACCATGTATTTATGATTAAATAGGTACTTATGTAACTAGAAATGATTTTTGGAAAAAATAAATAGCAAACTATGAGGCAGATGCAGTTCAAATTTGACCCGCTTCCTGCTGAATCGGCAGGAATTTGTCTTTTTCACCAGAGGTGGACCTAAACTTTTGACACCCAACCATTTTGTAAATTGTGCATTATATATGGCCTAGTATTTTATAAAATTGATTAGGTCCAATTTTGCAACAAATATATGGTAGGTCCTTCACAAAAAATCTCATTTTAGGCACTCGAAAAAATGGAAAATGAAATTTTCGTGCAAAGAAAATGAAAACTCCCTTAGGAAACATTGTTTGGAATTCCAAGATGCACCCTTGTGCACGATATGAGGTCATTTGAACAAACTATGCCATGAATGTGGCCATAAGATTGATCATTTGGCTTGAAAGCCATGAATCTTCACACATGATAGCTCATTTCTGAGAACACTTTTTTAAAATAATTATCGTATTACAAGTTTATTCTTTTTTCTGGAAACTCAATGCGGACTTTTTCCAATTATTTGATTTTTTTTGAATTTTTTATGCCCATTTCAAACTGCGGTCAAAACGGCGGGAATGACCGTTCCTATCTAGTGGTTGAATCTTGGATTTTTTTGGTGTTTCTCTGATTAAATAGATAATTATGTACCTAGAAATGATTTTTGCGAAAAATAAAGAGCAAACTATGAGGCAGTTGTAGTTCAAATTTAACCCGCTTACTGCTGAATCGGCGGGAATTTGTCTTTTTCACCATAGGTGTATCAAAACTTTTTACACCCAAGCATTTGGTCAATTGTGCATTAAATATGTCGTAGTATTTTATAAAATTGATTTGGTACAATTTTGCAACAAATATATGGTAGGTCCTTCACAAAAAAAAACACTCATTTCAGGCACTCGAAAAAAGGAAAATGAATTTTCCATGCAAGAAAATGAAAACTCCCTTAGGCAACATTGTTTGGAATTCCAAGATGCACCCTTGTGCACAATATGAGATCATTTGAACAAACTATGCCATGAATGTGGCCATAAGATTGATCATTTGGCTTGAAAGCCATGAATCTTCACGCATGATAGCTCATTTTTTAGAACACTTTTTAAAAATAATTTCCGTATTACAAGTTTATTATTTTTCCTGGAAACTTGGTCACATATAATGACACAATGCGAAGGTTTTCTAATTTTTTGATTTTTTTAGAATTTTTATGCCCGTTTCAAAATGCGGTCAAAAGGGTGGGCTTGACCGTTCCTAGCTAGTGGTTGAATCTTCGAATTTTTTTGATGTTTCTATGATTAAATAGATACTTATGTACCTATAAATGATTTTTAGAAAAACTAAAGAGCAAACTATGAGGCAGCTGCAGTTCAAATTTGACTCACTTCCAACTGAATCGGCGGGAATTTGTCTTTTTCACCAGAGGTAGATCAAAACTTTTGACACCCAACCATTTTGTCAATTGTGCATTAAATATGGCCTAGTATTTTATAAAATTTATTTGGTCCAATTTTGCAACAAATATTTGGTAGGCCCTTCACAAAAAAATCTCATTTGGGGCACTCGGAAAATGGAAAATGAATTTTACGTGCAAAGAAAATGAAAACTCCCTTTGGCAACATTGTTTGGAATTCCAAGATGCACCCTTATGCACAATATGAGATCATTTGAACAGAATATGCCATGAATGTGGCCATAAGATTGAGCATTTGGGTTGAAAGCCATGCATCTTCACACTTGATAGCTCGTTTATGAGAACACTTTTTTAAAATAATTTCCGTATTACAAGTTTATAATTTTTGCTGGTAACTTGGCCACATATAACGACACAATGCGAAGGTTTTGCAATTTTTTGATTTTTTTGAATTTTTTATGCCCGTTTCAAAATGCGGTCAAAACGGCGGGAATGACCGTTCCTAGCTAGTGGTTGAATCTTGGAATTTTTTTTGTGTTTCTATGATTAAATAGATACTTATGTACCTATAAATGATTTTTGGAAAAAATAAAGAGCAAACTACGAGGCAGCTGCAGTTCAAATTTGACCCGCTTCCAGCTGAATCGGCGGAGATTCACTACAAGAAATGTGGCCATTTATGACAAAAATATAATGACTATGCTCAATTGGTCATGGATCAATGACAAAAAATTACAAGATGGTCATGGGGTGTCCAAGGGGGTCTAAACTCCTCACAATTGTGACCATCTATGTTAGAAAGGTCATAGTCTCATCACTCCAATTGGTCATAAAACGTATAACACTATCCATGGCCTTATTTTGGGCCCAACATGACAAAATTAATATGGTCACATGCTTGAATAGTGATGACCGGGCAGACACATCAGCAATTTTCCCTTGTATCATTGTATATGTTTAGTAATTTTGTTTACGTGTCATGTATATGTGTGAAATCAACATGCGTGTGCATGACAAATGGGGTATATCTACGCCTGTAATTGAGTGACCTGAATATTTAGCAGGTCCCAGATTTGATGTGTGGGTCCAACAAACCTACGTGACCCACTAACCCACCGGACATATGGGATTAGCTAGCATGCAGGGCCCACATGTATGACGAGGGGACAAATGACCAATGGACCCACCTTACACATGGAATCATCTGAGCTATAAGTACAATTGAATACCGAGAAAATAAAAGGAGCTCCAACGGCCGGGCTAGGTCCATTACAAAGAAGAAAAATAGTTGAGAGGTTGCCTGCTTACGATCAAGGCTAGATTTCTGTCGAAAAATCTAAGGGCTTCCCTTTTATATTTGTATTTTCAATTTAAACAACTTAAAATTGTTTGAGGATTATCTAAATTATTTCATATCTAAATAAAAAAGTGTTTTTTTTGTAGTCACGTCATATTATTGATATTTGTCGCTTAGTGAACGTGCTTTTCCTTATAAAATTTGACAAAATTTTAGAACTTTGACTTAGAACAAAAGCTAAATACACACTTATTCGCGGACGAAGGGTGCATAAGTCAGCACGTTATACCATTGAAAATCTCATTTCATTAATTCAATGCTAATTTTTTATCACATATAACCCATATTTGGCTGGTCTAGTTTATACTCCCTCCGTTCCTAAATATAAGTCTTTCTAGAGATTTAATTACGGACTACATACAAAGTAAAATGAGTGGATCTACACTCTAAAATACGTCTATATACATTCGTATCTAGTTCGCATTGAAATCTCTAAAAAGACTTATATTTAGGAACGGAGGAAGTAGTTAAAATTAAAATTTAAGATGCATGCATTCATTGGAATGCAGGGAATATCTCCGGCAATTTTTGAGCTCGTGCCATATGTCTCACCGTATTTTCCCGCAAAACGCATTACGCGCGGGAGACCTTCCCGGCCCAAAGGCCCGAAACCTGACCAACCCAGGTCATATAAAAAGTTCTGAAACCCTAACTCCTCCCAAATCCCCTCCAGCGCCGCTCCCCCCTTCTACTCTCTCCACGATCCCCTCCCCTCCCCTCCCACCCCACCTCGTCGAGCCTCGATCTGGCTGGATCTTGCCAATCCACACACGGATCCGGCCTAACCATCCCGCAGCTGCGCCGGCGGGCCACCAGGACGGCGGCGAGAACCACCAACCCATCTTGAGACCTCAACGACGGCGGGTACCAAGAACCGATGCTGCACCAACCGCGCGTCTCACAAGGAGGGCGGGTGTGGTTGCTGCTGGAGCAGTGAACTCTGCGCTTGGCACTGGACCAGCGGGGGCTGGGTTGGCCGCGACGCTTGATTGGGTCGTTTCCAACTGCCCCAGCGTCGGCGGGGACGAGACGGTGCTGCCTCTCTATAGTCGTCGCTTTTGATTTCAGCATCGGCCGGTCTCTTTCTTTTCTTTCTGAACACCATCGATTGATGAAGTTGTTTGGGCTGCCCAAATTGATGTTTGAATGTGCCAAGTCTGCTGCTCTGTAGGTGCCAGCGTCGATGACATAATTTATCAATGGTGGGTTCAGTAGTAACTCAAATCTGTTGCTCTGTATGTGCCAGCGTGTGACGGAATTTATCATTGGTGGGTCTGGTAGTAACTCAAATCTGCTGCTATGTTGTTTTCAGCCTGGTAAGATAGTTGTTCATGCCACTTGCTTAACTGTGTTACCTGTTTTCAACTAGTGTACAAACAAACAAATTCTAGACATGCATGAGTAGTGCAAGTATGCATTTGATAGTGCATCTTACCTGAGATGGACAAAGTCTTGCTTTGTTTAATTACACATAAACATGCATGGTAAAAACAAAATCCTGATTGATTACAGAGAAAGCAAGTTGATACTCCCATTACTGAGAACAAGCTTGGCTAGTTGAGAGTGTTCTATGCGAACTTCAGTCAGTTTTCCTGCATTTTACTATTCATAAATCATGCGTTCCGAACGCGCTATATTGAATCAATCCTATGGAAACTGAGTTCCTACAGTTTTCCCATGGAATTGCTCCACTCAGAACATGCCCTAAGTAGTTTTGTTTGTGAACTGACTATGTACTAGTGTACTTCTCCGTGGCCTAATTGTTAATGTGCAAGATGTACATTGGTAGTGCATTTTGTGTCTCTTGCTCTATGTTTCTGCTGTCTGTAGTTACCCAGTAATCAGCCGACATTAATCTTAAGGTGCTTTAGTTGCCCAATTCTATAGGTAATAACAACCCATTGTTTATTTTTTAAGTTTGTTTTCATCAGAATTTTCACCGTAAGTACCAAGGCATTGAAGCATAGTCACCATTTTTTTGCTTGTATATGTGTGCATTAGACATTCTGTAATTAACTCATCAAAAATTAAAATTGGGTATGTCCATGCCATATATGCTCTCTACTGTTGAGACATTATGATATGCCATTTTTTTGTCATGTTAGCCTGGACAACCTTATGGTCTGAGCCGTTGTACTTGATGGTTTCCGTCTGTGTATCTATGGATGCACCCAATAGGTAGTATAGAATGTTTAATATTTTTCTCAAATATGGAAAGTGAAGTTATGGAAAATTTCTTCTGAGTAATTTGATACTATAACAGGTAGTAATATATTTAATCACATATGTTGTCCTTTTGTCTTTCCTGTGGACATACATGTTACTTCGCTCACAGAATGTTACTTGGCACACTGAAAATTTGTGTACTTATCAAACAACTGCTGAGCTCTCTTGACTTTGGGCACTGTTTACCGGCATCTCAATCCCGACCTAGCAGGTCTGCTTACCAGCATCAACAGGTACTGCTCTCTCCCCTTCTCTAGGAAAAATGCATGAATAGAGAATTCACAGCAGTTTGTTACATTGGATCTCTTTGTGGTTAATTTCCCCATTCTGGAGGATTCATGCTTGTTCGCTACCCCCTTGTGTATTTTTCCAGAACACAACATTGGCTAAACAAACTGCACATGGCTTCATTTATTCTGAGCATATTCATAGTATAGTGATATTTATTTATTTATTGCACTAGTATGTGAATCATACCCTATTGAACAATATGTAACCACAAAAAATGCCATGTATTTATTTGATAATAGAGCATGTAAACTAGAACCTATCCCACATTGCTATTCTTTAAGATATTTATTAGTTTGATGAGTTACTCCTCTTGATAGTCAGAAAATTGCAACTACACTTACGTTTCTTGCTTTGATATGATTCTTGCTTCTACTGACTGCAACACAGTGTGACAATGAGATTTTAAGTTTGAATTCGTATATCATTGTATGGTTTATGATTTACATTTTCAAGGGTTGTTAATTATAACGTTCTATTAAGTATGTGGTTGTTTTTTGGAGACTAGGAAACAAGCTAACATACATTTTTGTCGGCAAGACTTTTACCTACCCTTTGATGTTACAGAATGCTAATCCTGCAATACCATTTTGTGCAGCTGGAACATGCACATTAACTCGTTGACATGTTTGGGCCAAAAAATATGGAACATGGAGGGTGTCTTGTCCTGAGACCTGAGCCATTCACATGTATCGCAATGCTTTCCCTTACCTCTGGTGCATCATGCAAATGTATTTCTTTTTTCTAATTCCCCAACTGCTAATGAGTTACCTAAAGTTGAATCTATATTGAATACTCATTTACTTTAATAACTTGGTCAATACTTGATGTGCGCCTAGAAAAGTGTAGCTACACATTGGAGTTTTAAATTTTATTTCAGGGTGGCATTTGTATTCTTTATCTAGAAATAATACTTGCTTTTTAACCTCTATTGTACTGTCATGATAGTTGTTAAGCTACAATGAGAACATTTCGTCCAACCTTTGTCCTATAGTGGGTGGTTGTCTTGTGAAAAAATACCTCGGCACTGTACTTTCTTGTGAAAAAAATACCTCTGTATTGTACTGTCATGACACTTTGGTTGGCTTATCATAATTGTAGTTGTTTCCTTATTATAGTATATGCATCTTACAACAAAGATGTTTCAATTCAATTGCTATGTGGTCTGCATGTTCTTCTCATGTGTGATCTTTCTTAATGCCAGGATATTCTGCAATCCAGAAGAACTAGCTACTCAGAAGTGGATGACAGTGAACATGAGAAGCTATGGTTTCCTGATTTGTAGTTATGTGTAGTGTTGTCATGAAGCATGGTGGTTCTGGCTATGTGTAAAATCATTATAAGTATTGTACCTCTTTAGAGGAGTTGAATGTTGAACTATGTATGTGATTCGTGTACCTGAAGTATCCACTATGATGTCTATTGCTGAAACGAATATAACAATTTACTGATAATATTAGTTTATGGCTGGAATTATCTATGATGCCTTTTTTGAGGTAAATCTACGATGCCTAGTGTAACAAAAATGTGCAAAATAATGACTCGGCCAAATTAACAAAATTAATGGGCTAAAATTGATAGGATCGGTCACTGGATGTGGCCCAAAAATGAAACGGGATAAAACAAATGGGATGTATTGTTGGGCTTCGCTCATTTAGATACCTTATTGGACTAGGCTGGTGAAAATTGTGACCTTATTTTTCAGTCATCGGTAATGCCATCAATGCTGCCACATCATCACCTTAGCCACATGGCTGAAGCCATGTCAGATCCTACATGGTTCAAGTAGACCTCTAGTGACGAAAACAATTAGTCAAAGATGTACCGACCAAATGTTTTTGGTCATAGAATCTTTGACCAAAACATCCAAAAGGTCATGTTTGTTCATTCTTGACGGCCAACTGTTGACCACCCAAATATGGTCATAAAAAGGTCATAAATGGATAACAACGACGATTCTTTGACCAAAATTGAGGGTCACGATTGAGTGTTTTTCTTGTAGTGATTTGTCTTTTTCACTAAAGGTGGATCAAAACATTTTACACTCAACCATTTGGTCAATTGTGCATTAAATATGTCCTAGTATTTTAGAAAATTGATTTGGTAAAATTTTGAAACAAATATTGGGAAGGTCCTTCGCAAAAAAAACTCATTTTGGACATTAAAAAAATGGAAAATGTTTTTTTGCCAAAAATCTCATTTCTCATGACATATTTTTAAAGATATTTATCTTATTTCATGTTTGTTACTTTTCCTGAAAACTTATTCACATTTGGTGACACAATGAGAAGGTTTTTCATTTTCTTTTTGAATTTTCTCATGTCATAAAATAGCTGATATGATTTTAACACGCTATTTTTAGTCAACTACGACCAATATAAATGGTCATAACGTGGTACTGCATTCTGATTGGTCCGTGGACGTCTCACGCGGATCATGCATGGAACACCGTTAGATGCTCGCGGATCCAAGGGCTGTCCTAGGCCCACCACACCAACCCCAAGCCCACCTAAGCCGAAACCCTAGCTCTACTCGTGGACGTTTTCCATCCACCCCCCGCCTCCTTTCTTTCTCTGCCCCTCGCTCCCTCACGCACCTACAATCCCTCCCCCGAATCCCTTGCCGCCGCCACCTACGCCTCTTGCTCCGGCGTGTTCCGGCGGGCCTCGCCGGCGCGCAGCCCAGATCCGAGCTCCCCTGCCTCCGCTCTTCCCTCCCCTCCGGCTAGATCCGCCTCTCGCGTCCCCGGTAGCTCATCGTCAACCCCTTCCCACGGCTAGGATTTCGAGGGTGGCGTTCCCACCAATTCTGGCGCGACGGCGACGACTGTGCTCCGCCCTCTTCGGCGCCCACCAACCTAGCCGCATGGCATGACCATGGCCATGGCGGCGGCCAGATCCACCCCCTCCCTCATCTCCTCGCTGCCGCCACCTCCTCCCCGTCCTGCAGTGGCGTGTCCCGCCACCACCTCCTTCCTCGACGCGTCCCGCAATGATGCCCATCTTGTCCCGCAGATGCCGTCCCTCTCCCTCAATCGAGGCGTGCACAACCACCTCGCGGCGCGACGCGTGCCACGGCGCGCGCGTACGTGTGCGTCGCTGCTCTAAACAAAAGGGCCGTCCCTCCCATCCCATCGCCGCCGACAGAGCACACCCACCTCCACCTCCACCTCCATTCATTTGTGGAGAACCGATTCCGGCGCCTCCGGCCGACTCGCCGCCACTTTCCCTAAGTAGGCACCGGTGAGGACGAGAGAGAGAGAGACAGGCCGGATGCCTCGATTAGTTGGCCAGAGATCTGACGGACGGATGTTGGTGCAGGTACCGGATGCCAGAGGGGTCGATCCCTAAGGAGGCGGCGTACCAGATCATCAGCGACGAGCTGATGCTGGACGGGAACCCGCGGCTGAACCTGGTGTCCTTCGTCACCACCTGGATGGAGCCCGAGTGCGGCAAGCTCTACATGGACTCCGTCAACAAGAACTACGTCGACATGGACGAGTACCCAGTCACCACCGAGCTCCAGGTCCGTCCGCTCGGGGTGGATGGACACCCCAGATCTGAAACTCCTTTTTATTTATTTTTCCTTACCATTTCGGGGCAAGGGACAATCCACAACACTTATACTAATATGTTCACAAGTACTAGTAACAAATCTCCTTGCTCTGTTTATTGTTCTACACCTATTACTGAATGTATATATGTACCACTCTGTGTGTAGCATTTTTCTAATTGAATGTTTTGGTCATCTCTGAACGTTGAATGTTTTGGTCAATGTCATGCAGGCTGCTCCATTTCTTGATTTGACATTGATAGAGTAGATGAGTAGTCCTCTGAACAAATCATGCAATGTTTTGGTCAATGATTTTGACACAGTAGTTAACAGTTAACAGGTGCATTTAGTCATGTGAACAAATCATGCTCCTACAGAGAGAAACTTCATTTCTCTGTAAATTGACAGTAAACAGATTGATCCTGTAAACATGAACATTGCCAAGTTTTAGACTGACTGAATTTTAGGGGTGTCAGATGTTCTGAAAATTTCTTTGAATGTGTGGCATACACTGCATATTCTGAACATCACACAAATTTCTTTGAATGTGTGGCATACACTGCAAATTGGCAGATTTTATACTGCATCTAACTCTGAACCAACAGTTATTTAGTTACACGACATCTAGCTGGCATGACAAAAAATGTTAATCAGTCCGCTCTCTCAAAGTTGAGTCCGTTTTAAGATGTCAAGAAACTGATTGTTTGTTGAAACAACCATCAGTCACTCTCAGATACTGCTGACTGCTTTCTGTTGCTAGTATAGTTCAATCGTCTTTGCCATGTATCTATTAGGATGTGAACAATCTACTACACGCTCACAAAGATATTGACTTAAAATTTTTGTTTCTTTGCTGTCAATGTTTGCCAAGCTATTGAAACAACGATAGCTCAGATCATAGAATAGTGCATCAGTACCCAGTATATAGTCTCCGCTTTTGTTTGTACATAGCTCACTACTCAATTCTCCTCGGATAGAACAAGCACAAGATTCATCGCACTGAACAAAATTCATCTTAAACTAGCATAGTAGTCAGTACATAGTATCTGCATTTTGTCTACGCTGTTAAATTCTGTTTATAAATTCAGTTTATAGTGCTAAACTTGCACAGTACAGTCTCTGCCTTTTGTTTATACCATTAGTTTTTGTTTATAAATCCAGTTTGTACTGATAAACTTGCACAGGCTCTGCCTTTTACTTATACTGTTAATTTTTATAAATCCAGTTTATAGTGCTTACCTCTTTGTCACATTGGGTTTGGCAACAGTTGTTAATCTCTATCATTTACCTCTTGTTGCAGACCAGGAAATGAAAGATCGCTTGTCAAACGGCCGCTTCCAGTCAGTTGGATCTGATCTTATACCCGCACACGAGAGCTACCGGAGCAGCAACAGATTAACAAGGACCCAAGCTGGACTCCCAAGTTCTTCGGTGAGCTGGCTCCATCTCCTACCCCTAGCTCCCTCTTTTCTGCTCCTATAGCATGCTTTGTTGGACTCATGCTCTGCTCCTACACAAGCTGGACTCATGCTTTGTTACACTAGCAGCAGTACCTCATGTACATGTAATTGGACTCCTAGGGTGTTGTTCTTGTAAATTCATCCATGTCTTGCTCTTTTGCTGGTGCTACTACACATGTCAGATTGTTAGCTGTACTTGTTTCCATCTCAAATTACTTGTCTTCTTGAACATATGCCTGATGCTTGGTGCATGTAGGATGTGCTCTGCGTGGACATCTATGCATTTGTTAAGATTTTTGTAGCACATGCTATGGCCTCAAAGATTGTTTATTTTATTTTCGTTCATACATGAGCACCGTTTTTTATTGCCGTCAAGGGGTGAATTGATTTGATCATTAATATGTGGCTGGATGTGATGTTTTGCAGGCTCAAGGCACTAAGGTGTTGGAGACGTTCCTGTACTTGTTGAGTGTTTTATCTGTAAAGTGCTATACTGTGATTGGTGTAATATTGTATGGTTATATTGTGATTGGTGGAATGTAATAAACTTGATTGGTATATTGGTGATTTGGCTGTTATTTGAATATATTTAAAATGTGTTCTTTGATTGGTATATCATTGAGTTACAAGTTGTGAAAAATTAAAACCTGATGTTTAGGACCTAGTGCCTAGAAGAATCTGACAATGTGCATCCAGTTGACTACAATAATCTGAAAGTTGAATGTAACAAAAAAAAGGAAACCCGAAAATAAAAAATATATAGAATGTGAAAAGGCTGCACCTCAGAAAGCAAAAAAGGCCGAACCAATGGCCCAAGCCCATGTAGCTAGTAAGAAATAACAGGAAAAAATACATTAAAGAGGCCGAAGTGTTGGGCTAGGCCCATGTAAAACGCTGAATTGGACCGGGCTGATTCTTGTGCCACATCAGATTGTCATGTCGGATGCCTACGTGGCCTGGGGAGGATGCTAGTGACCAAAACACAATAGTAGGTATATATTGGTCGTAAACGTCTACGACCTTCTCACAGAGAAGGTCGTTAATTTCAGTTTACGACCGCCAGCTTTTGACCTTCTGTTTTTGGTCACAAAAAGGTCGCAAATGAAAAACAATGACCTTTCAGTGACCAATAGTCAAGGTCACAAGTTGACATATTTCTTGTAGTGGATGGAGCAATGGACATACGTGATTTTTGGCCAGTGAGCCTGGTTCATGGTGCGATAAAGATTTTTGACAAGACGCTAGCTTCACGGCTTGCAGGGGATCTTCCGTCCATAGTGGGAAACCACAAGAGCGCCTTCGTGCGAGGGCGATCCATTCACGACAATTTCATGCTCGTCCAATGCACGACACGTAGGCTCCATGCCTTACGAGACCCAGCCATTATGCTCAAGCTTGACATATCAAATGCGTTTGACTCGGTGCAATGGCCCTTCCTACTAGAAGTTCTACGCAAGGTTGGATTTGGGGAACGTTGGATCATGTGGATTTGTGGAATGCTGGCAAGCGCATCAACAAGGATCATGGTCAACGGTACACCGGGACGGCCAATCTACAACACCGTGGGCTTGAGGCAAGGTGCCCCACTATCCCCAATGCTGTTCATTATTATCATGGAACCCTTGCACCGCATGTTTGAGCTTGCGACCGCTTGGGGACTGCTCGCTCCGCTTGCAAGAACAGGGCTACACCACCGCCTCTCGATGTTTGTCGACGACGTAATGATCTTTCTCAAGACCAATGAGCGGGATATGAACACATGCGCATCACTTCTTACTCTGTTTGGAGAGGCATCGGGCCTCCGCGTCAACCTTGCCAAGAGCGCTGTCTATCCTATACGATGCTCGGACGAGACCATGGAATCAGTGGAGAGAGCACTTGGATGCCCGAGAGGCGCCTTCCCGTGCAAATACCTCGGCCTGCCGCTCACCCTGAGAAAACAGTCTCATGTACAGCTATCAGGCCTTGTGGACTAACTAGCGACGGCGTTGCCAAAATGGAAGCAGCAAAGATGCCAAAGAGTGGAAGAATGCTTCTTGTTCAATCTGTACTATGTTATGATGGCGCTCGACCACCCACAGAAGACAATTTCAGCAATGAATAGAATCTGTCGCAGCTTCTTATGGTGCACTGAGTCAAGCTCGTCCGGCAGTAGCTGCGCGATCACTTGGGAAACTGTGTGCGCTCCCAAATGGGCGGGTGGACTAGGCATACCAAACCTAGGATGGATGAACAAAGCTGTGCAGGAAAGGTGGCCTTGGTTACAGCGATCCGACACATCGCGACCATGGGCAGAATTTGACATCGCAGTGCCAAAAGCTTCAAGGCAAATCTTCAACGCGGCTGCTCGCTGGGTCCTAGGAGATGGAAATGCAGCACTCTTTTGGGAAGATAGATGGCTCGAAGGACACCGGATCGTGGAGATTGCACCCTTGACCTATGGCCGAGTCAGGAAGAAAATAAGAAACACATGCACCATAGCCCAGGCACTACTTAACGATGGTTGGGTCGCCCAAGTGAGCCCGGAGGTATCAGCTGACTCGTTACGGGAGTACCTACAGTTGTGGAACATGATCCATGAAGTCCAGCTTAACCCAGCGCAAAACGATATCATCTCTTGGTCATGGGAAGCAAGCGGATGCTATTCAGCGAGGACTGCCTATGCAGCCAAGTTCTGGGGCAGGCAGGTCGTCCCCACGGCCAAATTCACTTGGAAATCTAAGGCACCGGCGCCCTGTCGCTTCTGCACATGGCTCGCAATCCAGGACAGGTGCAGGACGTCCGATCGGCTGGCAAGACGTGGGCTCGATCATCAATATTGCTGCCCAATGTGCAACCAAGAGGAGGAGAGCATAAACCACATTCTACTTCAGTGTGTCGTTGCACGGGAAGTGTGGACCGCGATCTGCCATCCCTTACGCAAGCCGGAGTGGGTATCTACTGCGACTGAAAGCCTCGGTGCATGGTGTCAAGACAAGAGAGGAAGAGGAAAGGCCGGGAGGGATGCAAATGCAATCACCATCCTAGGGCTATGGCAAATATGGAAGCACCGCAACTCGATCGTCTTCGACGGAGATACACCTTCAAAGAACAGGATTATCCATGCAGTCGTAAGAGAGGGCTGTGTATGGAAGCAAGCGGGCATACTACGAGGAGACATGGACGCATTCTTTACAGAAGTGGAGGAGTGGGCAGCGGAGAGTAGATAGTCTTATTACAACCAGGTAGAGGGTGGAGTTAGTGTGCAGTGTATTTATGTAATCTATAACGCTAACATGGACGGGCTCTTTACCCTGATTTCTTCTATATAATATAGTACGCACACTCGTGCGTATTCGAGAAAAAAAAGTAGACATTCATATAAGGGATAAGGATGGAAGCACTCATCTCAACCCACGATAAGTGAGTTCCTCAAGAACCGCCTTAGGTCCGGTTTTTATTTGGCAACTTTTATATCCGTACCTGAAATTAGCAAGTAGGAGTATCAGCTAGGTCCCGGCCCCTTCGCCACCTAACACTCCTAGCAGCATAGACATTCACTCTCTCCTATCTCAAGATCTCTTCTTAGCGCCAACCTAAGACGGGTAAGATGGGCGATGTACCTAACTCATTTAGCTAAGAGAAGGCTGGAGGGAGAGGACAATTGGGTGATACTTACCATTGCTACTCCTGAATGGAAGAAAGTGAATAACCTCATTTCAGGTATTGGTTGAAGGCTTATCAGTGAGTAAAGGTACCAGTGGAAGGAGGGTGACATACACGTGCACCTGGACCATATCACTGGCCCGAGTCACTGAGTCATGCGCCCCATTGCATCCAAGTAAACATTTGTAAGGGATATGGATGGAGCTCTTTTGGGGATTCAGAATAATAGGAGATACGTTCCTCTTATATTAATTGTGGGGTCATCTGATCATATTGTATCCTCCCAAGATAGCTACCAACTTCAACCTTTTAAGGGCTAGGCGGAGCCTTGCTGGAAATACAAAAGGCGGGAGCACATACGTGTAACCGAGGTCAAGAGGAAATACCGTCTCGCGCGATGGGATATCCTTTGCCGACCTAAAGACCAAGGGGTCTCGGTATTGAGAACTTAGAAATTATAAATAAATGGTTTATGAGCAAATGGTTATACAGATTAGAGACAGAGCCGGAGGGCATGTGGTCTCAAATCCTGCGCAATAAGTATTTGCACTCGAAAACGCTAGCCCAGGTTACCATGAGACCGACTGACTCGCCGTTCTGAAAGGGACTTATGCGAACAAAGGACATGTTCTTTCGTAGTGTCAAATTCTTGGTTGGCAATGGGATGTCAACAAGATTTTGGGAGGATACGTGGTTAGGAGAGACTCAAGGCGACCTTGAGTGTGTGTTGTATTGTGCAACGTAAGGAGGATTACGTAGGCACCGTCCTTCAAAAAATTCCCTTGAACATCAAGTTCAGACGTGTGTTAGTTGGTGAGAGATGGACCGCCTGGATGCACTTGGTTCGGAGATCGATAGAAGTTCAACTCTCCGACCAGCCAGATTCAACACAATGAAAGTAAACTAAAAATGGGATGTTTACGGTGAAATCTTTCTATATGGATCTGATTAACTCTGGCCCCCTCTCAAGGTCGCTGCACATTTGGAAGGTTAAGATTCCTTTGCGTATTAAAATCTTCATATGGTTTGTCCACAAGCAAGTGATACTCACAAAGGACAACTTAATGAAAAGGCGATGGGTAGGCAGTTCGCGGTGTTGCTTTTGTGATCATGATGAAACAATACAACACTTATTTCTTGATTGCCCACTAGCCAAGTTACTTTGGAGAATGATTCATATAGCTTTTATATCAATCCTTCAGTAGATATTGTGTCTTTGTTTGGGACGTGGTTAGCTGGGTTGAACACGTTAATGCGGCTCGTATTCGGATTGAAATATGTGCGCTATTATGGGCTATATGGAACTGCAGGAATGATATGATTTTTAACAGACAACACAATTTAACTTTTTTGCAGGTTATCTTCAGAGCTACAGCTTGGATCCGTATGTGGTCCTTACTCACTGCTATGGACTCCAGGGAGCCTTTGGTTACTAGATGCAACCAATGAAAGATGGTAGCTCGGGTTATATTTTACCGGTTCGGATGGCGATCGCATAACAAGATAGGAGTCTGGGGAGCTTATCCTTCTTATTACCGTATCGGTTGGAAAGCTAGCTCGCATGCATGCATGATGAGTGTGTACGGGCGTTAAGTATTGTAGAAGTGTTGTAACGTGATTGAGATGATAGCGTCTCAAATCATTACCAATAAATAAACATCTTTTTAACATCCAAGATGTATCAGTGTCTTGTGTCGTACAACACCTGCTTTCACGATATTAATCGACACACACATTTTATATGATCAGTCACTTTAGATCGATTGAGCAATATCTTGCGCCGTAGCACTGAAAGAGGCAACATGTATTGTATAACAAAAACGACCGTATTGTATCAGGGACGGCTATCTGAGTGGTACGATAAGAATATAAATCTTCTTCCGCAAAAGTAATTCAGCATGGTTGATCGCGCTTCGTCTAAATAATTAATCACCGCATTAGCAGCGGAAATGTAAAGCATGCGCAAGTCGCTGCTGCTGGTGCCGCAACCAGTGACCTCACACATGGTATTTACTTATGCAACCAGGACCATTAGCACTTGCGAAATCCAGGTACTTTTATATATGTGTCTACGTATGTATATGTCATGTTGGATTATGTTGCGGAATATGGACCCATACAGTAAGCACATTAGATTTCTCGCATTGGCTGATAGGCTGGTCTCATACGTGCCTCACACCCTAGAACAACGAGGGGTTTCCCTTTCTACGGAGTTTAGAAAATGCAATGTTTCAGTGATTATGCGTGGATAGTACACATGTGAAGCCAAAGTTGTGGTGTGTAGCAATGTTTCAGTGATTTCTTCGTTCAGTAAGCAGGGTTCAACCTACATAGGCATAAAAACACAATGGGAATGTGAAAGTGCCTTTCTCAGCTCGAGCTCTTCTGAACACTAAAATCCAAAAAAACTGACAAAAAAATCAAAAAAATCTGAAATTGTTTTGTGGCGACATTTGACAAATGTTTTCAGTACTTGCAAAGTGTCGTTATTAAATAACATTCATGGAGGTCGTGGCAAAAAAAATCAGCACTAGAAAAATAGCTTTTTTCGGAGCATCAAATTTTTTGCCAAGACTTATAGGAATGTTCTTTCACGATGAGATTTTGCAAGCACTTAAAACATTTGTTAAATGCTGGCACAAAAAAAATTCAGAACTTTTTGAATTTTTTTCATTGTTTTTGATTTTACTGTTCACCCGAGCTCAGAAGAGCTCTGGCTCAGTTTATCCACGTCCATGGGAATGCACATATATACACTTTTGAGATGAAGACATTCCTCTATCATTTAGACAAAAAAAAAAGTTAGTCCAACATACATCATTTCAAGTGAGTCGACTCAGCGTTTTGCAAGTGTCAACAGATTCAGAAAGTGCACCTTCAGTTCACCTATGGAAATGCAACTAAGTGAAAAATTGCAAATTACATCTGGTCAAAAAACCACAAGACTACACAACTTATTGCATGCATGTACATATGTGCTATGAGTCTAGGACTCTCCTACCAAACAAAGAAAGAAAATAATACATTCGTATATATCATGAAAACACATACTTCTTTGCACAAACGACGAGACCATTGTTAATGGATCAGTCACACATGGGGTACAAGAATACCCTAATATGCATCAGCGGTGTTATATTTTTGTAAATAATGCTAGTTACTACTTGCACGTATTAACTAATGTAAAATTGTGATCCATAGAGAAACTACTTTAATAGACTAATGTAAAATTGGGCATGATTGTGCTATTGCCCCAGCGTCGTTATTAGTTCAGACATGGATGCGGGTTGTATGGTTCGTTGCTTTATCTATAAAAAGCGAGACGAAAGCCTATTTCGAGGAGATAAGATCCTACAAGATTAACAAGATATACTTGCAGATCGGGTTCCCCTGCTCATCCGCCGCTGGCTGCACCAGCTAGAGAGACCCCTCACTGACGTACTCACGTCGCACATGCTTGGACGTATTGCCCTGCAGTTCCAGGTTCTTTCTTAACCTGTTAGTACCAAGGAGTTTACAGTAATAAAAGTATAAAACACTGATAGACATACTCTATACTTTCAGAATACTAGATACGTACTGGCGTAATTACTTAGCAGATGTTTTCCTCCAAGAACTAGAAACTCCCAAGTATTTGGCTTCAGTTCCACAAGCCTGAACATTCCACAATGCTGCACGACACGCCTTTGTCTGCCGAGGAGGCAGCGCCTCGTATCGAAGATATCATCATTAGCAAATGTTTTTGCGTACCAGCACTAACAAACAAGGGAGTGGCACTAAACAAGTAAAAACCAGCTACTGTCTGTACTACACATGGCCGTCAATCCAATGACCATCAGCCATTAATCGTCATGCATGAATGTATGCCTTGATCAAGAAAGCTCAGTTTCTTTCTTTGCTTTTTGCCGCATTTACTTGCTTAAAGCTAGCACTAATCGCTGCAGGTCATCGCCATCACAAAAGCACTGATCGCTCCAGCACGTAGCCATCACAAAAGTTCATCTCAACATGTGAACCCACTTATAATTAACAAAAGGCATTTCATCGCAATCAATGATCAGTTCATTAACTGTTGCTGGTTTCTTGGAAGCCAACCACCACCACCTATGCACCTCCCAAAAGCTTGGACTTCCTTAGTATTTCTGCTGTGTGATTCATTAAATGAGTTTACTGCGATTTGACAATCCTGTGATGTCAGTTTAATTTGAGAAACACAAGCATGAAATACTTGCTCAAGAACATATCTAGTGATACATCCCTTTGGGTGATTTAGGTGATGCCGTGATACTCGGAACGTTATGTTCCATGTCCTGAAGTTGCATTTCCATTGTCGAAAACTACACATTTTCTTGTTACCAGTAGTGCTACGATTTTCATGAACTTTTTCAAGTGCTAGATGCTGACATAGCACTGAATGTCAAACACCCCTATTCAAATATTTCCATATTCCACATCAGTTTGTCCTTATAATGGTGGTGGATTGTCAATGTGTCATAGTGGTGGTAGCTATGTATGTTTTCCACTTGATTTGCGCACCATTTACGCATGCCCGCATGGACTGAGGTTCTTATGTTCCACATATTTATAACTAAACCACTACTATTATAGCAAGTACTTTGGTTTGTTTATTAGCTTAGCTTAGCTTTCCATGTAAAGCTCTCTTTCTCCACTCGACATGTCACTTGAGACGATCATTGGAAGAAGGAAGCCATCCATCAACACCACAGCAGAAAAAGACTTTATTCATGGTGGGTTTTGATGCATCACTAGCTGCCTTTCTGTGCCATCAGTTGACAACTAATCACTCATGTGCAAACACAAGAATTTGCATCACATCATGTCTGCCTCAAAACATCCTTATCTCTGCATATTGTATCACAATTAGACTGACAGGTGCACGTACGCCTTGTGCACATTAATCCTCTCATTAGCTAGCTATGGTACATGTAATGATATAAATAGTTATCATCATGAACAAAGTAGTATAGTAGTTAGCAAACTAACAAGAACTTGCTGATTGGAATTTGGAAGTAATTAGCATGCATGTGTGTGTACATTGTGTGACCCCTCACCAGAAGGTAGCTTAGCTCCTAGCTAGCTAGTGATCTGGTTAGAAGATCACTAATTCATTCATTAGTCACCTAATCTGTCCGATAAGCATGGTGTTTGACGCGTGTCATAGGCAAATCTATTTTTTAATCTACAACGAATCATCAGGCAGATTAAAGGGGATTGGCCATCATGTGCGTTGATTGTCTATTTTCTTGGCCTAACGTTTGTGTTCATGTGCCGATTTGATCTGCTTGCTTCTTTATTTCTTCCTTTTCGTTGATCATGTGAGTTAAAAATTAAGGCGGTAAGATTGCTCGACTCGTGGTTGGTCCAATGATAGTGGCACGCGAGGAAGATTATGTTGTACGGCCATCAGATTAGTTTGTTAAGCAATGTGGAGTCCAAAGTGTTAATGTGCGAGCTAATTAAGTAGAGCTTTTCTAGCTCGAATGAGTGATGTACAATGCATTGTTGTGGGCCATGTATAATTAATATCATCTTGATATTAATACTTTCTTCTTTGTCCAAAAATGATAAAAACTTTGTGGATGCCAGCATAATATTTGACTTGTGCGACCGAATATCGTTCGAGAGGAGAGCACACATGAACTCGGCCTGCAACTCTTTGCATTAACATAAGGAAGCGGGAAGGAGACATTAGTTAGGTTAATTAGGGGCAGTTTTAGGAACGAACTAACCAACGAAGAATATACCACATGCATGCATAATGCCTCTACATAATACTAGTGGGAATATGTTAATTTTGAGGCGAGATTACGTTATTGCTATTGACCCTCCCATGCATCATGAGCTCCCCTGCGTTAACTAATGTACAAGTGATCAGGCAAACGAAAACTAATGCAAGTTGTGTGCTGGGAAAATAAAAATAGAAGGTAACATAAAAGTGACTCTAAAAGCAACAAATAATGATGATCAAGAGAGATATCAAATTTTACTCTTGAGATATCGAAGTTTAGTGTCCTGCCCTGCTTTGATTAGTAAGACGCCATTACGATCCGTCGCTATTTGATTGATATATACCTTGCAAAGAGGCAACATAAACATCGTTGACGTCGATGTCACTTGAGCTAGAGTTATCATCAGTAGTTAAATAGTATTGTTAATTTACTCTTGCGGAAGTGATTTGTGCTACATCAGTTGCTACTTGCTGCCGCACCAAGTGACCTCAATAAGTAGCGTAAACTCTCTCGGTAAAGAAATATAAGAGCGTAGTGATCTAAACGCTCTTATATTTCTTTATGGAGGGAGTATTAATTTACTTATGTAACACGGGGTGGAGGAGACATTAGCTGTCAACCACCGATTGGTAGCAAGTAGTAATTAACCATAGTGCATATAAGTGGATCCATTAATATTTTTGTGTGATAGATGTTGGTATATTTTTGTATAGACTTGGTCAAACTCAAACCTAAATAAATTTGATTTGGGACAATTTTGGAATGGAGGAGTATCTCTTTAACCAAAAAGTATGTTTTGTGCTAGTTATATACATTAAAATTTCTTCTTCTTTTTTGCGGCAAGTGCCCCAGATCCATAAAGTATTACCAGTGATATAACAAACTCCAAAAAAAAATTACATTCAAGTCCCTGGGAGTCGACCAAACACACACGCCGCTACGAGCTGAGGGCGCGCCCCCACTGCCGCCACTCTGTCCTAGAGCTGGCTTGACATTGGAATCTACGGACGGACCATTTGCAAGCAGGAAGTCTTCAAGCTAAGGTCCAAACGGACCAGCGCGTCAGCGAGGAGGCGGGACACATGCATCATTGGAAACACTCCAACATCTCCCTCGCCGGCGGACAAGAGGGAGATAGATCGGAAGTCGCTCCAAAAAGACGACACACCATAGCAGCAACCGAGCTTCGCCATCGCCACATCCAAAGAGGGCACGACGCCGGAGAAGAAGCACATGGCTATTTATTGGCGAGTAGCATCAACCGCACCGAAGACCAAGAGGATCGATCCAAAGCACACAAAAGCAACTGACCTACAACCGCCCACGTCGACGAAGCTGACGAAACGATACGCCACCAAATGCACAACCTAGTCACGGTTGTTTCCGGCACCATTGCCTCCCAGCCGAACCAAGAATGACACCGTGGAGTCCACCCAGGCACCTAAACAGCCAAGCTATGCTACATATACATAGATCCATCCGGTGAGCCGTCCCCCCTCCACCTCCGGCAGCCCAAGGCCACATGAGGGGAGAGAGAGAGAAGGGCCTGCCGGAAGGAGCGAAACCGCCAGCTTAGTCGCCTCTCCTTACACAAACCGCCTGGATATTCCCTAACGCCAACCTGTGGTGTGTATACATTAAAAATTGGACAACGCTAACGCCCACACGTGTGGTGAGAGTCAAACCTGCCCACACACCTTATAACATACAAACTACGCCATGTCACCGCATGCATGCATGTGGAAATCTTTTTGAATTTTCAGTTTTTAAAATGTTTTATCTCTTAAATGAAAAATCAGATTGAATATCCGTTTTTACCATTAAATCCCTTGCGACGAGATCTTCAAAACTAGATCTCATATCAATATATTTCGACGAATTTTTTTTGTTACTTAATAGTTGCCATGTCTATTGCACATGAATTGCCATGATGTTTACACTAAATTTGCCATGTTATATTTCAGCTATTTTCTTCTATATTAAAAAGTAAATTTTGACATATTATAAAATGGAGAATTAAGAAACTAGACTTGCCATGCACCATAAACTAAAATTGACATGATACATGCACTTAAAATTGCCATGGTTCATGCAAAAAAATATTTTCATGGTCTAAGTACTGGAATTGCCATCATCAAAAGCTAAAATTGCCATGATATACAAACTAAAATTGCCACATGGCAACTTTAGTTTAAGCACCATGGCAACTACAGTGTAAACATCATGGCAACTTTTGGGCAAAAAATAATTATGTCGAAACATATCAACATGGGGTCTAGTTTTGAAGATCTCGTCGAGACGGATTTAATGGTGAAAACGGATTTTTAATTGGCTTTTTAAATTAGGAGATAAAACATTTTTAAGCCAAAAACCAAAAAGATTTCTGCTGATGTCATCTTTTCATACGTGGCAAAATAAGTGGTGATGGAGGCGTGTGGGCGACGTGCAAACGTCCACACGTGTGGGCGTTAGTTTTTCCGTAAAAAATTATGATGATTAGACCTTCAGAACCAGGCCATTCTTTGGATATATTTTAGATTTTGTTGTTTCAATAATATTGCAAATCAATTTCAGAAACATGTCATGCAGGTACCAATTTTTTTATTATTTCAAAAATGTGATTCTTTATTCATTTTCTTTCATTATTTTAGTGATATTTCAAAATAAATCATTTTATTCATATTTTTGGAATTATTTCAGTGTCACCCATTGTCTCCTAAAAACTACAAATATGTTTTGCAAGTAAGCTCCTAAATTTCAAGTATTTAATTTATACTTCAATCAATTTCAAAAATATGTCACATGGTTTCACACAACTTTAATTATTTTCAGGTGGATTCAGAAATAATAGTGAAATGTATATGGGTTGTATCTGAAGTTAATTAAGATGTGACCGACATGTGTGAGTATTTATGAATTACATTTAAATCTTTTGAAACAGTAGAAAAAGCGAGTGAAATAATTAAAAATGTTTGAATCAAAAGAATGCGTCTTTACGTTTCAAAGTGTGACTGAAATAATTGAAGGTTCGTAAAAGAAAGTTTGAAACCCTAGAAATGAAGAAGAAACAAGGAACAACAAAAGTAGAACACAAGAAAGAACGAGGAACAACAAAAGAAGAACCAAAAGTGTGCTACGTACAAGAAGCCAACACCAAGAACTTAGCACCCATCACCACTAGTAGACCTGCGGGAGATAGCTTTGTTGGGTCAGTCGAAAGGAAATCCGCCACCGAGAAGACGAAGAGAGGAAGTCGCCTGCTGCCCTGTGATCCCTCCTCACCTAGAACAAGTAGCAAATCACAACCACTATCAAAGGGCATCCCACTGCCTTACATGTCAACTAAGAGTGCAAAGAACAAACCCTCAAAAAGAGTGCAAAGAACAACATGTCAACTAATCTCTCCCACACAAAGTCCAAATACTAGCATCCCCTAAGTCAATAATATAAGTGACTTTAGCAACTATAGACGACGGAAAATCGTAGGGGCATGCACCTACCCAGCCATGTCAGCCTCATGATTGCCTCGCAATCCACAAAGTAGTGGATCCCACATGATGGCGCAACAAGTTTTACGTTTGAGTTTCTGAAACTTACGATTTTGTCGGTCACTTATACCAAAGTTTCAGATTTGAAACTTAAAACTTAGGATTTTTTCGGTAGCACGTACCAAGTTTTATAAGTTAAAACTTAAATAAGTTTTAAAAACTCATCAAAATGTATTTAAAATGGATCACATTTGAAAGGCATCGCCACCAGAAACACAAATATGGAAATGATACTTTAATTTTGGACTTTCGGTTCAAAAGATATGAAAGATTGAAATCGAAAGCAAGATGAAAAAGGGGGAGGCATGCCTCATACATGCGTGCTTTAAATCCCCTCCCTTTAAAAGAGAGCGTCAAACTATTGAGTTGCATCTTTCAGGTGAAATTATAGATTTTTTATGTTGGTTTCAGAGTGGATTTTTGCCGTGAAATTCTAAGATAGGTTTATGGTTTACATCATACACGATTTATGCCATCAGGCATTTTTTTATATATAAGCATTTTTTATTTTCTTATTACCAGATGACCGCTCAAGAACATTATTATCAGGTTCTGAGCGAGGATTCCTATGGCACATGGGAGCATAGTGACTCTAAAAGACTAGGTGATCATCTTCGCTAAATTCACGTGCTCATCTTTTAAAACACAAACGACCACAGAGAAAGCAAAGAAAAAAAAAACAGCATATAATATACACTGTTGGTAGCTTGAACCTTCAGATTGATATTTTGCCATGCACTTTTGTTATCCACACAACACCCTGTCAACAAATCGCTTTTGATCTTCCAGCACATTGTGGGGTGCTATATCGGAAGGAACACTTGAGCCGTATCATGTGTGCACCGTGTTGTATTTGCTGCCGGGGGGATAATTGCTTCTTTATTGCTTGCACGATCTGAAACCATGAGTACAGGACTTAAATCCTAACGAACTGGGAAACAACATCTCTGGAGATAAGATCCTACCAGATTAAAGAGATGCAGATTGATTTCTCTGGTCATGCGCTGCTGGCTGCACCAGCTAGACCCCCCTCACTCACGTGACACTTATTTTCATCACATTCTGCAGTGTTTGTGTCGAATGAGATCTGTAGTACTGCAGGAAACAAAAACAAAATTAGTGTGTGCTCCGTACAAAACCACATGTTTTCCTACAGAAAACAAAAAATAAACTCCAGATATTTGGCTGTAGTTCTAGGAAACTGAACATTCAATTAGATCCCTTTTCTCTGCGGAGGCAGCGTTTGGTCTCGTATCAGAAGTTAGTAATTAGAGAATGCTTTGCAGGGACCGGCGCTAAGAAACAAGAGCAACAGACATAGTTTTCCCAAATAGCACCGACCACGCGCACTGAGTAATTAACAAACTAGCTAATGTGCTCCTACATATGGCCGTCGAACCAATGACCATCGATCGGACAATCATCATCATGGGTGTATGCCTTGAGCAAGCAAGCTAAATTTTTTTCTTTCCCTTATGCCGCGTTTACTTGCTCAAAAGCACTGATCGCTGCGGGACATCGCCATCACATAAAGTTGATCAACATGTGAACCAAAGGCATTGCATCACGATCAATGATCGATTCATCAACTGTTGCTGGTTTCTTGGAGGCCAACCACCACCACGAATGCACCTCCAAAAATCTAGGACTCTCTTAGTATTTCTTCTGTATAATTCATCAATTGAATTAACGGGAGGTCGTATGCATCACCCAGATGCAGAGGCCGGGGGTCATCCTCCTTTTTTAAAAAAAATTAACGGGAGGTCAATCCAAATTACTGCGATTTAAGAATCTTAATTCATTTTTCTTTCAAGAAGGTGAGAATCATATTTCGAAGAGTATTTACGCATTACCTTTTTCCCTTTGTGAATTAGAGCTATACCGGAAGCATCCGAAAGAGCTTGTGATTTTAGTGCCTGTAGTGCCAGTTTAATTCGAGAAACAGTGGTATGGAATGGTTGCTTAGGAAAATATCTAGTGATACAGTCCTTTGCATGCTTCATCTGATACCATGATACTATTGCGTCGGGTCATGTTCCATGTCAAAAACCATACATTTTCTTGTTACTGTTCATAGTGCTCCAGCTACCATGGGTCATGATTTTAATGAAGTTTTCCAAGTGCTAGAAGTTGACATAGCACTGAATTGAAGGTTAAACACTGCTATTCAAATATTTTCATACTTCGCATCAGTTTGTCCTAATAATTGTGGATTGTCAATGTGTCATAGTGGTGGTAGCTATGTATGCTTTCCACTTGATTTGCGCACCCGCGTGCATTGAGGTTCTTATATTCCACACATTTATAACTAAACAACTACTTTTATAGCAAGTACTTGGTTTGTTTATAAGCGTTGGTTAGCTTTCCATGTAAAGTTCTTTTTCTGCACTCAAAATGTCACTTGAGATGATCATTGGAAGGAGGAAACCATCCATCAACACCACACCGGAAAAAGACATGATTCATGGTGGGTTTTGATACATCACTGGTTTTCTGTGCCATCAGTTGACAAATAATCACTCATGTGCAAACCCAACAAATTGCATTGCATCATGTCTACCTGAAAACATCCTTGTCTCTGCAGATTTGTGTCACAATTAGAGTGACAGGTGCACATACGTCTTGCAGACATTAACGTACCATTATCTATGGTACATCTTGTGATATAAATTGTTAACATCAGGATCACAGTAGTATAGTAGCTAGCGAACTAACAAGAACTTGCTGATTAGAATTTGGAAGTAATTAGTATGCATATGTGCCTACAGTGTGTGACCCCTCACCAGAAGATAACTTAGCTCCTAGCTAGCTAGCTAGTGATTTGGTTAGAAGATCAATAATTCATTCAATAGTCACCTAATCTGTCTGGTAAGCGTGGTGTTTGACGCGTGTCATGGGAAAATCTATTTCTTAATCTACAGCGAATCGTCGAGCAGATTAAAGGGGATCATGGGTTGATTGTCCATTTGCTTGGACTGACGTTTGTGTTCATGTGCCAATTTGATCTGTTTGATTGTTTATTTCTCTCCTTTTCGGTGACCATCTGAGTAGAAGATTAACGTGGTAAGATATGCCGGCTCATGGGCAGCCCACTGACAGCGCACGACGGGAAGAGTATGTTGTACTGCCATCATTCACCGTGGAGTGCAAAGTGTTAATGTGTGAGTTATTTAGTAGAGCTTTTCTAGCTCGAATGATGTAACAATGCATCATTGTAGAGGCCGGGTGTAACTAATATCATCTTAATATTAGTATTACCCTTCATTAAGACAGACATAAACATTTTGGATGCATCGTTCAAGAGGAGAGCACAAATGAAACACAATCTGCACGCATGTGGCACATGGCTCTTTGCATTAACATTAGGAAGCTAGAAGAAGGAGACACTAGTTAGGTTAATCACCAAGGAAAGTCTATTCATGAAGTAATGAACAAAGAATATACCAGCTCCCCTACGTCACCTAATGTAAAAGTGACCAGGAAAAAGAAAAGTAATGTAAGTTCTGGGCAAGAAAACCAGAGTAACATCAAGGCGACGCAAAAAGCGTCAAATGCTTTTTAGGGTTTAGGATTTAGAATTTAGGGACAGTCATGTGAGTGTACGATTAACATAAACATAGTTGACGTCGATGTTACTGGAGGTAGATGAAGTTTGTTTGTTTTGCTTTAATCGCTTCCAACCCTCCCCCAACCCAAACCCCTACCTCATATTGTATCCATGAAGATAGGTACTAAACTATCTGCTTTCGTCTACCTTTGTTCGGGTTGGGCAGAGCCCCGCCAGAAGGACAAGTGGGAGAAGGACATAACTGTAAACCTTTATAAGGATACTCAAGATATGTAGGTAGGACAATGTAGGGCTAATACACATCCGGAGGCCTGAATCCCTGAACTTAGGTAAAATCATTGTGTCACCATCAATGATAACGAGATCTCTTCAGACACCACCCTCTCTCTAGAATTTACCACGACTACATCTGGATAGTAAGATCGTCCAAACATTATTCATCAACACACAATCAAATATAAAGCCAGTAGGCAGCGCCACCACTGGTGCACAAGTATGACTCCGAATGCCTCCTTTGTTCCTCCTCTATCTCGCATGGTAACTTGTTCTCTACTATGTGATTGCTTGATTATTCATATTCTTCATGCATGCAGAATTTTATATAGTGCCCTACTCTTACTTATTTCTTAAAAAGAAGAAAACCCTTAACCGATTACCGCAATACATACTAATTAACTGATGAAGACCCCAGTGGATCAGAATATACCTCCCATGCATGGTGGATGATGCTTCTCCCATTTTCCAGAATGTGGCAATATTAATGTTGACGGTGTTGACTTGCCGGATAGTAGTACTGATGCTAGCTCGCATGCATGCATGATGAGGGTGTACCGGGTTAAGTAATGTAAAAGTGTTGTAAAGTGACTCAGACGAAAGCGTCTCAAACCATTACCCATAGATAAACATCATTTTTAACTTCCAAGATGTGCTAGTGTCGTATAACCCCTGCTTTCATTATATCAATTAAACACACACATTGTATATCATCATCCGTCACTTTGGACCCATCGAGCGATATCCTGCACCGTATCACCGAAAGTGGCAGCAGGTATTGTGTACAAAGAATGATAGTATTGTATCAAGCCGGCCATCTGAGAGTTACAGCAACATATAAATCCTCGATGTCGATCGCCTTTCCTCGAATTAATTATGTCACCGCATAAGCGGCCAAAATATAAAGCATGCACATGTCGTTGCTACTAGCACCACAATTAGTGACCTCACACGTGATATTTACTTATACAGCCCAGATGATAGTATTGTACCAAAGCATTGCATCAAGCTAACTCCAGTTAGTTAGTTTAGCTCAATTCCAAGTAATTTCACATATGTCACTTTATATGTATGTATATGCCGCGTTGGATTGTTAGTTTGTTTAGCTCAGCTCCCATGTACTTTCATAAATCCTTTTCCAAAAAATGTACTTTCACAAATATATGACATGTTGGATTGTGTCTTCTTTTTTCGTTTTTGTTATGTTTGCCCACTTACGCCTATCCACCGTAGACACATGTCGTTGCTGATGATACACTTTTTCTTCTTCTTTTTTCTTTTTCAAAAAGAGGGGACATCCCTCGGCCTCTGCATCGAGTGATGCACACAACCTCTTATTTATCATATCAAAGTTCATCATCCTACCATAATAAATTTCAACCAATAAATTGTCGCACATGACTGCCTGAAGGGTAAATTAAAAAGTAAAAAATCGTAGGAAAATGAGCCTCATGCATCACAAATCCTACTAGTAGGCCGCCAACCAAATCGGTTGAACAAATCCCGATGGACCATCTCCCATCGGTTGCACCCAAAGACCGTGGGCACCCGATCCTCCTCCTTGCGAAGTAATGACCAAGTATGGATTCAGCTGGTAGCCTTGAAGATAACCTGCAAAAAGTTTGGAGCTTCCGTTCTGTTAAAAATACAATCATTACGAGTGTTCCAAATGGCCCAAAGTAAAGCACAAATTCCCACACGGATCTGAGACTTAAACTTGGGGTTTCACCCCCACTAACCAGTTTCCAAACATATTTGTACTACTCGTAGGTGGAGGTAGGTTGAAAGCTATATGGACCGTTCTCCATAGTAGCTTGGCAAATGGGCATTGAAGGAATAGATGCTGAATCGACTCCTCATTGCCACAAAAGCAACACTTATTGCATCCTTGCAAATCTTTTTTTTTTCAGATTATCTTTTGTCAGGATGACCTTGCGATCCAAATACAACATGAAGATTTTTATTTTCAGTGAGACTTTCATTTTCCATATATACTTGTGGTGAAAAGGTTATCCATCATTGATGAGGTCTGTATACATGTATTACCAGAAGTAGTCAACTTCCAACGGAATGTGTCTGGTTCGTGTGAAAGGTTAACCATCATCAACCTTTCAACAAGGTTTAACCAGTCTGTCCATTTGTCCCCAGTCAGTTGTCTTCTAAAGGAAACATTTAACATCATGTGGCCCATCACACAATGTCTCTTATTGACAGCTGATGATACACAATGTCTCTTATTGACAGCTGTAAAATATTTTCCGTTTTTCTTCGGGACAAATAGAAGTGGTTGCGCGTCTCTTCTATGTAGAGTCTCTTTGTCAGAAAATTTTCATTATTGTTTACATTGTATGGTTTTTGGTAAGTGATGGGCTGTTTTTTTGCCAGAATTCATCCTATGACAACCAACTTTTCCGGTTTCCCGCCTTCAGCTTTCTGTTTTCCATTTTATGAGATTTACCCAGGTGGTGTCGGTGGGGTGGGGGTGCGGGTGAGCTGCACTTGTACCATCTTTACATGTAGAATACATGGTATCGATCGACCGTTGACAAGCTCTATGACATGTCCTGCTCCACACTTAGGGTGATGGAGGGGTACATTGCCATGTGTTGTTGCTGAACATGGGCCCATATGGTAAACACATTCCTCTCTGGACCCACACGTGCCTGATTGCCTCACATGCTATAACAACGAGGAGTCTCTCTTTCTAGGAAGTTTACAGAATGTAGACATAGTACAGATACTCTCGTTCGGCTTCTGCGAGGATAGTGCAGACATGCGAAGCAAGAAAAGATACTCTCGTTCAGCTTCTACGAGGATAGTACACACATGCGAAGCAAGAGTTCTGGTGTGTACCAATGTTTGTGTGATTTCTTCCTTCAATAAGCAGGGGTCCAGTGTAGGCACACAAGAATGCACGTGCATACACTAGGATATGAAAACATTCCTCTAGCACTTAGATAAAAAATTAGTCTAATGTATATGTTAAGTGTGAGTCGAGCGTGATTTTTAAGTGTCAATTAATTTAGAAAGGTGCAAATTCAGTTCACTGAAAAATGTAACTTGTACTTACCTACGAAAGTGCAACCGAATGAAAAGGTACTGAGTTAACTGGATGAAAAAGCACAAAACTGCACAACTTACTGCATACATGTAAATGTGCCATGGGCCCATGACTCTCCTACTAACTAACACAAAAGAAAATAATACAATCGTGGATATCATGAACACACTTCGGGATGCGATTGTTAATGGAGGAGGAATACTGCCACACTTAGATACAAGAATACCTTACGTACGTAAGTGGTGTTTTACCTTTTGCTAGTATCGCTACTACATTGTTGACACTCACCCATGTATAAACTAATGTAAAAGTGTGGTTCCATAGAAACACCTAATGTGAGGGTGCTGAGAAAGGTGATAAGGAAAGCGTCAAATGATGAGCAAAAGATAATCATTTTTACTTGGGAGATATGATCAGATTTTGTTGGTTGCTTACTTTGGTCAGTAAGCAACCATGATGATTCCATCACCTTTTGATGATATCCTGCGCCGCAATACCAAAAGCAGCAGATACATACAGATTATTAAGTGTACATTTCTTTGTTGGAACAGACGTATATATTAGTATGGTACTACTATGGTATCATCTGGGACCAGTCATATCTGAGCAGCGTGGGTAACATATAAATCGTCGAGGTTGATCTTGTTTGACGTCATTGCATGATCTAGTGAATCTAGAAAACAAGTGGTAGGTACAAAGCATGCATAAGACGACAATAGAAATATGTTACATTGTAGGTAAGATAACTTTCGTTACAGCAATATGCCAATATCCTTCTTAATAATATATATACGATTAGATGGTTTTACTGTTTCTAAGGTACGGATAGAGCAAGGGCGTGGAAAAGAACTATCGTCAGAAGCGTCGTGCCGTACACGGATAGAGCTCGGATTTGCGTTGAGCAAAAAAATGGCATCCTAACCATTGCAGAAGCTCTGGCGGCGCACACGAGTACAAACAGGCACTGCCGCTGCCTGCACCAAGTGATCTCAACCACCAATACAACAAAAGGTGACCTCACCACGTGAGTAAGAATATATACATACTAGTACTATTTACTTTGCAATGGAGGCAATTAGTTGTCAAAAGCCGATTGGTGGTTCCTAGCCAGTGACCAAAATGTACCCAGTAATTGACCACATTTCCTATGTGGAGCAACGCTAATGGCAATTAAGTACACCCTTTGTTCCTAAATATAAAACGTTGCAAGTGGTGCAACGAACCGTTCAACGGAGACGAAAGCACAATGAAAAGCATTACTACATGAAACGCTGGACCGGAACTCCAAGATTTAGATGACCGACGGAGCTCACACGCCCTTTCTTTGTGCAATAATTCTACACTTACGGATGTCACCTATGGAATTTTCTTGCGGACTCTCTCCCCGGCCAGCAATGCTAGATTCGGGGAGATGGGATTTATGAGGGAGGAAGGGCCGTTCCGTAAATCATGTAAAAGTTCCCCCGTGAGTCTAGCATTTTTGTTCCCTGGCCATTCTCACATGAATCCGCCACCTGAATCTCAGGGTGGGGCCCCTTCCTCCCCAATTATTTTGTTGATATTTTATGATAAAGGTTTTTCCCCGCTTTATATTATAAAGCAACCATCCGATACAACGAGCTTGCTGGGGCCACAGCACAAACAAGCCCAAGTGAAGAGGGAAAGAAAGAGAAATAAATGCCAACAACGACAGATCGACGAAACCAAGATGGCCGGCAACCGCTGCACCCTCCGGAGAAGTACCACCGCGCTTCTAGCACTCCGAGGCATCGCGTATCGGGCAGCACCTTTAAGAAGGAATGTGACGATAACGCCACTGCTGCCCGCACAAGTCCAAGCTTTTCCCCTGGTATGCAGAGGGCAGTGGGGAAGGGGTATATCCGACACCCTACAGGAAGGTATGGCGGCGCCCGCAGGCATCACCACGTCGATGACAAGCGAGCCACCAGGGATTTCTCCCACCCAAACTACCACCACCACCCCGGACGATCGGAAGTGCACCACCCGAACTGCCACCCACCAACATGTGCCACCTCGATCACCGAACCATCAACGCCGTCTCTCTGAGCCACCGACATGAGACCTGGGGGAGGGACGAAGAGCCAACAGGCTCGGGGGCATCCGCCACTCAGCCAACGAAAGGGGACTACCACTACTGCGGCCGCGGAGCCGATCGGACGGGACGACAAGAGCTTATCAGGCCCGCACAGGCCTAGCCGGACCTCGAAGGATCCGGACAACCCTTGCCGCCACGCTGCAACACATCGGCCGACGAAGCTGCCACCGCCCGCAACCCCCAACGCCGCGCCATCTCCACTAGGGAGCCGTGCCGCCGCGCGCCGTAGCGCCGGCCCACCCCAACCCAGATGAGGCCCAGATGTGGCGGAGCAGAGGCCGACGGCCAGCCGCACCACCGCGCGCCCCGCGAAAAACGACCATGTCGCCGTATCAGGAACGCCCGCGACCCGCGGACTCCCACCGCCAAGTCGCACCATCGCAAGCCGAGGAGCACCACCGCCGGGGGGGGGGAGATGGGATTTGTGAGGGGAGGAAGGGCGGTTCCGTAAATCATGTAAAAGTTCCCCCGTGAGTCTAGCATTTTTGTTCCCTGGCCATTCTCACATGAATCCGCCACCTGAATCTCAGGGTGGGGCCCCTTCCTCCCCAATTATTTTGTTGACATTTTATGATAAAGGTTTTCCCGTTTATATTATAAAGCAACCATCCGATACAACGAGCTTGCTGGGGCCGCAGCACAAACAAGCCCAAGTGAAGAGAGAAAGAAAGAGAAATAAATGCCAACAACGACAGATCGACGAAACCAAGATGGCCGGCAACCGCTGCACCCTCCGGAGAAGTACCACCGCGCTTCTAGCACTCCGAGGCATCGCGTACCGGGCAGCACCTTTAAGAAGGAATGTGACGATGACGCCATTGCTGCCCGGACAAGTCCAAGCTTTTCCCCTGGTATGCAGAGGGCAGTGGGGAAGGGGTATATCCGACACCCTACAGGAAGGTATGGCGGCGCCCGCAGGCATCACCACGTCGATGACAAACGAGCCACCAGGGATTTCTCCCACCCAAACTACCACCACCACCCCGGACGATCGGAAGTGCACCACCCGAACTGCCACCCACCAACATGTGCCACCTCGATCACCGAACCATCAATGCCGTCTCTCTGAGCCACCGACATGAGACCTGGGGGAGGGACGACGAGCCAACAGGCTCGGGGGCATCCGCCACTCAGCCAACAAAAGGGGACTACCACTACTGCGGCCGCGGAGCCGATCGGACGGGACGACAAGAGCTTATCAGGCCCTCACAGGCCTAGCCGGACCTCGAAGGATCTGGACAACCCTTGCCGCCACGCTGCAACACATCGGCCGACGAAGCTGCCACCGACCGCAACCCCCGACGCCGCGCCATCTCCACTAGGGAGAGCGTGCGCGCGCAAGGCCATAGCGCCGCCCACCCCAACCAGATGAGGCCCAGAGCGGGGCCGGATGTGGCGGCCAAAAACGCCATGTCGCCGATCGAACGCCGCGACCGACACCACCGCCAAGTCGCACCATCGCAAGCCGAGGAGCACCACCATGTCGGGAGAAGGCGGTTCCGAATCGCCGCGTTCCCCGTGAGACTAGCACCGCCATTCTCACACCATCCGCCAACTGCCGTGGAGCACTTCCTCCCAATTATACAGAAGGTATGGCGGCGCCCGCAGCATCACCACGTCGATGACAAACGAGCCACCAGGATTTCTCCCACCCAAACTACCACCACCACCCCGGACGATCGGAAGTGCACCACCGAACTGCCACCCACCAACATGTGCCACCTCGATCACCGAACCATCAATGCCGTCTCTCGAGCCACCGACATGAGACACAGGGGAGGGACGACGAGCCAACAGCTCGGGGCATCCGCCACTCAGCCAACAAAGGGGACTACCACTCTGCGCGCATGGAGCCGATCGGACGGGACGACAAGAGCTTATCAGGCCCTCACAGGCCTAGCCGGACCTCGAAGGATCTGGACAACCCTTGCCGCCACGCTGCAACACATCGGCCGACGAAGCTGCCACCGACCGCAACCCCCGACGCCGCGCCATCTCCACTAGGGAGACGTGCCGCCGCGCACCATAGCGCCGGCCCACCCCAACCCAGATGAGGCCCAGAGGGGCCCAGATGTGGCGGAGCAGAGGCCGACGGCCAGCCGCACCACCGCGCGCCCCGCGAAAAACGACCATGTCGCCGTATCAGGAACGCCCGCGACCCGCGGACTCCCACCGCCAAGTCGCACCATCGCAAGCCGAGGAGCACCACCGCCGGCCACCGATGCCCGAGCAGAGGGGGCCGCACGCAGGGACAGGCGGACCCGCCGCCGCCGGCACCACGCGTGCAAGGCCCGGCGGCGCGCACTGGCAGCGGCAGGAGGAGGGAGGAGCGACGGGGGAGCGCTGGGAGGAACGGGGAAGGGGCCCCCGGTCGCCTCGCTCTGGGAGGTGACGCGGGGGTATGGGCGAGGGGGGAAGGGGGAGGGCTTGCGGCGGCGGCTACCTGCGACGGGGGAACCGGCGGCGGCGCCGGTAGAACCCTAGGGAGGGGGAGCGCGCAGTCCCTCCTACTACTGCGCCACCAAGCAAACAACAACATTTTGTTGACATCTCATTCACCTGTAACAGTAATTTCGTAAAATTGGTTCGTAGATATAGCAAAACTCTTCTTTGCGCCAACGACCGGCATACGTCTACGTGTGCCTATGCGGCTATGCCGACGTACAACTGGCCCGGCCAAACCCCAAGCGTGTGCCCGTATCTAGGCTCAACCGGAGAGCAATACCGAACGACGATCATGAATGGACTGGGAAGAACACGGGCAACGGCTCAAGCTGACCCGACACGCACGAACACATACGTAGGCACGGTTAACATATACTGTGTCAGAGGAGGAGCACGTCGCTGCTAGGTAGTACTACCTCAATTTTTATTTATTTCGCAAATTAGCTTTGTCTTGGGTCAAACTTTTTTTTTAAAGTTCACCAAATTCATAAAAATAATATCATCCACAATACCAAGTCAATACCATTAGATTAACTTAGGTCAAAACTAATACCGGAGTAAATAAGAGCGAGGGAGTACTATTACACTAGCCAGTGCATGCCGCACCAAGTGACCTCACACGTGATATTTACTCATTGCACCCACGCGATTAGCTGTCGCCAAACCATTGGTAGCAGCAAACTGATTAAGCTTTTTTATATTAGTATTATTTCCGGCGAGCAAGCTAGATCCGGCAGTTTAGCAACTCAAGTCTCAAATACCGACACCATTTGCTCTTTGCTTGTATGCCAGGGTGGACGTACTAGAAGCCGAGTCAGCATGTGTGCCAACTCATTTTTCTGTAACGCGTCAAGAACTGCTGACCGGTCGACCCTGGATGCCACGTGTGCATGTTGAGTAGGCCGGTAGTGCAACCGCTGCACGTACGCGTAGGGCCCCGCTGGTGCCAGAAAAGAAACTCAAAAGCGTCGGTAGGGGTTTCTTGTAGACGTTTTATCAAATGATGTATCTTTATTCTCACATGAAATATAAACTGCCATGATTGTATTCCCTCCAAAAAAAAAAAAAACTAGGCACTGCCGACCTTCTCCACACCTCCTAAAATTAAGCAAGGAGTCTTTTCTATTTGGTTCGGTGTCAAGAGCTCTGTGGCTCCAAGTTTTACTTTATTTTCATTGTTTCTAATTTGTCAACCACGGGCAATGCTTATGAGAAATAGTATCCAACTAGCAAAGTATGTAACAGACGCTATACTTTTCCGTAACACTTCCATGGAACAAATGCTTGCATTTTTCTTCCTTTTTAACAAAAAAGATCAAATTTACTATACGAATTTCACAGGAAGAGTACGAAGCGTCTCGAACATAATAAAAATTACATCAAGGTTCATAAACCACTGAACTACCAATCTATCATTGGAACGAGCCGCCGCCGGGCTGTTGTCGCTCCTCCCATAGCAGAGCTGACATGACCTTCTCGATGATAGTCGGGAAGCGCAGCTGCAGAGGACCGGGCACTGCGGGCCATCGAGACGAGAGTGGGGCATTGACGCAGGTTCGTCGACCGCTGAAGAGAAGGACCAAGGGCCCCGAGCGATGACGCACGGCAGCTGCCGGGAAGGGGAACCCTATCCTTTCCGCCAAATCGAAGACGTCTTACCGCCAGACAGAGCCGCACACGATGTCGGGAAGCACCACACATGAGAAGATCAGGGAAACCGCTCGCCAAACCGCAACCGCTCAAGGACCGGAACTACCCAAAGCTTACACCTTCAGCTCCCTCATGTGGAATCCGAAACGTACCCAAGGTGATGCCTCCAAGGAGGACACGACAGGCAACACGTTGACGTCACCCAATCTGCAAGGAATTTGGACTTTCATCTGAGTAGCATGTCAGGGTGGATGTTTGGGATCTTAGACATGCCATCATGAAGAAAGAATGATGCCCAAGGGCGTCGTTGTTGCCAGGCTGGACCTGCCGACCAGGTTCTCCCATAGTCCGGAACAACCAACCAGGCATCCACCGAGCTCCAGATCCAGAGACGCAATGTCAAATTCAACCGGAACCAGTAGTGGAGGAAGAGTCAAAGAGGCGAGCACAAACCTCATGTCTAACGGAAAGGGAAGGCTCCGCGTCGCAGCCACTGCTGGATGCAGGTTGTCCTCACGTGAAAACGTAGACGCCCACCAAAGCCTCTTGCGGCGGACACCAGCCAAATTGGCGCCATCACCGGACCAGCCTGGGCCGCCGTTCGGATCTCGGAGTCCTGTGCACGAGGCGGAGCAACGAAAGCCTTGCAGTCACTGTCACCGGCGTTCACACGAGCTCACCCGACAACCACCTCGGGTGCTGGCAACGAGGAATGCGAGGAGAAAAGGTGGCGGCACGCATGTAACCATGGTCGCCACCCGAGAATATATCCTCAGCATTCTCCAAAATGTTATGGGGTTCCCCTCCATATGTGTCCTTGTGGCCGCAGATATGGCAACTCTGCTAGAATTTCTATTAACCATTTAATTCTATAGGTTGAAAGTTAATGTTGAATTTTGGATGGACACATAAGTTGCATGTCAACTGAGAGTGCTAAGACACAACATCTCGACCAAGCTTTCCCAACACAAAGTCCAACTATTGGCATTCCCTAATTCAATAACACAAATGACTTTAGCAACTTTATAAGAGAGCGTTGAACTATTGAGTTGCAACTTTCAGGTGGAAGTATATTTTTTTATGTTGGTTTTGGGCATTCTTCTTCTTTTTCTTGGAATGGATTTTCAAGTTAAATTCTAAGATAGCTTTATGATTCACTTCGAACCAGTTTGGATTCTCTCTGCACCACAACTCCGCTCTTGGAGTGGTGCCGAACGCTCTAACTCGACAGAGTCTGAAGAACGATGCGGTTCAATTTTCTGGAGCGGCTAAAACCAAGCTCTGCAAATCCTGGAAATGAAGGAGTTTGTGGAATTACAACAACCTCCACATACCGGTTCATGAGATATGTATCTCCCCCGCTCGTACGTTTTCCGCTCTATAATTTTTCTCGGGCCAGCTTTTTGACATGAAAAGCCCAGTAATCGAAGGGAACCAGTTCGGCTGCCAAACACGTTTCATTGATCTGGAAATCTCAGCAGCAGCTTGATCCTGCGAGCAGAGTGCAGATTTAAAGATTTCGGGAGCTAGGCTTTTTTAAGGGAAAACTGTCGATCTATTCATTTTCAATCATGGCAGTACAACAAACATCAAAAATAATAAAAATTGTATCCAGATTTATATACCATCTAGCGACGACTACAAGCACTGAAACAAGCTGAAGACGTGCCGCCGTCATTGCCCCTCCCTCGCCGGAGCCGGACACAACTTGTTGTAGTAGACAGTCGAGAAGTCGTCATGCTAAGCTCCCATAGGACCAACGCCCAGAACAGCAACCGCCGCCGATGAAGAGAATTTTAGATCGAAAGGATCCAACCTGAAGACACATGAACAAAGACGAATAAAGACCGGATCCGAGCGGATCCATCAAAGACAACCACTGACCAAATCTCGTGAGATCCTCGGAGACACACCTCCACACGCCCTCCGACGATGCTAGACACACCATTGGAACGGTGGCTAGGCGGGGAGAGCCTTATTCCAACTTTAAGAAGCCGCCGGCGTCTCGTCTTCTTGAGCATGAGAGAACACAAACCCTAACAAAACTTGAAGAAGCACCTGAAAACGGAGCCCTCCCGACGGCAAGGGCCGGGATCCACCGCGCACCCATGACCCTAAGGCCATAGGAGACGTGGGAGATCGGCGGCGCCGTCGACGGGAGGCAGAAACCATAGGCGCCTTTTCTTGGTGGAGGGACGGGGAGCTAGGCTATTGCCGAACAGGCCCTTCATACACGATTTTCTCATCGGGCATTATATAAGCCTTTGTATTCCTATACCAGGAGACTGCTCAAGCACATTATTGTCAAGTTGCGAACGAGGGTTGCTATGGCACGTGGGAGCATATTAACTCCAAAAGACCAGGCGAACATTTTCGCTAAATTCGCGTGCTCATCTTTCATAACAAAAACAAACACAGAGAAAAAAGAACATCATATAAGTATATAATACACTGTTGGTAGCTTGAACCTTGGGCCTGATATTTTGCCAATGCGCTTTTGGTATCCACACAACGCCCTGTCAACACATCGCTTTTGGTCCTCCAGCGCATTGTGTGGGGCTATATCGGAAGCAACACCTGAGCCGTATCATGTGTGCATCGTGTTGCATTCGTTGCCGGGGGATACTTGTTCCTTTTTTGTTTGCACGATCTCTGAGACTATAGCAGAGGACTGAATCCTAGCGAACTCAGGAAACAACATATCTGGAGATAAGATCCTGCAAGATTAAAAAGATGCAGATTGATTTCCCTGGTCATGCGCTGCTGGCTGCGCCAGCTAGAGTCCTCTCACTCACGTGACACTTATTCACATCACATTATGCAGTCTTTGTGTCGAATGGATCTGTGGTGCTCCTTCCTTGCCCCCGTTAAAAAATAAGAGTGTGTGTTTCGTGGAAACCCTGCATGTTTTCCTACAATAAACGAAAAAAGAACTCCAGATATATATTTGGCTCTAGTTCCAGGAAAATGAACATCAACGAGGTACCTTCTTCTGCGGAGAAGTAATTAGAGAATGTTTTGCAGGGACCGGCGCTTAGAAACAAGAGCAGCAGACATAGTTTTCTAAAATATCACCGCCCACGCGCACTGAGTAATTAACAAACCAGCTAATGTACTCCTACATCAAAAAAGGCCGTCGAACCAATGACCATCAATCGACCAATCGTCGTCATGTGTGTATGCCTTGAGCAAGCAAGCTAAATTTATTTCTTTCCTTTATGCTGCGTTTACTTACTCAAAAGCACTGATCGTTGCGGGACATCGCCATCACAAAAGTTGATCAACATGTGAACTAAAGGCATTGCATCACGATCAATGATCGGTTCATCGACTGTTGCTTGTTTCTTGGAAGCCAACCACCAAAACGCATGCACCTCCCAAAAGCTTGGACCGTCCTAGTAGCATTTCTTCTTTGTAATTTCAAATGAATTTACTGAGGTCATTCCAAATTATTGTTATTTGAGAATCTTTTCTTTTTTTACAAATGGTGAGAATCTTATTTTGAAGAGTATTTACCTGTTAACAATTTCCATTTTTTTATTAGGGGGATACCGGTAGCATTCAGAAAAAGCTCGCGGTGTCAGTTTAATTGAGAAACACAGCCATGAAAATGCTTACTCAGGAAACTGTCTAGCCATGCAGCCATTTGGGTGCTTCAGCTGATACCGTCATACTATTGTCCAAACGGAATGTTCCAGGTCTTGAAGTTGCATCTCCATTGTCGAAAACTACACATATTCTTGTTACCAGTCTGGTCATGGTGCTATGATTTTCATGAGGATTTTCCAAGTGCTAGATGCTGACGTAGCAATGGGGGGTCAAACACCGCTATTCAAATATTTTCATATTTCGCATCAGTTTGTCTTTGTAATGGTGGAGGGCCAAAGTGTTATAGTGATGATAGCTATTTATGTTTTCCGCTTGATTTGCACATCATTTACGCGTTAGGTTCTTATGTTCCACAAATGTATAACTAAAGAACTACTCTTATAGCAAGTTCACTTTGGTTTGTCTATATCAGCTTGATTAGCTTTCCTTGTAAATTTCTCTTTTCTCCACTCAACATGTCACTTGAGCGGATCATTGGAAGAAGGAAGCCATCCATCAAACCACACCAAAAATATACATGATTCTTGATGGGTTTTGACGCATCACTGGCTGCCTTTCTATGCCATCAGTTGACAACTAATCATTCATGTGCAAACACAACCAGTTGCACTTCACCATGTCTGCCTCAAAACATCCCTTTCTTTGCAGATTTGTGTTACAATTGGACTGACAGCTGCACGTACAACTCGCGCACATTAATCCTATCATGAGCTATGGTACATATTATGATATAAATAATTATCATCAGGAATCAAAGTAGTATAGTAGTTAGCAAACTACCAAGGACTTTCTAATTGGAATTTGGATGTAATTACCATGTGTATCTACATTCATGACCCCTCACCAGCAGATAGCTTAGCTCCTAGCTAGCTAGTGATTCGGTCAGAAGCTCACTAATTTGTTCATTACTCGTCTAATCCACCTGGTAAGCGCTGTGTTTGACGCGTGTCACAGGCAAATCTATTTGTTAATCTGCAGCGAATCGTCGAGCAGACTATAGGGGATTGGTCATCATGGGTTGATTGTCTATTTGCTTGGACTGATGTTTACATTCATGTGCGACTTGATCTACTTGGTTATTTTTTTCTCGCTCTTTTCGGTGGTCATGTGAGTTGAAAATTAAGGTGGTGAGATCGGTGGATGCGTGGTTGGGCCACTGAAAACGACACCCTAGGAAGAATACATTGTACTTTCACATATTAGCTTGTTAAGCAATGTGGAGTCCAATGTGTGTGTGTGCAAGTTATTTAGGAGTAGAACTTTGCCGGCTTGAACAAGTATTGATTTTTTTGCAAGAGAAACTTATGTGGCGACTCAGCTGTTTCCTGCAAAATCACTGTGTAATTGATGTGATATTTCTCACATAGTCACATGATGCATGGTCTCCGTGATTAGTACTGTATTATATCCAGTAAATTTTCGTTTTTTGAAACCAAAGATGTCGGTCAACAAAACAAGATTGACTACTCATATTTTCCACACAACTTGAAATTAAATAATTAATCATATGTTCTGTCAAAAAATATTAATCAATCATATCCTTCAAGGTGAGTCCAGTCCGTCGGATGATCGTATTAGGCTGACCTTTTGTGTGCATTTCTATCGAAAAAAATGTATTGCTTTTGTTCTGCTTGTATGTTGGCAGGCCTTTAACCAACGTAAGTAGCTCCAAGACAGAAGCATTGTGGGGTGGAGGCCCGCAGATTTATTTGGTAGGAGAGCACAAATGAAGCTCGATTTGCATGCATTTGGCACGCTCTTTGCTAGAAGGAGATATTAGTTAAGTTAATTGATCCGGCGCAGTTCTATGAACAAACTAACTAACGAAGAATATACCACATGCATCCATGATGCCTCTACATAGTTCTAGCGGCAATATGTTAATTCTGAGGTAAGGTTACGTTATTGCCATTGACGCTCCCATGCATCATGAGCTCCCCTATGTTAACTAATGTACAAGTGATCAGGCAAAATGAAACTAATTCAAGTCTTATCCTTGGGAAAGAAGAGAAAAAATTAATGCAAATTTGGCTCAAGAAAGCGTCAAATGTTGATCAACAGAGATAACAAATTTTACTCTCAAGATATCAAAGTTTATTGTGCCCCACCTGCTTTGATTAGTAAGACACCATTATGATCCGTCGCTTTTTGATTGATATATACCATCCGCCGTGTTACTGAAAGAGGCAAAAGGTTATATAGTTTGTGAACAAATGATAAGAGTGCGCATTAGTATTGTATCAAAAGGGCGGTTATGTGAGTGTATAGTTAACATAAACATTGACGTCTATGTCACTTGACCTAATGGAATTAGTAGTTGAATAGCAAATTTAATTACTCCAGCTAATTTACTCTTGCAAAAGTGCTTGCGCAACGGGCTGTTGCTACCTTGCCGGTCACACTAATTCGCCATCGAGGAGTGATTAGCTGTCGACCACCGATTGCTTCCCTTGGTTAGTCTTTTGGTGATGGACTAGTGGTTGGGACGCCACCCTGTGGCGCTTCTTAAGAGGAGGTTGTGCGCATGTTTTCATTTAAAAAGTACATTGAGTCCTTCATTAAAAAAAAAATCTTAGAAAAAAATTCCCTCCGCTCCCCTATATAGTGCGTGTAAGTTCTTTGGCGTTACTCCGAAATTGTCACCCAACAGGTCCTCGCAAATCCGGCCCAAACGCGACCAACACTTTCCATACCAGGCCAATATTTGAGGCGAATATGGGACACACCCGGATATGCCAGCCATGTCGTGTCCGACAAGGCGGATTAATCCCAAAAGCTCTCAAAATTGACTAGTCCCCCACTTCGACCCAACTCTTCCCGCCTTGGTCCTCCATTTCCTGCCTCCGCGTAGCCACCCACCTTCTCCCTTGCTCGCCATCCCCCTCCGTCATCACTGATGTTGTCGCCGACAACCCTGTCCACCACCATGGTCACGGATGATGCCTTCGCGGAATCAGTCGGGCTGCCTAGCCTGGCGGCGGATCCTTGCAAGGTATACAACCTTGCCCGGAAGGACAGCCACCAGAGGCAGCGGGAGGCGGGGGCGAAGGCAAATGTGGAGGTGGCCGGTGCTGAGAAAAGAATTCCACCCCTGCAATGCACGACATGATAGAATCATTGTCTTCATTGCTATAATAAGACCTCTTCATACCATTCCTTTCTCTACAATTTTTCACGACTACATCTAGACCGTAAGATTGGTGAAAGACTATTCATCACATACAAATACAACTATATAGGGATAGTAGGTAGCACCACCACCGGTGCACAAGTACAATTCCAACCACCTCCCTTTCTTCCTCCTCTACATTCCTTCATCATATACCTATTTGGTTTCGCAAACATTGCTAAGTTGCACTAGAATCGTGTTATGTAAGTGTCAACCGGTTGAGAAAAGTGCAACTTCAATTCATTGAAGATTTTAACTTGTACACTTAACTGCAGAAGTGCAACAAGGTGGAAAATTACCAAGTTACAATTCGGTGAAAAAGCAAAAAAAAATGCACAACTTACTGCATGCATGTACATAAGCCATGAGCCCATGACTCCCCTGCCAATAAAATGAATGAAAATAATACAACCGTAGATATCACAAACACACACTTCTAGGAATGAACGACGGGACCCTTGTTAATGGAGCAGGTACACTTAGATACAAGAATATGCTTATGTGCATAAATGGTGCTTCGTTTTTGTTAATAACGCTAGCTACCATGTTGTTGACACTCTTGCATGAATTAGCTGATGTAAAATTGCGATCCATAGAAAAACTACTTTAAGAGTGATGTGGAAGGTGACATGGAAAGCCTCAGATGATGAGCAAAAGATACTAAATTTATGAGGTGGGTATCAAGGTGTAGTGGGTAAATCGCTCATTTCTCTTACTCTAGCTAGTAGCCCACCATGATGGCCCTTCACCTTTGGACGATACACTGCGCCGCAATACAGAAAGTAGCAGATACGTAAAGATTACTAAGTGTGCATTTCTTTGCAGGAATTAGAAGTATAGTAGTGTATTACTCATCCGGGGATGGTCGTATCTGAGCCGTATGGACGGTTTTACGGTTTCTAGGATATCGATACAGCAAGGGCGCGTGAAAGTACAATCATGGAAATAAGAGTGGTGCTATCTATCCTCGGATCTGCGCTAGTAGCACAGTCATATCCAACAAGAAAATGGCAACCTAGCCACTGCAGAAGCTCTGGCGGCGCATAAGTGAAGAGTCACGCTTCTGTTGATAGTTACCGCATCAAGTGACCTCACTGATATCTATGCTTCTTGTTGGTTCTAAACTTGTTGATATATGTGACTTGTTGCTTGTATGCATGTTATGCCACATGTACTTCTGAACCATTGTTGGAGAATGCTATATACTTATATATGTGACTTGTTGCTTCTATGGACCTATATGTTATTATGCTATATGTGCTCGTTCTACAATATGTGCTAAACTGTATGATGATATATACTCCCTCTGTTCTAAAATATAAGGCGTGTTGATTTTCGTGCAAGTCAAACATTTGAATCTTTGACCAAAATTATGTAATAAAATATCAGCATCTGCAATACCTAATAGATAAAATACTTTTCATGATGGATCAATAGATATTAATTTGGTGTAGTAGATATTCATATATATTTTTTCTAAAAACTTGATCAAACATGCACATGTTTCACATTTAAAATAACTAATACATCTTATATTTTGGAACGGATGGAGTGTGCGTGCGTGCGTGTATGTGTGTGTGACCAAAAAAAAAGGTTACCTGACACATTGCCGAGTGTTATGTGTTACCGCAAAGAGGTGTATGTCGAGTGTTATACTAGAAAAATGTGTCATGTGGCACAACTAGGGAACTTTGGGCCATATGGCACTCCACACCAAAGTTAATTGTCAAGTGCCGACACTCAACAGACAACTATGCCGAGTACTGTGAGTGAGTCACTCGGCTTATAGCATGAGCTCGTTGCAACAACTAGGGATAGTTGTTCGCCAAGTGCCGACACTCGGCAAAGAGTCCATTACCAGCTATGAGGAACTCGGCTTATAGCATGGACATATAGCAACATCTGAGAATAGAGTTGTGCCAAGTACCGACGATCGACGAACATCTATGCCGAATAGGCATGGCAAGACACTCGGCTTATGTCTCGGACATGTCGTTGCCTAACATCTGCCATGTTTGCTGAGCGCCTGCAGTAGACACTCGGCAAAGAAAGGTACCACATGGAACGACCTCCGTTAACGCCGCATTCTGGGCCCTTTATGTTGCCGAGCACCCCCTATATTGAGCGCGGCAAAGCTTTGTTGTGTGCCGGTAAAAAGACACTGGGCTTAAACCGCATTACTAACATGGTGTAAGCCGAGCCTTTTTCACTGAGTGCAACACTCGGCAAACAGGTTGCCAACTATTCTTGGGTCTTCACCGGGATACTCGCATCGAAGATTTTTTTTTATGGTGCATGTTAAGTCCAAATCGACTCAGATTGGTGTAAGTGCTAACCATTTCAGAAAAGTGTAACCACAGTTCACCATAATGTAACCTGCACTTACCTATGGAAATGCAACCGAGTGAAAAAGTACAAGTTACAACTGGTCGAAAAACCACAAGACTTCACAACTTACTGCATCCATGTACACATGTGCGATGAGGCCGGGACTCTCCTACCAAACAAACAAAGAAAATAATACATTCGTAGATAGCATGAAAACACACATTTCTTTGCATCGCACCATTATTAATGGAGCCGGCACAGTTACATACAAGAATACACATATATGCGTAAGCAGTGTTTTTTTTTTTCAACAACGCTAGCTACTCTCTCACACATTATCTAGTTTGTAGGTATGAGTGATGGCTTCGGGTAGATTGATGTATGTTCTTGTCAGACTTTTATGGGATAATTAATAAAGATGACTGCATGCATCGATTGATGCAGAGGCAGGGGGTTTAACCTCCTTTTCAAATAGTAGAAGAAGAAGAAGAAGAAGAAGAAGAAGCTACTCTCTCACACGTATTAACTAATGTAAAATTATGGTCCACAGAAAAACTACTTTAAGAGTGCCACGGAAGGTGACACAAAAAACGTCAAATGATGAGCAAAAGATAATCAATTTCACTAGGGAGATATGAAGTTGTAGTGTGTACATCTCTCATTCTCTTTTACTCTGGCTAGTAGCCCACCATGCATGAAGGCCCGTCACCTTTGGATGATACACTGCGCTGCAATACCGAAAGTAGCACATATGTATAGATTATTAAGCGTACATTTTTTTATACTTCCTTCGTCCCAAAATTCTTGTCTTAGATTTGTTTACATACAGATGTATCAAGTCATGTTTTAGTATTAAATACATTTGTATTTAGACAAATCTAAGACAAGAATTTTGGGCCGAAGGGAGTAGGAGTTAGACATATATGACTGTAGTGCGACTATTGTATATCATCCGGGGATGTTTGTATATGAGTGGTGCGGGTAACTTGCAAATCGTGGAGGTCGATCTGTTTGACGTCATTCACAATCCACTGAATCCTTGTAAGATGTGGTAGGTACGTATGTACTCCAAATAGGGACGATAGAAATATGTTACAGTGAACTAAAGATAACTTTAACGACAGCAATATGCTTCTTAACATATACTTTCTCCGTTCCGATTTGCTCGTCGTGGTTTTAGTTCAACCACGACGAGTAAATCGAAATGGAGGGGGTACTAAGATTAGACGGTTTTACAGTTAGTGAGATACGCATAGAGCAAGGATTTCGCATGCAAAGACAATTGTGGGAATAGGCGTCGTGCCGTGTACGGATAAATGTCGGATCCGCGCTAGCTGCAGTCATGTCTGGCAAGAAAATGGGATCCTGGCCACTGCAGAGCCTCCGGCGGCGCACGAGCGGAGAGGCACGTCTCTGCTAATAGTTACCGCACCAAGGTGACCTCACTGATATTTTCTAATCCACCCATTGCATTGGATGCACGCTAATTGTAATTATGTATTCCTCTATAAACTATGGTAAGACGTTTTAAATCACTACTTTAGTTATCTAAAACGTTTTATATTTGTTTACGGAAAATGAAGGAAATGTACCCATGGGCACAGAGGAGCGTGTCAAAGCCGGAATTCTGGCCGACATACGTAAGCTGGCCGTACGGCCGGCCCCGGCCAAACGCCAGGACGTTTGAAAGGCAAATGTTTGACGATTTGAATTTCATCCATATCCAAGCTTACTTTTTTTTAGATGTTTGATGAAGTGACTAGGAAGAATATTGCGGCCAACGGCTCAAGCTGGGCCCGCCCGCACGTACGAACGCCTAGGTACGTTAACAAAGGTAAAAGCTAGTGACATGGGGAAAGCATAACAGATGATTACGAGGATAACATACATTTTTTTTACATGCAACAACTTGCACCGATGCGCCTAGTTTCGTCTAACCCTGATTTGACTAAAGTAACACACACATCATATATTTATTTATGAAATCCTTTCACTTACTTTCTTGAGAAACATGCAGACCCTTACGTATACGTTTATACACTCACTCACATGAAAACTTTATCCTTAGGAGCATCCTTAAAAGATTGAGCTGATGGGTCTTAAGGTTGACAAAATCATGGCATATGTGCCTTGCTATCAACGGAAGCGTTGCCTCCCATCGAAAGAATAATCTGCATTTATGAGACATACAGATGTCAAACCTTGGGTTTGATTCCTGGTGGGCTAGGATACCACCACCCTCTTAACCATGCAACCGTGTGTTGTTTCTCAAAATGAGTGACTTTCAATCGATTGATTTGCTCCATGGTTAGTTACTATTACTCCCTCCATTCCTGAATATAAGGTTTTTCTTTACAGATTTCAATAAAGTATATATAGACATATTTTAGAGTGTACATTCATTTATTTTGCTTTGTATGTAGTTTATATTTAAATCTCTAAAAAAAGACATATACTCCGTATTTAGAAACGGATGGAGTAACATATATCACGGGGCACGCCGCTACTACTATCTGGTGCATGCCGGCCGCACCAAGTGACCTGACCACTTGATATTTACTTATTGCACCCACGTGATTAGCTGTCGCCAAACCATTGCGCAGCAAGCTAATTAAGCTTTTTTTACCTGCAAGCAGGCTAATTACTTTTGTCAGTTTAGCTCAACTCGCAGTTAGTACGCATGTATGTCTACCACGGTGGTGGACGTACGTAGCGGGAGCCAGACGAGTCAGCATGGATGCATGCCAACTCATTCCCTGTAAAACGCGGTGAGAGTGGCTGACCAGTCAACCCTGCATGCCTACGTGTGCACGCATACGAGCAATTTCACTAGCGGAGCGGCAACGTATGCGTAGGGCCCACCGCCCCCACTGCTGGTGCCAGAAAATAACTCAAAAGCGTCGGTAAGCTATGCACCATGCACGCACCGCCGACCTTCATCACCACACCTCCAAAAAAAAAAAAAAGCAGCAGGAGTCTTTTGGTTTGGTTCGGTGTCAAGGGCTCAGTGGTTGAGTTTTTCTTTTCTATCAGTGGTTCTAAGTTGTCAACTCGGGCCATGCATGCTCGTGACAAATTCCCTGTGTTTCAAAATTTTAATTATTACTTATGTACTTCCTGCTAAATCTCGGCTAGTGTGCTATTTACATACTAGTACTTTCTTCGTCCGAAAATATTTGTTATTAAAAAACTAGCTGGTGTCCGCAGGTAGAGTACGGGCACGCATTAAATTTCACTAATTACATCCAGACATGTCATACTAGATTATTAATCCCATACTAAGACATATAAACCAAATAAACCTAGATCGCCTAACTGCTCATCGTCGAAGATGTCGATAATCTCCGTGCCCGGCTCCGGCAGCATTGGCAGCAGCTGCAGCTCTGGCTCCTCCGGCTGCTCCGCTACGGCATTCTCCGCTACACCGTATATGCACGCCTACGACGTACGACGCGTGCATGCCATCACGTACATATACAGCCTAGGCCGTACCCGTATACGCAGCTGTAGCCAGTGCACGTGCGTACGGGGGACATCACGAGCAGTCCATTGGCCGGAACCTTAACCGGAACCAGAGGAGGCACCGCCGGCCGGCCGCCTTCGCCCGGCGACCGAGTTGGCTGTACACAGCTACTCCTCCTAGCTAGCTGGCGTGTCAAACCGGGACGGGGCTCCCGGCCGACCTAGCTACACATAGACATACGCCATACGCAGTGGCGTATGATGGCCGGCCCCGTCCAAACGTACGCCAGGGTGTACTCCCTATGTGTGTGCCGATTTCGAAATCCGTCCACATGCATGGTTGCCGAGGAGCAACACCCATGTGGGGCCCGACGGCAGGGACCGGTCCAGAAGATGTTCTCACCGCTGACCCTTGCAGGATCGTACGTACTCCTACGCCTGCTAGCTCCCATCCCATGCATTCAGCGCGTACGTTACGTACAAGACCGCTCGACAACAAAAGTGGTACTCCTAGCTAGTAGTACAAGAGTGAGCGTACCGGAGGATAACATTTTTTTCGTTTGTTTGTTTGTTTTGCTTGCAACTTGCACCAGCGTGCTTGCCGCACCAAGTGATGTATACGTACGTATATACTCCATCCGTCCGGAAATACTTGTCTAAGGAATGGATGTATCTAGATGTATTTTAGTTTTTAGTTCTAGATACATCCACTTGTATCCATTTCTACGACAAGTATTTCCGGACGGAGGAAGTATATACGTATATATGCAGCCATGCGATTAGCTGTCGCTAAACGATTGCTACCCAAGATAAGTTTTTCTTTCCTTTTCTCTTTTTGAAACTGGTACGTACCAAGCTAAGTTAGTCAGAGTTTTAGCTCAACTCCCAAATATTTATGAAATACCGCCCATTTATCTCTTTATGTGTGTGCCAGCAGCTCCTTTTTCTGTAAATAAGTAACGCGCCCAAGACTGCTGACTTGCTGACTTGAGCTACTACTGCGTGCTGTACGTACGCGTAGGGCCCAGCTCTCGGTGCTGGTGTCACAAAAGAAGCTCAAAAGCGTCGGTAAAGGGAGTCAACAAGAAGCTACGCACCGCCGACCTCCAAAAAATTAAGCAAGGGCAGTCTTTTGGTTTGGTTCGGTGTCAAGAGCTCAGTGGTTGTAACTTGTCAACCCCGGCCAGGCATGCCAGTGACAAATATCCTACCAGCAAGCACTACAATTTTCCGAACTTATTATTTTTTTTTTTTTTTTTGCGATAACTTCTTCTAACGCTTATGCTTGCATACATTTTTATTTCGAACCAGGCTTCACGCCATTTTTACTACTTGCATAATGATAGTATAAAAAAAAGGTTTCCTGTGAACCAATCCGTGGTTGAATGGCTAGGAGCATAATTGTAACCCTAATCCACCAGGGTTCAAGTTCTAGACTTGACATTGATGTTCGCATTATTATTTTTTGATTTATTTCAGGCTTCCTGCGATATTCGTTTAATGAGAGGAGACGTTCCTGTCGACTGCGTGGCGCATGTGGTGCCTTTATTAAATCACAAGAGGCTATGCCGGATCAGAGATGCTCATAGGGGTAGGGTGTGCATGCGTGTGTTTATAGGGATGAGTGTATGTGAGCGATTCCGATTGTACTGTGTTAACCCCGCTTTATATATAAGCAACTATCACCAAGCCAACCGGTACAAACGAACGTCACGACACCAAACACACCCAATGTAGGATAGATAGACTGAGAATAGCCTCACTGCCCCAAACAACTTCAAGTCAATAACAGATGAACAATAGGCATCACTATGGAGTCGCCAGGATGGTTCTCAACTATAGACACTGCGAAGAGACAAAGCCGAGAATGACGAACCATGGGCTTCAAGGCGGCACCTTCAGGAAGGGTGCGCCACCGAAGCGCCGCCACCGGCCAATCCGAGGATCAGGTTAGCATCACGGTGAACCATGAGTATCCGTGACGACGCCTTCAAGAAGGAGACGACGCTAGAATGTCGCCGTCACCGAACTGTCAAGTTAGAACAGGTTTTCAGCCCGGTCAACACTCACCGTCACCGAACTGTGACACGGTCGACCGCGCCACCACATCGGACGTCACACACTGGCCACCACGCTGCACACACGACCCTAGTCACCAGACATCGTCTCAGAAAAGTGCTCCGCCCCTGAGCACCGTGGCTCCAACCACCAAGGCCGCTGCCCCGGCATCCGTGGCACCAACTCAATCCCGGCCTCATGCTCGTAACCAAGACGACGGAAGAGACGGGCGTAACGATAATACAGTATTGACAACCAACAAGGGATATAGTAGGATGGAAATGAAAGAGTGAATTTGAAGCATTATCAGTCATTACTTGGATACAGTTTTTATGTACAGTTGAAACAACAAACACCATATGAAAGTGGCAAAGTGTCATTTTCTTCTGTTTTTCGTATATGGAAATGTTGTGCTGTGGTATTCAATGAATTACAAAACCTTTCCACATGGAGGGGAAAGGAGAAAAGCCAAATTGATTTGCAAATAGATCGAAGTGTTACCCGTGGAAAGTCGATACGGTCGATTAGGCAAGTAACATCAAAATAAGGAATTCCCCAAAGGTTGTACTTCCTCTCGGACTGATTAGCTAGCATAAGTAGATGCATTATAGTTAGATTTTTTCTTTTGTGAGTTCATTATAGTTGGATTATCGATTATGTACGGTTGAAAACCAACTGAATGATCCAGAGATTGTATTTCCTCGGGGAGTGATTAGCGCGACGAAAACATTATTTTGTCAGCGAAAAGAAAATGAAAATTTGTCTATTTCTTTTACAACTGGAAATTTGTCTTTATTATTTACAAGGAAAACCCGAGACGCCAGAATATACTCCCTCCGTTCCGATTTACTCGTCGTGGTTTTTAGTTCAAATTTAAACTAAAACCACAACAAATAAATTGGAACGCAGGGAGTAGGAATCAATTTTGGAAATGCAACCAACAAAGGCTACATACGACCACACTGCGTAGTAGTACCCTGGTGGTGTGGGCCCGCAGGCAGAGAGACAGGGGTGGCGAGCAGCGTTTTTCAACCCATGGCCCACATGGCAGTGCGCACCTATAAAGGCAGCAGGGCGCACCCCCCACTCCCACGCTTCGTCCCCCACCTCCCACACCTCTTCTTCCTCCTCGCCCACCTCCCGCACCTATAAAAATATCCCAGCAAACCGCCCACCTCTCCCCTCTCTCTCTCTCTCGCGAGCGCGGCACGTCAACTCCATTCCCTTCCTTCCTCCCCCCTGCCGCTGCAGGCTGCTCGATCAAGTCAAGGTAACCGCTCCCGAAGGCCGCTTCGGTCCTCCATTGATTCTTGCCTAGCTTTGCTCTGCTTTCATCAACTGTACTGTGGTTTCTTCGTTGCCACGGCCATGAGATTCTCTTGCGAATTTACGATCGAGTACGCTGTGGAGGGTAGAGATTAAGGTCGAGAAAAATGGGTGTCTCTCCAGTTCTTGCATCTCTGCTTCCACCACCATTTGGATTTTGGATGGATTTTGGGATCAATGTGTGCCGGCCGGTGCCTTGAACTGGCCGTCGATGCATGTGCTCCGTCTGCTTGCTTGCCAGATGATTTCTCAACCAGATCGGCCAAATATGATAGATTTATTTAGCAGTACGTATCAGTTTGGCACCGTCCCTCCACTTGGTTGGTTTTGCTTTATTCTTCTTCCCCGGTCTGGTCTGCTCTGCAGCTTGAGCTCTCGTTTACTTTACTCTTCCTCCTCCAGCTCCAGCAGAGCAGCTGCTAAGCTGTATTACTGGACTAGTTTAGGTTAGCACCAGTAGTTTATTCGCACCTCCCTCCCTCCCTTCCCTACATGGCTACATTTTTAATTGATTAGTACTGGTGATGCTTGAGATTTAACACTTTTGCGACATTCTTTACACCTAGTTAAAGAGCCAAGAATCAGAGCTGTTGTATCCGATTCGATTCCGGCATGGAGTAGTCAGTCCCTCATCACATCTCATCGTCTCTTTACAGATTGACGCGGACAGAGCATCCAGGAGATTGGTCGGCGGATCGAATCATGACGACGGACAATGCAAGAATCCCAAAGGTTAGTATGGTTCCCGATCAATCTGGATTCAGGATCATGTGTTTCTTCCTTCCTTTCTTTCCAAAGCAGAGTAAGTTATAGTTCTATGATAAGCTTACATACACAGAGGCTGATTTTTCGCTTGTGTGTTTGATTGCTCAGTCGTCGTCGTGGCCGAGGAGGACGAGGACGGCGGTGAGGAGATGGCTGAGCCTCAAGAGCAACGCAGAGCCGTCCTTCCATTCAGACTGCACCGGTAAGTCGCCATGATCAATCAAAGAAACGACCATTTCCATTACTGTTCTTCCAGTTCCGTCTAAGAAACCTCCAGCAGGATAATTCTCCAACGGTTAACTACTCACATGAACACCAACTAACTCTGCATGTGCTTAAAAATCGATCAGGCGATAGGTTTGGCATCAGAGGGCAGGAGCAGGGGAGGCGCAAGAGCTGCTCGGACAGGGAGGGCAGCCGGCGAGATCTGTCAGGTACGGACTACACTTAACAAACTTTTACTGCCACAGCAACTGCTGGTGCTGTTAGCTGCAACAACAGCAACAACAAACAGCTCTGTACATCTTTGTCCCCGGATAAAACCATCAAAAGAGACGAAAACACATAGCGGCAACTGTTTCATGACACGAGATGGAACAGTTTTGTAATGGAGCTGAATGAACGAACGTGCTCTGAAATAGTATCTTGTTCGTATGTTTGTTTGTGCGTGCGTAGGTGAAGCGGGGTGGTTGGTGGAGGAGGGGCGCGAGGATCTGATGCCTCCCCACCCTCGGCATGGGCCGAGCTCGTCGTGGCAGCCTCCCAAGGAGCTCAGGTCAGTGACTCACACACACCTTCATCTTCATGCGTCCAATTCTCTGCGTTTCAAAAGGAAAATATCTTATCATGTCAATTGTCAACGCATATAAATCTGCGTGCATCATGCATGTGCATATGGAACAAGAGCTACATGCCTATAGTCCAACAAAATACAGGCTGTTCTCTCAAAGTCTGGGCATCTTTTTCTATTGTTGGTTTCAGAAGAAAAAACACACTAGTACTAGTAGCATATTTAGAGAAAGTCTGAATATCTACTAAGCAGATGGGGTTGAGTTGAGGCGACGGAGTTGCGCTTAGTGAATGAATGATTAAACCATGTTGATTCATTTCTGGATATAGTTTATACCGTATGATAATTAACTGTATTTATGTGCTTGTATAATACAGAGTGCTAGTGGGGACGTGGAACGTGGGCGGGAGAGCGCCGCACCAAGGGCTCGACCTCTCCGACTGGCTCCTCGACCAACATGCCTCCTCCTCACCTCCCCGCATCTATGTTCTCGGGTATGTGTACATGCTACTTGTGTCGATCTACTGTTTTCTGGTAGTGCGTCGAACTCGCTTTTCTCTTTCTAGTTTTTTAGGTGAATGTTATCTTCAGTTATGATTAATGAAAATAATATAGTGTAATGAACAAATCATCTACACATTGTGTTACTTGGAAAGTGTAGTACTAGTTGAACTTGCTATTCACTCAAGGGAATGCTCTTGATTGAATAGTGAATACACTCACTGAAAGGAATTGGTAGGAGTGAACTTTAATTTGTGTGGATTTCAGTGCAGAGTGCGAACCCATATGCCGGCCAGAATCATGACAGGACGTCGTGTACCTTACCTTACTTGCATAGGAGTGAGTATTTTACCTGTACTAGTATTGTCATGGGTTTCAGTGTTGGACTTATGCAACTAATCATGATTAGTCATCCCATCACTCCTCAAAAACTATAATTGGTGTAGTTCAAGGTGAGTATGAGAGATGTTGATGTAGTTAAATTTACTAACCTAGATCAGCATAAACAAATTCATGCTGTCGTGTGAAACGGTGACATAATGATGAAGTATATAGGAGTGATTTCAAAGTTTGATTATGTTAATTTGTCATGTCACAGCTTCCAGGAAATAGTGCCGCTGAACGCTGGGAATGTTCTGGGTGCAGAGGACAAGGGGCCGGCTTCCAAGTGGCTCGACCTTATTGGCCAAGCCTTGAACCCTTCCTCTTCGGAGAGAAGCAATAATTGTCACCATAGTTACCGGTGTGATGCCGCCGAGGAGGCGAGCCCTGAATGTGGCCAAAAGGCTAAGGTCGGGTTCTCAGATATACCGGTGATGGACGATACAGTATCAGAGCTTGAGGAGGAGGACAGTGAGTCTTCCACATCAAACCCGGAGTCGAGCAGCGAGGAGGAGACGAGCGAGTTTGTGACGATGCTGCGAGAGAGGACGAGGCACGGGTACCGCCTGGCTGCCAGCAAGCAGATGGTCGGCATATTCCTCTGTGTGTGGGTCCGGGCAGATGTTATGCCACGTGTCACTGGCCTCAGGGTCTCTTGTATTGGCAGGGGAATCATGGGCTACATGGGAAATAAGGTGAATTTCTATCAAATAAATATTGTAAATTCATTGCATATCGTATGAAATTTTGCAAAATTAATTTGCTGGAGTTTAAATTCAAACATTAAGTTGTTGCTGAAATGATTGTGAATATGTAACAGGGTTCCATCTCGATCAGCCTGACGTTGCAAGGTGGCAGCTCGGCGGCGGCGTCAACGAGCCTGTGCTTCGTGTGCACGCACTTGGCGTCCGGCGAGAAGGACGGCGACGAGGTGCGCCGGAACTGTGACGTCGCGGAGATCCTCAAGCGTACGAGGTTCCCGCGCCCTCACCGGTTCTCCAGACTGCCGGCGGCAGCACCGTCGTCGCCGGAGACCATCTTGGAGCACGAGTACGTACGACACCAAACCAAAGTCACATCTTCTTCTGATCATCTGAACTGGACGCTGCCTCTGACCGTGGCGTTGTGGAACCTCAGCAAGGTCATCTGGCTCGGCGACCTGAACTACCGTCTGTCGTCGACGGGCGGCGGCGGCGGGGGCGACGGCGAGACGCGGGGGCTGCTGGAGCGGAACGAGTGGCGGGCGCTGCTGGAGAGAGACCAGCTGCGCGCGGAGCAGAGAGCCGGCCGCGTGTTCGGCGGCGGGTGGGAGGAAGGGGAGATCCGGTTCCCGCCGACGTACAAGTACCTCGCCGAGTCCGACACCTACGCCATGGCCGCCCTGAGCTCCTCCGCCGCCGCCGGGAGGCCGTCGCGGGAGAAGAAGAAGCGCACGCCCGCATGGTAATTGCCAATGTTACGCACGTACACCTCTGAAATTACATTTGATACAAGGATCATGCCAGATCAGCTCGGTTAGGAAGAAATCAATCAGAGATTCAGAGGCCTCACATGGCATGGTGCGTCCTCATGCATGCGAGACATGAGAAGATCATGGTGGAGCACTCACCGCACACTGCATCAGTGCATCTGCATAATTTGAGCTTAGGCACATGCTCTGCGCTTAGCTCAGATTAGAATTAATTAGCGAGGCTAGCTAGGGTAGCGTAGACTCCATGGTGACCAGTCCTTGTCGGTCGCATCAAGCTTCACCGCCACGAGCATAGCTAGGGAATCTTCCTACCTAGCAGTAGCGGTGTAGCAGCAGATGCAAGCTTTGTGCATGCACTGCACTGCTGCACGTAGTAGTTAATTATACTCCAATGGCCACTCGCCGCCATGATCGATCTAGCGCTAATTAATCTACTCGCTAGTCTGCTAATTCCTTCAGCCAGTCGCTGATTGATTAATTTATGTGGTGGTGGTGTTGCAGGTGCGACCGCATCCTGTGGCGCGGCGAGGGCGTGGAGCAGGCGTGGTACGAGCGCGGCGAGTCGCGCTTCTCCGACCACCGCCCCGTCAACTCCCTCTTCTCCATCCGCCTCCACCACGCCGACGACGCTGCCCGCAGCCTGCCGGCCACCGCCAAGGCCTGCTGCCGGCAAGGCAGGAGGCGACCACCCGGCAGCAGGGCCACGACGGCGACGACGGCGCGCGAGGCGGCGACGCGCGGCGGCGCGGTGATCGAGGCGGAGGAGATGCTCGTCGAGAGGCTCGTGCCGCCGCGGGACTGCCGCTGCCTCCAGTCCTCGAGATTCTGACACAGGTGAACATCGGCAGACAAGGACAGCAACGGCAGCGGCCTCAAAAGGCGGCCATGGCGGCGCACGCGTGCCGGCCGGCTTTCTCTGAAACAGAGGCGAGCCCAGCCCGGCCGAGAGCGTAGCCTGCCCGTGGTGCGTGCGTGCGTGCACCGGCCGTCCCGGGAACGCGCTCATGATTGCTCGCCATTTGGAGCAATTTTTACTCTGAGACCGAGAGGAGGAGGACGAGACATTCTTCTCGGGAACGCGCAAGCTTTTCAGGGTGGATGCATGCTGCCTTCAGAGTTCAGAGGAATCTTCTTAGAGTAATTTTTCCTTCATGTCTAAACCTTTTACAGTACGTAGACAAGGGGTATAGCATAGGGTAGGAAATTAGGAATGCTCTTTTTGTCCTCTTTTCTCTCTGATCATCTTGTTCTGGACGTAGATAAGAAAAACTGTGATCCCAAAATTGCTTTCGGTTCATATATGTGTATACAAGGAAATCGGTTGTTTGTCCAAGTTGTTGCGTAGGTTCTCGGAAATTCCTGATGCATTCCAGTTCAACACATGTTCTGATGAAACTATTACTCCCTCCGATGCAAATTAATTGAGCAGCATCTTAGACAATGTTTTATAGAGGTTGCCTCAATTATTTCAGATCCGGGGTAGTAGTATCTTTTTTATTGATTTCATCCCCTAAGTAAATCATGAACATGGCATTAACAACATGAAGTTCATGCCAATATCTAAACATGTCAGAACGTATTAAACATAGAACCAAAACATCTACGAACACAATATATATGACTAGCACATAAACAAATAAATAGGGGATGAACTATGCAAAAAAAAAAAAAAAAACCGATTTTTTGTCCAAAAGGACCGACCACCTGCCAAGTGGAATTGACAGAAAGGGCCACCTTTGGGTCACATTGGCACAAAAGACCAATTGGGTCATGGCGGCACGCGCGCCAGCCGACACGTGTCACTTGCCGCCACAAGCGGAGGCGGCAGCCCCTGCCGCCATAGGAGCAGGCGGCAGGCGCCATGTAACAGCTTTCCGAGACAGCTGATGAGCCGCAACGGAACGGTAGTCTGCCTGTGGGCCCTGTCGCCACACTACGAGGCGGCAACACTGTTGCTATCGTGCGCAACGCGATAGCACCGCGGGCTGTCGGTTGGGGGCGTTTGTCTCGTTGTGCCGACACTTCTGTCTGGAATACGCGTACGTTTCTTTATATGAGGTAGCGACTTCGGGTTCGTCCGCGGCCTTCTTCTCGTTGGCGTCACCGTCGGCTATGGCATCGGTGTTGGGAAAAGTAGTCGAAACAGAGGATGAGGAAGAGGACGAACATGGAGTAGTCACAACGATACGCTTCGCAAAAACATTATCGCCCTTCTACCGGTGCAGAATCTCAAATGACGGAGTTCTAGAGACCTGCTCTACCGAACGGTCATGCACGCGGTCAGGGCCGGTCCTGAGATTTTGGGGGCCCGGGGCGAAAATAAAACCTGGGCCCCTTAATGTATACGTACAAAAATAGTCAATATATGTAAATATATTTATATACTATGGCAAAGTTACAAAGGCACACAACATACAAGATCAACTAACATAATCTTACTAATTATTATGGCATACTCACAAATCAATAATTTTCTAGTATAGTCTATCCTTAGGTAATGTACAATCATTTGATTATTTTTTTGACGGGCAACAATCATTTGATTATAAATGGTCATGTTGTAGCAATGAACTAAAAGTGTGTCTAAAAAATGTTTACAACAAATTTTGGAGACACGGCCAAAGAAAAACCTATGATTGAAGTGCTCAGACAAGAAAATGAGGCAAATGATGCAGAAAAAATCATTATGAATATTTGGACCTACGTTATCCAAGACATGTATACAGGTCAGATGTTCTTATGCAAAAAATGAGTCAACCATGTAAACGGTAAACAATAGACACTGAATACATTAATCTAGCTAGATATTTGAAGAGAAATTGCAGTCCTACCTTCCGTCAGCCGGGCAGCCACCAACAGCATGGACTTCAACCACCAAACCACACAGTGGCAGCAGCGACTATCAGGAGCTTTGCCATGAGAGGCAACCAGCGACTACAGGCAGAAGATTTGCCATGAAAGGCAACGTGTCTCCGCAGATAACAACAACAAGACCATCACAAGTTCATAATCCTGATGCCAGCGCGACGGATGGAAAGCCGAAGGACGCACGCAAGGGAAGATAAATAGGTAGTCTCGCTGTAGCAGCACCAGGAACAAAAGAGGAAGAACAGACCAGCGATCTTGTTGCGGCGGCGGCATCGTTGATAGTCAGATCGGAAGGATGAATCAAGGGGATCCGGCTTGCCTGCTTCCTCCCCATGCTTCCATTCGTGCTCCCACCTAGGGCCTAATTAATCGCGACCTAATTTTCAACATGGCCTCGGACATGCAACAGCAGCTGCGCTAATACAGAGCACTTTGGCCCAAGCCCAGAACAGAGGACGACGTCTGGGGGCCCTCGGCCTCGGGGGCCGGGCGCCCCTGCCCCCTCGGGGCCGGGCCTGCACGCGGTCGACGGGATGGGATTGCCGGAAGCGGCAACAGTGAGTGGAACAGTGGATCATTAGTAGGGTTAGGAACTGAGTGCGTCGGCCAGGGTTGTCAATGCCTCAGTATATTCGCTGTCAGGTAGGGATTTGTAAGGCTAGGTCCACGACCGAGTCGGCCAACAGCCACTGTCCAATGTCTAGGACAGTGGCACTTTCATTAGCGACTCGTAATTAATCTTACATTAATTACATGTCCTTAACCGGCAAAAATAAAGTGCACGTATGACATAGGTCTAAGCTCATCTCGGCTCAATCATGAAACACAACGTGCGGGCAAGGCATGACGAGGCGGTCGGTGTAGAAGACACGCGTGTGTACCACTCCTCTTCTCAAACTTCAATAGCACGTGGAAGAGAAACTCTTATAAAAAAGGTATCAACTCGTCTTCACTTGTGAGGTGATACTAAACTTTCATTGTGATGCACCTACATGGACCTTGGGGATTAACCATCAACTATTGTTTATATGGGCCCAAGGCCAGGGACGGAGCTACGCTAATCACGGTTACAGAATGCATACCCAATATTTTTCTGTAAAATCCCCTCAAAAAAATATTTTCTGTAAAAGTTTTCACTATATAAGCTCCTATATGCCTTCATAGGCGGTATATTGCACTTAGTTGTACAAGAAAATGATTCAGTGATACTTGGGCCCGTATTGGGCTGCTGGGCCTTATCTTGAGGCTTAATGAACGCGAGAGCTATATCTTGGTCATAGCTAGATAATACTAGCTCTCACCAGAAGCGTGGATCGATCCCTAGCCTTCTGGATGCTGGGCAGCGCTGCATACCACTGGGTCAAAGTCATGTTCGTATTAAACTAGTAGGGCGCGACCAACTTGAGGGACAAAAGAGCCAGTTTTCCCCCTGGTTATCCTATTTTTAACGCGGTTTTTCGTTTCTATCTCTGTTTTTAATTGTTTTTTATTTTGTTTATTTTTTTCTTTGTTTCTACTTTGATTTTCTCGGTTTTGACTGGCTTTTTTCTATTTTCTTTGTTTTTTTCTTTCCTGTTTTTCATCATTTTTCTTTGTTTTCTAATACTTGTTTAACATTTTTCAAATACAGGATTGACAATTTTTCATAGATGGTCACATTTTTCTGTGCATATTTAACATTTTCCAAATGCTTGATTAATATTTTTCAAATACAAGATTAACTTTTTAATACATAGTCAACACCTCTCTATATACATTTAACATTTTCAAATACAATTTTAACATTTTTTAACTTACGTGGTCAATTTTTATCTATACACATTTAACATTTTCAACTGCTTGATTAATTTTTAAAATACAAGCTTAACATTTTAATATATTGTCAACGTTTTTTATTCACATTAGACATATTTCAAATATTTAGTTAAAGTTCTTTAAATGCTTGTAGTACATTATTTTTGAAATACTTGGATTAATATGTTTTTAAATACATGTTCAAATTTTTTCACACACATTGAATATTATTTATTACATTTTCCGTATGCACGAGAAACAGTTTCTCTATACACATTAAAAGAGATTCAAATGCTTGGTTAACATTTGTTTAAATGTAATTTTTTGTGTAATAAACTTATTTGGATGTATAAAATGAAAGTAAAAAAGGAAATAGAAAACAGGACAAAAAACACGAAAAAACAAGATTGTGGCCTCCCATGCGCCTGGGCCGGTGCAACTCGCCTTATGCTTGACATGAGGCTTCCCTCGGTCTCTCTAGAAGTAAGGGATAGCCGTGCCCCTTAACGTTGGGCGACTAGATTGAGTGAACTCGAGCAGACAACTTGACTAGAGCCAGACGACAACACCTTGAGCCTGCGATTCAGCTAATACAATCGCCAATTCATAAAATTGGGCATCGCTGCGCCGCACGCTCTGTAACACCCCGGAAGTAACTTTCTATATTTGTAACTCCAACTCTTGCCATTTTCGGCATTGTGATATGATATTCCCTCCGTGGTTGGGTTTTTCTTCATTTTGCATTTTGTCCATGTCATGCATTTTATATCATGTCATCATGTGCATCGCATTTGCATACGTGTTCGTCTTATGATTCCGAGCATTTTTCCCGTTGTCCGTTTTGCAATCCGGCACTCCTATCTTCCCCAATGCCCTTTTACGCTTTTTCCGTAAAGGGTACTAAACTTTCTCGGAATGGACCGAGGTTTGTCAAGTGGTCTTGGTATACCACCCGTAGACCACCGGTCAAGTTTCGGTCATTTGGAGCTCGTTTGGTACTCCAGTTAACCGACTCTCGCAAAGGCCTCTTTTAAGTTGCAGCCCAACACCCTCCAAAATAGCCCAATAACCCATCTAAGTCACTTTCATGCTCTCCGTCGTTCGATCACGATCGTGTGGCGAAAACTACACCTCATTTGGACTCTCCTAGCTCCTCTATGCCTATTTAAACACCTCCCCATCCAAACCGGTCTTCTTCCTCCGAAACCCTAGTCTTCCTCCTCCCGCGCGCCGGACACGTCCGCCCGCGCGGACGCAATCGCCACCGCCCGCAGCCAGTGGCAGCGCGCCACGCGGCACGCCGCCGCCCGCCGCCGCTGCCGCTGGAGCCCACGGAGGGCCAGCAGCACGCGCCTCGCCGCCTCCCGGCCCGCGCGCTCGGCCGCCGCCCGCGCCGATCGCCGCCGCCGCTCGCCGGCCATCGCCGCCGCCATCGGGCCCGACCGCCCGGCCCGCCGCCGCCCCGCCGGCCGGCGCTCGCCGCCTCCCACCTCCGGCCGGTCCGGCCAGCCGGCAGCTCTCACAGCCTCCGCCCCGACTGCCTCCTCGCCGCCCGCGCCGACCTCCCTCACCGCCCGGCAGCTCCCCCTCCGGCGCTCCGGCGAGGAGCTCCGGCGCCGCCGCCGCCGTCGCCGATCGGATCGGCCCGATCCAGATCCGGACCTAGCCCGTTGACTTCTTCCCCCCCTTCTAATTCTTCTAAGTTTTTAAATCTGAGATTATTTCGTGGCATTTTCAACATGGCATAACTCTGTCATCGTAGCTCCATTTTATGCGTGTAATATATCAAAATGTTCGTCTCGAAGAGTAGATCATTTTATCTCATTGCATCATTTTCATTTGAGCTCATCTTGATGCCCGAAATGCTGTTGGAAGAGGGCTATGTGATGTTAGTTTCTGTTTCTTAACAGAACTTGCACTTTTGTTATTTTTGCCATGATGGATGTGTGCACCCTATGAATTTGAGTCCTACATGTGTTTTGTAATATGCCATGCCATCTTTCCAGGGGTGTATGCCATGTATTTTTGTGATCTATGTGGTGACTAGCACAAGCATGCAAAGTAGGTGTCCTGATGTTGCTGATTTCAGCTCTGTTTTACTGATATTTTGATGCCATGTTAACTTGATGCTACCAAGAGATCCATGCATATTTTGAGATACTTCAATAAGGATGTTTTGTTATACATGTCTTGCTCTATCCATCCATGCCTTTGTTTGCAATTATGGAGTGCCATAGCTTGAGTCAATCGAGCTCTACTTTTGCTATCAAATGTTTCCTGGCAGATTGTTTACAGGTTATTCAATTTTGCCAAGGTTGTTGTGGTTGATCCATGTATGCTATGTTATTGTTCTTGCCATGTATGTCTTCTATGCCATGTCTTCTTGATGTATGTATGCTTAGTTTATCATATAAGGCTCTGTAGTGAGTGCATCGAGCTGTTAAACATGCCTACTTGTTATCAGTTTTTGACATGCTATGTTGCTGAATCTGTTAACGAAACTTTCGATATTGACGTGGGTGTTACTATATTTTCTGATCCTTTTTGGCTTATGGTCAGTAAGGGACTTTTGTTCTATGCTTTGAGTAGATTCATGCCATGCCATGTTTTGCTATTTTAAGTTCCTGTAGCATGTAGTTTTCTTGCTCTGAACATTGCTACCTGATGTTGTTTTTGCCATGTCCAGCCTGATATTTTGTGCACTTTTGCCATGCATGTTTGAACCTGTTATGATGTGATTTAGCCGTAGCTCAGTACTCATCGTTTGTCAAGCATCTTGTGTAGATCACTGCCATATACTTTGTTGGTACGTTTGGGTGTAGTAGCTTAATTTATTGTTGCTTGCTAAGTGGCATCATGCTGTTAATGGCAGATTTGTGCCATTCTTGTTTTGCTTGTCATTTGCAAACCGTGCATCCGATTCCGGTGATCTTTATATCGATTTCAACCGAAATCATCTCATCTTTCCAGTGGCGTACTTGGTTTGCCAAGTTGATGGCTGGTTCATCATTTTCCTTCCGAAGCGCACATACGCATTGCATATCACATCCCGCATATCATGCCATGTGTTGCATCATGTTGATTGTGCATTGCACCGTGATTTATTGTGGTTCCTTTGTTTGTGTTGTTGCTTTGGGTAGAGCCGGGAGACGAGTACGTGAACGAGGAACCTGTTGAGAATGCTTACGAGGATCAAGCTTTCGACAACTCTGAGAACATTGCAGGCAAGATGACCATACCGTCGAAATCACTTCTATCTTTGCTATGCTAGTTGCTCGCTCTTTTGCTATGCCTATGCTGCGATGCCTACCACTTGCTATATCATGCCACCCATATTGCCATGTCAGCCCCTAACCATCCTTTTCCTAGCAAACCGTTGATTGGCTATGTTACCGCTTTGCTCAGCCCCTCTTATAGCGTTGCTAGTTGCAGGTGAAGATGAAGTTTGTTCCTTGTTGGAACATGGAGATGTTGTTCCTTATTGGAACATGTTTACTTATTGGGGATATCACAATATATATATCTGCTATAATTAATGCATCTATATACTTGGTAAAGGGTGGAAGGCTCGGCCTTATGCCAGTGTTTTGTTCCACTCTTGCCACCCTAGTTTCCGTCATACCGGTGTTATGTTCCTTGATTTCGCGTTCCTTACGGTTGGGTGATTTATGGGACCCCTTGACAGTTCGCTTTGAATAAGACTCGTCAAAGAAGGCCCAACTTTGGTTTTACCATTTGCCACCTAAGCCTTTTTCCCCGGGTTTTCGCGAGCCCGAGGGTCATCTTTATTTTAACCCCGGACCAGTGCTCCTTCGAGTGCTGGCCCAAACGAGTAGATCTGCGGGGCCACCACGGGAAACTCGAGGCTTGGTTTTACTCGTAGTATGTCTCATCCGGATGTGCCACGAGAACGAGATATGTGCAGCTCCTATCGGGATTTGTCGGCACAATCGGGCGGCTTTGCTGGTCTTGTTTTATTCTGTCGAAATGTCTTGTAGTCCGGATTCGAGATTGATCGGGTCTTCCGGTAGAAGGAATATCCTTCGTTGACCGTGAGAGCTTATAATGGGCTAAGTTGGGACACCCTGCAGGTAATATCTTTCAAAGCCGTGCCGCGGTTATGAGGCAGATGGGAATTTGTTAATGTTCGGTTGTAGAAAACCGAAGTTGACCTCAATAAAATACACATCAACGCGTGTGTAACCGTGATGGTCTCTTCTCGGAGTCCGGAAGTGAACACGGTGTTGGAGTTATGTCGGCGTAAGTAGTTCAGGATCACTTCTTGATCGCTACTAGCTTCACGACCGTGCTTTGCTCCTCTTCTCGCTCTCTTTTGCGAAATAGCCACCATATATGCTAGTAAACGCTTGCAGCAGCTCCACCTTACAACTCTGTCCTTCCTATAAGCTTAAATAGTCTTGATCTCGCGGGTGTGAGATTGCTGAGTCCCGTGACTCACAGATTCTACCAAAACAGTTGCAGGTGCCGATGATGCGGTCAGGTGACGATCCGAGCTCAAGTGGGAGTTCGACGAGGAACGTGGTCGTTACTATGTGTCTTTTCCCGATGATCGATGAGTGGTGCCCAGTTGGGACGATCGGGATCTGTGTAGCATTTGGGGTATCTTCTTTTATTTTGGTTCCGTAGTCGGACCTTGAGTGTACTCGAATGATGGATGTTTATTTATGTCTTGTGTGAAGTGGCATTGTAAGCCAACTATGTATCTCTTTCCTTATGTATTACATGGGTTGTGTGAAGATTACCTCACTTGCGACATTGCTTTCAATGCGGTTATGCCTCTAAGTCGTGCCTCGACACGTGGGAGATATAGCCGCATCGGGCGTTACAAGTTGGTAATCGAGCCTTCCCGACTTAGAGCCCCCTACTTGATTGTTTGTTTGGCGTTGTTGAGTCTAGAATGGAAAATGTTTTGAGTCTTAGGATTATATATATCGAGAGTAGGATTCTTTTACTCCCAGTCCCTTCTGCCGCGCTCTGTGAGGTCTCCGACGTAGAGTTTTGACTCTTCTCTCCTCAAATTTTACTAAAATTTTTTTAGGATCACGTGGGTATCTTGGGATCGTTCGATGGTTTTGTGACGAGAACATTGTTCTTGGTGCCTCGACATTTAGGGGTTGTGGCGGTGTCCGGGAGTTGAGCTCCGAGGTGTTGTCGTCACAATTTTATCGTTGTAGTTCGAATACCTGAGTTTTGCCGACATCGAAATCTCTTTTGTGCAGTTGTTGGTGAGATAACCCGATAACCCGATCTTCGGGCGAAAGGGAGTATTGCCATGACTTGTATAACGGATGTTTTTGAAGGTCGAGGTACACGATTTCGAGGATTTCTTGGTTATGTGTTGACGGATGGATACAATTGGATCTAGGTATTGTTAGTTTGGGTGATATATTTTGTGTCCCTGATCCCCAACACCAGATTGCATAACCGAAAGTTTCGGAGTTTATAGGTGGGAATTCTAGTAACTTACGGGATATCTTTCCGGCGGATGTATGATTTGAGATTGGGGTTCAACGTCTAGTGGTCCGCCCATTCACGGTCGATTACTGAGTGGTCGCGAGGCGTCTTAAAGAATCCTTGGCTATGCTGATTCGGGGACGTCTTGTTTGTCATTCGTGACGTCCGCTATACGTCGTGTTCGTGTGGGCCCCACCACGAACACTTTGGGCGAAATCTCTATCATGTGTTTGTTCTGGCTCATTCTAGAAGCCAATCTTTTGTTTTCAGATGTGATATTCGATTTGTTTCTAAGACAGATGTTGTTTCCATATCTTTATCTAAGTGGCTTCTCACCTTAATGGACGTGTGATGATTAACTTTTGGAATTCATTCGTTCATTCGTGTTCGAATGTTTATTGTGAAGACTATATGTTGCAATTTCTATCCGTTGATTCTACTTATCTATTTGTCTATCAAAGGACTAACGGATGTCACCCTCTTCAGGATGGCTCCGCCAACGTCGAATCCGGATCGCAATGATGGGGATCATCGAACCTCCACCTCGACCTCCGCCTCCGGAGGCTGGCAAGCTATCATGGCAGCCACCAATGCCAATGCTCAGATGATTTTGCAGCTCTTGCAAGAACGTACTCAAGGGCAAGGCAATCAAGGAAATCAAGGTCAAGGCAACAACCAGCCGCACTTTGCTACTCTCAGTCAGTTCCTCGCTAATCAGCCGAAGTCTTTCAGTTTCTGTGTCGAGGCCACAGACGCTGACGATTGGCTTGTGGACATCTGCAAGCATTTTGATTGTAGCAATGTCAGACCTAAGGACTTTGTCAAGTTTGCATCGTTTCAACTCAAGGATCAAGCTGCTGAGTGGTACCAGCAATACAAAGATTCCAGAGGAGGTCGTGTCATTACCTAGGATGAGTTCCGCGAGATTTGAGCTCACCACATTCGAATAGTGTTGTTGAGAGCAAGCGTGAGGAGTTCGCAATCTGAAGCAAGGCAACATGTCGTGTACCAATACAATATCCAGTTCGAAACTCGCTCGTTTTGCTAAGCAAGGCGTGCACGATGAAAAGAGTATGATCTATCAATTCAGAGGGGGTCCGAGAGAAGATCTGCAATTAGCTCTTGTGCTTTTGAGCCGATAAGTATGATGATTTCTACAACATGGCTTTGAAGCAAGAAGCTGCCCAGCTCAAATGTGAGGCTTCTAAGAAGAGAATCGGGGATGCAGTTCAGTCTTCTTCTTCCTCTCAAGTGGCAGCTAAGCAGCAGAAGTTTTACCTTCCTCCTCCTCCGTTCCGTCGGCCTTATCGTGAGAAGAACTCAGGTGGCCGTGGATCTTCCCACCCACCCAACCCCAGCTATCGTAACAAGTCTAATTCTCAAGCTCCAAGGTCAAGTGCTCCTTACCACCGTCCGCTCTCGAGGTGACTTGCAACAAGTGTCGCAGAAGGTCACTATGCGAACAAGTGCTTCAACCAAAGGCGCCTTCCGCCTCCTCCTCTGTGAAATCTTCGAGAATGCGGTGGTCAAGCATAATCCAAAGCATGCCAAGGTCAATATGATGAATGCAGCTCAAGCGGAGGAATCTTCTGATGTGATAATGGGTAATCTCTCAGTTAATGATATTCCTGCAAAAGTCTTATTTGATACTGGTGCATCGCATTCTTTCATGTCATATCCTTTTGCATCGAAGCACAATGTTGACACAGAGATTTTGTCCAAAGTTATGCAAGTTGTTTCTCCCGGAAGGCTTATAAATTCTAGTTTGGTTGCTCCCAATGTCTCTATCAAAATGGGCGACTATAGATTTCTGGCTAAACCAATTGTTCTCGGTGACTCGGATATTGATCTTATTCTCGGAATGGACTGGCTTTCTCAGCACAAAGCTCAGCTTGATTGTGCTGCCAGGGAAATTCAATTGACTCACTCCTCTAATGATGTGATCATCTATGCGCTTCGTGATGAAACCATTGGTTGTTTTCTCTCAATGAGAAGGGCGAATTGGATGCTATCTCTCGATTCCGATCGTTTGTGAGTACCAAGATGTCTTTCCGGAAGAGCTTCGGGTATGCCTCCTCATCGGCCGCTTGAGTTCGTTATCGATCTTGAGCACCGCATTGAACCCGTTTGCAAGCGTCCATACAAGCTTGGACTGATGAGCTGAAGGAATTGAAGAAGCAGCTCGATGAACAAGAGCGTCTGGGTTTGATCGGACGAGTTCATCTCCTTGGGGTTGTGGTGTTCTTTTGTCCGGAAGAAGGATGGCACGGACCGACTTTGCGTTGATTACCGTCCATTGAATAAGAAGACAATCAAGAACAAGTATCCACTTCCCAACATCAATGAGCTTTTCGAGCAACTCAAAGGTGCTAAAGTGTTCTCCAAGCTTGACCTTCGTATGGGTTATCATCGATTCGCATTCGTGAACAAGATATTCCCAAGACAACATTCAGAACAAGCTTTGGTTCTTATGAATATACTGTCATGTCTTTCGGCCTTGTCAATGCTCCTCCAACATTCTCTCGGATGATGAATTTCATCTTCAACCCCTACACCAATGAATTCGTCTTGGTCTATCTTGATGATATTTTGGTCTTCTCCAAGAATAAGAAGGATCATGCCAAACATTTGCGATTGGTGCTAGACAAGCTCAGAGAGTATCAATTCTATGCTAAGTTCTCCAAATGTGAATTTTGGCTTGATGAAGTGCTTTATCTTGGTCATATCATCTCCGCCAAGGGCATCGCTGTTAATCCCGAGAAGGTGTCCGCAATTGTGAATTGGGAACCTCCTCAGAATGTCAAGCAACTCCATGATTTTCTTGGTCTTGCAAGCTATTGCGTCAAGATTCGTTGAGAACTTCTCCAAGATTGCAAAGCCCTTTCCAACCTCCTCCGAAGCATGTGAAGTATGTATGGTCTCCTCGAGTGTGACGTTTCTTTCAATACTCTCAAAGAGAAACTCGTCACAGCTCTGTCTTGACTCCTCTGATGAATCCAAGCCATTTGAAGTTTTCGTGATGCTTCTCTTCAAGGTCTCGGTCTGTGTTAATGCAAGAGAAGAGAGTTGTGGCTTATACCTCTCGCCAGATTGAAGCCCAATGAAAAGAACTACCCCACTCACGATCTTGAGTTGGCGGCAGTTGTCCATGCATTGATAACATGGAGACATCTCTTGTTGGGAGCGAAAGTGGACATTTTCACCGATCACAAGAGTCTCAAGTATATCTTCACTCAACCCAACCTCAACCTCAGCAGACTCGATGGGTGAAATGATTCAAGAGTACAACCCAAGTATTGAATATACTCCGGCAAGGCCAATGTCATTGCAGATGCTTTGAGCAGGAAGGCTTACTGCAACAGTCTAATCCTCAAGCCCTTTCAGCCGGATCTCTGTGAAGCTTTCCGCAAGCTGAATCTTCAAGTTGTTCCTCAAGGCTTTCTTGCCAACCTCATAGTCTCTCCTACTTTGGAAGATCAGATTCGTGAGGCGCAACTTCTGGATACCATGGTGAAAAAGGTGAAATGTGGTATCGACAAGGGCATTTCCAAGTACAAGTGCTTCCACGTTGATGACAAAGATACTCTTTTCTTTGAGGACGGATTGTGGTTCCTAAGGGTGATCGAGAAAAGTCATTATGAACGAGGCTCACAATTCGCTTCTATCCATTCATCCTGGAAGTACGAAGATGTACCATGATCTCAAGCAGTCATATTGGTGGACTCGAATGAAGCGAGAAATTGCTCAATTCGTGAATGAATGTGATGTCTGCAGAAGAGTGAAAGCAGAACACCAACGACCAGCTGGTCTCCTCCAACCTCTTGCTATTCCAGAATGGAAGTTTGATCATATCGAGATGGACTTCATGACTGGCTTTCCAAAGTCCAAGCGTGGAAATGATGCTATCTTCGTTGTCATTGACAAGCTTACTAAAGTGGCTCATTTTCTTCCTATCAAAGAATCTATCACAACAGCTCAGTTGGCGAGCTATACACCTCGAGATTGTCTCCTTGCACGGCATTCCACAAGTGGTCTCTTCTGACCGTGGCAGCATCTTTACCTCCAAGTTTTGGGATTCTTTTCGGAAGGCCATGGGCACCAACATTTGTTTCAAAGACAGCTTTCCATCCTCAAACAAGTGGCCAAGTTGAGCGAGTAAATCAAATCCTTGAAGATATGCTCAGGGCTTGTGTCATTTCTTTCGGTATGAAGTGGGAAGATTGTCTTCCATATGCCGAGTTCTCCTACAACAATAGCTTCCAGCGAGTTGGGCAAGGCCCCATTCGAAATTCTCTATGGCGAAAGTGTCGTACTCCTCTCAATTGGTGCGAGACAGTGAGCGCCAACTTCTTGGCAATGACTTGATCACGAAGCGGAAGAAATGTGCCAAGTCATTCGTGAGAATCTCAAAGCCGCATAATCGCGCCGGAAGAGCTATTATGATGATAAGCACCGTGAGGTGGCTTTTGAAATCGGAGACCATGTCTACCTCGCGTCTCTCAATGAAAGGCACTCGCCGCCCGGTATCAAAGGAAGCTTGCCCCTAGATCGTGGGTCCTTTCAAGATCATTGGCAAAAGAGGCGATCTCGCCTATCAACTTGAGCTTTCATCCAACTTTGCAAGCGTGCACGATGTGTTTCACGTGTCACAGCAACCGCAAGTGCTTCAAGACTCTGAGCGCACTATCAACCGAAGAAATTGACCTTCAAGAAGATCTCTCTTATCATGAGCACCCGTTGCTATTCTTGAAGAAAGCGGCGCAAGACTCGCAACAAGTCAATCAAATTCCTCAAAGTGAAGTGGTCACACCATTCCGACCGAGAAGCCACCTGGGAGCGCGAGGATCACCTCCGTTCTGAATATCCGGAGTTCTTTCAGTCCTAGATCTCGGGACGAGATCCTCTTGTAGTGGTGGAGTGTTGTAACACCCCGGAAGTAACTTTCCATATTTGTAACTCCAACTCTTGCCATTTTCGGCATTGTGATATGATATTCCCTCCGTGGTTGGGTTTTTCTTCATTTTGCATTTTGTCCATGTCATGCATTTTATATCATGTCATCATGTGCATCGCATTTGCATACGTGTTCGTCTCATGATTCCGAGCATTTTTCCCGTTGTCCGTTTTGCAATCCGGCACTCCTATCTTCCTCGGCGGCCCCTTTTACGTTTTTCCGTGTGCGGGTACTAAACCTTCTCGGAATGGACCGAGGTTTGTCAAGTGGTCTTGGTATACCACCCGTAGACCACCGGTCAAGTTTCGGGTCATTTGGAGCTCGTTTGGTACTCCAACGGCTAACCGCACTCTCGCAAAGGCCTCTTTTAAGTTGCAGCCCAACACCCCTCCAAAATAGCCCAATAACCCATCTAAGTCACTTCCATGCTCTCCGTCGTTTGATCACGATCGTGTGGGCGAAAACTACACCTCATTTGGACTCTCCTAGCTCCCTCTATGCCTATTTAAACACCTCCCCGTCCAAATCCGGTCTTCTTCCTCCGAAACCCTAGTCTTCCTCCCTCCGCACGGACACGTTCGCCCAGCCGGACGAATCGCCGCGCCCGCAGCCAGTGGTGGCGCGCCACGTGCACGCCGCCGCCGCCGCCGCCATGCGCCCTGGAGCCCACGGAGGCCCCTGAGCCCGCCTCGCCGCCTCCCGGCCCAGCCGCTTCGGCCGCCTCCATGTAGCCGGATCGCGCCGCCGCTTCGCCGGCGGTCCCTCGCCGCCATCGCCCGCCGCCATCGCCCGCCGCCGGCCCGCCGCCCGCCCGCCCGCGCCGGCGGCGCCGTCGCCGCCTCCCTCGGCGGCTGCGCCGTCGCCGCCTCCGCCTCCGGCCGGTCCGGCCAGCCGCAGCCCATGCTGCTCCGGCCCCGACAGGCCTCCCGCCGCCGCGCCGACCTCCCTGCCGCCCCGGCAGCTCCCCCCTCCGGCGCTCCGGCGAGGAGCTCCGGCGCCGCCGCCGCCGTCGCCGATCGGATCGGCCCGATCCAGATCCGGACCTAGCCCGTTGACTTCTTCCCCCCCTTCTAATTCTTCTAAGTTTTTAAATCTGAGATTATTTCGTGGCATTTTCAACATAGCATAACTCTGTCATCGTAGCTCCATTTTGCGCGTGTAATATATCAAAATGTTCGTCTCGAAGAGTAGATCATTTCATCTCATTGCATCATTTTCATTTGAGCTCATCTTGATGCCCGAAATGCTGTTGGAAGAGGGCTATGTGATGTTAGTTTCAGTTTCTTAACAGAACTTGCACTTTTGTTATTTTTGCCATGATGGATGTGTGCACCCTATGAATTTGAGTCCTACATGTGTTTTGTAATATGCCATGCCATCTTTCCAGGTGTGTATGCCATGTATTTTTGTGATCTATGTGGTGACTAGCACAAGCATGCAAAGTAGGTGTCCTGATGTTGCTGATTTCAGCTCTGTTTTACTGATATTTTGATGCCATGTTAACTTGATGCTACCAAGAGATCCATGCATATTTTGAGATACTTCAGTAAGGATGTTTTGTTATACATGTCTTGCTCTATCCATCCATGCCTTTGTTTGCAATTATGGAGTGCCATAGCTTGAGTCAATCGAGCTCTACTTTTACTATCAAAAGTTTCCTGGCAGATTGTTTACAGGTTATTCAATTTTGCCAAGGTTGTTGTGGTTGATCCATGTATGCTATGTTATTGTTCTTGCCATGTATGTCTTCTATGCCATGTCTTCTTGATGTATGTATGCTTAGTTTATCATATAAGGCTCTGTAGTGAGTGCATCGAGCTGTTAAACATGCCTACTTGTTATCAGTTTTTGACATGCCATGTTGCTGAATCTGTTAACGAAACTTTCGATATTGACGTGGGTGTTACTATATTTTCTGATCCTTTTTGGCTTATGGTCAGTAAGGGACTTTTGTTCTATGCTTTGAGTAGATTCATGCCATGCCATGTTTTGCTATTTTAAGTTCCTGTAGCATGTAGTTTTCTTGCTCTGAACATTGCTACCTGATGTTGTTTTTGCCATGTCCAGCCTGATATTTTGTGCACTTTTGTCATGCATGTTTGAACCTGTTATGATGTGATTTAGCCGTAGCTCAGTGCTCATCGTTTGTCAAGCATCTTGTGTAGATCACTGCCATATACTTTGTTGGTACGTTTGGGTGCAGTAGCTTAATTTATTGTTGATTGCTAAGTGGCATCATGCTGTTAATGGCAGATTTGTGCCATTCTTGTTTTGCTTGTCATTTGCAAACCGTGCATCCGATTCCGGTGATCTTTATATCGATTTCAACCGAAATCATCTCATCTTTCTAGTGGCGTACTTGGTTTGCCAAGTTGATGCCTGGTTCATCATTTTCCTTCCGGCGCCTTTATCGCATTGCATATCACATCCCGCATATCATGCCATGTGTTGCATCATGTTGATTGTGCATTGCACCGTGATTTATTGTGGTTCCTTTGTTTGTGTTGTTGCTTTGGGTAGAGCCGGGAGACGAGTACGTGAACGAGGAACCTGTTGAGAACGCTTACGAGGATCAAGCTTTCGACAACTCTGAGAACATTGTAGGCAAGATGACCATACCCTCGAAATCACTTCTATCTTTGCTATGCTAGTTGCTCGCTCTTTTGCTATGCCTATGCTGCGATGCCTACCACTTGTTATATCATGCCACCCATATTGCCATGTCAGCCCCTAACCATCCTTTTCCTAGCAAACCGTTGATTGGCTATGTTACCGCTTTGCTCAGCCCTCTTATAGCGTTGCTAGTTGCAGGTGAAGATGAAGTTTGTTCCTTGTTGGAACATGGAGATGTTGTTCCTTATTGGAACATGTTTACTTATTGGGGATATCACAATATATATATCTGCTATAATTAATGCATCTATATACTTGGTAAAGGGTGGAAGGCTCGGCCTTATGCCTGGTGTTTTGTTCCACTCTTGCCACCCTAGTTTCCGTCATACCGGTGTTATGTTCCTTGATTTCGCGTTCCTTACACGGTTGGGTGATTTATGGGACCCCCTTGACAGTTCGCTTTGAATAAGACTCGTCCAAGAAGCCCAACTTTGGTTTTACCAGTTGCCACCTAAGCCTTTTTCCCCCGGGTTTTCGCGAGCCCGAGGGTCATCTTTATTTTAACCCCCGGACCAGTGCTCCTTCGAGTGCTGGCCCGAAACGAGTAGACTGCGGGGCCACCACGGGGAAACTCGAGGCTTGGTTTTACTCGTAGGATGTCTCATCCGGATGTGCCCTGAGAACGAGATATGTGCAGCTCCTATCGGGATTTGTCGGCACAATCGGGCGGCTTTGCTGGTCTTGTTTTATTGCTGTCGAAATGTCTTGTAGTCCGGGATTCCGAGATTGATCGGGTCTTCCCGGTAGAAGGAATATCCTTCGTCGACCGTGAGAGCTTATAATGGGCTAAGTTGGGACACCCCTGCAGGGTAATATCTTTCGAAAGCCGTGCCCGCGGTTATGAGGCAGATGGGAATTTGTTAATGTTCGGTTGTAGAAAACCCGAAGTTGACCTCAATAAAATACACATCAACCGCGTGTGTAACCGTGATGGTCTCTTCTCGGCGGAGTCCGGGAAGTGAACACGGTGTTGGAGTTATGTCTGACGTAAGTAGTTCAGGATCACTTCTTGATCGCTACTAGCTTCACGACCGTGCTTTGCTCCTCTTCTCGCTCTCTTTTGCGAAATAGCCACCATATATGCTAGTCGCTTGCAGCAGCTCCACCTTACAACTCTGTCCTTCCTATAAGCTTAAATAGTCTTGATCTCGCGGGTGTGAGATTGCTGAGTCCCCGTGACTCACAGATTCTACCAAAACAGTTGCAGGTGCCGATGATGCCAGTGCAGGTGACGCATCCGAGCTCAAGTGGGAGTTCGACGAGGAACGTGGTCGTTACTATGTGTCTTTTCCTGATGATCAGTAGTGGTGCCCAGTTGGGACGATCGGGGATCTGTGTAGCATTTGGGGTATCTTCTTTTATTTTGGTTCCGTAGTCGGACCTTGAGTGTACTCTGAATGATGGATGTTTATTTATGTACTGTGTGAAGTGGCGACTGTAAGCCAACTATGTATCTCTTTCCCTTATGTATTACATGAGTTGTGTGAAGATTACCTCACTTGCGACATTGCTTTCAATGCGGTTATGCCTCTAAGTCGTGCCTCGACACGTGAGAGATATAGCCGCATCGGGGGCGTTACACGCTCGCATCGGCCATCAGAAGCAACCGCCGCATCATCAGTTGGTTGTCGCGAATCGCCATGAATTAGGTTGCCGCCTGATGCCGGATTGATCGCCTGCCCACCTCCTATGTGTACGCACTCAACAGCGACACAACACAGCACACACGATGCATCTGCATCCAGCAGTCAAGCCGACAACGGCGGCGTGCGCAAGTCACTCATCGTCTGATTGTTCTTTGCGAATGTTCTATTTATTTGTTTAATCTTGATTTCTCCAAATTGTTAGTCGAGAATAAAGGATTATATTCATTGTTTAATTTTGTTTTCATTAATCTATTGTAGTATCCAGTCAAATTTGACTACCGTTTGCATTGGCTCGTTGTAAAAGTTGTGAAGAAGTGCAAGAAAAACAAGATGTAATTTATGCATCATGACCATTTTTGTGCGAATAGCATTATAACTATTCAAATTTCTAAGCTGTCCACCATGCTACCATCACTATCTAACATGATCCATCTTGTTCTTGCAGTGTAACTAAATTATTGGAGACAGAGTTGCCACAAATAATAATTTACAGTTTCGTTGCTATTATTATGAACTTTTTATGTCTTACATCGTTGTGCATAAAGTCCATAAATTTTTTGGTATATCCATAAAGTCAATACGATATTTTGATTCAGTTTTCTATGTATATCCATCTCTTTCTTATACCATAAAGTTGATGGACTTTGCCATATTTTGTCGATGTGCATAAAGTCCATTAACTTTATGGTATAAGAAAGAGATGGATATACATAGAAAACTGAATCAAAATATGATCGATCACCTTTGCCTTGATGCCCGCATAATTCATGACATGGATGCGCATTGCGCAAATCAGGATTGAACACCGAATAGACAACCAGGTCCACGCCCCAAATTCAATGCAAACAAAGAGTTGCATATTTAACTGGATGTAACTGCGAGCAATATATTGTATTGCGGCCAAGCATTTTCTGAACTAGATGATACCCCGCGCGTTGCAGCGGGAATACATGTTTAAAATGGAAATAATTGCTTCTTCAAATAAATGTTCAGATAACAAAACATTCTTAAGGAAACCTATGTTGGGGAGAAGCATGAAACATGACGCACAAATAATTATATGCCTAGAAATCATGGTTAGAACATGACAGTACACAAAGGAAACAGCCGTAGATATCATAATGTATTAAACATTTTATTAAATTAATTAATTAATCATTCCCTAGTAAACAAAAGGACATACTGTACATAGACCGAAACGTGCCCATGACAAAACAAACTATGATTGATTTCACACATCCCTAGTAATCAAAGGGGAGTTTAAATGTTAGAGAAATACAATAGGCAACATGTATGGGCAAAGTATGATTAGTATTGCCAAAACCACACACAATGCTCAAAGAAACAAAGTTAAGTACTTATGACTTATCAGTTTAGACAAAATCACACAGTACAATCTTCAAGGAATATGAATCCCATCATTCCTCTTAATCATCATATGTCCCTGGAAAATATATAGAAGCATGCTTGATCTTACTATGAAAGGTTGTATATGCAAACAAACACCAGCAAAAAGTGTGCTTGTATCTTAAACTGTCGGCAAGAATTGTGTTAGCATAACTACATTTTGTTCTTGATTCCTCTTTTCCCCTGCATTTATAGGCAAAAGGAAAGAATAAATTGATGCTAAACATGAAGACTTTTATCCCAATGTTAAAGAAATTCACAAACCTTTGATGATCATACGTAAATAAATTTGAGGGAAGAAGATGGGGTACCTCACTGATGTTTGCCTTCCTCAGCTTCATTTCCTGCTGGCACCGTGAAAAAGCGTATGAGGGAGCGTGTGGCAGTACAAAGAAGGCATGTGGATCTGCAAAGAGAAAAACATGAACTAACATTGCCTCGTCCAAATATTATCCAATTTGTTTTGAAGGGCAACCGGGCAAGGGAAGGCAAATGAACGTAGCCTATCCTGATCCAAAAATACGCCAAAAAATATTTAAGGACAGAAGATGGTTTCCACTAATAGTACTCGGCACATCAAGAACTGAAATCTGCACCGGCACTCACGTGTTGGTCGCCGCGGATGGTGCGTACTAAAACCGCACCGGTAGAAGTCGCCCATTTTTCTGAACCTGCGCTTGTACACTGTCTGATAGGCCTACACCATCAATGGCCTGTGCTGAAGTGGAACCGTCGAGGTCGTCGATTGCTCAGCGGCGTCGACGATGCACTGTGATGCAATCGATCGAGGCAGTTGTGTTTGGTGAGGTAGCGTACCTTCGCGGCGCTGTCCCGTGGGATGTGCTTCTCATCTTGGCGACGGATCTGGCCGGTGCGCCTAGGTACAGGGAGGGTGGCGGCCAGCTGAGCTACCGATGATGGCCTGCAATGGAGGGCGGGGTGGCGGCCGACTGCGCTACCAACGTCGGCCTGCAGCAGAGAGGCTCCATCACAATCGGCCAGATGCGGGCGGTGCTGCACCGGATCTTGGTGGGCTACCTTGCGGAGGGCTTGTCGTGTGCATTAGTGCCCGAACGGTGGGTACCAGGGCACCGGTCGATGGTGCATGGCTTGTGGTTGATGGCGACAGTGGCGTATCGAGGGGGTAGTGGTGACTGGTGAGATCGCCGTCGTCGCCCTTTCTCCTCCCTGCTAGTTCTGCTGCCATTATCCTAGGGGAAGAGTAACAGAACAGCAGATCGTCTGACGGGCTGCTCTTTATGGGGTTTACACTAATGCGTCAGTTACCAAGCCGTGACCATAGTTGAATCACATAATTTGTAGAAAATAAAAAATAAAACAATTGTTGAGGTGGCACTTGCTGAGGTGGATAGGCTGCATGTAAAGAGAAATAGGATAGTGGGGATTAACTATTTAGGTATTATAGATTCTCATGTTAATGGGTACCAACAGTTGAACCAAAGGACATATAAAGACGGTGCTTTTACTTCACAAGAACACATTAGCAGCAAGAGCAAATCAATTCATGATTGTAGATGAATTATACAATCAAATTCTGTGACGAAATACGAAGAATGGTAATGCATGCTGGTTTGTAGAACTCTCTTTTGGAGGTTTACTCTGTTGTTAATTTGTCACAATGTTGTCCTCAGCAATAACCATACATTTATCTCTTTAGTAATAGTACTATGACATGGTTTCCATTTTTTAACTAACCAAGATAAAAGAATTATCATGGACAACTCGAAAGCAGACATGCATTGCACAAGCTCTAGGGGGTAAAAGTCTGTTTAAGGCATTATAGAAAGACATTCACACTCACTCACGTTCAATACAGTTTCTTGCTACAACAGAAACTGTATCATTTAGCTCAGAATAATTATGGATAAAGCAAATGACGCTAGCTAGCAACATGAAATATTTGAGTATCTTGCTTGACCAACATAAAACACATTAGTCTCTAGTGACTCACGGAATTCACTTTCTAGAAACAAATATGCAAAATTCTCATTACAAAACTTGTGCATGACTACGATCCCATGTAGAGATGCATCAAAAGTTAGGCCCTCGTGAAAACATAAAGTATTGATTTTCTTTTGCCGACACCTTTACGAATGTTATTTCATCATGAAAATTTGCATGCGTGTAGGAAAAAACATAAATGTTTCTTGCCAAAAAAATTCAGATTTTGTTTACTATTTTTTTGGATTTTGTTGTTCATCCGAGATCTTGTGAGCTCGGGTTCACAGTAGCACTTTCGCTATTATTGTTCCTACCTTGAATTTAAGTACATCAAGCAAGATTGACGCCAGCATTAAGTGAATACACCGTAACATGTGGTTGTTTTTTTGCAAATCTAGCCGCAAATGTGGTTGTTTTTGCAACTAATTAACTCACCAAAAAGAGCAAACTCCTGCAACAGAGCATTTAGGGAGACAAAGTTCAGTGGCATTTACGGAGGTTAACCAGTTACAAAAGGCACCGGACTGATCCCGTCCTGCATAATGTGTGGGAGTCGTACATAGAAGGGGCTGTAAATAGCAGAATACAAATCAGGTGAAGATAACTGAAGCTAGTAGTCTGATAGGAATGAGAGTTAACAGGAAAAGAAACTGACTATGTAGGATGTATAGGCTGAGATACAGGTGCTCCACGAGCACCGTGTAGTTGAGAGAGGATCTTGTGTCGAGGCATAATAATACTACCTAGATTGGCAATATATAAATAATCTTTACATAATAATGAAGCATCTCCTGTTTTGTGGTCGTACGTCATCGGCATTTTACAGAGTAGCCTTTGTGTTTTTTGATATTCAACCCGCAGTCCTTTTTTAGATGAGAGAATAGAACATTTTTCGTATTTTACACAAAACCCCCTACACTTTTAGGTAATCAACCCATAGTTCAGTTTTAAGTGACAAATTAAATCCTTCTTTGCGTTTTTACAGAAAATACCATGCCTTTTATGCTAATTAACCCGCATTCTACGTAGAACAATTTTTTTTAAATATCCATATCTTTTGGACCATAACTTCAATTTTAACATGTTATATATGAAATTTGATTTTAAAAATGTGTAGAATCCGCATATAATTTTATTTTTACATCTTGACCATTTTTAAAATGTTATTTTGAGTGCAACCTTAATCAGTAGCGCACAAACAAATTGAAGATGAAATAAATGTAGCAACAGAAAAACCTCATCTTATGACGCGAGAGAGCGCGATGTGGTTTTGTAAGCACTATGATCATCGCATGCGAGAATGGGACGAGATGGGATGTCATGTTGAAATAAAGAACATGGACCTATTGGTTTCTTGACTCATGATTATTTGGGTTACGGGTATGTGGTATCTTTTTCTCCCGTCGCAACGCACGGCTCTTTTGCTACTAATAATAAAGGGGCTATTGCTTCTGGCGGTACATTATCGAAATTACTCCCAAAGTTGCAAAATATTACCCGCCGACGCCACCTAGAAGTTATAAAAAAGGTTTCGCACACAGAAATCCCTTCTTGGGCCGGCACAGTAGAAACATTTTATAATGCGACCTATGCGCTGGGAGAAGAAACAATGCACATGCTTGGGCCGGCCCATGTTTGGGCGTTCTGTTTTCTAAAAATCGTATTTTATTTCATTTTTCGTTTTCCATCAGAGTTTTTTTCTAATTTAAACAATTCGAGTTAGAAACAAATAGAAAATTTATGAAAATGATAATTTTGAAATAAAGTCTTTAATAATTCATAAATGTTTATGGACTCAGAACATGTTCGTGACTTGTAGAAAATAATTGCGTATTCATAACGTATTCACAGTTTTGAAAACAAATGCTTGGGAATCAAAATATGTTCATGATTTATTAAAAAGTTTGTGTATTCAAAACATTAAAGAAATTGAATAAAATTTCACCAATTCAAAAATGTTGATGAATTGAAAAATATGTTTATAAAATAAAAAGATTGTTCATGACATACAAATAGTTTATTAATTGATAAAATGTGCGCCGATTCAAAAAATGATCATCCATTTCGAAAAGTGTTCGTTAAATCACAATAATTTTCATGAAATTCAAAAATTGTTCCACCAATCAATTTCGAAAGAAATGTCCGTCAATTCTAGGAATGTTAACCTATTCAAGAAAATATTTTACAAATGTGCACAATTATAAAAAATGTTTGCAAATAGTATAAAATGTTCATGATTTTATAAAAAAATGCAGAAAGCTGTAAAAATGTTCAAGGATTTGAAATATGTTCACGATGATATGCTCACGAGTTTAAAAATATGTTCATGATTTTTAAAGAAGTTATTACGATTTCACGAAAATGAGAGTGATAGTTTATCCCGTTGATGCAGTAAAATGTGGTCATGGCCCGTTGAATGCACGGGCCATTTGTCTAGATAAAAAAAATGTTCATGAATTTCAAAAATTGTACCAGCAATTTCCCAAAAAAATCACTGATTCTAGAAATTTTCACCAATTGAAGAAAATTGTTTAATAAAATGTTCACTATTTTAAGAAAATATTTGCAAATTTTATAAAATGTTAATAAATTCAAAATGCGATCTTGATTTTAGAAGATGTTTAAAAATTTGTAAAAGTTTTAAAGGATTTGAAATATGTTCACGATTTCAGATATGTGCACGAGTTTAAAAAAATATTCATGATTTCATGAAATTGAGAGTGATAGTTTATCTCGGTGCTGGAGCAAAATATAGTCATGGCCATTGGAGATTATGCAAAAAAAAATCTCTCGTTGCAACGCACGGGCCCTTTTGCTAGTGCTACTAAATTAATAATGCTGGGACGAACATGGGGCTTGCTTGGTGCTTTTGTTAGGAACGTTAGCAAAGAACGTGCCATATTCTCGTTTGCATTCTTTATTTATTGCCTTCCAAGTTTTTTGTTACACCAACTTATGAGAATGTGGTATGCAATGTTTTTCTTATGTACTTATATGGTCCAAAAAAGTCAGGGGCGGGTCCGGCGTGGGGGCGTGTAGGGGCGGTCGCCCTGGGTAAACTTTTGGAACCTAGGATTACCCCGTACTATTTTGGCTACGATGGGGGTGGGTCTTGTTTCCAGGGTTGTATGTCTGCATAGGTGGGGAGATCGAGCAGGAAGATGAGAGGGAGGAAGATTCCGTTTCGTTTGATGAGATGGGCTATCAGTTAAGTCGCAGAAACCGACAATACATGCCCAGTTGAACTTAAGCCCATTTTATCTATACACACTTGAGCCTTAACGCTCCCAATTCCGCTAGTTTTCAATGGACGATCGATCCGGAAAATCGTCCAGGTCAAAAAACGCCTCCATCCACGTCAACTCGCTGCCTCCCCGCGGCGTCGCCAAAGTACCACCGAAGGCGTTGGATGGGGAAGGATGAAGTCCACCCGTTCTTGCTCAGGGCTGTAGCGACTCGACCCAAAATCGGCCAAGTCTCTGTGTATCTGTACCATCCCAAGATCATGCTGGCACACACAGTACATTGATGAAAAAAATTAAAGTTCAATCAAACCTGACTTATTACACGATTCTCATATAGAGTCTTTATTACAATAGAATAAATTCGGCCGAATGCCAACTCATGAGAAAACTAAATGCTGCGGAAGCATAGACGATAAGCGAGTCCATCCGACTCCATAGGGCAATCACCGAGCGTAGATCGTAGCCTCACTCCTGGTCGGAAAACTCCTCTACAATATAAGACGTTGCAGCCATGTAGGTCAGCATTTTGAATATGCCGGCAAGTCACAGAGAGAACAATAATAATAATGCTAACACTATATGCAATTTGGCTATGGGACTCTATGTTTAAGTATTTGCGAAAAATCCAAATTTTTCCTACAACAAAAGGACCTGCTTGCAGTTACTATAAAATATTGGTTGTTATTGAGATGGTTCCGCCAACCAGTGTCTCATACCTGAAACCATTAATAACCCATCAATTAATTAATTAAGTTAGGTGTTGAGATTTCCTAAATACTCCAATTCGAGATGCTCAGTTGTCCGTAACCGGGGACACGGCTAATCGATTAGGTTTTCACTCGGCAGAGTCTTGTGCACTTTATCCGCAAGAATCATTCCCTCCTTTATGTCCTCGCACTGCCTGGTGTTTGAAGACGGGATGAACGAAACAGGGTCTTCAGTAGAGTTCCTCTGGGCCACTGCCGGTGCCCATCAAATCCTAATGTTCGTCTACATCTCGTGGCACCGTCCGGCCAGAGTCACGCCTAGGGTCAACCAAGCCAGAGCCCATAATGGCTTGCAGATGCACAGGTAAGCTTCCGGTCAAGGTGTATCCATCCGTCTCTTCGTGGCTGGGTGAAGCTTTCCGCAAGATGTCATGGCGCTTCTCTATGCATCCCGGCCATCCGCTGGTTGCTCTAGGGTGCCCATCAACCGTCCTCCACCCAGTATTGAATTTAAAGTCCATATTGAGCTTGAAGTCATGGGGTTGTAATCATCTTTACTCTCACATTTCCCATATGAATCACTCAACCAACCCCGTCTACGAGCATAGCAAATTAAACTACAATGTCCCGGGTAATGGTAACAAAGGGGTTTTGGGTCAACCTACCACATGAGACTACTCAAGACTTACTCAATTTCTCCTATTGCATGCATGGTGGGGAGGAAATACTACTAATGCAATAAAACATAGGTAAATAAATTCATGATCAAGACTTGCCTTGCTGACGATCTTCAAACGCTAGTGATTCGTGATAGCAAGCCTCGCACTCCGGGAATTCTATCAAGTCAAACATAGCACAAATAGGTATACCATCATAAAATTACTACTACAACAGCAAGTAAAATTTAATAACACACAATCATACACACAAAGAAATCCAACAATAAAACCAACAAAGTCATAGAATCAAAGCAAGGTTTTTACTACAAGTAAGACAAACTAAAAAAAATAGTTTTCTTCTACTAAAATGTTCTTAAACAGAGCCAAAATAAGGTTTATGTCAAATAACAGAAAGAAAAACAGCAAACAATTTTTTTCAAAAAGAATCGCTTTAAAAGCTATTATAAAACCCTTTTATGCCTAAAACAAGCCTCTAATAAGAAAATAAAATAAAATAATAAAACGTTTAATTTTCCTATAAATAAAAGTTCCAATTTTAACTATATAGATACTAATCTGAACAAAAGAAGAATAACGAAAGAAACTAATAAAAAATAATTTAAAGCAAAAGAAATAGTGCAAAAGTCAATAAATAACAAAACAGTACTGTTTCGAGCTAAAGCAATTTTTTTATAATTCTAAAATTCCCAAATTAATCGTACTGATAGCTAACATCACAAGAAAACAGCAGCAAAAAGAATCTCCTAAAAATATTAATTCTAGCTCTAGTTATTGCAAAAACAGTGGTTTGAACAAAATTCATGCAAAACAAATTTAAAATTTTTAAACGTAGACATAATTGATTCCTACAGAAAGTTAGAAATTTACAATCTAATGCAAAAATAATCAATCAAAAACTCTAAATAATCTAAGAGATATTGAATTAACAAAACTGAAACTTGTCTGTTTTAAAAACAGAAAACGAAAAAAAAAAAAAAACAGACGACGCTACTGGACCGGGGTTGTGGGATCTGTAGCTATCTAACGCTCGGGCGGAAAACAAATAAAATGCATACGGGCTAACAAATAAACCGACCGGTACGATCTAATCTAACTAAACCGGGAAAATAAACCGATCTAACAATAATAAACCTAACCCTTCACTTAGACTAATCTAGGCCGTACAAACTAGATCGGACGGGGGAGGGAAGTCAGGCGGCTTACAGTGGCGGTCGACGACAGGTGAGCTCGGGCATCGGTGGCGGAGGTGCTCCGGTGGTCGGGGAAGGCGGCGAAGACGTCGGGCGGATGCGACGAAGCAAGGGCATCGTCGGGGTGGTCTCGGCGATGGTCGAAGACGACGGAGGCAAGTGGACCGAGCTCGGAAGGGCTCCTGGTGATTTGCAACTCCGGCAGAGGATGACGATGCTCGTGGCGGTGGCTTCGGTCGTTCCTGGGCGACCAAAAGATGTCAGAGGGGTGCGGACCAACGAGGAGGTTCGGCTGGAAGAGCTTGGAGGTAGGGGGATCCTCACCGGTGATGGAACCGGCGGTGAACTGCGGCGGCGGAGGCGAGATCGGTTCGGAGGTGGCGGGGCTGTGGTGGGTTTTTGGAGGAGGGTTTAGGGGTGCGAGGGAGGAGGGGCTTGGCCTTTTATAGGGCATCTTCGTGGAGCAGGGGACGATTCGGGATCGCGATCCCTGGAAAATCGGAGCGCGGCAGCACTCTGGGCGTGCTCCGGTTTCGCGTGGCGTGCTCCAGAGGAGGGCGGGGCCGGCGGGTCAAGGAGGGAGAGAGAGATAGAGAGAGAGAGAGAGAGGGAGAGCAAGCGGGCAACCGAGGGGAGAGGGGATCGGGCGCAGCGCGAGGCTGGGCTGGCCGGCTCGAGCACGCTGGTGGGCTGTTGCTCGGGCGGCTTGGCCTGGCGCCTGGTGCGCCGGGGTTTTCCCTTTTTTTTGAAATAAGACAGAGAAGAAATACACCAGAACTCTATGGGTGTTCGATTCATCACAATGTAACTAGATTATTGACTCTAGTGCAAGTGGGAGACTGTTGGAAATATGCCCTAGAGGCAATAATAAAAGTGTTATTATTATATTTCTTTGTTCATGATGATTGTCTTTTATTCATGCTATAACTGTATTATCCGGAAATCGTGATACACGTGTGAATACATAGACCACAATACGTCCCTAGTGAGCCTCTAGTTGACTAGCTCGTTGGTCGACAGATAGTCATAGTTTCCTGACTATGGACATCAGATGTCATTGACAACGGGATCACGTCATTAGGAGAATGACGTGATGGACAAGACCCAATCCTAAGCATAGCACAAGATCGTGTAGTTCGTTTTGCTAGAGCTTTTCCAATGTCAAGTATCTCTTCCTTAGACCATGAGATCGTGTAACTCCGGATACCGTAAGAGTGCTTTGGGTGTACCAAGCGTCACAACGTAATCGGGTGACTATAAAGGTGCACTACTGGTATCTCCGAAAGTGTCATTGGGTTGACACGGATCGAGGCGGGATTTGTCACTCCGTATGACGGAGAGGTATCTCTGGGCCCACTCGGTAATGCATCATCATAATGAGCTCAAAGTGACTAAGTGGTTAGTCACGGGATCATGCATTACGATGCGAGTAAAGTGACTTGCGATGCGAGACTGAACAAGGTATTGGGATACCGACGATCGAGTCTCGGGCAAATAACGTACCGATTGACAAAGGGAATTGTACACGGGTTTGATTGAATCCTCGACATCGTGGTTCATCCGATGAGATCATCGAGGGTATGTGGGAGCCAACATGGGTATCCAGATCCGCTGTTGGTTATTGACCGGAGAGGCATCTCGGTCATGTCGCATATCTCCGAACCCGTAGGGTCTACACATAAGGTTCGGTGGCGCTAGGGTTGTAGAGATATTAGTATGCAGTAACCCGAAAGTTGTTTGGAGTCCGGATGAGATCCCGGACGTCACGAGGAGTTCGAGAATGGTCCGGAGGTAAAGATTTTATATAGGAAGTCCAGTTTGCCACCAGGAAAGTTTTGGGGTCACGGTATTGTACTGGGACCACGGAAGGGTCCGAGGGTCCACCGAGTGGGGCCACCTATCCGGAGGGCCCCATGGGCTGAAGTGGCGTGGGAACCAGCCTGGTGGGCTGGTGCGCCCACCCAAGGGCCCAAGGCGCCTAGGGTTGGAAACCCTAGGGGACCGTTGCCCGAGGGGCATCGCCCCTGGTTGGAAACCCTAGGGGCGTTGCCCCGAGGGGCATCGCCCCTGGTTGGAAACCCTAAGGCCTCGTTTGTTTCACATGGATCGGAAGGGTTTTCAGGGGATTAACCCGGCGAGGACCAGAATCCTCGCAAATACCCGTTGGCCCATTTGGTGCGCGTGGTTGGACGGCCCAACCCTCTCGATTCCCCTTCGATCCACTCGCTTCCACGCGCTTCAGAAACCTCGAGGCCCCCCTCGAGGATTTGGTCGCCCGACACGAGACGCCGCCGTGACTCCTTCCAAGACGCCGCCGCCGACTCCTCCGCAAGACGCCGTGCCGCCCGACGCCTCGACGCCGGCGATCTCCTCCGGCATACTAGACTTATACCTGGTGGTTAGTCATCGCAGCCCCTCCCCTCCCCTCCCTCCTCCTCTCCATGGCTGCCACATCCCGCACGCCCTCCGTTCGCCTCTTCCTCACCGGCGAGCACGCCAAGAACGGCGGCGACATGCTCAATTTCATGCTCCTCTTGAGTTTGAGTTTGAGTTTCAGTGGCGGGCACCGGGGCCGGAGCCAGAAGTGAGGCCTCCGGGAAGTCGTCGGGGTAGAGGGGGGCTGAGGCACGGCCTCGGTAGGAGGTGGGCGTCGAGATCCATGGTAGGCTGCGCTGGCGCTGGAGCTGGCGGCGGCCAACCTCCTCTGCAATTTGTGCAAGATCGAAGCATGGAATTGGGTTAGGATTTTGTGCATGCATGCATGCGCAATTTTAGCGGCGGTGTTGAATCTGCAGCTATGGCGATAACGTAAAGCAGGCAAAGCCAAATGTTTAGCTGGAAGATGTTCCAGCTGCAGCCAAACATGCCTGCTAAAAATAGCTCCCACTTCTTTGATCAAGATGTAATTTAGGTGCAGGGCTGGATCAGTGGGTGTTAGTTTCCATTTCACTTGAACTAGAAAATATGTATCTATCTAGAAAGTGAAATGCCTTGAATCTGCAGAAGAAGTGTAGATGCTCTGCTCAGTCTATCAGCAGATGCACTGAAGCACTGAACTGTGATGATCAGAGTAATACACTAGTTTTAGTTTCGAAGATTGTTGTTTGTTTGATGATCGATCATATGTAAGCAACCAGATATCGACCGTTGCAGTTCAAATTAGCAACGTTGACTCCCATCATTGTTCAACCATACCATGGATATCTATCTGAACTTGGAGTACACTGACGTCCCTGACCCTAGCCCCTCTTTTGAGGATAAATTGGCAGATTGTAAACTACCTTTTTCATTGTTGATTGTAATGGGCAGTGTGCTGTTAGCATGGAGCAAACATACCTATCACTGCCACAGTGTTGGTTTTGATCTTGATATGTTCCCCCCTCTGGCATAATCCCATAAGTTAGTACTGGCCCATGTCATTTCACCTTGTCACAGTGATGATAGGTTCAGACTAGAATAGCTGTTAGTTTCGGAGTCAATTAGCCCGTGGAGTACAAGTCAATGTTGTATAGCAGATTCAGCTGGAGGTCTATGACATTACTATGATGTTACACGTGGTGAGTGCCATGACCAAATATGACATGGCACTGCCAATTAAAGTGCTTACTAATAGCTTTCATTTCTGTTTACTGCTGTCTGATGTCGATATGTTCTTATTTTGGCAGCCAACAGCCTGGGTTCTTGTTGGGGTGGACGGGTTGCCTCCATCTTGGGATCCAATCGTCGGTACATAAATATCCTTTGTCCTGACAAAAGGTTGTTCCTGAAAAAAGATTTACAATTCCTGCCATAGTATCCATTTTGTTCAGCTATTTGTTGTAATGGTTTTTTCTAAAGGCACTCTAATGTTCATATCTTTTGTTTCATCAGGTTCTCATGCACCAAAAGAAGCAACAAAAGATGGATACATTTCTCTTAGGCACTCTGGATGAATAAATTTCTCTCAGGTTGTCAATGCTAGATGACCATGACACCAAAAGATGGATACATTTGTATGCATTATCTTCGTTGCAAAATGATATTGTGGTTGTGATGAACTGTTTGCTGTGAAAGATTATGTTGTTATGATAAATTATGAATGCTGGGATTTGGGTTTCAAAGACATGCTGTTATGATAAATTATGTAGTTGCTGTGATGAGATATTGATTTCATCTTGTGAAAGCAGCAGCACGGCCTATGAGCTTGGTGATAAACATGCTGCTTCAAATTATGTTGTTATGATAAAGAGGTGGTGCTGCTGCTCCAAGTCATTTTTATCCATTCTGCAGCAAGGATATAAGGGGAGTTTGTTACATTGTAAAGATTGAATTTTTAAATGTTCTACACCATGTTATGTCAACATGACAAACCCTTCCTACCAAATAGACATTTTAAACAAAGAGGATTGTGAAAGGAAGGGTTTTGAGGATTCAAGGGGTTTTTGAGGGGATTGGGTGGAAGAGGGGGATTCACCAAATCCCCCGAAATCCCTCCTTCCCAAAACCTCTACAATCCCTTCCTATCAAACAAGGCCTAAGGGGGCCGTTGCCCCGGGGGCCGCCGCCCCCCCCCCATCTAGATGGGATCTCCAAGGGGGCATGCGCCCCCTAGCCCCTATATATAGTGGAGGGAGGAAGGGCAGCAAGACCCGCATCTTGGCACCTCCCTTCCCCTTGCTACACCTCCTCCTCCCGCAGCGCTTGGCGAAGCCTGCGGATCCTGCTGCATCCACCACCACGCCGTCGTGCTGCTGGATCTTCATCAACCTCTCCTTCCCCTTGCTGGATCAAGAAGGAGGAGGCGCCACGCTGACCGTCACGTGTGTTGAGCGCGGAGGTGCCGTCCGTTCGGCGCTAGGATCTCCGGTGATTGGATCACGGCGTGTACAACTACCTCAACCCCGTTCTTTTGAGCGCTTCGCTCGCGATCTACAAAGTGGTATGTAGATGCATCTCCCATGACTCGTTGCTTAGATGAACTCATAGATGGATCTTGGTGAAACCGTAGGAAAATTTTAATTTTCTGCAGCGTTCTAACGGTGGCATCATGAGCTAGGTCTATCGTAGTTCTCTTTGCACGAGTAGAACACAATTTAGTTGTGGGCGTGGATCTTGTCAACTTACTTGCCGCTACTAATCTTATCTTGCTTCCGCGGTATTGTGGGATGAAGCGGCCGGACCAACCTTACGTGCGCTTACGTGAGACCGGTTCCACCGACTAACATGCACTAGTTGCATAAGGTGGCTGGCGGTGTCTGTCTCTCCTACTTTAGTTGGGGCGGATTCGATGAAAAGGGTCCTTATGAAGGGTAAATAGAAGTTGAAAAGATCACGTTGTGGTTATTCGTAGGTAAGAAAACGTTCTTGCTAGAACCCAATTGCAGCCACGTAAAGATGCAACAACAATTAGAGGACGTCTAACTTGTTTTTGCAGCAATTGACATGTGATGTGATATGGCCAAGTTGTGATGAATGATGAATGACATATTGTGATGTATGAGATCATGTTCTTGTAATAGGAATCACGACTTGCATGTCGATGAGTATGACAACGGCAGGAGCCATAGGAGTTGTCTTTATTTTTATGACCTGCGTGTCATTCAAGAACGCCATGTAATTTACTTTACTTTATTGCTAACGCGTTAGCCATAGAAGTAGAAGTAGTCGTTGGCGTGACAACTTCATGGAGGCACAATGATGGAGATCATGATGATGGAGATCATGGTGTCATGCGGTGACAAGATGATCATGGAGCCCGAAGATGGAGATCAATGGAGTTTTATGATATTGGCCATATCATGTCACTACTATATAATTGCATGTGATGTTTATTATGTTTATACATCTTGTTTACTTAGAACGACGGTAGTAAATAAGATGATCCCTTACAACAATTTCAAGAAGTGTTCTCCCTAACGTGCACCGTTGCTAAAGTTTGTCGCTTCTAAGCACCACGTGATGATCGGGTGTGATGGATTCTTACGTTCACATACAACAGGTGTAAGATAGATTTACACACGCAAAACACTTAGGGTTAACTTGACGAGCCTAGCATGTACAGACATGGCCTCGGAACACGGAGACCGAAAGGTCGAACACGAGTCGTATAGAAGATCGATCAACATGAGAATGTTCACCGGCGATGACTAGTCCGTCTCACGTGATGATCGGACACGGCCTAGTCGACTCGGATCGTGTATCACTTAGATGACTAGAGGGATGTCTAATCTGGTGGGAGTTCATTGTAATAATTTGATTAGATGAACTTAATTATCATGAACTTAGTCTAAAACTTTTGAATGATATGTCTTGTAGATCAAATGGCCAGCGCTCATGTCAACTTGAACTTCAGCGTTCCTAGAAAACCAAGCTGAAAGATGGCGGCAGCAACTATACGGACTGGGTCCGGAACTTGAGATCATCCTCATAGCTGCCAGAAACAATATGTCCTAGAAGGACCGCTAGGTGGCGCTCCGTCCCGAGAACCAAGACATTATGAATGCTTGGCAGTCTCGTCTTGATGATTACTCCCTCGTTCGGTGCGGCATGCTTTACGACTTAGAACCGGGGCTCCAAAAGCGTTTTGAGCATCACGGAGCATATGAGATGTTCGAGGAGCTGAAACTTGTTTTCCAAGCTCACGCCGGTCGAGAGATATGACATCTCCGACAAGTTCTCTGAGTTGTAAGATGGAGGAAAATAGTTACATCGGTGAGCACATTCTCAAGATATGCAGGTTGCACAACCGTATGACCCAGCTGAATATTAACCTCCACGATGAGGCGGTCATTGACAGAATCCTCGATCGCTTCCACCAAGCTACAAGAGCTTTGTGATGAACTACAATATGCAGGGGATGGTAAAGACCATTCTGAAGTATTCTCTATTTGAAGTCAGCCGAGGTTGAAATCAAGAAAGAACATCAAGTGTTGATGGTCAATAAGACCACTAAGTTTAAGAAGGGCAAGGGCAAGAAGAACTTCAAGAAGGACGGCAAGGAGGTTGCCGCGCCCGTAAGCAAGTTGCGGGAAGAAGTCAAAGAATGGACCCAAGCACGAGACTGAGTGCTTTTATTGCAAGGGAAGGGTCCTTTGGAGCGGAACTGCCCCAAATACTTAGCGGATAAGAAGGCCGGCAACACCAAAGGTATATTTGATATACATGTAATTGATGTGTACCTTACCGATGTCGTAGTAACTCCTGGGTATTTGATACGGTGCCGTTGCTCATATTTGTAACTCACGGCAGGAGCTGCGGAATAAGCGGAGGCTGGCGAAGGGCGAGGTGACGATGCGCGTCGGGAATGGTTCGAGTCGATGTGATCGCCGTCGGCACGCTACCTCTTCATTTACCCACGGGATTAGTTATAAACCTTAATAATTGTTATTTGGTGCCAAGTTTGAGCATGAATATTGTATCTGGATCTCGTTTAATGCGAGATGGCTACTCATTTAAATCCGAGAATAATGGTTGTTCTATTTATATGAGAGATATGTTTTATGGTCATGCTCCGATGGTCAATGGTTTATTCTTAATGAATCTCGGCGTAGTATTACACATGTTCATAGCGTGAATACCAAAAGATGTAAAGTTGATAACGATAGTCCCACATACTTGTGGCACTGCCGCCTTGGTCACATTGGTGTCAAGCGCATGAAGAAGCTCCATGCTGATGGACTTTTGGAGTCTCTTGATTATGAATCATTTGACACATGCGAACCATGCCTCATGGGCAAGATGACCAAGACTCCATTCTCGGAACAATGGAGTGAGCAACCAACTTGTTGGAAATCATACATACCGATGTGTGCGGTCCAATGGCGTTGAGGCTCATGGAGGATATCGTTATGTTCTCACTCTCACAGATGACTTGAGTAGATATGGGTATGTCTACTTGATGAAACACAAGTCTGAGACCTTTGAAAAGTTCAAGGAATTTCAGAATGAAGTAGAGAATCAACGTGACGAAAGATAAAATTCTTCGATCGGATCGTGGAGGAGAATATTTAAGTCACGAATTTGGTACACACTTAAGAAAATGTGGAATCGTTTCACAACTAACGCCGCTGGAACACCTCGGCGTAACGGTGTGTCGAGCGTCGTGTCGCACTCTATTGGATATGGTGCGGTCTATGATGTCTCTTACTGATTTACCGCTATCATTTTGGGGATCGCTCTAGAGACAGCTACATTCACTTTAAATAGGGCACCGTCTAAGTCCGTTGAGGCGACACCGTATGAATTATGGTTTGGGAAGAAACCTAAGCTGTCGTTTCTAAAAGTTTGGGGATGCGATGCTTATGTCAAGAAACTTCAACCTGAAAAGCTCGAACCCAAGTCGGAAAAATCGTCTTCATAGGATACCCTAAGGAAACCGTAGGGTATACCTTCTACTTAAGATCCGAGGGCAAGATCTTTGTTGCCAAGAACAGATCCTTTACGGAAAAGAGTTTCTCTCAAAAGAAGTAAGTGGGAGGAAAGTAGAACTCGATGAAGTACTACCTCTTGAACAGGATAGTAGTGCAGCTCGGGAAAATGTTCTGTGATGCCTACACCAACTGAAAAGGAAATTCATGATGATGATCAAGGTACTTGGATCAAGTTGCTCTGAACCCAGAGGTCCACTAGGACACGTTCCACACCAGAGTGGTGCGAAAACCCTGTCTTGGAAATCATGTTGTTAGACAACAATGAACCTTGAACTATGAAGAAGCGATGGCGGGCCCAGATTCCAACAAATGGCTAGAAGCCATGAAGTCCGAGATAGAATCCATGTATGAAAACAAAGTGTGGACTTTGGTGACTTGCCCGATGATCGTGGCGATAGAAAACAAATGGATCTTTAAGAGGAAGGCGGACGCGGATGGTAATGTCACCATCTATAAAGCTCGACTTGTCGCTAAGGGTTATCGGCAAGTTCAAGGGAATGACTACGATGAGACTTTCTCTCCGTGGCGAAGCTTAAGTCCGTCGAATCATGTTAACAATTGCGCATACTATGATTATGAGATATGGCAGATGGACATCAAAACAGCGTTCCTTAGCGGATATCTTAAGGAAGAGCTGTATATGATGCAACCGGAGGGTTTTGTCGATCCTAAGAACGCTAACAAAGTATGCAAGCTCCAACGATCCATTTATGGGCTGGTGCAAGCATCTCGGAGTTGGAACATTCGCTTTGATGAGATGATCAAAGCGTTTGGGTTTATCTTGAGACTTATGGAGAAGCTGCGTTTACAAGAAAGTGAGTGGGAGCTCTGTAGCATTTCTCATATTATATGTAGATGACATACTTGATGGGAAATGATATAGAATTCTTGGACAACATTAAGGCCTACTTGAATAAGTGTTTTCCAATGAAGGACCTTGGAGAAGCTGCTTATATATTAGGCATCAAGATCTATAGAGATAGATCGAGGCGCCTCATAGGTCTTTCACAAAGCACATACCTTGATAAGATTTTGAAGAAGTTCAAAATGGATCAGTCAAGAAGGGTTCTTGCCTGTATTGCAAGGTGTGAGATTGAGCTCAGCTCAATGCCCGACCACGGCAAAAGATAAAGAAGAGATGAGTGTCATCCCTATGCCTCAGCCATAGGATCTATTATGTATGCCATCTTGTGTACCGGACCTGATGTAAACCTTGCCGTAAGTTTGGTAGGAAGGTACCAAAGTAATCCCGCAAGGAACACTGGACAGCGGTCAAGAATATCCTGAAGTACCGAAAGGACAAAGGACATGTTTCTCGTTTATGGAGGTGACGAAGAGCTCGTCGTAGCAGGTTACGTCGATGCTAGCTTCGACACAGATCTGGATGACTCTAAGTCACAAACCGGATCGTGTATATGTTGAATGGTGGAGCGATGGCTGGTGCAGCTGCAAGCGAGAGCGTCGTGGCGGGATCTACATGTGAGCGGAGTACATGGTAGCCTCGGAGGCAGCGCATGAAGCAATTTGGGTGAAGGAGTTCATCACCGACCTAGGAGTCATACCCAATGTGTCGGGGCCGAGCAAACTCTTCTCGTGACAACACTGGAGCTATTGCACTTGCCAAGGAGCCCAGGTTTCACAAGAAGACCAGGCACATCAGCGTCGCTTCAACTCCATCCGTGAAAGCGTTCAGGATGGAGACATAGAAATTTGCAAAGTACATACGGATCTGAATGTCGCAGATCCGTTGACTAAACCTCTCTCGCGAGCAAAACATGATCAACACCAGAACTCTATGGGTGTTCGATTCATCACAATGTAACTAGATTATTGACTCTAGTGCAAGTGGGAGACTGTTGGAAATATGCCCTAGAGGCAATAATAAAAGTGTTATTATTATATTTCTTTGTTCATGATGATTGTCTTTTATTCATGCTATAAGCTGTATTATCCGGAAATCGTGATACACGTGTGAATACATAGACCACAATCGTCCCTAGTGAGCCTCTAGTTGACTAGCTCGTTGGTCGACGAGATAGTCATGGTTTCGACTATGGACATCAGATTTCATTGACAACGGGATCACGTCATTAGGAGAATGGCGTGATGGACAAGACCAATCCTAAGCATAGCACAAGATCGTGTAGTTCGTTTTGCTAGAGCTTTTCCAATGTCAAGTATCTCTTCCTTAGACCATGAGATCGTGTAACTCCCGGATACCGTAAGAGTGCTTTGGGTGTACCAAAGCGTCCTGGCGTAAGCTGGGTGACTATAAAGGTGCACTACAGGTATCTCCGAAAGTGTCATTGGGTTGACACGGATCGAGGCGGGATTTGTCACTCCGTATGACGGAGAGGTATCTCTGGGCCCACTCGGTAATGCATCATCATAATGAGCTCAAAGTGACTAAGTGGTTAGTCACGGGATCATGCATTCTGATGCGAGTAAAGTGACTTGCGTAACGAGACTGAACAAGGTATTGGGATACCGACGATCGAGTCTCGGGCAAATAACGTACCGATTGACAAAGGGAATTGTATACGGGTTTGATTGAATCCTCGACATCGTGGTTCATCCGATGAGATCATCGAGGAGTATGTAGGAGCCAACATGGGTATCCAGATCCGCTGTTGGTTATTGACCGGAGAGGCATCTCGGTCATGTTCGCATATTTCGAACCCGTAGGGTCTACACATAAGGTTCGGTGGCGCTAGGGTTGTAGAGATATTAGTATGCGATAACCGAAAGTTGTTGAGTCCGGATGAGATCCGGACATCACGTGTAGTTCGGAATGGTCGGAGGTAATGATTATATATAGGAAGTCCAGTTTCGCCACGGGAAAGTTTTGGGGTCACCGGTATTGTCTGGGACCACCGAAGGGTCCCGGGGTCCACGAGTGGGGCCACCTATCCGGAGGGCCCATGGGCTGAAGTGGCGTGGGAACCAGCCTGGTGGGCTGGTGCGCCCACCAAGGGCCCAAGGCGCCTAGGGTTGGAAACCCTAGGGGACCGTTGCCCCCCGAGGGGGCATGCGCCCCCCCTGGTTGGAAACCCTAGGGGGCCGTTGCCCCGGGGGCATGCGCCCCCCCTGGTTGGAAACCCTAAGGGGGCCGTTGCCCCGGGGGCCGCCGCCCCCCCATCTAGATGGGATCTCCAAGGGGGCATGCGCCCCCCTAGCCCCTATATATAGTGGAGGGGAGGAAGGGCAGCAAGACCCCGCATCTTGGCACCTCCCTTCCCCCTTGCTACACCTCCTCCTCCCGCAGACGCTTGGCGAAGCCCTGCCGGATCCCTGCTGCATCCACCACCACGCCGTCGTGCTGCTGGATCTTCATCAACCTCTCCTTCCCCCTTGCTGGATCAAGGAGGAGGCGTCCACGCTGACCGTCACGTGTGTTGAGCAGCGGAGGTGCCGTCCGTTCGGCGCTAGGATCTCCGGTGATTGGATCACGGCGTGTACAACTACCTCAACCCGTTCTTTTGAGCGCTTCCGCTCGCGATCTACAAAGTGGTATGTAGATGCATCTCCCATGACTCGTTGCTTAGATGAACTCATAGATGGATCTTGGTGAAACCGTAGGAAAAATTTTAATTTTCTGCAACGTTCCCCAACAGGAGGCGCACCAGGCATGGGCCTTTAGGGCCCATCTGCCCTAGGGTTTGCCCCCTCTTCTCTCTAGGCGCATGGGCCTTTGTGGGGAGGTGCCCCAGCCCACCTAGGGGCTGGTCCCTTATCACACTTGGCCCATGTATGCCTCCGGGGACCATGGCCCCACCCGATGGACCCCCGGACCCCTCCGGTGGTCCCGGTACACTACCGGTGATGCCCGGAACACTTCCGGTGGCCAAAACCATACTTTCTATATATCAATCTTTACCTCCGGACCATTCCGGAACTCCTCGTGACGTACGGGATCTCATACAGGACTCCGAACAACATTCGGTAACCGCGTACATACTTTCCCTATAACCCTAGCGTCATCGAACCTTAAGTGTGTAGACCCTACGGGTTCAGGAACCATGCAGACATGACCGAGACGTTTTCCGGTCAATAACCAACAGAAGGATCTGGATACCCATGTTGGATCCCACATGTTCCACGACGATCTCATCGGATGAACCACGATGTCGAGGATTTGATCAATCCCGTATACAATTCTCTTTGTCTAGCGGTATTGTACTTGCCCGAGATTCGATCGTCGGTATGCCGATACCTTGTTCAATCTTGTTACCGACAAGTCTCTTTACTCGTTCCGTAACACATCATCCCGTGATCAACCACTTGGTCACATTGTGCACATTATGATGATGTCCTACCGAGTGGGCCAGAGATACCTCTCACAAGCGGAGTGACAAATCCGGTCTCGATTCGTGCCAACCCAACAGACACTTTCGGAGATACCCGTAGTGCACCTTTATAGCCACCCGATTCGTTGTGACGTTTGGTACACCAAAGCATTCCTCGGTTTCCGGAGTTGCACAATCTCATGGTCTAAGGAAATGATACTTGACATTAGAAAAGCTTTAGCATACTGAACTACGATCTTTGTGCTAGGCTTAGGATTGGGTCTTGTCCATCACATCATTCTCCTAATGATGTGATCCGTTATCAACGACATCCAATGTCCATGGACAGGAAGCGGTAGCCATCTATTGATCAACGAGCTAGTCAACTAGAGGCTTACTAGGGACATGGTGTTGTCTATGTATCCAGACATGTATCTGAGTTTCCTATCAATACAATTATAGCATGGATAATAAACGATTATCATGAACAAGGAAATATAATAATAATAACTAATTTATTATTGCCTCTAGGGCATATTTCCAACAGTCTCCCACTTGCACTAGAGTCAATAATCTAGTTCACATCGCCATGTGATTAACACTTACAGGTCACATCGCCATGTGACCAACATCCAAAGAGTTTACTAGTGTCACTAAACTAGTTCACATCATCATGTGATTAAGACTCAATGAGTTCTGGTGTTTGATCATGTTTTGCTTGTGAGAGAGGTTTTAGTCAACGGGTCTGCAATATTCAGATCCGTATGTACTTCACAAATCTCTATGTCATATTGTAAATGCTGCTTCCACGCTCCACTTGGAGCTATTCCAAATGGTCGCTCCACTATACGTATCCGGTTTGCTACTCAGAGTCATTTGGATAGGTGTTAAAGCTTGCATCGACGCAACTCTTTACGTCGAACTCTTTATCACCTCCATAACCGAGAAACATATCCTTATTCCTCTAAGGATAATTTTGACCGCTATCTGGTGATCCACTCCTTGATCACCTTTGTACCCTCTTGCCAGGTATGTAGCAAGGCACACATCAGGCGTGGTACACAGCATAGCATACTGTAGAGCCTATGTCTAAAGCATAGGGGACGACCTTCGTCCTTTCTCTCTTTTCTGCCGTGGTCGAGCTTTAAGTCTTAACTTCGTACCTTACAACTCAGGCAAGAACTCCTTCTTTGACTGATCCATCTTGAACACCTTCAAGATCATGTCAAGGTATGTGCTCATTTGAAAGTACCATTTAGCATTTTTTTGATCTATCCTCATAGATCTTGATGCTCAATGTTCAAGCAGCTTAATCCAGGTTTTCTATTGAAAACACTTTTCAAATAACCCTATATGCTTTCAGAAATTCTACATCATTTCGATCAACAATATGTCAACAACATATACTCATCGAAATTCTATAGTGCTCTCACTCACTTCTTTGGAAATACAAGTTTCTCATAAACTTTGTATAAACCCAAAATCTTTGATCATCTCATCAAAGTGTACATTCCAACTCGAGATGCTTACTCCAGTCCTTAGAAGGATTGCTGGAGCTTTGCATACTTGTTAGCGTCTTCGGGATTGTCAAAACCTTTACGGTTGTATCACATACAACCTTTCCTCAAGAAAATTGTCGAGAAACAATGTTTTGACATCCTATTTGCAAGATTTCATAAATAATGCGAGAAGCGCTAATCCAATTCCAACAGACTCTTAGCATCGATGCAGTGAGAAAGTCTCATCGTAGTCAACTCCTTGAACTTGTCGAGAAAACATCTTAGCGACAAATCGAGCTTTCTTAATGGTGACACTTACCATCATTATGCATCTTCCTTTTAAAATCCATCTGTACTCAACAGCCTTACGACCATCGAGTAGTTCTTCCAAAGTCTACACTTTGTTTTATACATGGATCCTCTCTCGGATTTTATGGCCTCGAGCCATTCGTCGGAATCCAGGCCCACCATCGCTTCTCCATAGCTCGTAGGTTCATTGTTGACTAGCAACATGACCTCCAAGACAGGATTAAGTACCACTCTGAAGTAGTGCGCATCCTTGTCGACCTAAGAGGTTTGGCAGTGACTTGATCCGAAGTTTCATGATCACTATCACAAGCTTCCACTTCAATTGGTGTAGGTTCCACAGGAACAACTTCATGTGCCCTGCTACACACTAGTTGAAGTGACGGTTCAATAACCTCATCAAGTCTCCACCATCCTCCCACTCAATTCTTTCGAGAGAAACTTTTCCTCGAGAAAGGACCCGATTCTTGAAACAATCCCTCTTGCTTCCGGATCTGAGACAGGAAGTATACCCAACTGTTTTTGGGTGTCCTATGAAGATGTATTTATCCGCTTTGGGTTCGAGCTTATCAGGATGAAACTTTTTCACATAAGCAGCCCCAAACTTTCAAGAAACGACAGCTTAGGTTTCTCTAAACCATAGTTCACACGGTGTCATCTCAACGGAATTACGTGGTGCCCTATTTAAAGTGAATGCGGTTGTCTCTAATGCCTAACCCATGAACGATAGTGGTAATTTGATAAGAGACACCATGGTACGCACCATATCCAATAGGGTGCAACTATGATGTTCGGACACACCATCACACTATGGTGTTCCAGGCGGTATTAATTGTGAAACAATTTCCACAATGTCTTAATTACGTGCCAAAGCTCGTAACTCAGATACTCATCTCTATGATCACATCATAGACATTTTATCCTCTTGTCACGATGATCTTCAACTTCACTCTGAAATTACTTGAACCATTCAATAATTCAGACTTGTGTTTCATCAAGTAAATATACTCAGTATCTAGTCAAATCATCCATGAAGTAAGAACATGACGATATCCACTGCGTGCCTCAGCACTCATTGGACTGCACACATCAAAATGTATTACTTCCAACAAGTTGCTTTCTTGTTCCATTTTACTGAAAACGAGGCTTTCAGTCATCTTGCCCATGTGGTATGATTTGCATGTCTCAAGTGATTCAAAATCAAGTGAGTCCAAACGGTCCATTTGCATGGAGTTTCTTTATGCATATACACTAATAGACATGGTTCGCATGTCTCAAACTTTTAAAAAAACGAGTGAGTCCAAAGATCCATCAACATGGAGCTTCTTCATGCGTTTTATACCAATATGACTTACATGGCAGTGCCACAAGTAGGTGGTACTATCATTAAGTAATTATATCTTTTGGCATGAACATGTGTATCACTACGATCGAGATTCAATAAACCATTCATTTTAGGTGCAAGACCATTGAAGGTATTATTCAAATAAACAGAGTAACCATTATTCTCCTTAAATGGATAACCGTATTGCGATAGACATAATCAAATCATGTCTATGCTCAACGCAAAAACCAAATAACAATTATTTAGGTTTAACACCAATCTCGATGGTAGAGGGAGCGTGTGATGCTTGATCACATCAACCTTGGAAATACTTCCAACACCTATCGTCAGCTCACCTTTAGCTAGTCTCCATTTATTCCGTAGCTTTTATTTCGAGTTACTAACACTTAACAACCGAACCGGTATCTAATACCCTGGTGCTACTAGGAGTACTAGTAAAGTACACATTAACATAATGTATATCCAATATACTTCTATCGACCTTGCCAGCCTTCTCATCTACCAAGTATCTAGGGTAGTTCTGCTTGATGTCCGTTCCTCATTACGAAGCACTTAGTCTCGGGTTTGGGTTCAACCACAGGTTTCTTCCTTTGAGCAGCAACTGATTTGCCATTTCATGAAGTACCCTTCTTGCCCTTGCCCTTCTTGAAACTAGTGGTTTCATTAACCATCAACAATTGATGCTCCTTCTTGATTTCTACATTCATGTGTCGAACATTGCGAATAGCTCAAGGATCATCATATCTATCCCTGTTATGTTATAGTTCATCATGAAGCTCTAGTAGCTTGGTGGAAATGTATTTGGAGAAACATCACTATCAAGTGATTGTTGTACCTAGACAATCTGAGTATAAGCTCAACGATTGAGATCTTCTCCCTTAGTTTGTAGGCTAGAAAACTCGTCGGAGGTCTCATACCTCTTGACGTGGGCACGAGCCTGAAATCCCAATTTCAGCTCTTGGAACATCTCATATGTTCTGTGACATTTCAAAAATGTCTTTGGTGCCCCAATTCTAAACCATTTAACATTACCGAACTATCATGTAGTCATCAAAACGTGTATGTCAGATGTTCGCAACATCCACAGACCACGTTCGAGGTCCAGCACACCGAGCGGTGCATTAAGGACATAAGCCTTCTACTGTCCGCATAATTGCTACTGTCAACTTTCAACTATATTTTCTCTAGGAACATATCTAAAACAATAGAACTAAAGCGCGAGCTATGACATAATTTGCAAAGACCTTTTGACTATGTTCAGGATAATTAAGTTCATCTTATGAACTCCCACTCAGATAGACATCCCTCTAGTCATCTAAGTGATTACATGATCCGAGTTAACTAGGCCGTGTCCGATCATCACGTGAGACGGACTAGTCATCATCGGTGAACATCTTCATGTTGATCGTATCTACCATCGACTCATGCTCGACCTTCGGCCTCTTGTGTTCGAGGCCATGTGCGTACATGCTACGCTCGTCAAGTCAACCTAAGTGTTTGGCGTGTGTAAATCTGGCTTACACCCGTTGTATGTGGACGTTAGAATCTATCACACCCGATCATCACGTGGTGCTTGAAACAACGAACTTTCATAGCGGTGCACGTTAGGGGAACACTTTCTTGAAATTTCAATGAGGATCATCTTATTTACTACCGTCGTTCTAAGCAAATAAGATGCATAAACATGATAAACGTCACATGCAATCAAAAAGTGACATGATATGGCCAATATCATTTTGCTCCTTTTGATCTCCATCTTCGGGGCTACATGATCATCATCGTCACCGGCATCACACCATGATCTCCATCATCATGATCTCCATCATCGTGTCTCCATGAAGTTGTCTCGCCAACTATTACTTCTACTACTATGGCTAACGGTTTAGCAATAAAGTAAAGTAATTACATGGCGTAGTTCATTGACACGCATGTCATACAATAAATTAAGACAACTCCTATGGCTCCTGTCGGTTGTCATACTCATCGACATGCAAGTCGTGATTCCTATTACAAGAACATGATCAATCTCATACATCACATATATCATTCATCACATTCTTTTGGCCATATCACATCACATAGCATACCCTGCAAAAACAAGTTAGGCGTCCTCTAATTGTTGTTGCATGTTTTCGTGGCTGCTATGGGTTTCTAGCAAAACGTTTCTTACCTCATAAAAACCACAGCGTGATATGTCAATTGCTATTTACCCTTCATAAGGACCCTTTTCATCAAATCCGATCCGACTAAAGTGGGAGGCGGCACCCCCTAGCCACCTTATGCAACAAGTGCATGTCGATTCGGTGGAACTGTCTCACGTAAGTGTACGTGTAAGGTCGGTCCGGGCCGCTTCATCCCACAATACCGTCAAAACAAGATTGGACTAGTAACGGTAAGCATATTGAACAAAATCAACGCCCACAACTACTTTGTGTTCTACTCGTGCATAGAATCTACGCAATAGACCTAGCACATGTTGCCACTGTTGGGGAACGTAGCAGAAATTCAAAATTTTCCTACAAGTCACCAAGATCTATCTATGGAGAGACTAGCAACAAGAGAGATGAGAGTGCATCTACATACCCTTGTAGATCGCTAAGAGGAAGCGTTCAAGTGAACAAGGTTGAAGGAGTCGTACTCGTCGTGATCCAAATCACCAGAGATCCTAGTGCCGAACGGACGGCACCTCCGCGTTCAACACACGTGCAGCCCGGTGACGTCTTCCACGCCTTGATCCAGCAAGGGGAGAAGGAGAGGTTGGGGAAGACTCTGTCCAGCAGCAGCACAACGGCGTGGTGGTGGTGGAGGAGCGCGGAACTCCAGCAGGGCTTCGCCAAGCACTACGAGAGACGAGGAGGGAGAGGGGTAGGGCTGCGCCAACAGGAGAAGAACTTCGTGTGTTGGGCTGCCCCTCTGCGTACATACTTTCCCTATAACCCTAGCGTCATCGAACCTTAAGTGTGTAGACCCTACGGGTTCGGGAACCATGCAGACATGACCGAGACGTTCTCCGGTCAATAACCAACAGCCGGATCTGGATACCCATGTTGGATCCCACATGTTCCACGATGATCTCATCGGATGAACCACGATGTCAAGGATTCTATCAATCCTGTATACAACTCCCTTTGTCTAGCGGTATTGTACTTGCCCGAGATTTGATCGTCAGTATGCCGGTACCTTGTTCAATCTCGTTACCGACAAGTCTCTTTACTCGTTCCGTAACACATCATCCCGTGATCAAGCCCTTGGCCACATTGTGCACATTATGATGATGTCCTACCGAGTGGGCCCAGAGATACCTCTCCGTCAACCGGAGTGACAAATCCCAGTCTCGATTCGTGCCAACCCAATGAGACACTTTCGGAGATACCCGTAGTGCACCTTTATAGCCACCCGATTCGTTGTGGCGTTTGGTACACCCAAAGCATTCCTACGGTTTCCGGAGTTGCACAATCTCATGGTCTAAGGAAATGATACTTGACATTAGAAAAGCTTTAGCATCTGAACTACGATCTTTGTGCTAGGCTTAGGATTGGGTCTTGTCCATCACATCATTCTCCTAATGATGTGATCCCGTTATCAACGACATCCAATGTCCATGGACAGGAAACGGTAGCCATCTGTTGATCAACGAGCTAGTCAACTAGAGGCTTACTAGGGACATGGTGTTGTCTATGTATCCACACATGTATCTGAGTTTCCTATCAATACAATTATAGCATGGATAATAAACGATTATCATGAACAAGGAAATATAATAATAATAACTAATTTATTATTGCCTCTAGGGCATATTTCCAACACGTAGGCCATGGAAACCGTCTCACCGTCTTCATCATCGTCATCATCCTCATTGTACTCTTCTTGGGCCACCAACCCCTTAGGAGGAGTTTTCTTGGTGAAGTTGTTCTTGTTGGGGAAGGACTTGGCCTTGTCATTTCGGATGAGCTTGCCACCATTGTCTTCCCTCTTCTCATATGGGCACTCTGCAACAAAGTGGCTCACATTGCCGCAATTATAGCATGTCCTCACACGTTGCTTGCCCTTGGCGCCACTTGAGTTGTTCTTGTTGAAGTTGGGCCTTGAGTTCTTCTTGCTCCAAAATTGCCTTGATGCGAGAGCCATGTGCTCATGATAAGCGTATTTTGTATCTTCGGGGTTACTCTCCTCTTCTTCCTCTTCATCCTCTTCTTCCACACTAGCCTTGGCCTTCAAGGCAAGGTTGTCTTCTTTGCTCGTTGAGAATGCAAAACCGCATTGTCGGCGGTCTTGTCCAAGATCCTCATCGCCACAAACTCATCCAACACTTTACTTGAGGACAAGGTGTGGAAGTCCGGACTTTGACAGATGACGGAGGACATGGCCTTGAGAAACTTGCGCTTGATCCAATTGTCATCCGTATCCTTGCTCACATGATCTCGGAGTGAGACCGCGAGAGTGGTTAATCTCCGGTAAAGCTCATGAGGTTCTTCATCTTCATTCATTGCAAACTCGTCAGCCTCATCTTGCACCACTTCATAGTTGGAGCGTTGAATGCTTGCACTTCCCTTGTAAATGGAAACAACATGTTGCCATGCTTCCTTGGCCATGGTGAAAGGACGGAGATGCGCAATGTCTTCGGATGGAATTGCATCTTGGATGACGAAGAGAGCGGACTCGTTGAATTGATTATCCGCGGCTTCTCAAGGGGTGAAGTTGCTTGGGTCATGCGGGTAGAAACCTTGCTCAATGATTCTCCAAAGATTAGTATTACTATGATTGAAATGACGTTTAAAGCGATAGACCCAAGAGGCAAAATCCGAGGAGGACCAACATGATTCAAATGAGTGGAGGGAACCGGTCCCCCATAAGTAAGTGGAGGTTCAACATGGGCAAAGATGCCATTTCCACTTCTACCAGTAGATAAAGGAACTTTGTCACTAGTAGCTTCCCCCTTGTCGGAGTTAGCATCCGTCACATTGTTAGCGGGATCATCCACTTTCATTTTTTGCGGTGGATAATTTAAGGCCTTCTAAGAACTTGTTGAACATGCTTTCAACCTCGGTCGTCATGGAGGTTTTCAATGTGTCCAAAGCCGCATTGAACTCCTCACGAGAGATCGATGTTCCCCCATCGGCCGTAGACGAGAACAGATTCACACTGGTGTGCTCCTCCCCACCGTCTACGGTGTCAACCATACCCTTCGGACGGTGAAGTCCTTAATAAAGAGACGAGGCTCTGATACCAATTGAAAGGATCGATATAGTTGACTAGAGGGGGGGTGAATAGGAAACTAACAATTTTTAGCTTTTCTTTACCAAATTAAAGTTTGCATCAAAGTAGGTTGTCTAGATATGCAACTAGGTGAGGAACCTATATGATGCAACAACAACAAGCACACAAGGAAGCAAGGGATACAACACCATATAAGCTTGCACAAGTAAAGGTAAGAGATAACCAAGAGTGAAGCCGATTGAGATGAGGATGTGTTATCGAAGTTCCTTCCCTTTGAGAGGAAGTACGTCTCCGTTGGAGCGGTGTGGAGGCACAATGCTCCCCAAGAAGCCACTAGGGCCACCGTATTCTCCTGATGCCCTCACACAATGCGAGATGACATGATTCCACTATAGGTGCCCTTGGAGGCGGCCACCAAACCTTTACAAACAAGGTTGGGGAAATCTCCACAACTTAATTGGAGGCTCCCAACGACACCACGAAGCTTCACCACAATGGCATATGGCTCCACGGTGACCTCAACCGTCTAGGGTGCTCAAACACCCAAGAGTAACAAGATCCGCAAGGGATTAGTGGGGGGAATCAAATTTCTCTTGGTGGAAGTGTAGATCGGGGCCTTCTCAACCAATCCCTAGAAAATCAACAAGTTTGATTGGCCAGGGAGAGAGATCGGGCAAAAATGGAGCTTTGAGCAACAATGGAGCTTGGGAAAAGGAAGAGCTAGTCAACTTGGGGAAGAAGACCCCCCTTATATAATGAGAGGAAAAATCCCACCGTTACCCACCTACTAAGCCGCGACATGCGGTACTGCCGCACAGGCTTGCGGTACTACCACTGGGTGGTGCGGTACTACCGCTCGCGCGGCAGGAGCTAGGTGAGGCCCTGTTGCATAAGGCAACGAGCGGTAGAACCGCCGGAGCGGTACTACCGTGCGCCCTTGCGGTACTACCGCAAGGCAGGGCTCATCCTGGGCTGTGAAGGCACGGACTAATAAAATTACATCCGTGGCTACTTCCGCTGAGTTTCGGTCAGTGCAAAAATTTGGCACGGTACTACAGCTCAAAGGGAGCGGTACTACCGCGTAGGGTGCGGAAGTAAAAGATTACTTGTGCCCCTACATCCGCTCATGTCACCGTGTTGGGCCAGAGGCCACGGTACTACCGCACGGGCGGTACTACCGTGGCCAACCGCGGTACTACTGCTCCCTTGAGCAGTACTACCGCACGTGGCAGACCAGTATCACTACAACGCCTTTATCTTCGCAATGACAAGGGGAACAACCGGTGCTCCAATGAAGCAAGGAAAGGTGGTGCGAAGGAACAAATATGTACGTGATGATTCCACCCTAACCTTTCCAAAGCGGACCCCCTCTTAATAGTACGGCTTTTCTACGACTCAAATCCACCGAAAAAACATAGAGAAATGCCGTCTTTGATAGGCTCCGAGGGGCACCGAATCGTCTTGTGCCTAGACATGAGATATCTGAAATGCTCAATGCACACGAGTAGTCCGCAAATGCATTGTCATCAATCACCAAAACCACTTAGGGAGAAATATGCCCTTACACCTTTCAGCGGAGCTTCCAGGCAAGCCCCCATTTGATCGTCCCGATATCACCCATTCCATTCTGTCATGCTTGCATTCGATTTTTCTACTATAATTAATTGTTCCTATTCTGATGCATAGCCTGCTTTTGTATCTGCTGTTGTTACCTACCTGCTTACCCTTGATAACCCACACGTATAGGGGATCAATTGTAGCCTCTTTCGATAAATAAGAGTGTCGAACCCAACGAGGAGCTAAAGGTAGAACAAATATTCCCTCAAGTTTCATCGACCATCGATACAACTCTACACACGCTTAAGGTTCGCTTTACCTAGAACAAGTATGAAACCAGAAGTACTTTGTAGGTGTTGTTGGATAGGTTTGCAAGATAATAAAGAGCGCGTAAATAAAAACTAGGGGCTGTTTAGATAAAGAAGCAATAAAGTTAGTATAGCGAGTGTGGAAAAGTGGTGGTAGGAGTTGCGAAATTGTCCCTAAGCAATTGACTACTTTACTAGACTGATAGCAAGTTTTATGGGAGAGGCCACTGCTAGCATGTAATCTCTGACTTGGAATTCGGTGCACTTATGATTGGAACTATTAGCAAGCACCCGCAACTACTAACATTCATTAAGGTAAAACCCAACCATAGCATTAAGATATATTGGTCCGCCTTTCAATCCCGTATGCATCAATTTCTATGCAAGGTTGAAGCTTCTGTCACTCTTGCCCTCCAATACATAGTCCTGTCAACATACAACTAACCCTATGGTGTGATCCACGCGCGCGCTCATATGATGGGCACCAAAGGACATCAACATAACCACAAACAAATTAAACCAATCATAGCAATTCACCAATTACCGATAGGAGAACGAAAATCTACTGAGACATCATAGGATGGCAACACATCATTGCATAATAATATGAAGCATAAAGCACCATGTTCAAGTAGAGGGTACAGCGGGTTGCGGGAGAGTGATCGTTGTAGATAGATGGGGGAAGGTGATGAAGATGTTGGTGAAGATGACGGAGGTGTTGGTGTATATTGCGGTGACGATGATGGCCCCGGCGGCGTTCCGGCACCACCGGGAGAGAGGGGGAGAGGGGCCCCCTTCTTCTTCCTGTTCTTCTTCCTTGACCTTCTCACTAGATGGGAGAAGGGTTTCCCCTCTGGTCCTTGGCTTCCATGGCATGAGAGGGGCGAGAGCCCCTCCGAGATTGGACCTGTCTCTCTGTCTCTCTCTGTTTCTGCGCTCTCTGATTCTGCCCTTTCACCGTTTCTTAAATTCCCGGAGATCCGTAACTCCGATTGGGCTGAAATTTGGACACGATTTCTATCTGGATATTGGCTTTCTTGCGGTGAAAGAAGGGCACCAACCGCCTTACACTGTTGCCACGAGGGCCCAGGGCGCGCCCCTCACCCTCGTGGGCCCCTCGGGCATCGTCTTGCATTGATTCCACTTCCCAAAATTCACATATATTCCAAAATAATCTCCGTCAGTTTTTATCTCCATTTGGACTCAGTTTGACATGGATTTTCTGTGAAACAAAAAACATGCAACAAACAAGAACTAGCACTGGGCACTGGATGAATATGTTAGTCCCAAAAATAGTATAAAAAGTTGCGAAAAGGATGTAAAAGTTGTAGAATATTGGCATGGAACAATAAAAAAATTATAGATACGACGGAGACGTATCAGCATCCCCAAGCTTAATTCCTGCTCGTCCTCGAGTAGGTAAATGATAAAAAAGATAATTTTTGATGTGGAATGGTACCTAGCATAATCTTGATCATGTAATCTAATCATGGCATGAATATTAAGACACAAGTGATTGAAAGCAATAGTATATCTATTGACATTAAGACAACAATACTTCAAGCATACTAATAAAGCAATCATGTCTTTTCAAACTAACATGGCCAAAAAAGCTATCCCTACAAAATCATATGGCCTGGCTATGCTCCAAATTAACCACAAAAAAATATTCAAATCATGCACAACCCTGATGATAAGCCAAGCAATTGTTTCATACTTTTGACATTCTCAAACCTTTTCAACTTTCACGAAATACATGAGCGTGAGCCATGGATACAACACTATAGGTGGAATAGAATATGATGATGGAGGTTGTGTGGAGAAGACAAAAAAAAGTCTCACATCGACGCGGCTAATCAGCAGGCTATGGAGATGCCCATCAATTGATGTCAATGTCAGGAGTAGGGATTGCCATGCAACGGATGCACTAGAGCCATAACTGTATGAAATCTCAAACTCAAACTAAGTGGGTGTGCATCCAACTTGCTTGCTCATGAAGACCTAGGGAATTTGAGGAAGCCCATCGTTGGAATATACAAGCCATGTTCAATAATGAAAATTCCCACTAATATATGAAAGTGATAACTCAAGAGACTCTCTATATGAAGAACATGGTGCTACTCTGAAGCACAAGTGTGGTAAAAGGATAGTAACATTGTCCCTTCTCTCTTTTTTCTCATTTTTTATTATTTTATTATTTTTTGGGGATTTCTTTTTTTATTTGGCCTTTCTCTTTTTTTGGCCTTTTCCCTTTTTTGGCCTTTCTCTTTTTATTTTTATTTTTTTCCTCACACGGGACAATGCTCTAATAATGATGATCATCGCACTTTTATTTACTTACAACTCAATATTACAACTCGATACTAGAACAAATATACGACTCTATATGAATGAGTCCGACGGTGTACCGGTATGTGCAATGATCTAGCGTAGCAATGACATCAAAAAACGAACAAGCCATGAAAACATCATGCTAGCTATCTTACGATCATGCAAAGCAATATGACAATAAATGCTCAAGTCATGTATATGATGATGATGGAAGTTGCATGTCAATATATCTCGGTATGGCTATGGAAATGCCATAATAGGTAGGTATGGTGGCTGTTTTGAGGAAGATATAATGAGGCTTATGTATGATAGAGCGTATCATATCACGGGGTTTGGATGCACCGACGAAGTTTGCACCAACTCTCGAGGTGAGAAAGGGCAATGCACGGTACCGAAGAGGCTAGCAATGATGGAAGGGTGAGAGTGCGTATAATCCATGGACTCAACATTAGTCATAAAGAACTCACATACTTATTGCAAAAATCTATTAGTCATTGAAACAAAGTACTACACCCATGCTCCTAGGGGGATAGATTGGTACGAAAAGACCATCGCTCGTCCCCGACATCCACTCATAAGGAAGACAATCAATAAATACCTCATGCTCCAATTTCGTTACATAACGGTTCACCATACGTGCATGCTACGGGAATCACAAACTTCAACACAAGTATTTCTACAATCCACAACTACCCACTAGCATGACCCTAATATCACCATCTTTATATCGAAAACTATTGCAAGGAATCAAACATATCATATTCAGTGATCTACAAGTTTTATGTAGGATTTTATGACTAACCATGTGAATGACCAGTTCGTGTCAACTCTCTAAATAGATATAAGTGAAGCAAGAGAGTTTAATTCTTTCTACAAAAGATATGCCCACGCTCTAACAAATAGAAGTGAAGCAAAAGAGCATTCTACAAATGGCGGTTTTCCATATGTAGGGAAACAGGCAATCCATACTTCAAATGATATAAGTGAAGCACATTAAGCATTCTATAAAGCCATACTCAAAAGATATAAGTGAAGTGCAATGAGCATTCTATAAATCAACCACGGACTATCTCATACCAGCATGGTGCATAAAAGAAAAGTGAAAACTAAATGCAAAAGACGCTCCAAGATTTGCACATATCACATGAACGAAACGAATCTGAAAACATACCGATACTTGTTAAAGAAAGATGGGATGCCTTCCGGGGAATCCCCAAGCTTAGACGCTTGAGTATCCTTGAATATTTACTTGGGGTGCCTTGGGCATCCACAAGCTTGATCTCTTGCCTCTCCTCGTTATCCTCATATCGAAACATCCTCGATCTTCGAACACTTCATCCACACAAAACTCAACAGAAAGCTCGGTAAGATCTGTTAGTATAATAAAGAAAATCACTACTCTAAGTACTATTGCAAACCAATTCATTTTTTTTTGAATTTTAGCTACTGTAATACAACTTTTCCTTGGCTTACTCCACTGATAGAAATCGATTTTTCATCAAAACAAGCAAACTATGCATCAAAAACAGAATCTGTCTTAAACAGGACAGTCTGTCGTAATCTGAACATTCACCATACTTCTGGTACTCCAAAAATTCTTAAAAAATTAGGAAAAATAAAAAATTTGTATATAAAGACAGTGCAAAAAGTTTCAGAACCATCTAACGTTCCAGTAAAAAATGTAAAATCGCACACTACAGCCAAAGTTTCTGTCTTGCACCGCACAAACCAACAAGCAATGTAAACATCCTAAAGGAAAATCTTGGCACATTATTTTTATTTTTAAACTTTACAAAAGGACACAACAGAAATAAATGACTCTCTAAAACTTCCGGGTTGTCTCCCTGGCAACACTTTCTTTAAAGCCATTAAGCCAGGCATATAGTGCTCAAGTAATGGATCCACCCGGATCCCAAGGTATATCAAAGCCAATTTTAATTAAAGAATGATTTGTGATTTAGTAGTGAGCAAAAAGTAACATATATCATGCAACAACGAAGTCTAACTCTGTTCCTATGCATCGGCATGTCATAAAAGAACAATTCATGCACACATAGTAAAGGCCAATGCATAGTATAAATAGTTTCTTGCAATTTTATCTTATTGGAAACATGGAGAGGCGGAGATGTAGTTCCTCTCTCATAATAACTGCAAGTAGGAGCAGCAAGAACATGAATATTATATCTATCAAAATCATCATGTGTAGTAGTAAAACGCAACCCATCAATATAATCCTTAATAAGGGCAAACTTCTCCGATATAGTGTAGTCGGGAGAATTCAAAAAGATAATAGGACTATCATGCGGGGGTGCAATAGCAACACTTTCATGTTTAACATAAGGAACTATAGAAAGTTCATCTCCATAAGCATAATTCATATTGGCATCTTGGCCACAAGCATAGCAATCATCATCAAAAAGGGATATTTCAAAAGAATCAACGGGATCATAACAATCATCATAGCAATCATCCTTCGGTAAGCACGAAGGGAAATTAAACAATGTATGAGTTGAAGAGTTACTCTCATTAGAAGGTGGGCACGGGTAGCTAATCCGCTCTTCCTCCTTTTGTTCTTCGCTCTCCTCATCATATTTTTCATCCAATGAGCCCACCGTTTCATCAATTCCTTCTTCCATAGACTCCTGCAAAATATTAGTCTCTTCTTGGACAGCGGAGACTTTCTCAATAAATTCATCAATATCATAATTGTATTTATAATTATCATAGAAATATTTAAGGATAGCTAAATTTTCAGGTCTATAAACGGAATCATCAAAATCTTCAAACTCTTTAAACAAATATTCAACTTCACATGCACCCTTAAAAGCAACAAATTCTTCTATTCGTTCCACATCATAGTAATCATATATACCATTAGCATAAGAAGCTAAGGTTTCATTATAATTAAATTTGCATGAAAAGGGAAGGTGTGGAGCCTTCATCCTAGAGCAAAAAGTATAACCATATCTCAAGCATAGTTGCCTAGCATACCAATACAACATATACTCCCTCTGTTCATTTTTGTAAGTCGTTTAAGACAGCTGAAATTGAACTGTTTTAGGTGCTGTCTTAAATGTCTACAAGGTCTTACAAAAGTGAACGGAGGGAGTAAATTTGATCCCATAATAGTTTCCCTTTTCGAGTCAAGCGATAATCCCTAAAGTATTCACATTGATCCAACGTGTCTCCCATAACATAATTGAATGGGGTTTTCTCAGGATTATTAAAGTAGTACATAATATCTTTCACATAATGAAGATCAAGGGTTTTAGGAGGTTCCCCATCTCCCTGAGTAGCAAGTAAACCTATTTTTTTTGGTATTTCGTGTTCCATATCCATAACTAAAGATAGAGAACAACTAAGAACAACAAATAAAAATTACTTAGTGATAAAGCAAACAAGCACACAGGAGAATATTCACCCCCACGCTATTGCTCCCCCGGCAACAGCGCCAGAAAAAGGTCTTGATAACCCACAAGTATAGGGGATCAATTGTAGCCTCTTTCGATAAGTAAGAGTGTCGAACCCAACGAGGAGCTAAAGGTAGAACAAATATTCCCTCAAGTTCTATCGACCGCCGATACAACTCTACGCACGCTTAACGTTCGCTTTACCTAGAACAAGTATGAAACTAGAAGTACTTTGTAGGTGTTGTTGGATAGGTTTGCAAGATAATAAAGAGCGCGTAAATAAAAACTAGGGGCTCTTTAGATAAAGAAGCAATAAAGTTAGTATAGCGAGTGTGGAAAAGTGGTGGTAGGAGTTGCGAAATTGTCCCTAAGCAATTGACTACTTTACTAGACCGATAGCAAGTTTTATGTGGGAGAGGCCACTGCTAGCATGTAATCCCTTTCTTGGAATTCTATGCACTTATGATTGGAACTATTAGCAAGCATCCGCAACTACTAACGTTCATTAAGGTAAAACCCAACCATAGCATTAAGATATATTGGTCCCCCTTCAATCCCGTATGCATCTGTCACATCCCTAGCTTCTCGCAATGCACTAGGCTAGCCTCATGAGTGTCATCATGTTTAAGTTTCAAATGAACTTGAAATGGGGATTGTTTAAACCCTAGCATCTAAAGGAATTTACTAGGTTCAACTAAAATATTCTCAGTGAATCCAAATGGCTTTCAAAAATGTTCATCATTTCTGGAAAATGCTAGAAGCTATAACCAGAGGAGTTGCACATTTTTCCATGACATATTTGGGCTCTGAATTAAATCATATGTATTTTCATTTGGGCATATAAATGCTATTAAATATTTTAAATGCTCAAATAATCATAAACTGAAATGTTTGTTGATGGTTATATTCCAAACAGTGGCATTGAGCAGTTTCATGATTTTTGGATCTGTTTAGGTATTTTTAATGAAGCCCTAAAGACTACAGAATAATAGAAAACAGAAACAAAAACAGAAAACTGAGAGAGAGAGAGACACACCTGACTTACCTGGCAGCCCACCTGGCCCAGCTCCTCCAGCCGGCCCAGCCCACTGGCAACTCCCAGTCGTCTCCCACCTCTGCCAGAAGGCAGAGGCGTGTCGCCCGCGCGTGCACCGGACGCCACCTCCTGCTTCCTCCCTCGCCCTCGACCGAGCGCCTGGAGGTGCCACGCAGCCCCCTGGTCCCTCTCGCTCACTCCCTCGAGCTCATCCCCCTCCTCTGTTCTCCCTCTCGCGCCTGAGCGCAGCCGCAGCCGCACCGCCGTAACGCCGCAGCCACCATGCCCCCCCCATCTCCCCGTGCCGTCCACGGGCTCCGCCTCCATCTCCCGCGACTCTCCGCCAACTCGCACGATGCCGGACGCCCTGCATCACCCTCTGCACCGCCATCCTCGCCGCCTTTGCCCCGAGATCGCCGGCGACCTCCCGGCGTCGTCAGCCCCTCCCCGAGCTCGCTAAGACCACCGTCGACTCCGCTGTGAGCTCCTCAATCGAACCCCCCTCTCCTCCGACTCATTTGCACGCCGTAGCCACCGCCCCCTTGCTGACCTAGCACGCCGCCGCTGAGCTCGTCGCCGGTGGTGCTCCGGTGACCATTTGGTCCCGGGCTTGTGCCCATTGCAGTCCCCGCATCGCGTAGGAGCCGTAGGTGCTAGCGCCGCCCCGCCTAGGCCACTGCAGCAACGAGCCCGAGCTCGATCGATCTTCGGCCGCCGCCGAGCTCGTCGCCGACGCCACTCGGGCCACTCTCCGGCCGCGCCACCACCACGGTTGGATGCGGACGAGCGTCCGCAACCCGTAGCTGTGCTCCACGCGCCAAACGACGCTCTGTAGGCGAATCCTGCAGCGCACCGCCGCGTCTGGACCCGCCGGCGGCTAAACGCCGGCGACCGCTGACCCGTTGACCGGCGTGGGTTGACCCCATGCTACGTCTTGAGCTTGCATTGGTTTTCCTCGAAGAGGAGAGGGTGATGCAGCAAGTGTAGCGTAAGTATTTCCCTCAGTTTTGAGAACCAAGGTATCAATCCAGTAGGAAGCTCCTTAAAATTCCCACACACCTACACAAACAAACTGAGAACTCGCAACCAACGCAACAAAGGAGTTGTCAATCCCTTCACGGCCACTTGCGAAAGTGAGATCTAATGAAGATAGTATGATAAGATAAATATATTTTTGGTATTTTATAGTATAGATGCAAAAAAGTAAAGATGCAAATAAAAGTAGATTGGGAGCAAATATGATAAGAGATAGACCCGGGGGCCATAGGTTTCACTAGTGACTTCTCTCAAGATAGCATAAGTATTAAGGTGGTTGAACAAATTACTGTCGAGCAATTGATAGAAACGCGCATAGTTATGAGATTATCTAGGCATGATCATGTATATAGGCATCACGTCCATAACAAGTAGACCGACTCCTGCCTGCATCTACTACTATTACTGCACACATCGACCGCTATCCAGCATGCATCTAGAGTATTAAGTTCATAAGAACAGAGTAACACTTTAAGCAAGATGACATGATGTAGAGGGATAAACTCATGCAATATGATATAAACCCCATCTTGTTATTCTCGATGGCAACAATACAATACGTGCCTTGCAACCCTTTCTGTCACTGGGTAAGGACACCGCAAGATTGAACCCAAAGCTAAACACTTCTCCCATGGCAAGAAAGATCAATCTAGTAGGCCAAACCAAACTGATAGTTCGAAGAGACTTGCAAAGATAACATAATCATACATAAAAGAATTCAGAGAAGATTCAAATATTATTCAAAGAGAAACTTGATCATAAACCCACAATTCATCGGATCTCGACAAACACACCGCAAAAAGAGTTTACATCAAATAGATCTCCACAAGAGAGGGGGAGAACATTGTATTGAGATCCAAAAAGAGAGAAGAATTCATCTAGATAATAACTATGGACCCGTAGGTCTGTGGTAAACTACTCACAACTCATCGGAGGGGCAAGGATGTTGATGTAGAGGCCCTCCGTGGTTGATTCCCCCTCCGGCAGAGTGTCGGCGAAGGCTCCAAGATGGGATCTCACGGATCTGAGAAGGTTCTGGCGGTGGAAATTGTGTTTCGTGGTGCCCCGGATGTTTTCGAGTGCGTGAGGTATATATAGGAGGAAGAAGTACATCGGTGGCTGCCCGAGGGGCTCACGAGACAGGGGGGCACGCCCTATGGGGGGGGGGGGGAGGGCGCTCTCCTATCTCGTGGAGGCCTCGGCTGCTTCTTGACTTGCACTCCAAGTCCTCTGGATCAGGTTTGTTCGAAAAATCACGCTCCCGAAGGTTTCATTCCGTTTGGACTCCATTTGATATTCCTTTTCTTCGAAATACTGAAATAGGCAGAAAAGAACAATATGGGCTGGGCCTCCGGTTAGTAGGTTAGTCCCAAAAATGATACAAATGTGTAAAATAAAGCCCATAAACATCCAAAAGGGGTAATATAATAGCATGGAACAATAAAAAATTATAGATATGTTGGAGACGTATCACCCCACTGCCCAGTTTGACTTCCCCCTCTCTCTCACTGACTTGCGGGCCCCACCTGACTAATTACTCTAGTTAGCACTAATTAACTAGTTAGGTTAGTTACTACAATCACTCACTAGTGGGCCCTGCCCAGTTAGTTAGGGCTAACTAACTTAGTTAGTGGTCAGGTTTGACCCTGGGCAACCCAGTTGACCTGCTGACATCACGGTGACGTCATGCTGACTCAGTTAATTATTTTCTGGATTTATTCATATTCAGGAAATTCCAGAAAATAGAGCTAACTTCTACAAATCATAGAAATTAATCTGTAACTCCAAATGCAAAGTGTTATATATGAAAAATGATCAGAAAAATCCAATCTATCCATCTGTACTGGTTTCATGCATGTTTAAACAAGTTAACTTGCTGTTTAGTGCAAAACATGATAAGGCACTATTTAAGATCAAAAATGAGTTTGAACTTTGAATCTTTGGTTCAAAATAGCTCAAACCCATCTGGTTGTAGTTGCATTAGCCCAACACACTCATTTTACCATGTCATGATCATGCATCATATTGTGCATTGCATTGATTGTGTTTCTTTCTCTATTGCCGGTATTTGTCCCCTCTCGATAAACGTGGTTTCGACGATGAGTTCGATGACACCGATGAAGAACTATACTATCTTCAGAAGTGCGAGGCAAGCAAAGCCCCCTTGTTCATTCCGATACAATCCCACTCTCTCGCTCCTGCTCTCTTTTACTGCATTAGGACAACAACGATTCAACTGTTACATGCTGCGGTAGTTGAACCCCTTATCCTCTGCATGACCTGTCATTGCCATAGTAAATAGATGAAACCCGCTAGCATGAGTAGGAGTTGTTTGAGCCCTGATGTGCCTACTCATTCATGTTTGTTTGTCATGCCTGCTACTGCTTAGAGTTGAGTCAGGTCTGATTCATCGGGGATGAATTGGAAAGTGTTGAACATGTCCTACTATGTATGAGCTAAGTGTGTGAACACGATTTGGTAAAGGTAGCGGTGAGAGGCCATGTAGGAGTACATAGTGGGTTGTCTCATTGAAGCCGTCCTCAGGAACTGAGTTCTGTGTTTGTGATCCATGAAACAACTAGTACCATGCATTGGGCCCTGAAATATGACCCCGCTCGACTTCTTAACCACCCTAGTCCTCTGTCCAGGAGTTGCAAGTAGTTTCTGGTGTTTGTAGTATGCTAGAGGTCGTGCGCAGTGCTGACCCGAGGGGTGGGCTGTGATGCGGTAGGCACGTGGCCGGGTATGCCGGGCGCCCGTTTGGTGTCGTGGAACCCTGTACACATCGTTCGGGGCCGTATGTGGAAACCTCTGCCGGACTCCCTGCGGATGGAACCTGGATAGGCGATAAACCTGGACTAGAGACTTGAGTGTTTAGGAAGGTCGTGGTCTACACCCACGTCGGCTTTCGCTTGAAGTCTGCCGAGTACATGTCGTGTGCAGACGCTAAGTGGTGGAAACATGTATGAAGAAGTACACCCCTGCAGGGTTAACATCATCTATTCGAATAGCCGCGTCCACGGTAAAGGACTTCTGGGTTGCCTATAACAAGTCATAGATAACTTGAAGTGGATACTCTAAAATGCGCAACATAAGCGTGAGTGCTATGGATGGCGTTCTCGTAGGTAGACGGGAGCGGATCCACAGTGGTGTATTGATTGGTGAATATGTCGACTCATGTGCGCCACCTCAAAAGAGTTGCTTGCAGTCGTAGTTCAGGTTAGCCACTTAGTCAAAGCTGGCTTGCTGCAGTTAAACTCCACTACCCCCTTTGTTCATACTGATGCATATGTAGTTAGTTCTGATGTAAGTCTTTCTGGGTACATTTGTACTCATGTTTGCCTATTTTATGTTTTTGCAGAGAGACGTCAGTCTCGCTAGTAGTTCCGCGTGGACTTCGACGTTTAGCTTGTTACCTCAGCTACGATCTTGTGCCCTCGGCAGGGTCTTGTAGATAGTCAAGATTCTCAGCCTTCTTCATTTGTAGTTTTTTGTACCCAGACAAGTTAAGCTTCCGCATGTGCTTGTTGCTTGTATGCTCTGTATGTTGGGGTCATGAGACCCATGTTTGTAATACTTGGCTCCTCGGAGCCTAATGAATAAATACTTGAGTTGTAGAGTTATGTTGTGATGCCATGTTGTATTTACACATATCGAGCATATTGTGTGTATGATTGAAATGCTTGGTATGTGTAGGATCCAACAACCTAGGTGTTTATCCTTGGTAGCCTCTCTTATGGGGAAATGTAGTCTTGTGCTTCCATGAACCATAGTAGTCCGCTGCAGCCCGGTTCACCGGAGTCCTGCTAGCCCAGCACTACTGCTCCGGAACACTTGACTGGCCGGCATGTGATTCACTTCGTTCCTATGTCTGTCCCTTCGGGGAAATGGCATTTTCAATTGAAATGGAAAACGACTACCGAAATTGCATTGTACATCCAGAATAAACCTAAGAAAACATGATCGCAGGCGGATACTTGACATGTTCCCCTTCGGCCAGGCCCATCGCAAGGAAAGCAAAAACCTAGATTTGCTTTATCGGGTATCAAACGCACGCGGTGACATCCGAGTCCTGCCTAGCCTGCTACAGCCGGGTTCCCGAGTCCTGTTAGCCAGTGCTACAGCCCGGATTCACACGCTGGCGTCAATCGACATGCTCGATGTTGATTCATGTATGCCTGTCCCCGTAAGTTAGTGCCACTTTGGGTTCACGACTAGTCATGTCGGCCCCTGTGTTCTCTGTCATATGGGTGCTAGCGACACTATCATATCGTGAGCCAAAAGGCATAAACGGTCCGGGCCATGGTAAGGCGACACCGTGGGAATACCGTGCGTGAGGATGCAAAGTGATATGAGGTGTTACAGGCTAGATCGATGTGACTTAGAATCGGGGTCCTGACAGCGTTGGTATCAGAGCCTGACTGCTTGTAGGATTACCAAGCCAAACTGGTCGAAGTCGTGTCTAGAAATGCTTTAGTGATATGAGGGAATTGATTGTGGAAGGGAACGTAAGGCTCTTTTTACTCCTTTACCTTATGCCCTTCTGATCTGAGTCAACCTCTTCCTTTCTACAGGGATTAAGAACTAGGCTTCTCATCTTTCTATCAGGATCACGTGTTACTAATCCGTAGACTTATAGGATTGTTGGATGCAAGCCCTGTTCAGTTTCTATTACTTTTAGTATGTTGTCAGTTGAACCAGAACCTTGATATATTGTTGTTAAGTGACTATGCAAATCCTTGTGAATGTCTCAAATATTTTTCTGAGCAATTACAGCCGTTATGCTGTCCGAGTCATCCCAGGTTTCTAAATAGTCCGATGCATTTGCAAATTCCTTCCTCCCGTTCTCGATGTTTCTTTGGGCCAGATTAACCACACCAATAGCCGAGTTGAGCTACTCTATTGCCTCGACATATATGTTGGATATATTATTATGACCCTAGGTGTTTTAGGGAGTCACCTAGTAATCTAGCCATGTCTTGTGTTCCCAGTGTGATGATTCTGGCCACCATCCTTGAAAGCATCCCGTGATGCTACCTAGTAGTAGGTATTCTACTCGTGGGTTTTTGAGCCCAAAATTTACCCTACCTACCTCATGTTGATAGTGTTGCTAGTTCCTTTAGGATATTAATAACCTTGTGATAGTCCTCGAGGTCCGTGGTACTTCCTTCTTCCAAATACCATGAACCATCCTTGGCAGAAATTCATTTGAATCAAAAGATTACAACTAGACTTTTCTTGATGAGTTCACTATACTTGTGAATCTTCCAGTTCTAGCCTTTCCGCATGGGTTATCCGGAAGAAATGTTGAGATTCGTTCGACATACTAATCTATGCATCCACAACTCAGATAGTTATATGTTCCTTGAGTTGATCCTCCTCAGCTGTATTCTGACCCTAGTCTATGAATTGATAGTCAGGAATAGTTGTGCATTCGTGTTCATCGATGCCTATTATTCTTGTGGTCTGTCAAGCCATTCTATTCCGGAATGACTAGGAGAAACAAACTCCAGTACCTCATCCATTTCTAGGATTGGGTCAAAGTAGTTGTATTCTGCAGATCAAAATGCCAATCCAGCTTTTGCTTTGTTCTACCTTGGAGTGTTACCATCTTCATGTCAAGAGTGTCATGAGAATTGCACCAACTCTTATAAATTCTTGATGCGGTGATACTTCTCGCCATCATCATTCGCTCTTTGGTTCCGTGTTGTTGCAACCGGAATACCGAAAAGTGAACAGTGATGTGTGAAATCAATACTCCTAGCAACTAGTTGCTTGGTAGTTAATGGACATTAATATCATTCTTAGCGTGTTGGTTATCGAAGCACTATTCTAGGATTGATCGTGCTACCTTGTCCTTATTTCTGGTGCACTCTTTGATCTTTGAGTTAGGATTGAATCCCTTGCTCATTTGATCATATCGTCTTGCCTGAAAAGCAAGATTGTTCTCGAGCTTAGAACATATCGGTGGTTCGTGATTTTACGAATGTCTTCTCAGAAGTATCACTAGGTTGTCACCTGACCGCTATGTTGAGTTCGTGATCATGCTGGTTTTCCTCCAAACCACCCATTCTCCAAGAATCTGTGTTGGATACCCCTGAGCTAGTTGGTTAAGCTAAACAACAACTTGGAGAGTTGGAAGATAAAAGCTTGTCTGACTTAGTTCATGTTAAGGGATATATTCTTGTGTGTGTGAGTGTTGAAGAAAGATGATATCTTCATCGATTGGTCCTTGTGATTAGTTGTCGAACCTATTGTCTTATCAAAACATTGATTTGAGTATGGGATATCATCAAATCAAATCAGAACCAACGGTATTCGTAATGTTGTCTTACTCGCGGTTGTCCCTCGGGCGTACACCATTATATCTTTTGGTCTGACCAATGCTATCACCGTGTTCACATGATGGTGGAAGTCCAGTGATATGGAAATTCTGATGAGTTGTTGTTGATCCCATCAGCAGCATTTTGTCTCCCCCATGATTCATGTTGAACATCAACCTAGTGTTGAAAACCTTGTAAGCAATGCCTTCATGTTGCGTTCATGAAGCTTATGCTTGGATGGAAGAAGTGACTTCCTCGAATTCATGTGCTTTAGGTGTAAGTTGGCGCCATGAATCTGAGAAAGGTTTGTTTTGCTTCCTTTGGAATCATCCCAAGTCAGTCATGCATTCGTGCGAGGTATTCTATGGTTTGGTAGATTAATTACCTCCACTCCATTCGTATTCCCTAGCACACCAAGCCACTGATTGATTTGTTCAAGGAGAAGAAGTTCCTTCTTAAGAGCATGCCTTATGCAAGGACTTCAATATCCTCGTTGATGGTTCCCAACCAGAACTCGGTAGTGGTTCATTGTAAGACTATCATGTGGTCATGCTTGCGTGGGACATCGTGTTCACATGTTTGTAGTGGAACCCGCTCATGTTTTGGAGCTTGCTATCGTAGTTCATTTCCCGAGAATCTCACAACGCCATGTCATTGATTTGTGTTGCAAACTTTCATTTTCCTTTCCAGACCTGTTGTCTGAAATATTCTGTTACCAACCAGATCTGAATCTCAGGCAGATATGATGGTTGGAACTTTTCCAAGATCTATTATGTAGGTCCCGACAAGGTTGATGTTCTAGCGGACACACCTAGCCGTAAGATCTATTATTGTAGCATCTTGACTGGTGAATTTGACCATCTTCTCCGTGAGGATCTTGTGAGACTTATTTTAGAAGTTGTTCCTTAGGGATTCTTGTGCTATTAGTATTCCTCGATTATGCTATAACCATTCAAATGGTGGAATTGCTCTCGACTGTTGAGTTATCCCCCAGTTACCATAATAATTCCCAGCATTTGCATCTTGTTCCTAGCTTGCACCGCCATTGTGCCATTCTACTTTGGGTCCCATCCATTTCCGATGATAAGCAAAATCATTTCTTGCGTTGTCTTCAACAAGGTAGTCCACATCATCCATTCTGGTCCGGGTATGTCATTCTTCTGTACTCCACCAAATGATTGTTGTGATTTTCCTTAGGCTAGTATAGAGAGTTTCAATGATCTCCGAATCAAAAGTAATTCTTTTTGCCACTTAAGGGAATATTTCTGCGAGTCACCTTCCTTAAGATGTATCATTATGGTATCATGGCAACTCAACTCCTCGCTACGTTGACAACCGTTCACCACCTTCTTAAGTGTGGAATTGTGTCTACGCAGTGAACCTTCTTCATCTGTTACACTCCATCCCTCTGGATGTATGTTTCATGTCTCAGCTCGAGAAATGTTCAATGTCTCATTCCGTGAGTTGATCACTGGTTGTTCGATCTTCGAGAAGATCGATCCTTCTATAGTTTTCCCTTTCCTCTCATTGTCCTGATAGTTGGAGTTCTCAGAACATGACATCGAGACAAAGATCATGATCGAATCAATGTTCTTATGAGGTGCAACCTGGATCGTGAAGATTGTGTTAGTTTGTATTCTCCCTTCCATCTTACCCTACGCTTGAATCTCGGGACAAGATTCTTGTTTAGTGGGGGTGAGTTGTCACATCCCTAGCTTCTGGCAATGCACTAGGCTAGCCTCATGAGTGTCATCATGTTTAAGTTTCAAATGAACTTGAAATGGGGATTGTTTAAACCTTAGCATCTAAAGGAATTCACTAGGTTCAACTAAAATATTCTCAGTGAATCCAAATGGCTTTCAAAAATGTTCATCATTTCTGGAAAATGCTAGAAGCAATAACGAGAGGTGTTGCACATTTTTCCATGACATATTTGGGCTCTGAATTAAATCATATAGTATTTGAATTTGGGCATATAAATGCTATTAAATATTTTAAATGCTCAAATAATCATAAACTGAAATGTTTGCTGATGGTTATATTCCAAAAAGTGGCATTGAGCAGTTTCATGATTTTTGGATCTGTTTAGGTATTTTTAATAAAGCCCTAAAGACTACAGAATAATAGAAAACAGAAACAAAAACAGAAAACTGAGAGAGAGAGAGAGAGAGAGAGAGAGAGAGAGAGCGAGACCCACCTGACTTACCTGGCAGCCCACTTGGCCCAGCTCCTCCAGCCGGCCCAGCCCACCGGGCAATCGCGATCGTCTCCCACCTCGCCGAAGGCGAGGCGTGTCGCCAGCAGCACCGGACGCCACCTCCTGCTTCCTCCCCGCCCCGACCGAGGCGCTGAGGCGCCACGCAGCCCCCCTGGTCCCTCTCGCTCACTCCCTCGAGCTCATCCCCCTCCTCTGTTCTCCCCCTCGCGCCCGAGCGCAGCCGCTGCCGCGCCGCCATAACGCCTCAGCCACCGTGCCCCCCATCTCCCCGTGCCGTCCACGGGCTCCGCCTCCATCTCTCGTGACTCTCCGTCAACTTGCACGATGCTGGACGCCCTGCATCACCCTCTGCACCGCCATCCTCGTCGCCTCTGCCCCGAGATCACCAGCGGCCCCCCGTCGTCGTCAGCCCCGCCCCGAGCTCGCTAAGACCACCGTCGACTCCGCTGTGAGCTCCTCAATCGAACCCCCCTCTCCTCCGACTCATTTGCACGCCGTTGCCGCCCCCCCTTGCTGACCGTAGCACGCCGCCGCCGAGCTCGTCGCCGGTGGTGCTCCGGTGGCCATTTGGTCTCGGGCTTGTGCCCATTGCACTCCCCGCATCGCGTAGGAGCCGTAGGTGCTAGCGCCGCCCCGCCTAGGCCACTGCAGCAACGAGCCCGAGCTCGACCAAGCTTCGGCCGCCGCCGAGCTCGTCGCCGACGCCACTCCGGCCACTCCCCGACCGCGCCACCACCACGGTTGGATGCGGACGAGCGTCTGCATCCCGTAGCTGTGCTCCACGCGCCAAACGACGCTCTGTAGGCGAATCCCGCAGCGCACCGCCGCGTCTGGACCCGCCGGTGGCTAAACGCCGGCGACCTCTGACCCGTTGACCGGCATGGGTTGACCCCACTCCCCGGTTTGACTTCCACCCTATCTCTCACTGACTTGCGGGCCCCGCCTGACTAATTACTCTAGTTAGCACTAATTAACTAGTTAGGTTAGTTACTACAGTCACTGACTAGTGGGCCCTGACCAGTTAGTTAGGGCTAACTAACTTAGTTAGTTGACTGGGTCACTGACCAGTGGGTCCCACTGGTCAGGTTTGACCTTGGGCGACCCAGTTGACCCACTGACATCACAGTGATGTCATGCTGATGCAGTTAATTATTTTCTGGATTTATTCTTATTCAGGAAATTCCAGAAAATAGAGCTAACTTCTAAAAATCATAGAAATTAATCTGTAACTCCAAATGCAAAGTGTTATATATGAAAAATGATCAGAAAAAAATCCAATCTATCCATCTGTACTGGTTTCATGCATGTTTAAAGAAGTTAACTTGCTGTTTAGTGCAAAACATGATAAGGCACTATTTAAGATCACAAATGAGTTTGAACTTTGAATCTTTGGTTCAAAATAGCTCAAACCCATCTGGTTGTAGTTGCATTAGCCCAACACACTCATTTTACCATGTCATGATAATGCATCATATTGTGCATTGCATTGATTGTGTTTCTTTCTTTGTTGCCCGTATTTGTCCCCTCTCAATAAACGTGGTTTCGACGATGAGTTCGATGACACCGATGAAGTACTATACTATCTTCAGAAGTGTGATGCAAGCAAAACCCCCTTGTTCATTCCGATGGAGGTTGTGTGGAGAAGACAAAAAAAGTCTCACATCGACGCGGCTAATCTACGGGCTATGGAGATGCCCATCAATTGATGTCAATGTGAGGAGTAGGGATTGCCATGCAACGGATGCACTAGAGCTATAACTGTATGAAAGCTCAAACTCAAACTAAGTGGGTGTGCATCCAACTTGCTTGCTCATGAAGACCTAGGGCATTTGAGGAAGCCCATAATTGGAATGTAGAAGCCAAGTTCTATAATGAAAATTCCCACTAGTATATCAAAGTGATAACTCAAGAGACTATCTATATGAAGAACATGGTGCTACTCTGAAGTAGAAGTGTGGTAAAAGGATAGTAAAATTGTCCCTTCTCTCTTTTCTCTCATTTTTTATTCATTTATTCTTTTTTGGGCCATTTCTCTTTTTATTTGGCCTTTATCTTTTTTTGGGCCTTTTCCTTTCGTTGGCCTTTCTCTTTTTTTTCTCACACGGGACAGTGCTCTAATAATGATGATCATCACACTTTTATTTACTTACAACTCAATATTACAACTCGATACTAGAACAAAGATATGACTCTATATGAATGCCTCTGGCGATGTACCGGGATGTGCAATGATCTAAAGTAGCAATGACATCAAAAAACAGACAAGCCATGAAAACATCATGCTAGCTATCTTACAATCATGCAAAGCAATATGACAATAAATGCTCAAGTCATGTATATGATGATGATGGAAGTATTGCATGGCAATATATCCCAGAATGGCTATAGAAATGCCATAATAGGTAGGTATGGTGGCTGTTTTGAGGAAGATATAAGGAGGCTCATGTGTGATAGAGCGTATCGTATCACGGGGTTTGGATGCACCGGCGAAGTTTGCACCAACTCTCGAGGTGAGAAAGGGCAATGCACGGTACCAAAGAGGCTAGCAATGATGGAAGGGTGAGCGTGCGTATAATCCATGGACTCAACATTAGTCATAAAGAACTCACATACTTATTGCAAAAATCTATTAGTCATTGAAACAAAGAACTACACGAATGCTCCTAGGGGGATAGATTGGTTGGAAAAGACCATCGCTCATCCCCGACCGCCACTCATAAGGAAGACAATCAATAAATAATTCATGCTCCAACTTCGTTACATAACGGTTCACCATAAGTGCATGCTACGGGAATCACAAACTTCAACACAAGTATTTCTACAATCCACACCTACCCACTAGCATGACTCTAATATCACCATATTTATAAAGAAAACTATTGCAAGGAATCAAACATATCATATTCAGTGATCTACAAGTTTTATGTAGGATTTTATAAATAACGATGCATGTGATTGACTAGTTCCTGTCAACTCTCTAAATAGATATAAGTGAAGCAAGAGAGTTTAATTATTTCTACAAAAGATATGCCCACGCTCTAACAAATATAAGTGAAGCAAAAGAGCATTCTACAAATGGTGGTTTTCTATGTGTAGGGAAACAGGCAATCCATACTTGAAATGATATAAGTGAAGCACATGAAGCATTCTATAAAGCCATACTCAAAAGATATAAGTGAAGTGCAATGAGCCTTCTATAAATCAACCATGGACTATCTCATACCAGCATGGTGCATAAAATAAAAGTGAAAACTAAATGAAAAATATGCTCTAAGATTTGCACATATCACATGAACGAAACGAATCCGAAAACATACCGATACTTGTTGAAGAAAGATGGGATGCCTTCCGGGGCATCCCCAAGCTTAGACGCTTGAGTTTCCTTGAATGATTACTTGGTGTTCCTTGGGCATCCCCAAGCTTGAGTTGTTGCCTCTCCTCCTTATCCTCATATCGAGACATCCTCGATCTTCGAACACTTCATCCACACAAAACTCAACAGAAAGCTCAGTAAGATCCGTTAGTATAATAAAGCAAATCACTACTCTAAGTACTATTGCAAACCAATTCATATTTTTTTTTGCATTGTAGCTACTGTAATATAACTTTTCCATGGCTTAATCCACTGATAGAAATCGATAGTTTCATCAAAACAAGCAAACTATGCATCAAAAACAGAATCTGTCTTAAACAGGACAGTCTGTCATAATCTGAACATTCACCATACTTCTAGTACTCCAAAAATTCTGAAAACATTAGGAAAAATAAAAAATTTGTATAGAAAGACAGTGCAAATGTTTTAGAACCGTCTGACGTTCCAGTAAAAAAAATGTAAAATCGCGCACTACAGCAAAGTTTCTGTCTTGCACCGCACAAACCAACAAGCAATGTAAACATCCTAAAGGCAAATCTTGGCACATTATTTTTATGTTTAAACTTTACAAAAGCACACAACAGAAATAAATGACTCTCTAATACTTTCGGGTTGTCTCCCTGGCAGCACTTTCTTTAAAGCCATTAAGCTAGGCATATAGTGCTCAAGTAATGGATCCACCCGGATCCCAAGGTATATCAAAGCCAATTTTATCTTATTGGAAACATGGACATGCGGAGATGTAGTTCCTCTCTCATAATAACTGCAAGTAGGAGCAGCAAGCACATGCATATTATATCTATCAAAATCATCATGTGTAGTAGTAAAACGCAACCCATCAATATAATCCTTAATAATGGCAAACTTCTCCGATATAGTGTATCGCGAGAATTCAAAAAGATAATAGGACTATCATGCGTGGGTGCAATAGCAACAATTTCATGTTTAACATAAGGAACTATAGCAAGTTCATCTCCATACGCATAATTCATATTGGCATCTTGGCCACAAGCATAGCAATCATCATCAAAAAGGGATATTTCAAAAGAATCAACGGGATCATAACAATCATCATAGCAATCATCCTTCTGTAAGCACGAAGGGAAATTAAACAATGTATGAGTTGAAGAGTTACTCTCATTAGAAGGTGGGCACGGGTAGCTAATCCGCTCTTCCTCCTTTTGTTCTTCGCTCTCCTCATCATATTTTTCATCCAATGAGCCCACCGTTTCATCAATTCCTTCTTCCATAGACTCCTGCAAAATATTAGTCTCTTCTTGGACAGCGGAGACTTTCTCAATAAATTCATCAATATCATAATTGTATTTATAATTATCATAGAAATATTTAAGGATAGCTAAATTTTCAGGTCTATAAACTGAATCATCAAAATCTTCAAACTCTTTAAACAAATATTCAACTTCACATGCACCCTTAAAAGCAACAAATTCTTCTATTCGTTACACATCATAGTAATCATATATACCATTAGCATAAGAAGCTAAGGTTTCATTATCATTAAATTTGCATGAAAAGGGAAGGTGTGGAGCCTTCATCCTAGAGCAACAAGTATAATCATATCTCAAGCATAGTTTCCTAGCACACCAATACAACATATAAATTTGATCCCATAATAATTTCCCTTTTTGAGTCAAGCGATAATCCCTAAAGTATTCACATTGATCCAACGTGTCTCCCATAACATAATTGAATGGGGTTTTCTCAGGATTATTAAAGTAGTACATAATATCTTTCACATAATTAGCATCAAGGGTTTTAGGAGGTTCCCCATCTCCATGAGTAGCAAGTAAACCTAATTTTTTTGGGTATTTCGTGTTTCATATCCAAAACTAAAGATAGAGAACAACTAAGAACAGAATATAAAAATTACTTAGTGATAAAGCAAACAAGTACACATGAAAATATTCACCCCCACGCTATTGCTCCCCGGCAACGGTGCCAGAAAAATGTCTTGATAACCCACAAGTATAGGGGATAAATTGTAGCCTCTTTCGATAAGTAAGAGTATCGAACCCAACGAGGAGCCAAAGGTAGAATAAATATTCCCTCAAGTTCTATCGACCACCAATACAACTCTACGCACGCTTAACGTTCGCTTTACCTAGAACAAGTATCAAATTAGAAGTACTTTGTAGGTGTTGTTGGATAGGTTTTCAAGATAATAAAGAGCACATAAATAAAAACTAGGGGCTGTTTAGATAAAGAAGCAATAAAGTTAGTATAGAGAGTGTGGAACAGTGGTGGTAGGAGTTGCGAAATTGCCCCTAAGCAATTGACTGCTTTACTAGAACGATAGCAAGTTCTATGTGGGAGAGGCCACTGCTAGCATGTAATCCATGACTTGGAATTCTATGCACTTATGATTGGAACTATTAGCAAGCATCCGCAACTACAAACATTCATTAAGGTAAAACCCAACCATATCGTTAAGATATATTGGTTCACCTTCAATCCCGTATCCATCAATTTCTATGCTAGGTTGAAGCTTCTGTCACTCTTTCCCTCCAATACATTGTCCTATCAACATACAACTAACCCTATGGTGTGATCCACGCGCACGCTCATATGATGGGCACCAAAGGACAGCAACATAACCCCAAGCAAATTAAACCAATCATACCAATTCACCAATTACCGATAGGACAGCGAAAATCTACTCAGACATCATAGGATGGCAACACATCATTGGATAATAATATGAAGCATAAAGCACCATGTTCAAGTAGAGGGTATAGCGGGTTGCGGGAGAGTGGACCGCTGTAGATAGATGGGGGAAGGTGATGAAGATTTTGGTGAAGATGACGGAGGTGTTGGTGTAGATTGTGGTGACGATGATGGCCCTGGCGGCGTTCCAGCGCCACCGGGAGAGAGGGGGAGAGGGCCCTTCTTCTTCTTCTTCTTCTTCTTCTTCTTCTTCTTCTTCTTCCTTGACCTTCTCCGTAGATGGGAGAAGGGTTTCCCCTCTGGTCCTTGGCTTCCATGGCATGGGAGGTGCGAGAGCCCCTCCGAGATTGGATCTGTCTCTCTCTGTTTCTGCGCTCTCTGATTCTGCCCTTTCACCGTTTCTCAAATTCCCGGAGATCTGTAACTCCGATTGGGCTGAAATTTCGAGACGATTTCTATCAGGATATTGGCTTTCTTGCGGCGAAATATGGGCACCAACCGCCTTACAGAGTGGCCACAAGGGCCCAGGGAGCGCCTGACCCCCTGGGGCACGCCCCTCACCCTCATGGGCCCCTCGGGCATCGTCTCGCGTTGATTTCACTTCCCTAATTCACATACATTCCAAAAAAATCTCCGTCAGTTTTTATCCCGTTTGGACTGTGTTTGACATGGATTTTCTATGAAACAAAAAACATGCAAAAAACAGGAACTGGCACTGGGCACTGGATCAATATGTTAGTCCCCAAAATAGTATAAAAAGTTGCCAAAAGTATGTAAAAGTTGTAGAATATTGGCATGGAACAATAAAAAATTATGGATACGATGGAGATGTATCAACCCTAAACTTCTTAGTATAGGTTGGCTAGTGATCCATCAGTGACCCCCACCTTGTCCTTGTTGCCCCTGCTTCATCATCGACGACTTGATCAATGTGATCGATGACCAGAGACCGACACAGCACCTCACCCCCTTTAGTTGTATGACTCTGCATAGTTACTGTCGAGTGCCGAGGGTGATACCTCGTAATGCACTCTTGATGATAACTCTGTAGTGTAGCTATTCGGTCGTGGTTAATGAGGGTGATTCCTCCTTCACCATTCACGATACGGCTCTGTAGTACAACACCTCAAGTATGAACCTCGAGGGTGGTTCCTCATATGTTCACCTTGATGATTATATCGAGTGGAATCCACCGAGGATGATTCTTCGGTGTTTCCCCCTTGATGTTTGGACACACGGTTACCTTGACTTTACTTGAGACATTGGTGAAATTCGGGTGGGCCCGGAGAGCACCCGAGGAGTTACAATGGCGGCTGGCTATTTAGCAATATCACCCAGGAAGGGATGATAGCTCCGGACTTGTCCCGACACCCGTCACTTCTTTTAATAATGCACTAACAGGTTTAGGTATTTGTTCTGAGTTGGCCACTGTCCTTTACGCACTAACCACCACGCGAGAATAGTTATGGGCCTCGACATCATAGTATCAGCCAAAGCTTTGTTACACGTCCATTTCAGCGTTATGGCATGGTCGGATCGTGCTGGCTGTCCAAGGCGGTGCTGGTATCCACCCTGCACACAACGACCCGGACTGCAACGGGCGATGGGCCCAAGACCCCGGAGTCCTTAGGATGTAGACCGGTGGGGACCTCTCTGCCGAGCCTAGGTAGGGCTGTGACGTGTTGATCTTCCGAGGCCGGGCATGACTTAGGAAAGTGTGTCCAGCCAGAGTGACCGAGCGTGTTTGGTAACGTGGTGCACCCCTGCAGGGAAGTTATCTATTCGAATACTGTGTCCACGGTAACGGACGTTCAGACTTGTATCCTGATATTATATAACTAGAAATGGATACTTGATACTTATGATGGATATGTGGCTCCGGGATTGCTTCCTCGCAGGGAGTCGAGGAAGGATCTCTGGGCATCAATTCTACAACATGCTTGTTAATTATAAACTATTATTCTATACTCTTCTACATGCTGCAAGATGCTTGGAGCTGCTTGAAGATGCTAGTCTTCGATAGGCTAGGCCTTCCCCTCTATTTTGGCATTCTGCAGTTCAGTCCACAGATACAACCCTTCCATTTGATACCAATGCATACTTAGTATAGATCTGATGCTTGCGAGTACTTTGGATAAGTACTCATGGTTGCTTTGCTACCCCTTTTCCCCCCTTCTTCCTTCTTTCCGATTGTTGCAGCCAGATGGTGGATCCATGGAGCCAGATGCCACTGCCAACGGATACTACTACATGGATGCCGTCAAAGAACAAGAGTAGTTAGAGGTCCCAGGAAGGAGGCCTTGCCTCTTCGATCATGTTGATTTTGTGCTAGCCTTCTTAAGGCATCCTTGTTTAACTTATGTCTGTACTCAGATATTGTTGCTTCCCCTAACTCTTGTGTATCGAGCTTATGTATTAGAGCCCTCGATCGAGTCCCATGGCTTGTAATATGAAGCTTGTATGACTTTCATTTGTGTTTCGAGTTGTGTTGTAATATCTTCCCATGAGTCCCTAATCTTGATTGTACACGTTTGCGTGTATGATTAGTGTACGGTCGAATCGGGCGCGTCACAGGGGGATCCTCATCGGTGATGGAACCGGCGGCGAACTGCGGCGGTGGAGGCGAGATCGGTTCGGAGGTGGCAGGGGCTGTGGTGGGTTTTTGGAGGAGGGTTTTAGGGGGTGCGAGGGAGGAGGGGCTTGGCCTTTTATAGGGAATATTCGTGGAGCAGGGGACGACTCGGGATCGCGATCCCTGGAAGATCGGAGCGCGGCGGCGCTCTGGGCGTGCTCCAGTTTTGCGTTGCATGCGCGAGGGGAAAGGGATGAGGGCGGGGCCGGCGGGTCAGTGAGGGAGAGAGAGATAGATAGAGAGAGGGAGAGCGAGCGAGCGGACGACCGAGGGGAGAGGGGATCGGGCGTGGTGCGACGCTGGGCTGGCCAGCTCGGGCACGCTGGTGGACTGCGGCTCGGGCAGCTGGGCCTGCTGGCCTAGCGCATGGTGCGCCGGGGTCCCCCCTTTTTTTAAATAAGGCAGAGAAGAAATAAAATATAAATAGAAAATAAAAATACTTTTATATAGGATATATATATATATATATATATATATATATATATATATATATATATATATATATATATATATATATATATATATATATATATATATATATATCAAAATTCTCAGGAAAAAACTCTAAAATATAAACCATTTTCAGAGGCGAAATAAAAACTTTATAAAAATCATTTTTTTGAATATTCCAAATGAATCCAAATTTGAATTCAAACTTTTGGCATTATTTCTCCTGATATTTTGGGAGTGTCATTTTAGCTCCTCTCATACTTTTGAACAAGTATTTGTCAGGGATTTTTGAAATGAAATTCAAATGCCAAGTTGAATCCAAATTCAAACAAAATCCAAATGCCTCTAAAATTTCCAAATGTCACTCAATGCAAACAAAATGCATAGATGCTTAGCTAATAATTTTAAAACATTCCAAATTGAAAATTTGGGATGCTACAAGGGCGTAGCCCGCATGCAAGACATCATCTCCATAACACAACACCCCGCTCAAATTTGTAATTAGCAGCCAACAAGGCAGTAAGCAGTAGGTTCTTCCACTCTCCTCGTAAACATGTGTTCTTCCACGGGCTGCTTCTCCAATTCCATTATTCCATTATTTGATTTCTTGTCATATTGGCCTAATGGAAGGTTGTAGATCTCCAAGTTAGAATTTATATGCATTTTCGGTTGTGTTATATATTTTTCGCCTAGTTTTTGATAATGTAACTACTTTGAAGAATTCGTTTTGTTGATCAGCTTGCCAGATTCAATACTACTTGGCCAATTAATTCTGTTGAATGTCATATTTAATTGTACCGTGGCATCGATTCTTTGTCTCCTTTAAAAGTCTATCCCCGGTAACTTCAAATTCTGGATCCCCACTTAAAAAAGTGAGGGGTGTCTTGGGTCAACAATGTATGCTATTACCTCCAACTACATATAAATAAGCAACATCAAATGAAGTGCCATCAGAGCTTCACTTGTTTTAGTCCCATTCACGCGGTTTGGTACATGACTCGTAAATTTCCCAACAAATGAACTTATGATATGTCTTCAATATAGTAGTTAGAGCAGGAATCTTGCATTGAATTAATGTCATATAACATTTTCCTTTGCATGTTACACAACATGCAGCACTTGCTGAAACACTCGTGATATAGATAAGAGGTTGTTGCATTGTGTGTTCTCCCCAACTCATCTAATACCCATCCGTATAATACAATAGCTAGCAAGAAGAAATACAAGACAGAAAGCAAGCTGAAGATAAATTCAAGTTTATAGTCACGTAAATTGGAATGAGAGGAATCAGAAACACATGTTGTCTATGTTGGATGTATAAGCTAAGAGACAGAACTCAGAGAAGAACGTCTACAAGAAGCTGGAATTGTATTAGGGCACACCAATACCAAGTATATTTCTGGAGATGCTACAATAATAAACAAAGTGGTACTAGATCACGATGTTTGTCTGCCAATAGGCATGTTCGTTCATAGTTTAAATAATATGAGTACATGATTCATGTTTTTGTTATGACGATTATCAAAGGAGATGTAATGTTATGAGTCAAGTACTTGTATTTCAAGCCAAGCCATCTTTGTATATGTAGAGGCACTCGTTTAGGATAACACGCAATAAATTAATAAAAGCCATTTTCAACTCTATCGTCCTATCTGTCCAATAACGATGTCATCATGTTTACATTGTTAGTAAATTACACAAAACTATAATTTTGATGGTTGATGTATCGAATAGTCAATAATATATTGGGGTAATCTCTCACAATAAACACAAGCAAAGTCCTTGCCGTTTGAACGAAAATAATGTGTCAGACCCACATGTAAGGTTCAACATAATGTTGGCTGGCATCTTAAGACGCATGATACCGCCTGATGCAATTTCCTTTACTCTCTGACATGTTGAAGCTAGGCCATGTCACTCTCTTTGAAAGTGTGTCCAAGCTACATCACATGAATCCTCCTTCTGAATTAATTGGTGATCCCAACATGTTAATTCCAGGGTCAACTAAGTAAAGGTTTAGCTTCGATGTTAGTGACTAAGCTAACATTCATGGTTACTTGGTTAGTGACCCACTATTGTAGTAGTAGATGTCTTTCCCTGCAATGCTTACATTTCATTCATATCGTGGTGAAATATTTAATTATTATTACAACACCAACAACAAAAGGACAATAACAACAAAGCCTTTAGTCCCAGACAAGTTGGGGTAGGCTAAAGCTTAAATGCATCAAATCTCGTAACCAACTCATGGTTCCGGAGCATGGATAGTTTTTTGGTGATACTCATGTTCTTCAAATATCTATTTATGGAATCCTCCCATGTCAAGTTTGGTCTATCCCAAACTCTCTTGACATTATCCACTGTGCACTGGTGTTTCTGTAGGTCTACACTGAATATTCCCAGACCATCTCAAACGGCGGTGGACAAACTTCTCTTCAATCGGTGCTACCTCAACTCTATCCCGTATATCATCATTCCGGACCCGCTCCTTCCTTGCTGTGGACACACATCCTTCTCAACATGAGGATCTCTGCTACACCTAACTATTGAATATGTTGCCTTTTAGTCAGCCAACACTCAGCACCATACATCATTGCGGGTCGAATCGTCGTTCTATAGAACCTCATTTTAACTTGTGCGGCACTCTCCTGTCACAGAGAATGCCAGAAGCTTGGCGCCACTTCATCCATCCTGCTTTGATTCAATGGTTCACATCTTCATCGATATCCCCACCTTTCTGCAGTATTGATCCCAAATATTGAAAAATTTCCTTCTGAGGTACCACCTGTCCATCAAGGCTAACCTCCTCAGTAGCTCTTTCAATTCAAAGGTTTGTCTCCATAGTTTAACTTTCTATTAATCCCTTTCCTATTATCTTCGACCAACACCACATCATCCACAAAGAGCATACACCATGGGATATCTCCTTCTATATCCCTTGTGACCTCATCCAAATCAAAGCGAAAAAGATAAGGGCTAAAAGTTGGCCCCTCAGGTAGTCCCATTTAATTGAGAAGTCATAAGTGTCGCCATCACTTGTTCGAACAATTGTCACAATATTATCGTACATGTACTTGATGAGGGTAATGTACTTTGTTGGGATATTCTGTGGTATCTTATCGTAGGTCTTCTCCAAGTTAATGAACACCACATCCAGGTCCTTATTTTGCTCCCTGTATCTCTTCAGAAGTTGTCGTACTAAGAAAATGACTTCCATGCTCGACCTCTCAAGAAAGAAACTAAAATGTTTTTTGGTTACGCTTGTCATTCTTCATAAGCAGTGCTCAATGACTCTCTCCCATAACTTCATTTTATGGCTCACGGGCTTAATTCTATGGTAATTTGTACAACTTTGAATATCCTCATTGTACTTGAAGATTGGTACTAATATACTCCATCTCCATTCTTCTGGCATCTTGTTTGCCCGAAAAATGAGGTTCAAAAGCTTAGTTAGCCAAAAACTATTGTATTTGTGGCTACCATGAGGAAGTGTGATGTTCAACTACCTAGTCCTCTTCTGTTAAATTTCATTTCTTTTCCTTGCTTTGCAATTGAAACCGTGCCTTGTCCATTCAGCCCGACTTTTCTTTTCTAGTTTCCTTTGTAACGACATCTCATTTTGTCCACACGTAAGCGGATCATTTCAAGGAACATGCGCTAGTTGCAGCTGCACACATTCCACATGAAAATGGGACTGTCACCATTGATATGACGAGCAAGGATGAGAAGTGGCATCCGACATTCTTCATAGAAAATGACACGTGCATGCTTGTGGGTAACTTGTTGGACTTTGTATGCGACTACCAAGTGCATGTGGGCGACATCTACATCTTTGTACCGGCAAAGAGTGGGGAAAGGTCCACATTCACGGTCCATATAGTCCAAGCAGAAGATACTAGTCCTAGGGGTGTTAAAAGAGTTCACTCAAGCCATGATTCTCCAGTTGGTGAGGAAGGAATGGCAAATACCGATATCATTTAGGAATGGCAAGCGACGGTCTCACTCGTAACTGGTTGGAAGCACGTTTGTCCACGACAACAGTCTGTGTTCTGAAGACATGTGTACCATGGTCATCCCATATCATTTCCAGAGATCAGCTCTGTTTGTAGTAAGGCAGAATTATGGCTGCTAGGACCTGCTTATCTCTTTGCGGCGTTTTCTACTCTGAAATCAAAGGTACCGGACCTCTATCTGGTCACCTACTCCCATATATCCATCCTAAAAGGCGCTGCTAAGTTGATGATTTCTAAGTTTGGTGGCATCTGTGTGTACATGGCGAATTGTTAGGTTGAGACTTTGTTCTTTACATAGAATGAATATGGCAAAATCCTTTTATTCTAGTATTTGTTGTAGCCGAGGCTTATGGGATCTAAGTTCTTTTGTCATCTTGAAGTCGTTGCTCGAGAGAAGAGCCTAAAATAAGATTTTGTCAAACTAGATGTCATTGTTCGTTCGTAATAGTAGTAATTCTCCCAACAACATCTAAAAGAGAAACCCCCAACAAGAACTAATGATGTATTTTCAATATTAGATGGAGCAGGAACCTTTGCATTGAATTAACATTTATAGCATGCAACACTTACTCAAAAGCTCATTAAGCCATGATATAAGAGGAAGTAGCATTCTGTTCTTCCAGTCTCTTCTCATAGCCTTCCATATAGTACAATAGCTACCAAGATCACATTGCCTTGCCCATTGGAATGATAGGAATCAGAAACACAAGCTGCGGCTGTTGGGACCTAATTAGTAACATATCATGATGTTTGGCAACCTGTCTGCAACATCAATCATGGCTTGAAGGATCAGGGTACAACTATATGCCGAAAAGCTGCCTTTCAGAATAGCAAGCGAGAAAGAAATACAATACTATGGGGTTTCACAAAGTATGTGTAAGATAGTCCAAAAGTGTCCAAGTATTTGTGAGTTGACAAAGAGGCACACGTTGTCTATTAGCAGCCTAGTATGTGCAAGATAGTCCAGCAACAACAATACTAACTTTGATGGAGCCTTTTTTTGGTGAACCTCCACGAGTGGCTCGGTTTGTATGGATGTATTGTACTGGAACTATTTGTTTTCTGTATCGGTTGAATAGTAATTAGTAACGATATGGCCTCTGGATCTATTCGAACTAACTCCTTTGTTGGGGTCTACAAGCCAAAGTCGTTGCTTTGGTACATGGCATATCAGTCATGCTAAGAATCATGGCACGTCGACATTCATTTTTCAAACATATATCTTAGCTTAGGTAGAGCATAAATCTCGCATTGAATTAATGTTAAAGACATTTTTTGGGTGTTATATAGCATTCAACACCTACTCAGAAGTTCCCAATACAAGAGGTTTAGCTTTTCCTCTATCACTTACATACATGCCCATTCCATACATGGGACTATATAACTAGCAGAATACAAGACAAAAGAGCAAGTTTAAGATAATTGAAGTTAACAATCTGATAGGAATGAAGGTTACCAGAAGCAGAAACTGACTATGTAGGATGTATAGAGTGAGATACATGTTCTCCAGCAGCACCGTATAGTTCAGAAAATCTTGTCTTGAGGCATAGTAGAACCACATCAACCACGCTGAGATGAATAGGGGCTTGGTTCTTGCTTTGTCTTAGGAGCAGTAACGAAAGCCAGATTCTTATTTGCATGCTTTATTGCCTTCTAGGTCTGAGTCTATGTTACAATTCAATTAAAAGGTTGTGTTTTTTTGGTTACATCAACCTATGGGATTGTGGCCTTTTCTTGAAAAGGAGGATTGCCCCTGGCCTCTATGTCAAAATGACGCATGGTGCCATATTATTAATCAAAGTACGTAGTTCGATACAAGATCTCAAAATAAGTAAAAAAAAACATTGCCACAACCAGCATAATTTGGACTAGATGACTATACACCTATCCTATTGTTGAACCACCATCCAAACCGGCTGTAGGTATCCCGTGCTACCGTCTCCCAACGGTGTACACATATTTATTACTTCTCTAGTTATACTGTCCAAAAAGGTGAAAAGTGTCTTTGGTCGATATTGTATGATATTACCTCCAACTACATATACACGACATTAATGAGAGTAACATCAGAGCTTCATCCATTTTCAGTCCCATTCATACGGTTTGGTACAAGACTCATAAGTTCTTCCAACAAATGAGCTTATGATATATCTTCAATGAACAATGATAGTAGATAGAGCAAGAATCTTGCATTGAATTAATTTCGTAGTACATTTTCCTTTGCATGTTATTGCAACACTTACTCGAACGCTCATGATATATAAAAGAGGTTGTAGCATTGCTTTCTTCTTGTCACTTCTCATACCCATCTGCGATAGCTAGGTAGTATAAATACAAGAGAGAAAACAATCTAGGATAATACAATTCATGTCTAGAGTCTTGCTGATTGGAATGAGAGGAATCATAAAGCCATGTTCGATGTATAGGCCGAGACACAGAAAGCTGAGCAATACAGATTTCAAAGATGGACTTGTATTACAGCACGACAGTAGCACATAGATTGTTGGCAATGTTAGAGCTATAAACAAAGTGATACTAGATCACGATGTCTGGCAGCCTATCTACATGTTTCGGTCATAGTTTAAAGCATCGGAGTACACGATTCATGGTTTTCTTGAGAGGACTAGCAAAGGATTGGATAGCAAGCAAGAAACAAATAGAAGTCACTTTCATCTCTAACCTCCTCTCTCTCGAATAAAGATGTCACTTTATGTCATTGTGTTCAATTACACTGTGAGTAAATTACACAAAGCTGTAATTTTGATGCTTGATGTAACAAATAGTCAAAACAATATATTTGGTTAATCTCTCACAACGAACACAAGAAAACCATGATTGATTGCTTGTCGCCTATCGCCTGATTGACCGCCTGCTCACCTCCACCGTGTACGTACTCAGCAGTGACACAACACAACACACACGATGCATTTGCATCTAGCAATCAAGCCGGCAACGCCGTCGTGCGCAAGTCACCCATCGTCTGATTATTCTTTGTGAATGTTCTATTTATTTTTCTTAATCTTGATTTCTCCAAATCGTTAGTCGAGAATAGAGGATTATATTCATTGTTTAGTTTTGTTTTTATTAATTTATTGTATTATCCTGTCAAATTTGACCATAATTTTCATTGGCTCACTATAAAAGTTGTGAAAAAGGGGAAGAACAACATGATGTATTTTATGTATCTAAATTTCTGCATTATGGCCATCTATTTGGTAATAGCATTATGACCATTTAAATTTCTAAGACTGTCCACCATGCTACCATCACTATCTAACATGATCTGTCTTGTTCTTGCAATGTAACTAGATTATTGGAGACACAGTTGCCACAAATAATAATTTACAGTTCCCTTGTTATTATTATGAACTTTTTTATGTCTTACATTGTTGTATAACAAAAATTAATAATTTGACTCCACATTCCCATGTCGGAAATCCTGGCTTTGCCACTATGGCTCACCCAGAGCGAGATGTGACACTAGCTCTACTGAAGAAAGACCCACCCGTGGCTAGTCATATAGCTACCATCGATCCATATGGATACCAAATGTCTTATGGTTGATGAACAGTGAACAAAAGTAAGGGAGCACAACTAATGGAGAAATCTATGGTGAAGTAATGGCGCCATTAATTGAACACAACAATATAGAATAAAGTAAAATAGGTGAATGCATGCATCAGGTTTATTGATGTTGGTTGAGGGTTTATGAAATATAATATCAAAGTAGATAGAACAGTACTATGCCCATGTGCGAGAAATGGGCTTATATACATGGTCATGTGAAATATACTGCTCTAATCACTCCTCATGACCCCCTTAATCATTATCGTCTAGTCCTGCCTATTTATAGGTTCTTCACACCTTCTAAAGCGTTGCATTCTACCTATCCTTCTCTCCTTTCTTCTTCCAAATGATTCACATGGTAGTTCAAGTTGAGACATTTTCTCATGATATATACTTTCCACATTTTCCTGTGATATATACTCTCCTCTGCCACTAAATTTATCCCCACTCACCTTCGGATCCATATCTACTTCCCTCATGTGACTCAAGCCTATCTACTACTTGCCTCATCTAATCCCCTTCTTGAATCACGATATACGTGGGAGGGTAGAAAGAAAACAAGGACGGATGGTGAGCGAACATGCCCATTGAGTTGGCCACAAGGCATTGCACACTCTGCTCAACAATCTTGGGTCTGCTCTTGGAGGAGTGCAACCTGAAGGAGTGAATCAGGGGACCGGGGGCCTTGAGAATGAGATTTTATTTCTCCGCAAGGGGAAACATTTCAAGCCACTAGACATGGGAGGCATAGGGAAAGGAAGCGTAACTTGAAATGGCAGATCTTCTACAGGCCCCTTTTATGTATCTTCACATTCTCCTACATTAACTACTAGAGTCCTAAAACCCGTTTGCTAGCTTCTTGGAGTTTCTACCACATTCTTCTTCTTCACTCCAGCATGGTATTCTTCTAAATATAAACAATCCATAGCATTTGGGAACACAGACGAGGGAGCTTGTCTACGGTCATCGTATGATTGGCTTCCAGATCATCTCGGAACACATGTATGTGCACACACCATAGGTTTCATTCTCTCATTGGTAGACAAAAAATCTTCCTTATCCTTGGTCGGAAAAACAAGTTGGAAAAATCATTGCCTTCGTCTTCAAAGAGGATTGCACTCAAAATGCTGCAATAGCCATCTTGGCCTGGGGTTACTAACAACGCCTTCAAGTCTGGTTACATCACGACACGATCAAGTCAGCAGTAACGTCCATCGTTACTACGATGTTGTTACTACATGGCCATGCGGCTGCCGTATTCCCTTGAGTTGTCACTCCTACATAAGCCGAAGCCAAGATAGCATCTATACAAAACTTACAAGATTGCGAGATGCACGTTGTAACCACATTGTTCATACAAGAGAAAACATCCTACAGACGTACGAGCTACGACTACAACTAGAACAAGTGGCCTGAACATGGGTCAAAGCTCCTACTTGTGCATCCCATACCTAGATTATCCACATCGCATTGCATTCACAAAATTCCCAAATCATGAGCATTGCCGCGAAATCTCCCTGACAGCTCAACTTTGTGTTTTTCCAAATAAAAATTATGTTCATCATTCTCAGATTTTATTTTAGCAATACAAAGTGGATCTCCCTTGAGCAGGAAAAATTTCTTATGGAAGAGTAAAAATGAATTTCCTGATAACCAAAAGAGAGGAAGGAATGCTAGGATAAGTAAGGCATTCATTACTCATGAGCTTGGGCAGATATGTACACAAGTACATGTAAGAAGGGGAATGGGGCTACAAAAGCATATTCAACTGGAGTCTGGAGGGCGTGATTAAGCACGATAATGTTCCCGTTTCTACCTGATGACCCACAAGTATAGGGGATCTATCATAGTCCTTTCGATAAGTAAGAATGTCGAACCCAACGAGGAGCAGAAGTAAATGATAAGCGGTTTTCAGCAAGGTATTCTCTGCAAGCACTGAAATTATCGGTAACAGATAGTTTTGTGATAAGGCAATTTGTAACGGGTAGCAAGTAATAAGTGTAAATAAAGTGCAGCAAGATGGCCCAATCCTTTTTGTAGCAAAGGACAAGCCTGGACAAACTCTTATATAGATAAAAGCGCTCCCGAGGGCACATGGGAATTATCGTCAAGCTAGTTTTCATCACGCTCATATGATTCGCGTTCAGTACTTTGATAATTTGATATGTGGGTGGACCGGTGCTTGAGTGCTGCCCTTACTTGGACAAGCATCCCACTTATGATTAACCCCTATTGCAAGCATCCGCAACTACAAAAGAAGTATGAAGGTAAACCTAACCATAGCATGAAACATATGGATCCTAATCAGCCCCTTACGAAGCAACGCATAAACTAGGGTTTAAGCTTCTGTCACTCTAGCAACCCATCATCTACTTATTACTTCCCAATGCCTTCCTCTAGGCTTAAATAATGGTGTAGTGTCATGTAGTCGACGTTCACATAACACCACTAGAGGAAAGACAACATACATCTCATCAAAATATCGAACGAATACCAAATTCACATGACTACTAATAGCAAGACTTCTCCCATGTCCTCAGGAACAAACGTAACTACTCACAAATCATATTCATGTTCATAATCAGAGGAGTATTAATATGCATAATGGATCTGAACATATGATCTTCCACCAAGTAAACCAACTAGCATCAACTACAAGGAGTAATCAACACTACTAGCAACCTACAGGTACCAATATCAGACTTAGAGGCAAAGATTGGATACAAGAGATGAACTAGGGTTTTAGAGGAGATGGTGCTGGTTAAGATGTTGATGAAGATTGACCCCCTCCCGATGAGAGGATCGTTGGTGATGACGATGGCGATGATTTCCCCCTCCTGGAGGGAAGTTTCCCCGGCAGAACAGCTCCGCCAGAGCCCTAGATTGGTTCCGCCAAGGTTCCGCCTCGTGGCGGCGGAGTTTCGTCCCGTATGCTTGCTTATGATTTTTCCTCGGACGAAAGACTTCATATAGCAGAAGATGGGAATCGAAGGGCCACCAGGGGGCCCACAAGGCAGGGGGCGCACCTAGGGGGGTAGGGCGCGCCTCCCACCCTCGTGGCCAGGGTGTGCCCCCCCGCTGGTATTTTCTCCGTTCAGTATTTTTTTATTAATTCCTAAAATGACTTCCGTGAAGTTTCAGGACTTTTCGAGCCATGCAGAATAGGTCTCTAATATTTGCTCCTTTTCCAGCCTAGAATTCCAGCTGCCGGCATTCTCCCTCTTCATGTAAACCTTGTAAAATAAGAGAGAATATGCATAAGTATTGTGACATAACGTGTAATAACAGCCCATAATGCAATAAGTATAAATATAAAAGCATGATGCAAAATGGACGTATCAACTCCCCCAAGCTTAGACCTCACTTGTCCTCAAGAGGAAGCCGATAACGATAAATATGTCCACATGTTTAGGGATAGAGGTGTCGATAAAATAAAATACGGACATGAGGGCATCATGATCATTCTCATAACAACAACATTTATGGATATTGTCATATGATTTCTTATGTTCAAGTAATAATCTATTCACAATGAAAAGTATGAATCAGAAACTTCAATGAGAACTAACAAACTATAATTTCGGTCATTGAAGCAATTGCAATTTATCATAACATCGGAAAGAGTCAATATAAGAGCTTTTCAGCAAGTCCACATACTTAACTATCATTTAGTCTTTCACAATTGCTAACACTCACGCAATACTTATGGGTATGGAGTTTTAATCGGACACAGAGAAAGATAGGGGGTTATAGTTTCGCCTCCCAACCTTTTACCTCAAGGGTAATGCCAACAATAATAGCTCATGTTAACTTACATCCAATTAGATATACATATCAGGATCTTTCCAACACACTGTGCTTGCCAAAGGATAAAATGTAAAAAGGAAAGGTGAAGATTACCATGACTCTTGCATAAGGTAGAAAATAAAAGTAAAAGATAGGCCCTTCGCAGAGGAAAGCAGAGGTTGTCATGCGCTTTCATGGTTGGATACATGAAATCTTAATGCAAAAGAACGTCACTTTATATTGCCCCTTGTGATGTGGACCTTTATTATGCAGTCTGTCGCTTTTATTTCTTCCACATCACAAGATCGTATAAAGCTTATTTTCTCCACACTAATAAATCATACATATTTAGAGAGCAATTTTTATTGCTTGCACCGATGACAACTTACTTGAAGGATCTTACTCAATCCATAGGTAGGTATGGTGGACTCTCATGGCAAAACTGGGTTTAAGGGTATTTGGAAGCACAAGTAGTATCTCTACTTGGTGCAAAGAATTTGGCTAGCATGAGGGAGAAAGGCAAGCTCAACATGTTGGATGATCCATGACAATATAATTTATTTCAGATATAAGAAAACATAACCCATTATGTTGTCTTCCTTGTCCAACGTCAACTCTTTAGCATGTCATATTTTAATGAGTGCTCTCAATCATAAAAGATGTCCAAGAAAGTATATTTATATGTGAAACCTCTCTTTATTTATCACTTCCTATTAATTGCAACGATGACCAAAACTATGTTTGTCAACTCTCAACAACTTTTAGTCATCATACTCTTTACATGTGAAGTCATTACTCTCCATAAGATCAATATGATCTCTTTATTTCTTTTTATTGTTTCTCTTTTCTTTTATTCGCTTAAGATCATAGAAAAATAATCAAGCCATTGACTCGACACTAATATTTATTATCTAGCTCACGGACTCGATTACATAGAAGGATCATAAGGCAAAACTTAAAACTCAAAGCTAAATCATACTAAAACTTTATTCTACTAGATCAAGATATTACCAAAAGGGTCGAACTAAGAAAAACAGTAAATATAGGAGTGCGATGGTGATACAATATCGGGGCACCTCCCCCAAGCTTGGCAGTTGCCAAGGGGAGTGTCCATACCCATGTGATTATATCTCTTTTGCTGGTGAAGGAGATGGAGGTGATGATGGATAGTCGCACATCGAGCGTAGGAGGTCCTCCAACTTGCAGATAATGCCCTTGAGTGCGATGATATGCTCCTTCAACAAAATATTTTTGCATGTGAGATACTTGTTTTGTATACGAGCTAACTCAATCATCTTGAAAGCTTCAATCTCAGTTGGGGTAAGAAGATTGTGATCAAGTTGAAGGATGTTTTCTGGTGCCGGAACTTGGTCCTCCGTGGCCTTCTTCATCCCTTCATCCTTGCTGATCTCCATGGGTTCTTCCCTCTTCAGCTCTATCTTCATTAGCCAAGCATCGTTGTCACCATTGTTGGAGGAGGGGGACGACATGATGCCTGGCCTTGACAACCCTGACAGAAAACAGCTCGAAACAAGAACAGAGGATAATTGCGTGATACGGTGGTCAAAACCTTCGGGAGATTATATAATGAATTTTTACTGACCAAAATAAGTATTGTGCAAGAAAATGGAGTCCAGAGAGCGCACGAGGTGCCCACGAGGCAGGGGGCGCACCCAGGGGGTAGGGCGCCCCTCCCACCCTCGTGGAAGCCTCGTGTCCTTCCCGGACTGCTTCTTATTTTCCTATTTTTCTAAATATTCCAAAACGGAGAAAATCTGCCATTAGAACTGTTTTGGAGTCGGTTTACATACCGTACCACATACCTATTTCTTTTCGGAGTCCGAAACGTTCTGGAATGTGTCCCTTATGTATTCCTCCGGGGTTACGGTTTCAATAATATTAGTTTCAACATTTATGGGATTACCTGAGATATAATGTTTAATTATTTGACCGTTCACCACCTTCGGATTTGTGCCTTCGAAGTTGTTGATTATTATGGCACCGGAACGATAGACCTCCTCGATAACGTAAGGACCTTCCCATTTAGAGAGAAGCTTTCCTGCAAAAAATCTTAAACGAGAGTTGAATAGCAACACATAATCACCTACATGAAACTCACGCTTTTGTATCCTTTTATCATGCCATCTTTTTACTTTTTCCTTAAACAGTTTGGCATTCTCATAGGCTTGGGTTCTCCATTCATCAAGTGAGCTAATGTCAAATAGCCTCTTCTCACCGGCAAGTTTGAAATGATAATTGAGCACTTTAATAGCCCAATATGCCTTATGTTCCAGTTCGAGAGGTAAGTGACATGCTTTCCCATAGGATTTTTGTATGCAGTTCTATCACTAGTAGAAAAAGGGCCTGTTGACCCGGTTGGTGAGGGCCTTTAGTCCCGGTTCATGAACCGGGACTAAAGGGTCGGTACTAATACCCTGGCCCTTTAGTCCCGGTTCAATCCAGAACCGGGACTAATGGGCCTCCACGTGGCCTGTCCGCCGAGCCCAGCAGGAGGGCCTTTGGTCCCGGTTGGTGGCACCAACGGGACCAATAGGCATCCACGCACAAGCATTTCTATGGCTCTGGTTTTTGTTTTTTTTGAAAAGGGGGGTTGGGGGGTTTTGGGGGTTAATTTAGGTGTTTCATATATTGTGCTATAGCTAGCTAATTAATAGAGAAAAGTGTCCTCTCTTTTGTCCGTGCTTGGTCGACGCTACGTACTATACATACGTATAGAGAGGACTAACTAGACATGCTAGCTAGCTAGTAATTAAGCAAACAGAAGATCGTCATGAACATATATGCATACAGAGAGAAGTGATATCGACCACCTCTCCTTCTCCGAGAGATTGGTCGAACAACAAGTTCTCGATATCTATCCCACACTACCGCTACATATATACAATAATTATCTTTTACAATACGGACGCGTGGTCCACATAGTATTCTCCGCCTTCAGCGATCACATGGTCAAGAAAGAATGCCGCCAATTCCTCTTGAATTGCTCGCATGCGATCTGGTGCTAGGAGTTCATCCCGCTCAAACATCTAATTTTAAGAAAGGGTCAATGCATATATATATATATATATATATATATATATATATATATATATATATATATATATATATATATATATATATATATATATATATATATATGAATGAATGAAACTCAACACAAATGATGGTAATAAAATAAAATTGTGAATATTTTTATTTACGCACTTCATATTGTTTGTCGGAGTAGCCCCTCTCACAGGTCGTGTGGCGGATGGACTCGCAAATGTAGTATCCACAGAAATCATTCCCTTGTTCCTGCCACAACCACTTTACAAGAAACAGAGGTCAATCAAACTGATAATTAGCAAGCATGCTAAATGGTATTGATGAAACTAGCGCTTGAATCACTAGGAGATGCGCGTGGAATAAGCTACTATATAGTACTTACTTTCGGGTGTCTAAATTGCAGCTTCTTCGGTAGTCCCGAGCTTTTTGGTGAATTTTCCCAAGCCCTGCCATACAAAGAAAACAATTACTTGATATCAGAAATGAACAAAGTTGCTGATATGGTGGATAATGATCGATTTAACTTACTTCTCGAGCATTTCAGTCATGTCCGCATACTCCTTGGGATCTTTTCGTCTCGAGTCTAAGACAGTTACTACTCCCTGCTCAAGCTTAATCTCTAGGAGAATATAGTGGAACCTACGCACGCATGCATAACTCATCAATATTACATTACTATAACCTGGACTAAATAAGGGAAACCGAATATGCCACAAGACAGTAACACTCACGTGTAGTTGTAAGGAAAGAGTATTATATTTTTGTGTTCATTTATTTCCAACGATCGTAGCAAGTTGGCCTCGGTTTCGTCGGCACGATATTTAACCTCATTTGCATCTATGAGATATGTGTTAATGAACCCAATATCACCCACTTGTTTTTTCTTCATTTCTGCGATCTTCAATCTGCATAATATAGTGAGGATATTTATAAATACATGCAATGAAAGAGCTGAGTTATATAGAGATACTTAATGACAGAAGTAGTACTACTTACAGACAGTAGCAGGTGACCGTTGCTTTATCGAGGGCCAATTGATTGAAAACTGATAGAACTCCTCAAATGGAATAGGCAACAGTTCAATTCCAAGGAGGTCATGCTCCTTTTAACTCTCACATACAAAGTATTCCTCCCTCGGACTCTTTGCAGGTTTTCATGTACCAATCATGCAATCTTCGCATCATCGTTGTTAGAGAGCTTTCATCTTTGACGAGAGGCTTCCCGTATCAGATCTTTGTATCTGCACCTCCAAGAAATCATAATGTACATCGTCGGGCAGGTAATCTGCAGGATTGCCATAACCGGCACCATCCTCGGATCGACGATGTCGCTAGCGTGCACCTTGAGCGGGGGCACAATTGCTTCGCTTGTTCGCTGAGCTGGGCAATTTGTTTCCCAGCTCGTCGTTCTTTCATCCTTTGATCACCGACAGTATTTCCCGATCTCTCCGCTTCGCAAATGCCTTCCAATAATGCGCTCATAGTTGCCTTTCGGCGGAGACTTGGGTGGTTTTGTCAGGGCAGCCAGAGTGCGCTTCGCTTTGACCGGATCTACCTTCTCCTCCGGAGGTGGATGTCTCTTTGCTTTCAACCCTTGAAACCAATCATCCACTTCGGTCTGCGCGATCTTCGCGTTTTCCTCCTCGCTCCTCTCGTACGGTAACTTCTCTAGAGTCTTCAGAGAAGGACCGAATCAGATCTCCTCCCGCCTTTGGCTGTACTGCTAGACGCCGCAGAGCAGACGGAGCGGATGTCTTCTTTCCTTGCTTACGAGGCGGAGGAGAAGGACTACGACGCGCCGGAGCAGCCGGAGCGGCGGCGGGTCTCTTCCGCCCTTGCCGACGAGGCGGAGAAGGAGGAGGCTGGCTGCCGGACGCGCCGGTGCAAGCGGAGAAGGAGACGGAGTGCCGCCACGCCGGAGAAGGAGCCGGCCGAGTGCCCTGATCGCCACTCGCCGGAGGAGGAGGCGGTGGAGGAGGCGGAGTGCCCTAACTCGCCGGAGGAGGAGGAGGAGGCGGAGGCGCCCAGTTCGGAAGGTTGATGAGATCCTTCCGCCATAGGCATGGAGTCTTGAGCAGAACCCAGCCGATACTCCCTTCACCGTAGGGTGGTCAAGCCGAGGTCCTCAAATCCTCCGTTATTTCATCGACCATCACCTTAGCATATCCTTTCGAATCGGCGGCAGTGAAAAGTTGAGTCGGGCTTAGTAGGATAAACAGAGCCAACAGCCGCTTTGACCTTCAAATTGCTCCATTGCGCCATAAGGTGGCAATTTTCAGCATCCGTGATAGCATCCACGGATAGCTGGCAGGAGCCGTCAAGGCATGTTGCTCGCTGAAGCAGCTCGGTGGAAGCCACGCTGCTTCTCCGCTGAGATGGCGGGTAGTTTCGGGGAAGCTTCGCAGGTCGTTTGTTGTGATCTGCTGCTTTCGTTCCTCTTCTCGTTCCTCTAGCCCCATTACCCTTTCGTGCAGCGCCTGCATTAGGCTCTCGCTCCAGTTTCTTCCTCCTCTCATGGGTTTTGTAACCCCTGCATCCGGAAATCCTGCCTTCCACGAAACGGAGCTGGCGTGCCTCGTGTCCGTCCTGTGGTGCTCTGGATTCCCGAGGGCCATTGTGAGCTCGTCCTTCTCCCTATCTCGAACGAACTTCCCTTGCTGCGCTGCTTCGATATAATGCTGAAGCCTCTTGACTGGTATGTCCAATTGTTCGTCCGCCCAAATGCACTTCCTGTTATAGGGTCCAAGGATCCGCCGCCCCAAGAACCAAGTCCGCAACGGTCTGGCCAGTTCATTGTCTCGGTTCGATCCCTTTATCAAGCAGATCATTCTCAGCCTTGGCCCACTTAGGCCGGGCTACGAGGTAGCCACCGACCCCGCGCGATGGTGAAGCTTCTTCTTCGCAGCATTTCTCTTGTTTGTCGCTGACATCTTTTTACTCTTTTCCGATGTCTTGTAGGCCACAAATGCGGGCCACCATCTCCGATCTTCTCATATTTGCCCTTGAATTCTGGTGTCTCATTTTTTTCGACATATGTGTTGAGTTCTTTCTTCCAATTCCTGAATAGTTCTGCCATCTTCTTAAGAGCAAAAGACTTGATTAATGGCTCTATTACTGGCTTCTCCGGATCATCCTCTAGCGGTAGGGTAAAATTTGACTTCAGCTCAGTCCAAAGATCATTTTTCTGCATATCATTGACACAAGACACCTCGTGGTCTTCGTTCTTAGGCTTATACCATTGGTGGATGCTGATCGATCTTGTCCCTAACCGTAACCCCGTGACCGAGCAACAAATGCCTTGTTTATCCGGTAGGGTTCAATCGGTTGGTCAGAAGCGCGATTTGTATGATCTCAAACTTTTCATCCGAGCTCAACTTTTTCTTCGGCCTCGCCTCTTTACCGGGTTGTGCTCGATCCGAGGGCTAGAAAAAGAACAAAGACGAGAGTTAATTAATATGTGTACATATATACCAAAACAAAGACGAGAGCTAGTCAGACAGGCTTAACTAATATATATACCTGGCCGGACTCGGTTTGGTGATCACCGAGCCGCCCTCACGGTCTACTTCTTCACCCTCTCCTTCTTGCACCGCATTGGGTCATCGGAACCATGTAAATCATAGCCAGCTGCTTCTTCACCATCTCCTTCCAGACCATCGTTGTCGTTGAGAAACATCAACGAGCAGACGGCATCACTTCCTTGTGCGATTATGTCCCTCAACAACGCTTCTTGTGCTTCGTCTCGGGGTGTCCATAGTTTCTACAAATATTTACAACATGGCAATTATTATTCAAACATGACAGATATGGATATATTAGTGGCAAACGTAGAACTAGCTAGCTAATCACAATAAGGAATCATATTAGTGGCCTCGACGCTGCTTCTCTAGGGTTTGGGGTGGCCTCGACAACGCTTCAAGGGTTAGGGGGTGGCCTCGAGAACGCTTCAAGCTAGGAGGGGGTAATATCGACCCCCCTCACGTGTTGAAGCTATCGGGAGGGGGTCGGCGTTGAACAGTACATCTATGTCCCACAAGTGACGTGGGCATCGACGCCCGCTGTAGGGTAGAGGGTCGTGGATCGCCGAGCGGTCGAGGTCAAGGGGTCGAAGATCGCCGAGGGGTCGGGAGTTGCCTAGTGTCAAAGGATTCAACAAAACCATGTCTTCATCATTAGGTAAAGTAACAGGTGCATGATGGTGAAGCTCTCCAAAGTTATTTTGAACGGAGTCCCAGATAGGATAATTCGCTTTTGGTACAAAGTTCAGCAAAAGGCAAATTATCCTATCCGGACTCCATTCCGTAACAACTTTGAGGACTTGCACCATCATGCCATGGTTACTTCCGCTAATGATGAAGCCATGGATTTCTTCAATACTTTGACACTATAGGAACCTCGACCTGAAACCTTCGACCCTTGACCCCTTAACGACCTCGACCCTCTACCCTAGTTCCCAAACCTCGACCCTCGGCGATCCTCGACACCCTCGTTATATCGACAACGACGCAACATACATATACATGGGAAAATAATGTTATCGGGAGGGGTATCGTACCCCCTCGTGTCAAAGTTTCTTCTTTCTCCTCTATTCCCTTCTTTCTTCTTCTCCTCTTCTTTTCTTCTTATCCTCGAGAAAGGAAAATAAGGAAAAGGAAGAAAAGAGAAGAAGAAGAAGAAGAAGAAGAAGAAGAAGAAAAAGAAGAAGAAAAAATAGAATTTTTTTCTATTTTTCTTCTTCTCTCTATTCTTTTTCTTCTTCTCCTCTTTTTTCTTCTTTTTCTTCTTCTTATTTATTTCTCCTCTTCTTCCTATCCCTCTTCTTCTCCTTTCTTCCTCTTCTTTTTTTCCTTTTCCTCTCATTCTTTTCTTCTTCTTGTATTGCTTGTTTTTTTAAATAATGTTCAAATAAAATCTATGAACATAAAACATATATATACACAGAGAACATATATACATTTTATAAAAATGCAAAAACAAAAAATTTAAAAAAGACATATAAACAGATATACATACATACATTTTCTTTCATATGAACATACATACATACATTTTCTTTGCATATGACCATACATACATTTTTCTTTGCATATGACCATTCATACATTTTCTTTAATTGCATATGCTTTGCATATAAACATACATACATATGAACATACATACATACATATAAACATAACATACATACACAAAAATTCTAAAAATCTGCCTAAAAAATCTAAAATCTGCCTAAAAAAATTATATGAAAAAAAGCATACATCATCCATCCATCCATATAATGAACATATACATCATCCATCCATCCATATAATCAACATATGCATATGAAAAAAAATTATATGAAAAAAATTATATCAAGAGGATCGAGGGGACAGGGAGGAAAGGGGGTCGCGGAGCCGGACCGAACGGGAGGAGGGGGCGCCGAGGCAGGGGCGGCAGGGGGGCGGGCGCCCGGCGACGACGATGGTGGGGCGGGGCTGGGCGCAGGGGCGCGCTGCATGCTCGGGACGGGCAGGGGCACGGGCGGCGGCGGTGTGGGCTCGGGCGGCAGGGGCACGGGAGACAGGGATGGCGGGGCGGCGGCGACGGGCGACGAGGAGCGCCATGAGCGATTTGGGCAGCCTGGCGGCGGGGGCAACTGGCTAGGGAGGCGAGGGAGATGTGAAATTTTCACAAGTCCTGGTTATATAGCAAGGGCATTAGTCCGGTTCGTGGCACCAACCGGGGCTAATGCCCTTTAGTCCCGGTTGGTGCCACCAACCGACCAAAGGCCAATTTTCAGCAGCCCAAAGGGCGGGAGCGGCGACCTTTGGTCGGTTGGTGCCACCAACCGGGACTAAAGGGGGCATTAGCCCCGGTTGGTGCCACGAACCGGGACCAATGCCCCCTTTAGTCCCGGTTGGTGCCAACAACCCGGACCAAAGGCCTTGTGGTGCCCCGCGCCAAATGTTTAGTCCCACCTCGCTAGTTGAGAGGGAGCCGCACCAGTTTATAAGGTGCGGTGCGGCTTCCCTCTCGAGCTCCTCTCTAAAGCAGGCTTTCGGGCCTAACTCTGACATCTGTGCCTATGGGCCTACTGGGCCTTCTGCGGGCCTGAATCCTGGCCCATAGGGTTTCTAGTCGTATTCAGGCCGTGGGGGCCCAGTAGGTGGCACTTTTTTTTGCTTTATATTTTATTTCTTTTTGCTTTTAGTTTTAGAAAAAATATAAACTTTCTATTAGTGCCATTAGTTTTAAAATTTGAAAACACTTTTTTTGTTTTCTTTGTTGCTTTATTTATTTTATTTTGTTTCTACTTACAACAAAATACTTATTGTTGCTATTTTTAATTTTTTTCAAGTTTTTTGTTTTGTTTTCTGCATTATTTATTTTCTTTTAGTTTTTGCTTTCTTTTTTAATTCTTTTTGCTTTTAGGTCAGCAAAATTATAAACTTTCTGTTAGTGCTTTTAGTTTTAGAAAAATATAAACTTCTGTTAGTGCCCTTAGTTTTAAAATTCGATAACACTTTTTTGTTTTCTTTGTTGCTTTATTTATTTTATTTTGTTTCTACTTACAACAAAATGCTTATTGTTGCTATTTTTATTTTTTTTTCAAGTTTTTTTATTTTGTTTTCTGCATTATTTGTTTTCTTTTGGTTTTTTGCTTTATTTTTTAATTCTTTTTGCTTTTAGGTCAGCAAAATTATAAACTTTCTGTTAGTGCCATTTGTTTTAGAAAAATTATAAACTTTTTGTTTGTGCCATTAGTTTTATAAAATTTGAATTCTTTGAAATTTGTGTGAATCACAAGTTTGTGAGCTCAACAAGGCGTAGAGGGACGGGCTTATAAACCGTGTGAGCGCCTTCTGGTTGGCGAGGTTTTCAAATTCATAGTTTTCAAATGAACTCTGAAAAAGTTGGCATAGCATGTTCATGTACAAAACGGACAATGGTATCATACTCGTGTGTTACAAAGTTGGCATGGTATCATCATAATAGTTATGGAGAAAGTCTTCACTTTTTCTTCGCTTGTGTCGCTTTGCTTATTGCGCCAGTAACCATGGATAATCTTCATCGCTTATCGGGATGCTTGGGTCAGCCTTGACTTTGAAGGGGGAATTTCATGAAACTTTTCATACTCTTGAGACATGTCTGTCTTGCCCTCCACTCCTGGATGTCCCTTTTCCTGAAAGAACTATGTGGCGCTTTGGCTCATTGTATGATGTATTCGCTTCCTTATCTTTTCTTTTCCTCGGTCTGGTAGACATGTCCTTCACATAGATAACCTGTGCCACATCATTGGCTAGGACGAACGGTTCGTCGGTGTACCCAAGATTTTCAGATCCACTGTTGTCATTCCGCATTGTGGGTCTACCTGCACCCGCCCCCGACAGATTGACCCACTTGCACTTAAACAAAGGGACCTTAAAATATACTCCGTAGTCAAGTTCCCATATGTCTACTATGTAACCATAATATGTGTCATTTCCTTGTCGGTTGCTGCATCAAAGCGGACACCGCTGTTTTGGTTGGTGCTCTTTTCATCTTGGTCAATCGTAAAATGTATTCCCATTTATCTCGATCCTTTCCAAATCATTACAATCGAAGATGGTCCCCTGGACAACAAGTACAGCTCATCACAAACAGTGTTGTCACCTCCGAGACGTGTTTCCAACCAACTGCTGAAAGTCCCGATGTGTTCACATGTAATCCATCGTCGTGACCGCTCCGGTGTTTGGAGCGCAGATGTTCTTGTGTTCATCGACATACGGGTCACCAAGGTAGAGTTCAGTAGAACTGTAGTGTGATTGAGACCAAGAATATCCGTCCCTGCATATTATTGAGTCTCTTCCAAGCGTGTTTTTTCGGTCAGTCTCCCCTCATACCGCGATTTAGGGAGACCTATCTTATTAAGGCCAGGAATGAAGTCAACACAAAACCCGATGACATCCTCTCGCTTGATGGCCCATGGAGATGCTTCCTTCGGCCTAGCGCGTTACTTAACATATTTCTTTAGGACTCCCATGAACCTCTCAAAGGGGTACATATTGTGTAGAAATACGGCCCCGAATGACAATCTCGCCGACTAGATGAACTAGGATGTGCGCCATGATATTGAAGAAGGATGGTGGGAACACCAGCTCAAACCGACAAGACATTGCGCCACATCACTCCTTAGTGTTGGTACGATTTCTGGATCGATCACCTTCGAGATATTGCATTGAGGAATGCACATAGCTTCACAATGGCTAATCGGACGTTTTCGGTAGAAGCCCCTCAATGCAACCGGAAGCAGATTGCGCCATAATCACGTGGCAGTCATGAGACTTTAGGTTCGGAACTGTTTCTCCGCATATTTATTATTCCCTTTATATTCGACGAGAAGCCGTCGGGACCTTCATATCGAGCAGGCATTGAAAGAATATTTCTTTCTCTTCTTTCGAAGAGCGTAGCTGGCAGGACCTTCATACTACTCGGAGGCATGCCCTCTTTTTCGTCGTAAGCGTTGCAGGTCCTCTCGTGCCTCGTGTGTATCTTTTGTCTTCCCATACACGCCCAAGAAGCCTAGCAGGTTCACGCAAAGGTTCTTCGTCACGTGCATCACGTCGATCAAGAGCGGACCTCTAGGTCTTTCCAGAGGGTAGGTCCCAAAATATAGATTTCTTCTTCCACATGGGTGCGTGATTCTCAGCGTCATTCGAACAGCTAGTCCGCCGACCCTTTCCAAAGATTACGTAAATCATTGACCATAGCAAGTACGTGATCACCGGTACTCATGGCAGGCTTCTTCCGGTGATCTGCCTCGCCTTTGAAATGCTTGCCTTTCTTTCGACATTGATGGTTGGTCGGAAGAAATCGACGATGGCCTGGTACACATTCTTCCCGCAGCTTCCCGGTACATACTATCGGTGTCAAGTAAACAGTGCGTGCATGCGTGGTATCCCTTGTTTGTCTGTCCCGAAGGTTACTAGAGCGGGCCAATCATTGATGGTCACGAACAGCAACGCCTTTAGGTCAAATTCTCCTTTTGTGCTCATCCCACGACGTACACCGCTTCCATTCCACAGCTGTAAAAGTTCTTCAACTAATGGCCTTAGGTACACATCAATGTCGTTTCCGGGTTGCTTAGGGCCTTGGATGAGAACTGGCATCATAATGAACTTCCGCTTCATGCACATCCAAGGAGGAAGGTTATACATACATAGAGTCACGGGCCAGGTGCTGTGATAGCTGCTCGCTCCCGAAAGGATTAATGCCATCCGCGCTTAAAGCAAACCATACGTTCCTTGGGTCCTTTGCAAACTCATCCCAGTAGTTTCTCTCGATTTTTCTCCATGCGACCCGTCGTGGTGCTCTCAACTTCCGTCTTTCTTACGGTCCTCACTGTGCCATCGCATCAACTTGGCATGCTCTCCGCTTCGAATAGACGCTTCAACCGTGGTATTATAGGAGCATACCACATCACCTTCGCAGAACCCTCTTCCCGGAGGCTCGCCGTCAACATCACCGTGGTCATCTCGTCGATCTTATATCGCAATGCACCGCATACCGGGCATGCGTTCAGATCCTTGTAGGCACCACGGTAGAGGATGCAGTCATTAGGGCATGCATGTATCTTCTCCACCTCCAATCCTAGAGGGCATACGACCTTCTTTGCTGCGTATGTACTATCGGGCAATTCGTTATCCTTTGGAAGCTTCTTCATTATTTTCAGTAGCTTCTCAAATCCTTTATCAGGCACAACATTCTCTGCCTTCCACTGCAGCAATTCGAGTACGGTACCGAGCTTTGTGTTGCCATCTTCGCAATTGGGGTACAACCCTTTTTTGTGATCCTCTAACATGCGATCGAACTTCAGCTTCTCATTATGACTTTCGCATTGTGTCCTTGCATCGACAATGACCCGGCGGAGATCATCATCATCGGGCACATCGTCTGGTTCCTCTTGATCTTCAGAGCTTCGCCTGCTCCAGCATCATCGTGCACATCGTCGGTGCATCTTGATGTTCAGTAGCATCACCGTATTCAGGGGCACATAGTTGTCATCGTACTCTTCTTCCTCGCCGCCTTCCATCATAACCCCTATTTCTCCGTGCCTCGTCCAAACATTATAGTGTGGCATGAAACCCTTGTAAAGCAGGTGGGTGTGAAGGATTTTCGGTCGAGTAAGACTTCAGATTCCACATATAGGGCATGGACAACACATAAAACCATTCTGCTTGTTTGCCTCAGCCACTTCGAGAAAATCATGCACGCCTTAATGTACTTTGGGAGGTGTGTCTCATCACCGTACATCCATTGCCGGTTCATCTGCGTGCATTATATATAATTATGTGTCAAAATCATTACATAACATCATGAATAGATAATTAAGTGACCAAATTAATAGAAATTCATCATCACATAAAACCAAAGTACATACATAGTTCTCATCTAACAACATAAAGCTCGCAGAGCATCTAAATTAATTAAACCATACATTGAAACTATGTAAAACATTTCAATGCGAAAACAAATACGATCATAATCGCAACCAAGGTAACAACTGATCCAACGGCATAATGATACCAAGCCTCGGTATGAATGGCATATTTTCTAATCTTTCTCATCTTCAAGCGCATTGCATCCATCTTGATCTTGTGATCATCGATTTACATCCGCAACATGCAACTCCAATATCATCTTCTCCTCCTCAAGTTTTTTTTTTTTCCTTCAAGAAATTGTTTTCTTCTTCAACTAAATTTAAGCTCTCGACAATAGGGTCGGTTGGAATTTCGGTTCAACAACCTCCTAGATAAATAAAATCTATGTCACGTTGGTCGGCATAATTTTCATAAACAATAAATGAACCAATAGTTATGAAAAGATAATATATACCACATCCGAATCATAGATGGACGAGGGCCGACGGGGGCGGATACCAAAACCATCGCACTATATAAGATGCAATAATAAAAGTAAGAAAATAATACAAGTATCTATCTAAACAAACAAGTAATAATATTATTCCTTTCAGAAAGAAGATAAGAACAAGAGGCTCACCACGGTGGTGCCGGCGATGAGATCGGCGCGGGTGATCGACGGCGATGAAGACGGGGACGGGGCGTGACGGACCGCTAAACCTAGATAAATATTGAGGAAAATGGAGCTTGGCGGTCGAGCTTGGAGAGGAGAAACCTTAAGTAGTGTGGCTCGGGCATTCCATCGAACACCTTGTGTGCATAGGAGGTGAGCTAGAGCACCACCAAGCCCTCTCCCCCTCGGCCAGAAAAAACAGAGCAGTGTGCTCTGCTCTTGCGCGAGGGGCTATAGATCGGCAGCACCATTGGTCCCGGTTGGTGGCTTGAACCGGGACTAAAGGGAAGCCTTTGGTCCCGGTTCATGTCACCAACCGGGACCAATAGTGGTGGGCCAGGAGCCAGGACCATTGGTCCCGGTTCGTCCCACCAACCGGGACCAAAAGGTCCGGACGAACCGGGACCAATGGCCCACGTGGCCCGGCCGCCCCCGGGCTCAGAACTGGGCAATAGTTTCCATTGGTCCCGGTTCTGGATTGAACCGGGACTAATGGGCTAAACTGGCCTGGACGAAAGCCCTGTTTTCTACTAGTGTATAGGCCCATAATGCATCATCAAGTTTCTTGGACCAATTATTTCTAGATCTATTAAAAGTCTTTTGCAAAATTAATTTAAGCTCTCTATTGCTCAATTATACTTGACCACTAGACTGTGGGTGATAAAGAGATGCAATTCTATGATTAACATCATACTTGCGAGCATTTTACGGAAAGCACCATGAATAAAATGTGAACCACCACCATCATTAAATATCTAGGGACTCCAAACCTCGGAAAAATAACTTCTTTAAGCATCTTAATAGAGGTGTTATGATCAGCACTACTAGTTGGAATAGCTCCTACCCACTTAGTAACGTAATCAACAGCAACTAAAATATGAGTATACCCATTAGAGGAAGGAAACAGTCCTATATAATCAAATCCGCAAACATCAATGGTTCAATAACAAGTGAATAATTCATAGGCATTTCCTGACGTCTACTAATATTACCAATTCTTTGACATTCATCACAAGACAAGACAAACTTACGAGCATCCTTGAAGAGAGTAGGCCAATAAAAGCCGGATTGCAATACCTTATGTGCAGTTCTATCTCCAGCATGGTGTCCCCCATAAGCCTCGGAGTGACACTTGCATAGGATCTGTTCCTGTTCATGCTCAGGTATACGAAGTCTAATAACACCATCTACTCCTTCTTTATAAAGATGTGGGTCATCCCAGAAGTAATGTCTTAAATCATAGAAAAACTTTTTCTTTTGTTGGTATGTGAAACTAGGTGGTATAAATTTAGCAACAATGTAATTAGCATAATCAGCATACCATGGAGCAGTACGAGAGGCATTTATGACAGCTAATTGTTCATCAGGAAAGCTATCATCAATAGGTAGTGGGTCATCAAGAACATTCTCTAACCTAGACAAGTTGTCTACAACGGGGTTCTCAGCTCCCTTTCAATCAAAAATATGCAAATCAAATTCTTGTAGCAAGAGAACCCATCTAATAAGCCTAGGTTTAGCATCTTTCTTTTCCATAAGATATTTAATAGCAGCATGATCAGTGTGAATAGTTACTTTAGAATCAACAATATAAGGTCTGAACTTATCACAAGCAAATACAACTGCTAAGCATTCTTTTTCAGTAGTAGCATAATTTCTCTGGGCACTGTCTAGAGTTTTACTAGCATATTGAATAACATTTAATTTGTTATCAACTCTTTGCCCTAGAACAACACCTACAACATAATCACTAGCATCACACATAATTTCAAAGGGTAAATTCCAGTCAGGTGGCTCAACGATAGGTGCAGAAATCAAGGCTTTATTAAGTACTTCAAATGCTTCTACACAATTATCATAAAAAACGAAAGGTATATCTTTTTGTAATAGATTAGTCAGAGGCCGAGAAATTTTTGAGAAGTCCTTAATGAACCTCCTATAAAAACCGGCATGACCAAGGAAACTTCTTGTACCTTTGATATCCTTGGGACACGACATCTTTCAATAGCATCAACCTTAGCTTAATCAACTTCAATACGTCTTTCAGAAATTTTATGCCCCAAGACAATGCCTTCATTAACCATAAAGTGGCACTTCTCCCAATTCAAGACAAGATTAGTTTCTTCACATCTCTGCAAAACTCGATCAAGGTTGCTCAAGCAATCATCAGAAGAGGATCCATAAATGGAGAAATTGTCCATGAAAACCTCACATATCTTTTCACAAAAGTCAGAAAATATAGCCATCATGCATCTTTGAAAGGTAGCAGGTGCATTACATAAACCAAAAGGCATACGTCTATAAGCAAAAGTACCGAAAGGGCAAGTAAAAGTGGTCTTTGCTTGATCATCAGCTGACACAGGTATTTGAGAGAACCCAGAGTGACCATCTAGAAAGCAAAAATGTGTATGTTTGGATAATCTTTCTAGCATTTGATCAATGAAAGGCAAAGGGTAATGATCTTTTTTAGTAGCTTTATTTATTCTGCGGAAATCAATTACCATCCTATAACCTGTAATAATTCTTTGCGGGATCAATTCATCTTTATCATTAGGAACGACAGTAATACCTCCCTTCTTAGGGACACAATGGACAGGACTTACCCACTGACTATCAGCAACGGGATAAATTATACCTGCCTCAAGGAGCTTTAATATTTCCTTTCTTACCACTTCTTTCATCTTAGGATTTAGCCTTCGTTGGTGATCAATAACGGGTTTGGCGTTTTTCTCCAAATTTATTTTGTGTTGGCATAGAGTGGGACTAATGCCCTTAAGATCATCAAGAGTATATCCAATAGCAGCACGGTGCTTCTTCACAGTTTTCAATAATTCCCCCTCCTCCTTCTCTGAAAGGTTAGCACTAATAATAACAGGATATATCTTGGATATATCTTCTTTTCATCAAGATAAGCATATTTAAGAGTATCAGGCAATGGTTTAAGCTCAAACACGGGATCACCCTTGGGTGGAGGAGGATCCCCTAGGATTTCAACGGGCAAGTTATGTTTCAGAATAGGTCCCTGTTTAAAGAATACTTCATCTATTTCCCTTCATTCATTCATAAACATATCATTCTCATGTTCTAGCAAATATTCTTCTAAAGGATCACTAGGAGGCACGACAATAGAAGCAAGACCAATAATTTCATCCTTACTAGGCAATTCCTCATCACGAGGTTGTCTATGAAATTTAGAGAAATTAAACTCGTGAGACATATCATCCAAACCAATAGTAACAACATCCTTTTTGCAGTCTATCCTAGCATTAATAGTATTCAAGAAGGGTCTACCAAATATAATGGGACAAAAGCTATCTTGTGGGGAACCAAGAACAAGAAAATCAGCAGGATATTTAGCTTTCCCACACAATACTTCAACATCTCTAACAATCCCAATAGGTTAAATAGTATCTCTATTGGCAAGCTTAATGGTGACATTAATTTCTTCTAACTCAGCGGGTGCAATATCATGCATAATTTCTTGATATAAAGAAATATGTATTGCACTAGCACTAGCACCCATATCACATAAGCCATGATAACAATGATCTCCTGTTTTAACAGAAATAACAGGCATGCCTACCATAGGTCTATGTTTATCTTTAGCACCAGGTTTAGCAATCCTAGCAGTCTCATCACAGAAGTAAATGACATGCCCATCAATATTATCAGCCAAGAGATCTTTAACTATAGCAATATTAGTTTCAACTTTAACTTGCTAAGGGGGTTTGTATGTCCTAATATTACTTTTGTTGACCACAGTTGAAGCTTTAGCATGATCCTTTAATCTAACAGGGAAGGGTGGTTTCTCAACATAAGCAGTAGGAACAATAGGATCATTATAAGTGATAGTCTTTTCTTCAACTTTAATAGGTGCAAATACTTTTACTTCAACGGGAGGATTATATTTAAACCACTTCTCCTTAGGGAGATCAACATGAGTAGCAAAGGATTCACAAAAAGACGCTACTATCTCAGAGTCAAGTCCATATTTAGTGCTAAATTTACGGAAAACATCGGTATCTATAAAAGATTTAACACAATCAAACTTAGGTGTTATACCTGACTCCTTACCTTCATCGAGATCCCAATCTTCAGAGTTGCGTTTAATTCTTTCCAATAAATCCCATTTGAATTCAATAGTCTTCATCATAAAGGAACCAGCACAAGAAGTATCGAGCATGGAGCGATTGTTGTCAGAAAGCCGAGCATAAAGATTTTGAATAATCATTTCTCTTGAGAGCTCATGGTTGGGGCATGAATATAACATTGACTTAAGCCTCCCCAATCTTGAGCGATGCTTTCTCCTTCACGAGGCCAAAAATTATATATATAATTGCGATCACGATGAACAAGATGCATAGGATAAAACTTCTGATGAAATTCCAATTTCAATCGTTTGTAGTTCCATGATCCCATATCATCACATAGCCTATACCATGTCAATGAATCTCCCTTCAAAGATAAAGGGAAGACCTTCTTCTTGATAACATCATCGGGCATACCTGCAAGCTTAAATAATCCACAAACTTCATCCACATAGATTAAGTGTAAATCGGGATGCAATGTTCCATCTCCTGCAAAAGGATTAGCTGGCAGTTTCTCTATCATACCCGAAGGAATTTCAAAGTAAACATTTTCAGTAGGTTCAGTAGGTTGAGGAGCAAGTATTTTCTCTACTGTTCGGGGTGAAGATACCCCGAACAAGCCCCTCAAACGATTACTTTCCATAGTAACAAGTGACAGTAAATTTCAGCACACTATATAATTTTTTCCTTACCAAATTCCACCTACCAAAGGCACTTCACTCCCTGGCAACGGCGCCAGAAAAGAGTCTTGATGACACACAAGTATAGGGGATCTATCGTAGTCCTTTTTATAAGTAAGAGTGTCGAACCAAACAAGGAGCAGAAGGAAATGATAAGCGGTTTTCAGCAAGGTATTCTCTGCAAGCACTGAAATTATCGGTAACAGATAGTTTTGTGATAAGGTAATTTGTAACGGGTAGCAAGTAACAAGTGTAAATAAAGTGCAGAAAGATGGCCCAATCCTTTTTGTAGCAAAGGACAAGCCTGGACAAACTCTTATATAGAGAAAAGTGCTCCCGAGGGCACATGGGAGTTATCGTCAAGCTAGTTTTCATCACGCTTATATGATTCGCGTTCGGTACTTTGATAATTTGATATGTGGGTGGACCGGTGCTTGGGTGCTTCCCTTACTTGGACAAGCATCCCACTTATGATTAACCCCTATTGCAAGCATCCGCAACTACAAAAGAAGTATTAAGGTAAACCTAACCATAGCATGAAACATATGGATCCTAATCAGCACTTACGAAGCAACGCATAAACTAGGGTCTAAGCTTCTGTCACTCTAGCAACCCATCATCTACTTATTACTTCCCAATTCCTTCCTCTAGGCCCAAATAATGGTGAAGTTTCATGTATCCGACGTTCACATAACACTAGAGGAAAGACAACATACATCTCATCAAAATATCGAACGAATACCAAATTCACATGACTACTAATAGCAAGACTTCTCCCATGTCCTTAGGAACAAACGTAACTACTCACAAATCATATTCATGTTCATAATCAGAGGAGTATTTATATGCATAATGGATCTGAACATATGATCTTCCACCAAGTAAACCAACTAACATCAACTACAAGGACAAGGAGTAATAAACACTACTAGCAACCTACAGGTACCAATCTCAGACTTAGAGGCAAAGATTGGATACAAGAGATGAACTAGGGTTTTAGAGGTGATGGTGCTGGTGAAGATGTTCATGAAGATTGACCCCCTCCCGATGAGAGGATCGTTGGTGATGACGATGGCGGTGATTTCCCCCTCCCGGAGGGAAGTTTCCCCGGCAGAACAGCTCCGCCGGAGCCCTAGATTGGTCCCGCCAAGGTTCCACCTTGTGGCGGCGGAGTTTCGTTCCGTAAGCTTGCTTATGATTTTTCCTCAGACGAAAGACTTCATATAGCAAAAGATGGGCATCGGAGGGCCACCAGGGGGCCCACGAGGCAGGGGGCGCGCCCAGGGGGGTAGGGCGCGCCTCCCACCCTCGTGGCCAGGGTGTGGCCCCCCTCTGGTATTTTCTCCGCTCAGTATTTTTTATTAATTCCCAAAATGACGTCCGTGAAGTTTCAGGATTTTTGGAGCTGTGGAGAATAGGTCTCTAATATTTTCTCCTTTTGCAGCCCACAATTCTAGCTGCCAGCATTCTCCCTCTTCATGTAAACCTTGTAAAATAAGAGAGAATAGGCATAAGTATTGTGACATAACGTGTAATAACAGCCCATAATGCAATAAATATCAATATAAAAGCATGATGCAAAATGGACGTATCACTGCCTAGCACTTTCTTCGTCGTCCCGCAGCTCAACAATACAATGAACGACAGCGATCTCACTAGTCTCCTTGGTTAGGAAGGTGATGCAATATAAGTCCGGCCATTAAAGCAGGAAGGTACAAAAGGCTACCATGGAACATTCTTCTTGCACTCTTTTGAGTAGGATCCAGTACAAATGATAAGGCTCCAATGGTAGGGCCCGTCGTTAGAAGCGATGCTTCAAAACCGAACCATTATGGTGTTAGACACCCTACAGATTAAGGATTAGTTAGTTCCATGAGTAAGTTTATTACAAGTAGAAGCAAGTGGAAATTAGAGAACCTATATACTATATGATTAGTAATTACAGTTATATGCAAATAACCCCAACGGTAGCAGCTAGAGACAATTCCTGGGTGATACCCATGCGGTTCTTTTGCCAGTACGATCAGCAAAAGAGAGCATTCGGTACCTGAATCAACAAGTCAATCAATGTAAAGGCCTGTAACATTTTGATGTAACTTCTAGTAGGTAGATCTGGTAATAACCAGTTTGAATTAATAATAATTAATAATTCAAACTTGGAATTAAGTCTACCTACCCTCCAATAGGTAGATCGGATCACCCGACAACAGAGTGGGCGATTGCTCATTTTGTATGAAGGTAGGAGAGGGCTTTGTCTGTTCATCGACAACATTCTCTGATCAAGCCTCATGAAGATAGCTGTGGACCCTTGGCACAAAGACCAATCCTAACCAAGAAGTTAGTTGAGCCATCTGAAGGACCTTTTTTTCGCCGAACTATATGCAAAACACGGCGAGCAGTCGTGCGGTCGATGTGAAAACCAAATGCAACCGAGGAGCTAGGTGAACTATTTGTAGTTTTTTTCTTTACGTTGCTCATAGATAGGACCAGTGTTTGGATAGGATCGAACTAATACTATACTAGTTAGAATAGTACCATGTCCATGTGCGAGATCTGGGCTTATATGCATGGTCATGAAATATAGTGCTTCAACATTCTAACTCCATCCACTCCCCATGACCCCCCCCCCCCATCCTACGGTCCTGCCTATTAAGGTTCTTCACACCTTCTGAAGCACTGCATTCTACCTAGCCTTCTCCCCTTTGTTCTTCCAGTTGCTTCACATGGTAGTTCAAGTTGAGACATCTTCTCGCAATATATACTTTCCACATCTTCCTGTGATATATACTTTCTTCCTTTACCACTAAATTTATCCCCACTAACCTTCAGATCAATATCTACTTCCCTCGTGTGACTCAAGCCTATCTACTACTGTCACATCCCAGTTAGACCATGCATTAGGGTGTGCATCATGTTTGAATTCCATTTAATTTTGAAATGGGGAAGGCAGGAAACCCCAGAACACCCCCTTAATTCAACTAGGGTTTACTAAAAATTATTTCAATGAATCCGAAATGCCCTTCAAAATGCTCATCCTCTTTGTTTTGGTTCAGAACCTATGACAAAGGAGGTGTATCATTTTCTAGGTCAGCCAAAGGTCCTTGGTTTAATTCACAAGTTTTGAACTTGAGCATTTTAAAATTATATAAAATATTTTAAATGTTCAAAAATTGCCAAACCAAAATGTTTCATGTTGGTAATATTCCAACAAGGGACCAGGAGCATTTTGGTGATTTTTAAAACAGTTTTGGTATTTTAAAAAACCCCACAAAGTTGCAGAATATTAGAAAAGGATTAAAAATGGAAAACCCTTACGACGCCGTGTTCGCCCACTGCCGGCCCAGCCCAGCAGCCGCGCCAGCGAGCTGCTTGGCTTGGCCAGGCAGGCAGCCAGGTGCTCGACGGCGAGCTCGGGGCGTGCCACGCACCTGGCCGCCGCCCTGCTTCACCTCCTCGCCGCCTCGCTGCCCTGGATGGCCTCCACGTCGTCGCCCGACCCCTGGACACGCCATTCGCCCCTGCCTCATCTCTCTCTCTCTCCCCAACTTGGCGAGCGCCGCCATCGCGCGCGCCACCGCCAAGTCGTGCTCCCGCCGTCCATGCTCCTCCCCACCATGTCCAGGAGCTCCGCCGCACTCCACTACCCCTAGCTAGCTGAGTCCCGCTCGCTCTAAGTACCCCGAACCCAGCTCACCGACCTCGACCGAGCTCGAAGTCGCCGGAGATCCCTTTTGACGTCGCCGTCGCCCCGGTTCATCCCCGACCCCGACGAGGCTCTCTACACGACGCCCGTGAGCCTACCTAACTCCCCTTCCCTCTCTCTCGCGCCCCCGAGCAACATAACGACCCAACCACGATCACCCGCACGCACCGCCGCGGAGCTCGTCGCCGACGAGGCTCCGGCCACCCAACGGCCACGCCACCGTGTCCATCGCACTCACCACGTTGCGTTGGGTCCAACCCTGCACTCCACGCGCCTCACCTTGCCCCCTAGCGACGAGTCCGAGATCACCCGAGCCCCGGCCGCCGCCAAACTCGTCGCCGGCGCCAACTCCGGCCACCCCGACCCCAACTAACTCCACCAGGAGCTGCGGTTCGTCTCCAGCTCCACGTAGATGCCTTCCGCGCCCCATTTGGTGGCCGGAACGTGCAAAAACACTTTGCTCCGCCGCGCCTGGCCTCGCCGGCGGCTAGACGCCGGCGAGTTGACCGCTGACCATTGACTGGTGGGCCCTGTTGATCGCTTCGAGTCAATGACGGTGGACCCCCCCTGGTTAACTAATTAGATTAGTTCTAATTAAAGTTAATTAGTTAAACTAACTACTGACATGCGGGTCCCTTGTCAGGTTGACTGGACGACCCGTTGACCCTGACGTCACGCTGACCTCATCTTGGCGCAATAAATGAATTTCTGGATTTATTCGATATAGCAAATTCGAATATAATTCAAATTTCAAATGCTTATAACTTTTATTCTATAACTCCAAATGCAAAGATTTATATATGAAAATTATCAGAAAAATCCACTCTATCCATTGGTACAGGTTTCATGCATGTTAAAACAAGTTAACTATGCTGAATAACCAGAATAAGAAATTGCACCATTAGGACTAACCAAATGAGCTATCATTTGAATCCTTGATTCAAATGAGTTCATCCCCTATTCTTTCAGCTTGCATTAGGCCAACACACATCCATATTGCCATGTCATAGCATGCATCATATTGTTGCTTATTGTCATGTGTGTTTACTTTGGTGTGCTTTCATGATAGGTTACGCCTCGAAGATAACCTCGACTACCCATCGAAGGGCAGTTCTCTACCCAGTTCCATCGGGCAAGCAACCCGTTGATCATTTCGATACAAACCCATGTTCTCGCTTCGCTCTCGTTTCTGCATTAAGACAACGCGATTCAAACTGTTGTGTGCTGCGGTAGTTGAACCCACTTCCTTTGCATGACTGTCATTGCCACATTACTAGATGAAACCCACTAGTATGTGTAGGAGTTGATTGAGCCATGTTTGTGATTCCTACCATGCTATGCTTGCTATGCTTAGAGTTGTGTCAGTCGGCTCATCGGGATGATGAACTGGAGTGAAAGGTTGTGTTGGTTCGAGAGTGAAAGTGTTGAACATGATTTGGTAAAGGTATCGATGAGAGGCCATGTAGGAGTACATGGTGGGTTGTTTCATTGAAGCCGAACTTAAGAACTGAGATCTGTGTTTGTGATCCATGAAACAGTTACTACCACACATTGGGATCCTTAATTGACCCTCTCGGCTTCTTAACCACCCTTGTTCTTAGTCCGGGAGTTGCAAATAGTTTCTGGTGTTTGTAGCATTTGGGGCCGCACGCATAGCGCTGACCTTAGGGGTGGGTTGTGTTGCGGTAGGCACGTGGCCGGTGTACCGAGTGCCCGTTTGGTATCTCGGGAACCCTGCACACATCGTTCGGGGCTGTATGGGAAACCTCGGCGGACTCCTGCGGATGGAACCGAATAGGCGATAAACCTGGACTAGGGATTTGAGTGTTTGGGTAGGCTGTGGCCGACACCCACGTTGGGCTTCGCTTGAAGGTTGCAGTACATGTCGTGTAAACGCGGCGATAAGTGGTGAGTGTGTGTGAAGAAGTACACCCTGCAGGGTTAAGTATGATCTATTGAATAGCCGTGTCCACGGAGAAGGACTTCGGGTTACCTATATCAGTTCATAGACAAGTAAATGGATACTACTAAAAGCCTCAAGATAAGTGTGAGTATCGTGGATGGCCCTCTCGGGGATGACGAGAGAGGATCCACGGTGGAGTATTGTGATGGTGATTAGTGGACTCTGTATACGACAAATGCTTTACAAAGTGGTGTCACGAGGATAGCTTAGCCAAGAGTCAAAGCTGGCTTGCTGCAATTAACTACACTTCCTTCCTTGAGAATGTGCATGTATGATAGGATTACGTGGTAAGACTTCTTTGAGTACCTTTGTACTCATGTTTGTAATTAATGTTTTTCAGAGGACTATACTACCCCTCCGACGGATTCTATGTAGATATTGACTTGACGAGTGAGCTAGCCACCCGGTGGCGATCTAAGACTTGTGAAGGGCCATTGTAGATAGAAAGGCTCCAACAAGCTTTCTTCCTTTCTAGAGTCGTACTCGAGACTAGTTTGCTTCGCATGTGCTTGTATGATTGTATGACTTGAGTGTTGGGTCATGTGACCCCTACCTGTATGACTATGTTATGTATGGCTCCTCGGAGCCTCTTAAATAAAGTACTTGAGTTGTAGAGTTTTGTTGTGATGCCTTGTTGTATTTACTCATATCGGGCATATTAGTGTATGATTGAAATGCTTGGTATGAGTGGGATCCGACAAACTAGTTGTTTATCCTTGGCAGCCTCTCATATGGGGAAATGTAGTCTCGTGCTTACGGCGATAGTAGTCCGCTACAGCCCGGTTCACGGAGTCCTGCTAGCCCAGCACTACTGCTTGGACACTTGGTGGCGGCATGTGATTCATTTCGTTCCTATGTCTGTCCTTCGGGAAATGTCACGCGGTGGTATTGAGTCCTGCCTAGCCTGCTACAGCCGGGATACCGGAGTCCTGTTAGCCAGTGCTACAGCCCGAATTCATACGTTGATGACCGACATGCTCGAGGTGATTCATGTATGCCTGTCCCCATAGGTTAGTGCCGCTTTGGGTTCACGACTAGCCATGTCGGCCGGGTTCTTTGTCATGTGGATGCTAGCGACACTATCATATCGTGAGCCAAAAGGCATAAGCGGTCCGGGCCATGGTAAGGCGACACCCGTGGGAATACCGTGCGTGAGGCCGCAAAGTGATATGGGGTGTTACCAGCTAGGTCGATGTGACTTGGAATCGGGGTCCTGACAGCGTTGGCATCAGAGCAGGGCTGCCTGTAGGTTCGCTAAGCCAAACTGGTCGAAGTTGAGTCTAGAAATGCTTTAGTTATATGTAGGGGAATTGATTGTGGGAGGGAACGTAAGGCTCTTTTACTCCTTTACCTTATGCCCTCTGATCTGAGTCATCCTCTTCTCATTCGACGTGGGTTTAGGACTAGGCTCTCTTCTCTCTATCAGGTTCACGTGTTACTAATCCGTAGTAACTTATAGGATTGTTGGTTACATCCTCAGTTCAGTGCTACTAAATTTTAGTATGCTATCATTTGAACCAGAACCTTGATATGATGTTGTTGAGTGGATTTGCAATCTGATTTTAATGTCTCAAATCTGATTTTGAGCATTTACAGATGTTATGCTGCCCGATTTTCCCTAGAAATTCTAATGCCTTTGCATTGTGGCTGTGCTTTCAGATGGCCACCCGCCCCCAGAACCAAGTGGTTCGCCTGACCCGTTGCATTGATGTGTGTGGTCACACGGCAATGCTGGTTAGTGATGATTGAGTCTGGTTATCGATGGTATCCTGAATATACCGTCGAGGAGCAGTTTAGGATTTCAATCAAAGCCAATACCTATGCACGGTCGGATTTATCCATCTTATCCCGAACTCTTGAGCCACTTCACTTTGTTCTTACGGGCTCGGAATCACTATTGGAATGTCGTACAAGATGCAGCCTATTCCATGATGACTATTATTCGAGCAGAACTGCCTTCTTTGGGCAACACGGATTTTCGCTATATGCGGCATCCCTCCACAGGCGCATGGTTATCTTGAGGGTTTGTACAGCGATGCATCCCATGAGGACTCACTCCTTCGCACTACTCTGAGTTCTTTGGAGGACAAGGACCGTGAGAACCGGGCCTTGCGTATGGAGCTTTTAATGCCCGTTCGACCTTTGGGCTACTCGACTAGGTTTGCACTGCCGTGCAAGCGGATATATGGACATGAGGGACTTGTACCCGTGCGGGTGAGTCTGCCGGACTTTATGGAGTGGCGTGAGGTTTGAGGCATCACTCCTCCTCGTGGGCCTCGTCTCGCCATCGTTTGTTGGACCACGGCCACATCCGAGTCCTTATGGTCCACAGGCCCCACAGATTTATGCATTTCCGGACGATCATGTTCCACTTCAGTGCAGGTGGTGACTTCTATGAGGACTACTATGGAGCTGCACGAGATAGTAGTAGTGTTCCTAGTATGGTAATAGTTGTGTTTCCACCGTCTGCGTGACTCGTGGAATACGACTTAGTGTGTATCGTTCCGGAAGTGTAGAAAAATAATGTATAGAAGTTGGGATGCTTCGAGGAGATGTAACGCCTTCCCTTATAGTTGTACTCCGTCAGGCTTGTACTAAATTATGAATGGTGTGTATGACCGTGGTATATATATATATATGGCAGTTTTATATTACCATGTCATACGGATGAACATCTTTGCATTCCATGCTATCCATTACCTTCCGCACTTCCCTGTTAAATTCTGCCATCCTGGTTTAAACCTTTGCTTTGTCTCCCAGGATGGTCAACACTCGCAATACTCCTGCTGCTCCGGAGCAGGGAGAAGCCGATGCAGCCGAAATGTGAATCTGCGCAACCGCCATCTTTGGCGAGGTGATCTTTGAAGCGAGCATAATAAGCGTGAAACCAACCGTTCTTGGGCGGATTGAACAAAACACATACGCCAGCCAAGAAACGATGTGGTTTCACTCAACGACTTCGTCAAGCTGTATCCCCCAAAATTCAAATATTCCGTCGAGCCTCTCGACGCGGATGATTGGCTCCGCAGCATCCACCACAAGCTGCGTTCGCTAGCGTGGCTGAGGCTGACAAGGTTACCTTTGCCGCCTATCATCTTGAAGGGCCTGCTAGCCTCTGGTGGGACAATTATGAGGCTATCGTCCGGTTGGACAAGTTACATCTTGGGCTGAATTCAGTGCCGCCTTCCGTGAGCATCATATTCCGAAGGTCTTATGGACCGCAAGCGTGAGAATTCTGCAGTTTCACCCAAGGTAGGTGACGGTGGATGCCTACAGCCGTGTGGTCGGGAGGTTAGCACGTTATGCTCCGAAGAAGTTTCTACCGATGCCAAGAAGCAGGCAAGGTTCCGCAAGGGACTTAGCCCTGAGCTACGCCGAGATCTCCGTCTGCATGAGTGTACCTCTTTCCCGAAGCTAGTCAATAAGGCTATCAGCGCAAAACTGGGCAGACTGATTTTGAGGCTTCACGCAACACATCCGTGATTACGGATCTTCATCCGCTCTGGATCCCGAAGCGCCGGGTTTGGGTTCCAAATACTGCTCTACCACCCAGGTTCACCCCAAGGCCATCCTTTGAGGCGCCTCGCCCCAACCAGCCGTATTTTCCACCCAAGACTTATGGAGGTCCAACTGCTAATGCTGCTCCACGCCCAAATGTGATAACTTGCTTCAAATGTGGAGAGACGGGCCACTATATCCGAGAGTGTCCCCAGAACAACCCTAATCAAGCTGGAAAGTCTGTTGGCCGCGGCAAGCCAGCAGGAAAGGTGCCCTATGCCAAACCAGTTGCCACCGCTCGTGGCCATGTCAACTATGTTTCTGCTGAAGAGACCTATGAGGATCCCAACGTCGTCCTCGGTACGCTTCTTGTTAATTGCCATCCGGCAACCGTTCTTTTTGATCTTGGAGCATCTCATTCATTTATTTACGAGAGCTATGCTCGATTGCACAACACCACATTCGTGACATGCCTACCTCCATGGAAATTCAAACTCCTGGTTCTAGATGGCAAACATCTAGAATAAGTCATGGGAATGAAATTCTTGTCGATGATTAGTCTTTCTTGCATCTCTAATAGCTCTTAAGTCCTCGGACATAAACATCATCTTGGGTATGGTGGATGTCAGCCCATTATGCTAAGATTGATTGCTCTACTAGAACTGTTCAACTTACCCATCCTTGGGCAAGGCGGTGAATGTTTTAACCCGAGTGTCTAAGCGCCAGCTTTACTCATAAATGCCAACCCCTTCCGGACCTCGAAGATATTCCGGTAGTCCGTGATTTCCCGAATGTCTTTCCGAGGAACTGCCGGTGTTCCACAGCGGGGATGTCGAGTTCGTGATAGATCTTATTCCGGAACCGTCCCAATCTCTAGAAGACCTTATAAGATGGCACCCTAGAACTAGCTGAACTTAAGAAACAACTCGATGAGTCCTTGCAAAAGGTTTCATCCGTCCTAGTTCATCTCCATGGGCTTGCCCGTCCTCTTCGTCAAGAAGAAGGATGGTGCGGATCGGATGGTTGTAGATTACCGACCTGTCAATTTGGTCACTATCAAGAACAAGTATCCGCTCCCGGGATCAACGACACTGTATGATCAGCTCGCTGGATCCTCGATCTTTTCAAGATGGATTTGAGGTTGGGCTACCATCAAATCAAAATCAAAACGGGACATTCCCTAAAGCGGCCTTTGTTACTCGTTATGGCCAATACGAGTACACCGTCATGTCCTTCGGATTAACCAATGCTCCAGCCACTTTCTCTCGGTTAATGAACTCAATCTTCATGGAGTATTTGGATAAATTAGTCGTGGTATACCTCGATGATATACTCATCTACTCCAAGAATGAAGAAGAACATGCGAACACCTAAGGCTAGTATTGATGAAACTTGAGAGCACCGCCTTTATGCCAAATTCTCTAAGTGTGAATTCTGGTTGCGAAGTGACCTATCTAGGACATGTAATCTCTGGTAAGGGCATTGCTGTCAATCCCGGCGAGTTCAAGCCGTCCTTGATTGGACTCCACATGAATCGGTCAAGCAAGTTCGAGTTTCCTCGGTCTAGCGAGCTATTGCCGCCGCTTCGTCGAGAATTTCTCTAAAGTTGCTAAACCTCTAACCGAACTCCTCAAGAAAGATAAAGGTTGAATGGACGCCACAAGGCGAGTTCAGCTTTCAGAACTGAAAAGGCGCTGACATCTGCTCCGTACTTGTTCCACCAGATTTCTCTAAGGACTTTATTATCTATTGCGGCGCCTCGCGACAAGGACTAGGTTGCATACTCATGCAAGATCGTCATGTGATTGCCTACGCTTCTCGACGATTCGTCCACATGAGGATAACTACCCCACACGATCTAGAGCTTGCAGCGATGGTTCATGCACTTAAAACTTGGCGACATTACCTTCTGGGTAATCGTTGCGAAATCTACACTGATCACCAAAGTCTGAAATATATCTTCACCCAACCGGATCTGAATCTCAGGCAAAGACGTTGGGTCGAGTTGATTACAGATTTCGACTTAGGAATATCCTACACCCCAGGCAAGGCCAATGTCATGGCTGACGCACTAAGTCGCAAATCCTATTGTAACAACCTGATGTTACAACAAAGTCAACCATCTCTCCACGAGGAATTTCGTAAGCTTAATCTTCACATTGTTCCTCGAGGCTCCCTTTTCACCCTGGTGGCGAAACCTGACCTTACGGATCGAATCATAGCTGCTCAGCAGTATGATAGAGGATATCTCGGATCAAGGAGAACATTGCTAGCGGAGCTGCTAAGTGTTTCTCCATAGATGAACAGTGTTGTCTTCTTTGAGAACCGCTTGGTGGTTCCCAAGAAACAACAGCTACGACAATTGATCCTTAAGGAAGCTCATGACTCTCCTCTCACCATTCATCCCGGTAGTACTAAAATGTATCAAGACCTCGCCGGAGGTTTTGGTGGACTAGGATGAAGAGAGAAATCGCTCAATACATTGCTAATTGCGGCGTCGTCGTCGAGTTAAGCAGAGCATCAACGGCCTGCTGGTACCCTTCAACCTTTGGAAATTCCTGAATGGAAATGGGATAAAATCGGTATGGATTTCATTACCGGGTTTCCCAGAACCAAGAGAGGGAATAATGCTATCTTCGTTGTCGTCGATCGTCTTTCCAAAGTAGCCCATTTCCTACCCGTTCGTGAGAGTATAACCGCTAGCCAGCTAGCTGATTTGTACATCTCTCGAATAGTGTCTCTTCATGGTGTTCCATTAGAGATTAACTCAAACCGTGGAAGTCTCTTTACCTCTTGATTTTGGGAAAGTTTCCAAAACGCTATGGGAACTCGTCTCTCCTTTAGCACCGCTTTCCATCCCCAATCAAGTGGTCAAGTAGAGCGAGTCAATCAAATCCTAGAGGATATGCTTGAGCTTGTCATCTCTTCGGCATGAATTGGGAGAAATGCCTTCCATTCGCCGAGTTCGCTTATAACAATAGTTATCAAGCCAGCCTGGGCAAAGCCCCTTTCGAAGTTCTTTATGGACGGAAATGTCGGACGCCTCTTAACTGGTCAGAAACCGGGGAGAGACAACTCTTTGGCCCGGATATGATTCAGGAAGCAGAAGAGCAGGTTCGCGTTGTTCGTGAGAAATTGAAAACAGCCCAATCTCGTCAAAAGAGCCAATATGACCGCAAGCATAAGTCTATGACTTATGAAATTGGCGAGAAGGCTTACCTTGGGTTACTCCTTTAAAGGAACCCATCGTTTGATATCAAAGGCAAGTTGGCTCCTCGTTACATTGGACCCTTTCGCATTCTTGCCAAGCGAGGGAAGTTGCCTACCAATTGGAACTACCTCCGCATCTTTCCAGAGTCCATGATGTCTTCCACGTTTCCCAACTCAGGCGTTGCTTCTCGGATCCTATCCGTGGAGTGGACCACGAAACGCTTGATCTCCAAGATAACCTCACCTATCGAGAATATCCCGTTCGTGTCCTCGATCAAACCGAGCGTACCACTCGACGTCGGAATATCAAGTTTCTAAAGGTTCAATGGTCAAACCATTCCGAGCAAGAAGCAACTTGGGAAAGGGAGGATCGTCTTCGACTTGAGTATCCCACCTTTTTAGAACAGATCCTAAATCTCGGACGAGATTCTTTTGAGTGGGGTGAGTTGTCACATCCCGGTTAGACCATGCATTAGGGTGTGCATCATGTTTGAATTCCATTTAATTTGAAATGGGGAAGGCAGAAACCCGAACACCCCCCTTAATTCAACTAGGGTTTACTAAAATTATTTCAATGAATCAAATGCCCTTCAAAATTCTCATCCTCTTTGTTTTGGTTCAGAACCTATGACAAAGGAGGTGTATCATTTTCTAGGTCATCCAAAGGTCCTTGGTTTAATTCACAAGTTTTGAACTTGAGCATTTTAAATTATATAAAATATTTTAAATGTTCAAAAATTGCCAAACCAAAATGTTTCATGTTGGAAATATTCCAACAAGGGACCAGGAGCATTTTGGTGATTTTTAAAACAGTTTTGGTATTTTAAAAACCCCACAAAGTTGCAGAATATTAGAAAAGGATTAAAAAATGGAAAACCCTTACCTGACGCCCGTGCCCGGCCCACCTGCCGGCCCAGCCCAAGCAGAGCCCGCCGTGAGCTGCTTGCTTGGCAACCGAGCGAGCAGCCAGTGCTCGACGGCGAGCTCAGGGCGTGCCACGCACCTGGCCGCCGCCCTGCTTCACCTCCTCGCCGCCTCGCTGCCCTGGATGGCCTCCACGTCGTCGCCCCGACCCCTGGACACGCCATTCGCCCGCCTCCTCTCTCTCGCTCTCCCCAACTTGGCCGACGCCATCGCCGCGCGCCACCGCAAGTCGTGCTCCCGCCGTCCATGCTCCTCCCCACCATGTCCGGGAGCTCCGCGCCTCCACTACCCCTAGCTAGCTGAGTCCGCTCGCTCTAAGTACCCGAACCCAGCTCACCGACCTCGACCGAGCTCAAGTCGCGGAGATCCCTTTGGCGTCGCCGTCGCCCGGTTCATCCCGACCCGACGAGGCTCTCTACACGACGCCCGTGAGCCTACCTAACTCCCTTCCTCTCTCTCGCCCCGAGCAACATAACGACCCAACCACGATCACCGCACGCACCGCCGCGGGCTCGTCGCCGGCGAGGCTCCGCCACCCAACGCCACGCCACCGTGTCCATCGCACTCACCACGTTGCGTTGGGTCCAACCCTGCACTCCACGCGCCTCACCTTGCCCCCTAGCGGCGAGTCCGAGATCACCCGAGCCCCGCCGCCGCCAAACTCGTCGCCGGCGCCAACTCCGCCACCCGACCCCAACTAACTCCACCAGAGCTGCGGTTCGTCTCAGCTCCACGTAGATGCCTTCGCGCCCCATTTGGTGGCGGGCGTTAAAAACACTTTGCTCCGCGCGCTGGCCTCGCTGCGCGGCTGAGCGCCAGCGAGTTGACCGCGACCATTGGTGGTGGGCCTGTTGATCGCTCTGAGTCAATGACGGTGGACCCCACAGTTAACTAATTAGATTAGTTCTAATTAAAGTTAATTAGTTAAACTAACTCTGACATGCGGGTCCCCTTGTCGGTTTGACCTGGACGACCCGTTGACCCTGACGTCACGCTGACCTCATCTTGGCGCAATAAATGAATTCTGGATTTATTACGATATAGCAAATTCGAATATAATTCAAATTTCAAATGCTTATAACTTTTATTCTATAACTCCAAATGCAAAGATTTATATATGAAAATTATCAGAAAAATCCACTCTATCCATTGGTACAGGTTTCATGCATGTTAAAACAAGTTAACTATGCTGAATAACCAGAATAAGAAATTGCACCATTAGGACTAACTCAAATGAGCTATCATTTGAATCCTTGATTCAAATGAGTTCATCCCCTATTCTTTCAGCTTGCATTAGGCCAACACACATCCATATTGCCATGTCATAGCATGCATCATATTGTTGCATATTGTCATGTGTGTTTACTTTGGTGTGCTTTCATGATAGGTTACGCTTGAAGATAACCTCGACTACCCATCGAAGGGCAGTTCTCTACCCAGTTCCATCGGGCAAGCAACCCGTTGATCATTTCGATACAAACCCATGTTCTCGCTTCGCTCTCGTTTCTGCATTAAGACAACGCGATTCAAACTGTTGTGTGCTGCGGTAGTTGAACCCACTTCCTTTGCATGACTGTCATTGCCACGATAACTAGATGAAACCCACTAGTATGTGTAGGAGTTGATTGAGCCATGTTTGTGATTCCTACCATGCTATGCTTGCTATGCTTAGAGTTGTGTCAGATCTGGCTCATCGGGATGATGAAGCTGGAGTGAAAGGTTGTGTTGGTTCGAGAGTGAAAGTGTTGAACATGATTTGGTAAAGGTATCGATGAGAGGCCATGTAGGAGTACATGGTGGGTTGTTTCATTGAAGCGAACTTAAGAACTGAGATCTGTGTTTGTGATCCATGAAACAGTTACTACCACACATTGGGATCCTTAATTGACCCTCTCGGCTTCTTAACCACCCTTGTTCTTAGTCAGGGAGTTGCAAATAGTTTCGGTGTTTGTAGCATCTTTGGGGCACGCATAGCGCTGACCTTAGGGGTGGGTTGTGTTGCGGTAGGCACGTGGTCTGATACCGAGTGCCGTTTGGTATCTCGGGAACCCTGCACACATCGTTCGGGCTGTATGGGAAACCTCGGCGGACTCCTGCGGATGGAACCCGAATAGGCGATAAACCTGGACTAGGGATTTGAGTGTTTAGGTAGGCTGTGGCCGACACCCACGTTGGGCTTCCGCTTGAAGGTTGCGAGTACATGTCGTGTAAACGACGATAAGTGGTGAGTGTGTGTGAAGAAGTACACCCTGCAGGGGTTAAGTATGATCTATTGAATAGCCGTGTCCACGGAGAAGGACTTGGGTTACCTATATCAGTTCATAGACAAGTAAATGGATACTACTAAAGCCTCAAGATAAGTGTGAGTATCGTGGATGGCCCTCTCGGGGATGACGAGAGAGGATCCACGGTGGAGTATTGTGATGGTGATTAGTGGACTCGTGTACGACAAATGCTTTACAAAGTGGTGTCACGTAGGATAGCTTAGCCAAGAGTCAAAGCTGGCTTGCTGCAAATAACTCCACTTCCTTCCTTGAGAATGTGCATGTATGATAGGATTACGTGGTAAGACTTCTGAGTACCTTTGTACTCATGTTTGTAATTAATGTTTTTAGAGGACTATACTACCCCCTCCGACGGATTCTATGTAGATATTGACTTGACGAGTGAGCTAGCCACCGGTGGCGATCTAAGACTTGTGAAGGGCCATTGTAGATAGAAAGGCTCCAACAAGCTTTCTTTCTTTCTAGAGTGCGTACTCAGACTAGTTTGCTTCGCATGTGCTTGTATGATTGTATGACTTGAGTGTTGGGTCATGTGACCCTACCTGTATGACTATGTTATGTATGGCTCCTCGAGCCTCTTAAATAAAGTACTTGAGTTGTAGAGTTTTGTTGTGATGCCTTGTTGTATTTACTCATATCGGGCATATTGCGTGTATGATTGAAATGCTTGGTATGAGTGGGATCCGACAAACTAGTTGTTTATCCTTGGCAGCCTCTCATATGGGGAAATGTAGTCTCGTGCTTACGGCGATAGTAGTCCGCTACTGCCCGGTTCACGAGTCCTGCTAGCCCAGCACTCTGCTTGGACACTTGACTGGCGGCATGTGATTCATTTCGTTCCTATGTCCGTCCCTCGGGAAATGTCACGTGGTGGTATTGAGTCCTGCCTAGCCTGCTACAGCCGGGATACCGGAGTCTGTTAGCCAGTGCTACAGCCCGAATTCATACGTTGATGACCGACATGCTCGAGGTGATTCATGTATGCCTGTCCCCATAGGTTAGTGCCGCTTTGGGTTCACGACTAGCCATGTCGGCCGGGTTCTTTGTCATGTGGATGCTAGCGACACTATCATATCGTGAGCCAAAAGGCATAAGCGGTCCCGGGCCATGGTAAGGCGACACCGTGGGAATACCGTGCCTGAGGCCGCAAAGTGATATGGGGTGTTACCAGCTAGGTCGATGTGACTTGGAATCGGGGTCCTGACAGCGTTGGCATCAGAGCAGGGCTGCCTGTAGGTTCGCTAAGCCAAACTGGTCGAAGTTGAGTCTAGAAATGCTTTAGTTATATGTAGGGGAATTGATTGTGGGAGTGAACGTAAGGCTCTTTTACTCCTTTACCTTATGCCCTCTGATCTGAGTCATCCTCTTCTCATTCGACATGGGTTTAGGACTAGGCTCTCTTCTCTCTATCAGGTTCACGTGTTACTAATCCGTAGTAACTTATAGGATTGTTGGTTACATCCTCGATTCGATGCTACTAAATTTTAGTATGCTATCATTTGAACCAGAACCTTGATATGATGTTGTTGAGTGGATTTGCAATCTGATTTTAATGTCTCAAATCTGATTTTGAGCATTTACGATGTTATGCTGCCCGATTTTCCCTAGAAATTCCAATGCCTTTGCATTGTGGCTGTGCTTTCAGATGGCCACCGCCCCGAGAACCAAGTGGTTCGCTTTGACCCGTTGCATTGATGTGTGTGGTCACACGGCAATGCTGGTTCGGGTGATGATTGAGTCTGGTTATCGATGGTATCCTGAATATACCGTCGAGGAGCAGTTTAGGGATTTCAATCAAAGCCAATACCTATGCACGGTCCGGATTTATCGGTGTACAATATCTCGCTAATAGCACGCTATAGCGCGATATAGCACGCTAATATCATATTTTGAGGTCGCCGCTATTTTGCTATAGCGCGCTATTTTTTTCATTGGTATTTAGTCATGAGATATTCTTAGGAGGTTAATATTGTTAGGAATCTTTTCTTATCCCTTTATCCCTTTAACCTCCTGTAATCTCTTACATTCGGTTAGTCAAGGGCTGCGCATCATGTACTGAATACCCATCTACCAATATACATCATGCGGGTCTCCATGTATGGAGATTGAGACGCTTCCATTATTCTCCACATGGTATCAGAGCAGGCTCTTTCAATTGCATCTAGCTCGTACCTCCTACCTCTCGTTAGCTGCACCATCACCACCATCATCAAACTCGGCTTCTTTTTCAACCTGCCATCCATCCCCTTACCACCATGTCCACTTCCGGCGCAGCAATCTCCTCCACCCTCAACTACAACACATCTGAACCGCTTACCAGGACGAACTACGTTCTCTGGAAAGCTCATGCTCGATCCCAAATACTAGGCGCTGGCTTATATGGCTACATCGATCGCACCATTGCGGAGCCTCCCAAAATCATCACCACCAAAGACAAGGATGGCAAGGATCAAGTCATCCCCAACCCTGCCTTTACCCCCTGGCTCGTCCAGGATCAACAAATCGTTGCATATCTTTTCGCAATCTGTCCAAAGAGGTTCTCGTCCAGGTCGCCTCGCTCGAGTCCTCTCATGCCATCTGGACCGCCTCGGCCACCATTTTCTCTGCCGTGTCGCTGTCTCGCAACAACAACCTCCGTGCTTTGCTCACCAACTCCTAGAAGGGCTCCCTATCGGCCTCTACATACTTTGGCCACATGCGCTCCCTCTCCGACGAGCTCACGGCGGCGGGCAAACCCCTTGGGGAGGGGCAGCTCATCTCCTTCATCATCGCCGGCCTCGACATGGATTATCAACCCATCATCTCCGCCCTAGACGTTCGCACCGAGCCCATCACCGTCGACGGCCTCTTCTCTCTTGTGGCGAACTTCGATCAGCGCATGGAGATGTTTCAAGGCACTAGTAAAGGTGGCTTCAAGTCATCTGCCAATGTTGCCTCACGGGGTCGTTCTGGTGGCGGCAGAGGTGGCTACCGCAAAGGCGGGGGTGGTGCCCCTCACAGCAGCGGTGGCTACAACGCTGCCAGTGGTGGTTCCGGTGGTGGCGCTGCTGGTGGCTACAACACGGCGGCTAGTGGCGGCGGCTACAAGCCTAACCCTAATTCTGGCGGCGACTATGGCTTCCAACAGAACAACGGGGGCTACAAAGGGTCTGCTTCCGGTGGCGGTGGTCACTATCATCAGAACCAGAATTCCTCTGGTGGTGGTGGTGGCTACAATCGGCGCCCTCCCGGCAACAACAATAGGGGGATCCCCTTCCAAGGCTATGAAGGGTATGAAAACAAATGCCAAATTTAAAAAAACACATTGCAAAAGACTGTGATTGGCGCTATGCCGATGACAATAATTCCCAAAAAAAAATAAAGTTGTAGCTGCAACCGACGTGTCCTATGGAGTTGACACCAACTGGTACATGGACACGGGTGCCACCAACCACATCACTAGAGAGTTGGACAGGCTGACTATGCAAGAGAAATACCGTGGCCATGATCAAGTCTACACTGCAGCAAACGGTGCAGGTATGGATATAAGTCATGTTGGTCAATTTTTTATCAAAATCCCACACAAAAATCTTGAACTCAATGACATCTTGTATGTTCTTAATGCTTCCAAAACTTTGCTATCTGTCCTTCTTATTGCCCTTGACAATAATGTGTTTCTAGAGTTTCACCCATTCTTCTTTTTGATCAATGATCAGGTCATGAAGAAAATCCTTCATAGGGGTTTCTGTGTTGAAGGGCCTCTATGCTTTGCTTCCCCAATATTGCCAGTACAATAAACAAGTGTATGGTATCATCAAGATTTCTGCTGAAAGGTGGCACAATCGCTTATTCCATCCATCTTTTTCTATTGTTCATCAGATTCTTAGTAGAAATAAACTCCCATTAGTTGGTGAGAGAAACTCAGAAACCATTTGTGATTCATGTCAACGAGCAAAAAGTCATCAACTACCATATCCTGTGTCTACTAGTGTGTCCACTAAGCCTTTGCAACTTATTTTTTCTGGTGTGTGGGGTCCTGCCCCCACCTCTGTTGGTAGACACTCTTATTATGTAAGCTTCATTGATGATTATAGCAAGTATACATGGATCTATCTCCTTAAGAAACGTGCTGATGTGTTTCAAGTTTTCCACAATTTCCAAGCTCTCGTTGAATGCAAGTTTGACAGCAAAATTATTCCTGTGCAATCAGACTAGGGGGGGGGGGGTGAGTATGAGAAACTAAATTCTTTTTTTGAGAACATAGGTATTTCGCATCAAGTTTCTTGCCCACATGCGCACCAACAGAATGGCTCTGCTGAACGCAAGCATAGGCACATCGTTGAAGTAGGCCTTGTTATCTTATCTTCTGCCTCTATGCCACTTAAATTTTGGGACGAAGCCTTCCTTACTGCCGTGCATCTCCTTAACATGTGGCCCAGTCGTACTATCTCTAATGGAACACCCACTGAACGTCTCTTTCATGTCACACCAGATTACACCACACTTCGCATTTTTGGGTGTGCCTATTGGCCAAACCTTCATCCCTACAACACTTGTAAGCTTAGTTTCAGGTCTAAGCAATGTGTTTTTCTTGGGTATAGAGCTCAGCATAAGGGCGTCAAGTGTTTGGATGTTTCCACCGGACGTGTTTATATATCATGTGATGTTGTCTTTGATGAAACCCAATTTCCTTTTGAAACACTGAACCCAAATGTTGGTGCTCTTATTCACAAGGAAATTCTTCTCCTTCCTTCTCATCTCTCCGGCACTTCGTGTGAGGGTGATGATAACTGTACTGACCCAACTTTGACTAATCCATCTCCTGTTGCACCTGAGTTTTCTATTTCAGAAACACATATAGCGGAAACTGGTGCAGAAAATACTATACTAGCAGGTACAGAATAGGACACAAGCGATCAAGGAGAATCACTCTCGGGGTCGGTGCCCATGACTGCGTCAGGTCCGACCGCATCCTCCCCGGGATCGCTGCTCGGCTCGGGCGACCCGTCCTCCATCCCTCTGCGCCAGCCCCGCCTTGCCACGTTGCGCTCCTCCCCTCAGCCGGTCTCCCCGGGCACGGTGCACCAATCAGAGGCAGGGTGCAGCCCGACCAGGTGGTACGCGTCGGTCCTGTAGGTCTACTCCAGGCGGGCCCCTGCAGTTCCATTGGGTGGGTTGGGCTTGGGATCCACGGCTGATCCGCCCCGTGCTTCTCGCCCGCCCGGATCCTCTGCGGCTGTGCCTCCTGTTTCTCCCACGTCTATGGCCATGCAGGCGATCCCATACATCATGCGGGTCTGCTCCCTTAGGAGCAGTGGGATCTCACATGCATGATCTGCCTCTTCACTGGATCTTCTGCGGCTCCAACTCTGCTGCCTCGTCACGTGGAGGCAGGAACTATTCAGCCGGTAAAGTACAAGAAAAATATGGTTTAGTTGTCTCGTCGATTCCTTGGTGAACCACATCTTGTCAATGATGCTCGCTGATCCCGGTGGAAGCAGGCTATGGATGAAGAGTTTCTGCTCTTCGAAAAATCATACTTGGCACCTTGTCCCTTATCATCCACGTAAAAATTTCATTGATTGCAAGTCGGTGTATCACATCAAACGTCGGTCAGATGGCACCATTGATCGCTATAAAGCCAGGCTTGCTGCTAAAGGTTTTAAGCAGAGGTGTGGACTTGACTCTGAGGACACTTTCAGTCCTGTTGTTAAAGTTGCCACCATCCGTGTTGTTTTGTCTGTTGCTGTATCCAGAGGTTGGAGTCTTCGTTAGCTAGATGTACAGAATGCGTTCCTTCATGGTGTTCTGGAAGAGGAAGTATACACGAAACAACCTCCTGGGTTTGAGGATAAACACAAACCGTTTCATATCTGCAGACTTGACAAGTCCCTCTATGGTTTAAAGCAAGCCCCTAGAGCATGGTACTCCCCACTACTAGAAAAAGGGCTATAGATGGGATTGACACTAATGGCGCACCAGACAATGGGTGCGCCATTAATATATACTAATGGCGCACCACCTGCTGATACGCCATTAGAGTTGAAACTACTAATGGCGCACCGGGCCCAAGGTGCGCCATTAGTATCAAATATTTTTTGAACTAGTGCGCCTGTCCAAACATACTAATGGCGCATCCGGACAAAGTCGCCATTACTAGTTGTAACTAGTAATGGCGCACCCATCAAAGTCGCCACTAATGTTGTTTTTTATTATATTTTTATTCCTTTTTTGCAATACTACTAATGGCGCTGATCAACCGTGCGCCATTACTAGTTTAAACTAGTAATGGCGCCACTGTGGATCGATCGCCATTAGTAATTTTGCAAAACTACTAATGGCGCACCGCCGAAGGTGCGCCATTAGTGACTGGATTACTAATGGCGCATTTAGTGCTGGTGCGCCATTAGTAAGTGAGCAACAACAAGATATTTTGGACAGCCTCTCCTACCCACACTCACTTTCTCCCCACTTCATTCTCTCCACCTCCTCCTTGTCTCGGTGCCTCCTCTTTTCACCTCATTTCCACCATAGATTCATTCAAATTAAGTGGTTAAATTACCTTGTTTTAATAGGTAAGTAAGGGGAAGCTATATTTATGTTGTTCTCCTACAACAATGTGCACATGCACTTTTATGGCCTAGCTAGATCTATGTATGTTCGTGGTGTTGCATATGTTTGTGGTGTTGCATATGTGTTTGTGTTTGGAGGTGTACGGTATTTGAAATGCGATAGTTGCCAATATTTTGCGGAATGTTGATTCATTTCTGTTTGGCGAGAATTTTGGCATTAAGCATTCTTTTGGTCCTATTTTTAGGAAAGTCATGCCAAAATTTTCTTGGTTCTAAAATATCATTTTGCTCTACCCATGACGACCATAGTCCATACGATGACCGAAGGCATCGTGAATAGGTTTTGAGGTCCGAAGGCGAGATGCTTCAAAAGAGCGAGGCGGAGATAAGATGTGCGTGTCGAAGATGCAAGTGAAGAGCCTTATTGCGGACCGGATTCTGGCAGGTCTTGGGACCACCTGCTCTTGCGTGGTTTCATGGATGGCTATCGGTGGCAAGGTGATGAAGATGACTACGAAGTCGTCCATGGGGGCGGGCAAGAAATGAGGAAGGGCAGCAAGACAACCACAGCGGCTCGGGCGGCGAGAAGACGAAGAATCCCGGGAGATGATCACGGCGGTGATGTTGTATACGATCATCATGTAGAAGATGCAGGACATGATGATGAGGAAGATGCGGAGCAGACGGCGGGCATGATCATGAAGATGATGATGCGGCGGAGCGAGCGACGCTGGACCATCGATGGGCTGGGTGCGGGACCCTCATATTCAAGAGCTGCTTCTCAAGCGGACGGATAACGCAAGAGCTGCCACCGAGAGAAAGCCAAGATGGATCAACTTGAGTTAGGCGCGGTTACTCCATTGTATGAAGGATGCAGCCGAGGATACCCTTTGAAAGTAATGCTCATGGCTCGGAGATGAAGGTAAAACACAAAATGACCGCGCGATGCTTCGGCGAGAACATGTCGTTCGCACGAACGTCTTCCCAAGGGGAACAAGTGCCCGACCAGTTTGGAGGAGGCGAAGAAAATCGTGTGTCCTCTGGATTTACCGCACGTGAAATACCATTTCCATCCCCAATCAAGTGGTCAAGTAGAACGAGTCAATCAAATCCTAGAGGATATGCTTCGAGCTACGTCATCTCTTCGGCATGAATTGGGAGAAATGCCTTCCATTCGCCGAAGTTCGCTTATAACAATAGTTATCGAAGCCAGCTGGGCAAAGCCCTTCGAAGTTCTTTATGGACGGAAATGTCTGACGCCTCTTAATCGGTCGTAAACCGGGAGAGACAACTCTTTGCCCGGATATGATTCAGGAAGCGAAAGAGCAGGTTCGCGTTGTTCGTGAGAAATTGAGAACAGCCCAATCTCGTCAAAAGAGCCAATATGACCGCAAGCATAAGTCTATGACTTATGAAATTGGCGAGAAGGCTTACCTCGGGTTACTCCTTTAAAGGAACCCATCGCTTTGATATCAAAAGGCAAGTTGGCTCCTCGTTACATTGGACCCTTTCGCATTCTTGCCAAGCGAGGGGAAGTTGCCTACCAATTGGAACTACCTCCGTGATCTTTCCGAGTCCATGATGTCTTCCACGCTTCCCAACTCAGGCGTTGCTTCTCGGATCCTATCCGTGGAGTGGACCACAACGCTTGATCTCCAAGATAACCTCACCTATCGAGAATATCCCGTTCGTGTCCTCGATCAAACCGAAAGCGTACCACTCGACGCCGAATATCAAGTTTCTAAAGGTTCAATGGTCAAACCATTCCGAGCAAGAAGCAACTTGGGAAAGGGAGGATCGTCGACTTGAGTATCCCACCTTTTTCAAGAATAGATCCTAAATCTCGGGGCGAGATTCTTTGAGTGGGGTGAGTTGTCACATCCCGCTTAGACCATGCATTAGGGTGTGCATCATGTTTGAATTCCATTTAATTTTGAAATGGGGAAGGCAGAAACCCCGAACACCCCCCTTAATTCAACTAGGGTTTACTAAAATTATTTCAATGAATCGAAATGCCCTTCAAAATTCTCATCCTCTTTGTTTTGGTTCAGAACCTATGACAAAGGAGGTGTATCATTTTCTAGGTCATCCAAGGTCCTTGGTTTAATTCACAAGTTTTGAACTTGAGCATTTTAAAATTATATAAAATATTTTAAATGTTCAAAATTGCCAAACCAAAATGTTTCATGTTGGTAATATTCCAACAAGGGACCAGGAGCATTTGGTGATTTTTAAAACAGTTTTAGTATTTTAAAAACCCCACAAAGTTGCAGAATATTAGAAAAGGATTAAAATGAAAACCCTTACGGCGCTTCGTGCACGGCCACCTGTCGCCCAGCCTAAGCAAGCCGCTTGGTGAGCTGCTTGGCTTGGACAGCAGCAAGCACAGTGCTCACGGCCGGCTGGGGCTGCACGCACCTGGCCGCTCGCTTCACCTCCTCGCCGCCTCGCTGCCTGGATGGCCTCCACGTCGTCGCCCGACCCCTGGACACGCCCATTCGCCCTGCCTCTCTCTCGCTCTCCCCAACTTGGCTGACGCCGCCGCCGCATACCACCGCCAAGTCGTGCTCCCGCCGTCCATGCTCCTCCCCACCATGTCCAGGAGCTCCGCCAGACTCCACTACCCCTAGCTAGCTGAGTCCGCGCGCTCTGGTACTCCGAACCCAGCTCACCGACCTCGACCGAGCTCAAGTCGCCGGAGATCCCTTTGACGCCGCCGTCGCTTGGTTCATCCCGACCCGACGAGGCTCTCTACACGGCTGCGTGAGCCTACCTAACTCCCTCCCTCTCTCGCGCCCCGAGCAACATAACGACTCCAACCACGATCACCGCACGATCGCCAGAGCTCGTCATTGCCGACGCAGGTTCAGACACCAACGGCCACGCCACACCGGTCCATCGCACTCACCACGCGTTGGGTCCAACCCTCGCACTCCACGCCGCCTCACCTTGCCCCCTAGCGACGAGTCCGAGATCACCGAGCCCTGACCGCCGCCAAACTCGTCAGCCGCGCCAACTCCGCCACTCCCGACCCCAACTAACTCCACCAGAGCTGCGTTCGTCTCAGCTCACGTAGATGCCTTCCGCGCCCATTTGGTGGCCGGAACGCAAAAAACACTTTGCTCCGCCACATGGCTCGCCTCGGCTGGCTAGACGCCAGCGAGTCGACGTCGACCATTGATCGGGTGGGCCTCGTTGATCGCTTTCCGAGTCAATGACGGTGGACCCCTCGTTAACTAATTAGATTAGTTCTAATTAAAGTTAATTAGTTAAACTAACTCATCGACATGCGGGTCCCATCAGTTGCCGCTTGACCTGGACGAACCCGCTGACCTCGACACACGTCCTGTGACCTCATGCCGACGCAATAAATGAATTCTGGATTTATTCGATATAGCAAATTCGAGAATATAATTCAAATTTCAAATGCTTATAACTTTTATTCTATAACTCCAATGCAAAAGATTTATATATGAAAATTATCAGAAAAATCCACTCTATCCATTGGTACAGGTTTCATGCATGTTAAAACAAGTTAACTATGCTGAATAACCAGAATAAGAAATTGCACCATTAGGACTAACCAAATGAGCTATCATTTGAATCCTTGATTCAAATGAGTTCATCCCCATTCTTTCAGCTTGCATTAGGCCAACACACATCCATATTGCCATGTCATAGCATGCATCATATTGTTGCTTATTGTCATGTGTGTTTACTTTGGTGTGTGCTTTCATGATAGGTTCTGCCTCAAGATAACCTCGACTACCCATCCGAAGGGCAGTTCTCTACCCAGTTCCATCAGGGCAAGCAACCCGTTGATCATTTCGATACAAACCCATGTTCTCGCTTCGCTTCTCGTTTATCATTAAGACAACGCGATTCAAACTGTTGTGTGCTGCGGTAGTTGAACCACTTCCTTTGCATGACCTGTCATTGCCACAAGAACTAGATGAAACCCACTAGTATGTGTAGGAGTTGATTGAGCCATGTTTGTGATTCCTACCATGCTATGCTTGCTATGCTTAGAGTTGTGTCAGATCTGGCTCATCGGGATGATGAACTGGAGTGAAAGGTTGTGTTGGTTCGAGAGTGAAAGTGTTGAACATGATTTGGTAAAGGTATCGATGAGAGGCCATGTAGGAGTACATGGTGGGTTGTTTCATTGAAGCGAACTTAAGAACTGAGATCTGTGTTTGTGATCCATGAAACAGTTACTACCACACATTGGGATCCTTAATTGACCTCTCGCTTCTTAACCACCCTTGTTCTTAGTCCGGGAGTTGCAAGTAGTTTCTGGTGTTTGTAGTATGCTGGGGGCCGCACGCAACGCTGACCTTAGGGGTGGGTTGTGTTGCGGTAGGCACGTGGCCCGTGTACCGAAAGTGCCGTTTGGTATCTCGGGAACCCCTGCACATCGTTCGAGGGCTGTATGGGAAACCTCGGCGGACTCCTGCGGATGGAACCCGAATAGGCGATAAACCTGGACTAGGGATTTGAGTGTTTGGGTAGGCTGTGGCCGACACCACGTTGGGCTTCGCTTGAAGGTTGCGAGTACATGTCGGTAAAACGACGATAAGTGGTGAGAGTGTGTGAAGAAGTACACCCCGCAGGTTAAGTATGATCTATTCGAATAGCCGTGTCCACGGAGAAGGACTTCTGGTTACCTATATCAGTTCATAGACAAGTAAATGGATACTACTAAAGCCTCAAGATAGTGTGAGTATCGTGGATGGTCTCTCGGGATGACGAGAGGATCCACGGTGGAGTATTGTGATGGTGATTAGTGGACTCGTGTACGACAAATGCTTTACAAAGTGGTGTCACGAGGATAGCTTAGCCAAGAGTCAAAGCTGGCTTGCTGCAATTAACTCCACTTCCTTCCTTGAGAATGTGCATGTATGATAGGATTACGTGGTAAGACTTGGCTGAGTACCTTTGTACTCATGTTTGCTTAATTAATGTTTTTCAGAGGACTATACTACCCCTCCGACGGATTCTATGTAGATATTGACTTGATTTAGTGAGCTAGCCACCTGTGTGGCGATCTAAGACTTGTGAAGGGCCGTTGTAGATAGAAAGGCTCCAACAAGCTTTCTTCCTTTCTAGAGTCCTGTATCAGACTAGTTTGCTTCGCATGTGCTTGTATGATTGTATGACTTGAGTGTTGGGTCATGTGACCCCACCGTATGACTATGTTATGTATGGCTCCTCGAGCCTCTTAAATAAAGTACTTGAGTTGTAGAGTTTTGTTGTGATGCCTTGTTGTATTTACTCATATCGGGCATATTGCGTGTATGATTGAAATGCTTGGTATGAGTGGGATCCGACAAACTAGTTGTTTATCCTTGGCAGCCTCTCATATGGGGAAATGTAGTCTCGTGCTTCTGAGCGATAGTAGTCCGCTTCTGCCCCGGTTCACCGGAGTCCTGCTAGCCCAGACTACTGCTTGGACACTTGACTCGGCCGGCATGTGATTCATTTTGCCTTATGTCCGTCCTTCGGGAAATGTCACGTGGTGGTATTCGGAGTCCTGCCTAGCCTGCTACAGCCCGGGATACCGGAGTCCTGTTAGCCCAGTGCTACAGCCCGAATTCATACGTTGATGACCGACATGCTCGAGGTGATTCATGTATGCCTGTCCCCATAGGTTAGTGCCGCTTTGGGTTCACGACTAGCCATGTCGGCCCGGGTTCTTTGTCATGTGGATGCTAGCGACACTATCATATACGTGAGCCAAAAGGCGCAAACGGTCCCGGGCCATGGTAAGGCGACACCTGGGAATACCGTGCCCGAGGCCGCAAAGTGATATGGGGTGTTACCAGCTAGGTCGATGTGACTTGAATCGGGTCCTGATACGTTGGCATCGAGCAGGGCTGCCTGTAGGTTCGCTAAGCCAAACTGGTCAAGTTGAGTCTAGAAATGCTTTAGTTATATGTAGGGAATTGATTGTGGGAGTGAACGTAAGGCTCTTTTACTCCTTTACCTTATGCCCTCGATCCGAAAGTCATCCTCTTCTCATTCGACATGGGTTTAGGACTAGGCTCTCTTCTCTCTATCGTGTTCACGTGTTACTAATCCGTAGTAACTTATAGGATTGTTGGTTACATCCTCGCCGATGCTACTAAATTTTAGTATGCTATCATTTGAACCGTAACCTTGATATGATGTTGTTGAGTGGATTTGCAATCTGATTTTAATGTCTCAAATCTGATTTTGAGCATTTACAGATGTTATGCTGCCCGATTTTCCCTAGAAATTCCAATGCCTTTGCATTGTGGCTGTGCTTTCAGATGGCCACCCGCCCCCAGAACCAAGTGGTTCGCCTGACCCGTTGCATTGATGTGTGTGGTCACACGGCAATGCTGGTTCGGGTGATGATTGAGTCTGGTTATCGATGGTATCCTGAATATACCGTCGAGGAGCAGTTTAGGGATTTCAATCAAAGCCAATACCTATGCACGGTCCGATTTATCGATTGTACAATATCTAAGCTAATAGCACGCTATAGCGCCGATATAGCACGCTAATATCATATTTTGAGGTCGCCGCTATTTTGCTATAGCGCGCTATTTTTTTCATTGGTATTTAGTCATGAGATATTCTTAGGAGGTTAATATTGTTAGGAATCTTTTCTTATCCCTTTATCCCTTTAACCTCCCTGTAATCTCTTCTGTTCGGTTAGTCCAAGGGCTGCCGCATCATGTACTGAATACCCATCTACCAATATACATCATGCGGGTCTCCATGTATGGAGATTGAGACGCTTCCATTATTCTCCACATGGTATCAGAGCAGGCTCTTTCAATTGCATCTAGCTCGTACCTCCTACCTCTCGTTAGCTGCACCATCACCACCATCATCAAACTCGGCTTCTTTTTCAACCTGCCATCCATCCCCTTACCACCATGTCCACTTCCGGCGCAGCAATCTCCTCCACCCTCAACTACAACACATCTGAACTGGCTTACGGGGCTAACCACGTTCTCCGAAAGCTCATGCTCGATCCCAAATACTAGGCGCTGGCTTATATGGCTACATCGATCGCACCATTGCGGAGCCTCCCAAAATCATCACCACCAAAGACAAGGATGGCAAGGATCAAGTCATCCCCAACCCTGCCTTTACCCCCGGCTCGCCCAGATCAACAAATCGTTGCATATCTTTTCGCAATCTGTCCAAAGAGGTTCTCGCCCAGGTCGCCTCGCCGAGTCCTCTCATGCCATCCGGACCGCCCGCCACCATTTTCTCTGCCGCGTGTCATTGTCTCGCAACAACAACCTCCGTGCTTTTGCTCACCAACTCCTAGAAGGCTCCTCATCGGCCTCTACATACTTTGTACACACGCTCCCTCTCCGACAGGCTCACGGCGCGGCAAACCCTTGGGAGGGGCAGCTCATCTCCTTCATCATCGCCGGCCTCGACATGGATTATCAACCCATCATCTCCGCCCTAGACGTTCGCACCGAGCCCATCACCGTCGACGGCCTCTTCTCTCTTGTGGCGAACTTCGATCAGCGCATGGAGATGTTTCAAGGCACTAGTAAAGGTGGCTTCAAGTCATCTGCCAATGTTGCCTCACGGGGTCGTTCTGGTGGCGGCAGAGGTGGCTACCGCAAAGGCGGGGGTGGTGCCCCTCACAGCAGCGGTGGCTACAACGCTGCCAGTGGTGGTTCCGGTGGTGGCGCTGCTGGTGGCTACAACACGGCGTGACTAGTGGCGGCTACAAGCCTAACCCTAATTCTGGCGGCGATTATGGCTTCCAAAGTAACAACAGGGGGCTACAAAGGGTCTGCTTCGGTGGCGGTGGTCACTATCATCGTAACCAGAATTCCTCTGGTGGTGGTGGTGGCTACAATCGGCGCCCTCCGGCAACAACAATAGGGGGATCCTTCCAAGGCTATGAAGGGTATGAAAACAAATGCCAAATTTAAAAAACACATTGCAAAAGACTGTGATTGGCGCTATGCCGGCGACAATAATTCCCAAAAAATAAAGTTGTAGCTGCAACCGGCGTGTCCTATGGAGTTGACACCAAGCTGGTACATGGACACGGGTGCCACCAACCACATCACTAGAGAGTTGGACAGGCTGACTATGCAAGAGAAATACCGTGGCCATGATCAAGTCTACACTGCAGCAAACGGTGCAGGTATGGATATAAGTCATGTTGGTCAATTTTATCAAAATCCCACACAAAAATCTTGAACTCAATGACATCTTGTATGTTCTTAATGCTTCCAAAACTTTGCTATCTGTCCTTCTTATTGCCCTTGACAATAATGTGTTTCTAGAGTTTCACCCATTCTTCTTTTTGATCAATGATCGTGTCATGAAGAAAATCCTTCATAGGGGTTTCGTGTTGAAGGGCCTCTATGCTTTGCTTCCCCAATATTGCCAAGACAATAAACAAGTGTATGGTATCATCAAGATTTCTGCTGAAAGGTGGCACAATCGCTATTCCATCCATCTTTTCTATTGTTCATCGATTCTTAGTAGAAATAAACTCCCATTAGTTGGTGAGAGAAACTTCGTAAACCATTTGTGATTCATGTCAACGAGCAAAAAGTCATCAACTACCATATCCTGTGTCTACTAGTGTGTCCACTAAGCCTTTTGCAACTTATTTTTCTGGTGTGGGGTCCTGCCCCCACCTCTGCTGGTAGACACTCTTATTATGTAAGCTTCATTGATGATTATAGCAAGTATACATGGATCTATCTCCTTAAGAAACGTGCTGATGTGTTTCAAGTTTTCCACAATTTCCAAGCTCTCGTTGAATGCAAGTTTGACAAAAAATTATTCTGTGCAATCAGGACTAGGGGGTGAGTATGAGAAACTAAATTCTTTTTTTGAGAACATAGGTATTTCGCAGATCAAGTTTCTTGCCCACATGCGCTGTCAATGAATGGCTCTGCTGAACATAAGCATAGGCACATCGTTGAAGTAGGCCTTGTTATCTTATCTTCTGCCTCTATGCCACTTAAATTTTGGGACGAAGCCTTCCTTACTGCGTGCATCTCCTTAACATGTGGCCCGGTCGTACTATCTCTAATGGAACACCCATCGAACGTCTCTTTCATGTCACACCAGATTACACCACACTTCGATTTTTGGGTGTGCCTATTGGCCAAACCTTCATCCCACAACACTTGTAAGCTTAGTTTCGTGTCTAACAATGTGTTTTTCTGGGTATAGAGCTCAGCATAAGGGCGTCAAGTGTTTGGATGTTTCCACGGACGTTTATATATCATGTGATGTTGTCTTTGATGAAACCCAATTTCCTTTTGAAACACTGAACCCAAATGTTGGTGCTCTTATTCACAAGGAAATTCTTCTCCTTCCTTCTCATCTCTCCGGCACTTCGTGTGAGGGTGATGATAACTGTACTGACCCAACTTTGACTAATCCATCTCCTGTTGCACCTGAGTTTTCTATTTCAGAAACACATATAGCGGAAACTGGTGCAGAAAATACTATACTAGCAGGTACAGAATAGGACACAAGCGATCAAGGAGAATCACTCTCGGGGTCGGTGCCCATGACTGCGTCAGGTCCGACCGCATCCTCCCCGGGATCGCTGCTCGGCTCGGGCGACCTGGCCCTCCATCCTCGCGCCAGCCCGCCTTTGCCACGTTCGCTCCTCCCTCACCGGTCTCCCGGGCACGGTGCACCAATCGAGGCAGGTGCAGCCCGACCAGGTGGTGCAGCGTCGGTCCTCAGAGGTCTACTCGAGCGGCCCCTGCAGTTCCATTGGGTGGGTTGGGCTTGGGATCCACGGCTGATCCGCCCCGTGCTTCTCGCCCGCCCGGATCCTCTGCGGCTGTGCCTCCTGTTTCTCCCACGTCTATGGCCACAGACGATCCCGCCCTGTCATGCGGGTCTGCTCCCTTGGGAACGGTGGGATCTCACATGCCGCAGTCTGCCTCTTCACCTGGATCTTCTGCGGCTCCAACTCTGCTGCCTCGTACGTGGAGGCAGGAACTATTCAGCCGGTAAAGTACAAGAAAAAATATGGTTTAGTTGTCTCGTCTGATTCCGCAGGTGAACCACATACTGTCAATGATGCTCTCGCTGATCCCCGGTGGAAGCAGGCTATGGATGAAGAGTTTCCTGCTCTTCAGAAAAATCATACTTGGCACCTTGTCCCTTATCATCCACGTAAAAATTTCATTGATTGCAAGTCGGTGTATCACATCAAACGTCGGTCAGATGGCACCATTGATCGCTATAAAGCCAGGCTTGCTGCTAAAGGTTTTAAGCAGAGGTGTGGACTTGACTCTGAGGACACTTTCAGTCCTGTTGTTAAAGTTGCCACCATCCGTGTTGTTTTGTCTATTGCTGTATCCAGAGGTTGGAGTCTTCGTTAGCTAGATGTACGTATCGCTCCTTCATGGTGTTCTCGGAAGAGGAAGTATACATTAAACAACCTCCTGGGTTTGAGGATAAACACAAACCGTTTCATATCTGCAGACTTGACAAGTCCCTCTATGGTTTAAAGCAAGCCCTAGAGCATGGTACTCCCCACTACTAGAAAAAGGGCTATAGATGGGATTGACACTAATGGCGCACCAGACAATGGGTGCGCCATTAATATATACTAATGGCGCACCACCTGCTGATACGCCATTAGAGTTGAAACTACTAATGGCGCACTGGCCCAAGGTGCGCCATTAGTATCAAATATTTTTTGAACTAGTGCGCCTTGTCCAAATGATACTAATGGCGATCCAGACAAAGTGCGCCATTACTAGTTGTATTCAGTAATGGCGCACCTGTCCCAAAGTGCGCCACTAATGTTGTTTTTTTATTATATTTTTATTCCTTTTTTTAATACTACTAATGGCGATCGATCAACCGTGCGCCATTACTAGTTTAAACTAGTAATGGCGCATCGTGGATCAGGCGCCATTAGTAATTTTTTTTGTAAAACTACTAATGGCGCACCGCCTAAAGGTGCGCCATTAGTGACCTGGATTACTAATGGCGATTTAGTGCTGGTGCGCCATTAGTAAGTGGGCAGCAACAAGATATTTTGGACAGCCTCTCCTACCCACACTCACTTTCTCCCACTTCATTCTCTCCACCTCCTCCTTGTCTGGGTGCCTCCTCTTTTCACCTCATTTCCACCATAGATTCATTCAAATTAAGTGGTTAAATTACCTTGTTTTAATAGGTAAGTAAGGGGAAGCTATATTTATGTTGTTCTCCTACAACAATGTGCACATGCACTTTTTATGGCCTAGCTAGATCTATGTATGTTCGTGGTGTTGCATATGTTTGTGGTGTTGCATATGTGTTTGTGTTTGGAGGTGTACCGGTATTTGAAATGCGATAGTTGCCAATATTTTGCGGAATGTTGATTCATTTCTGTTTCAAGTAGAATTTTGGCATTAAGCATTCTTTTTGGTCCTATTTTTAGGGAAAGTCATGCCAAATTTTCTTGGTTCTAAAATATCATTTTGCTCTACCTCTTGACGATTGATGGTCCATACGATGACCGAAGGCATCGTGAATAGGTTTTTGAGGTCCGCGGGCGAGATGCTTCAAAAGAACGAGACGGAGATAAGATGTCCGTGTGAAGATGCAAGTTGAAGAGCCTTATTGCGGACCCGGATTACTGGGCAGGTGGGACCACCTGCTCTTGCGTGGTTTCATGGATGGCTATCGGTGGCAAGGTGATGAAGATGACTACGAAGTCGCCCATGGGGCGGGCAAGAAATGAGGAAGGGCAGCAAGACAACCACCGCGGCTCGGGCGGGAGAAGACGAAGAATCCCTGTGAGATGATCACGGCGGTGATGTCTGTACAGATCATCATGTAGAAGATGCAGGACATGATGATGAGGAAGATGCCGGAGCGGACGCGGCGGGCATGATCATGAAGATGATGATGCGGCGGAGCGACGACGCTGGACCATCGATGGGCTGGGTGCGGGACCCTCATATTCAAGAGCTGCTTTCAAGCAGACGGATAACGCAAGAGCTGCCACCGAGAGAAAGCCAAGATGGATCAACTTGAGTTAGGCGCGTTACTCCATTGTATGAAGGATGCAGCCCGAGGATACCCGCCGAAAGTAATGCTCATGGCTCGGAGATGAAGGTAAAACACAAAATGACCGACGATGCTTCGACGAGAACATGTCGTTCGCACGAACGCCTTCCCAAGGGGAACAAGTGCCCACCAGTTTGGAGGAGGCGAAGAAAATCGTGTCCTCTCGGATTTACCGCACGTGAAATACCATGTGTGCATGAACAATTGCATCATTTATCGGGACGAGCACGCGGAGTCTACCATATGTCCGTGTAGCGCGCCACTCGATACAAGAAGAGGAAGAAAGCTCCTTGAAAAGTGGTGTGGTACTTTCCGATCACTCCTCGTCAGCGGTATTTTGCGGACCCTAAGGTAGTAAAGCTCCTGCGTGGCACGCGGATAGGGAGGAGAAGAAGCGAAGATGACGAAATGATCCGGAGATAGGTAAAAAGACAAGATGCTGAGTCACCCTAAGGATGCGAGCAGGTGGCAAGCGTTGAACGAATACCCAGAATTTGGGAACGATCCAGGAACATTGTGCTGAAGCGCGAGCACCGATGGAGTCAATCCGCTTGGCAGCGAGAGAAGCACACATAGCACCTGGCCCGTGGTCTGTGTGGATGTACAACCTTCCCCCTGGTTGTGCATGAAGAGGAAGTACATTCACATGAGTATGCTAATTGAAGGGCCGAAACAACCAGGGAACGACATCAATCGTATCTAGGGTTGCTGAAAGAGGAGCTTGACACGCTGGAAAACGCCAGCCAATACGTGGGACGCCGCAGAGAAAGAATATTTCCCTATGAGAGCCGCACCGCTCACGACGGTGCACGACTATCTCGATTACGGATATCTCGCGGGGCAGGTAGTCCACCGATTTCTGGATGCGTAAGGTGCATGGATGACACAACGATCGCCACTAGATAGAGATCCGGGTTTCGAAAACCGTGTTCATGGGACATCAAGGTGGCTTCGCGATGATGACCCGTGGAGGAAACGCAAGGATCTGTTCGATGGTGAAACCGAACTCAAAACGCCCTGTACGAGGAGCGGCGAGGAAATAGACAAGCTGTTGAAAATTGGAAAGACCGCCCACCGCCGAAAGAAGCAAAAGGCGCCAGAGCCGGAAAGAAGCGAAAGGCGCGAGCAGCTGCTGAAGGTATGGAAAACGAGGTCTGTTTTACGGGACTTGCCGTCTTCGAAGATCCACCGTGCCTCACAACCTTGATGTCATGCATATCACGAAGAACGTGCGAGAGTCTACTTGGTACCCTGCTCAACATGCCGAGAGGACCAAAGATGGGCCGACAAGCAAGGGCAGACTTGAAATCAATGGGCATCGGCAGGAGCTTCATGCTAATGATGATGATGATGATGATGAGGCGAAGCAGGACACGAGAAGAAGTCGCCGCAAAGGCAAAAAGGCCAAGAAGACCGGAATGACTACCCTCCCGCGTGCTTCACTCTAAGTTAGGAGGAGATCGAGCAGTTTTCACCTGCCTCCTAGGAGTAAAACTTCCTTCTGATTACGCTGGGAAGATAAGCGGATACCTAGACCTAGCGAAGCGAAGTTCATGGGATGAAGTCTCACGACCGTCACGCGTTGATGACGCAGATACTCCGGCTGCAATCCGTGGGATCATGGACGCGCACGTCGCGGAAACGCTATTTGGCCTATGCAACTTTTTCGACGTCATCTCGAAGTCGATTGGCGTGAGGCAACTCGAAGGCTACAGGAAGAGATCGTGGTGATACTATGCGAGCTTGAGATGTACTTCCGCCCGCATTCTTCGACGTTATGGTGCATCTGCTGGTCCATATAGTGGAGGATATCATCCAACTCGGCCGACGTTCCTGCACAAAGCATGATGCCGCTCGAAAGGATGAATGGTGTCATCAAAGGATACGTTCGCAACATGTCACGCCCAGAGGGAAGTATAGCGGGGATTTCGACCAAGAGTGCATCTCCTATCGCATCGAATTATCTAGGCATCGAGAACCTCGCTGGTCTTCCGTCAACAGCACCTCGGCAGGCTCGCTGGATGGGGTCACCGTGAGGGTCGCCACGAAATGCATGTCGACTTAGAGGGTCGACTCGCAGAATTTGAAAGAGCAAACCTAGTCGGCGCTACAACACATAGACGTGGTCGATCCTTGGGTGGTAGAGCACAAAACCTTTATTAAGAAGACGACAATGACCGGGCCAACAGAGGACGGACGGAGATATAATCAAAGAGCACAACTCATGTTTCACGCGTTGGTTCAAGCGAAGCTTCGTCGCACCCTTTACATGAGGATTCTTCCGCGGAAGAACAACTCATATTCGCCTTGTCACGAGGCCGAGCACAACCTGATGACCTATGAGGTGTACGATATCAACGGCTACACATTCTACACCGAGGCCAAGGACATGAAGAGCGATGGTTACGTAACTCCGGGTAACGATGGAATCCTACACCGTAACGACAAGGACAGATACTACGGAAGGATCGAGGAGATCTGGGAGCTGAGCTACCGAGAGAAGGTCCCGATGTTCCGTGTCGATGGGCTAAGAGCATCCTAAAAGAAGACCGTATTTCACCACCATGGTTATACCCGGCCAAATCCAAGATCAAGGGCATAAACGTCACCACTTAAAAATGAGCCATGGGTAACGGCTTCCCAAGTGTACCAATGCTTCTTCATTACCGATTCACAAAGCCCAATCGTGTTGTCGGAGGAGAGGAAAAGGAAGATCATCGGAATGGATGGAGTAGCCAATGAGCAAGACTTCGACAAACGGCGACCGAGGATCGAACATGACGACGATGATGAAGTAGCAGCATACACCACAAGAAGAAGCAGGACCACCCTACCTAAAGGACGTCTGTTCCACGAGAAGAACTCCATTTGCGAAAAAGAAGGGCAAGAAGAATGTGAACAGATAGCTAGCTAAGATCGATTGTATTTAAATCGAGCCTTCATTTCTCAATTGTATTTCATGGGCACTTTTGAACTATCATGAATATTTTAAATTTCATGGACACTCGATCTCGATCCCCTCCATCTCGATCGCTATCCCACCTCGCCAGATCCGTCCCCTAAGCATGAGCACCCCAGTCCACCGGCCGCCGACCCCGCACCCTCGATTCCCCTACTCAACCGCCGCCCACACTTCGCACCTCACAAGACTCCTCCCCCGCCCACCGGCATTACTGTTTGATGATATTTTTAAAAATTATTACTGTCTTATAAAAATATTACTGTTATGATTTAAACAAGTTTGAACATATTTAAACATAAATAAGTATCAAACAGCATTTTAAATGCATAAAAAATTGTGGAGCCTAGGAATCGAACCAGGACCTCCTGGTGTGAGAACTGCTGCTGACGGTCGAGCTAGTAGAGGAAATGGTGTGGATCAGGTCAGGTGGGAGATAACCTGTTGGCTCGAGCAGAAATCAAAAAAATTACTAATGGCGCACCGGTGAGGTGCGCCATTAGAATGGATACTTATGGCGCACGATGGGTGGTGCGCCATTAGTATTGTGTCGCCCCACCCGGCGGCCCCAACCTATCCCTCTCTCTCTCCTCGCCGACCTCGATCCCTTCCCTCCCTCTCCCGACGCCGCTGCCCCGCCGCCGCCGCTGCGACGCCTTGTGACGCCATTGCCCGTCGTCCTCGTCTCGCCTGACGCCTGACGCCGTGGACGCCCTCTCCTTCCCGACGCTGCCGCGCCCGCTTTCCCAGGAGAAGGAGGAGGAAGAGGGGCGCCACTGCTGACCTCGCCCGCCGACTCGGCAGGAGGAATCTCCGCTCTTCGTTCTCGCCTCCCGTGCGTGAGTACCCCTGCTCTTGCTGGACATTCCCTCCCTCCCCACTAACCCCGCCGCATGGCAAAACGAGGCCCGCCAGGATCCGCCCGCGCCCACCTCGTTGGGCGCCATCGCCACGCCGCCTCATCGCGGTGGCCTTGACGCCGCCGCCCCACCACCGTCGCCGAGCACCACCACCACCCGGACCTCGTCGCCCCACCTCGTCGCCTGGCCCACACCACCACCCCGTGAGCTCCCCTCCTCCTCTCCCCTCTCCTCGCATCCAGATTGTTTGTTTTTCTTTAGTTTATTTACAGAACAGGCATTACAAATTAAATAGTTTGTTAGCACCTTCTTTAGTTTATTTACGTAACAGGCATGGGCAAATGCATCAACATCTTGTAATTGATGATTACCTATATGAACAACATACATTCACAAACACAAGAATACAAAATTGGCACTCTCGGAAAAACAACTTGGCAAACTACGCTGACAGCAGCAACCAAACAATATAATTGACCCCAAAGACCCCAACAAAACCAGGAACTCGATATAGATGGATGGTTTTTCATGTATATCCCCTGTATGATGAATGTTAGCACCTTCTTTAGTTTATTTACAGAACAGGCATAGGCAAATGGATCGACACCTTGTAATTGATGATTAACTATATGAACAGCATACATGTTGACATGTTGTGAATGTACAGATATGAAATCCACACTTATGTACATAGAAAATGACTACTACACGCTCAGTTTACAGCTGAGGACAAAGATTTTGTGCAGGACAAGGCTATTTCTTATCGATCAAATAAATGATTTAGAAACCATCAATAAGTAGGACTAGTGATTTATTATGAAGTTGCTTGGGTTTATTATGAAGTACTTTGATCATGTCTCTTTATTTGTACTGCTGCTAATATACTTTATATGATGATGAAGTGCTACTGAGTTGTGTGCAAATTTCGTTAAATCAGTGATGTGTATGTGTGCTGTCAGTTATGTGTATGTGCTTATTTTAATCCAATGAAATATGGCACTGAACTGTAGCTAGCTAAACGGTAGTTTTGCTTAAATTGGTGAAATTTGGCACTGAAATGTAGCTAGCAATGCAAATATCTCAATGAATTCAGCTCTGCTTTTTGTGTGAAACTGTTGTTGTTAAATGAAGCCACATTCCAGTCCACATGCCAATGTATTTTCCATGTTGTGATGGAGGCCTTTTTGCCTTGTCCACCGAGAGGCCCTTGAGTTTGCTGGAATGTCGATTAACTTCCGCTCCAGCAAATTGAATACTCCATATGTCCTATTTTCAGCAAAGGTCATGCTGAAATTTTTCGTGAATTTTAGCATGACTTTGCTAAAAATAGGACATATGGGGTACTTGTGACTAATGCATGGGCCGGGTATCTTAGTAGTTAATTAAGTAGGATCAAGTGCCCTTTATTCTAGCTGCATTAAACCATAGGCGGCAATAGAGCCAAGTGATTAGGCCCAACTTAGAATTCTCCTTCCCAGCTTAGCTTTTAGGATGCCTCGTGTCGATAAACCATTAATTATACAACCTTGGCTTAACTCGCTCTCCTTTAGCACCGCCCATCCCCAATCAAGTGGTCAAGTAGAACGAATCAATCAAATCCTAGAGGATATGCTTCGAGCTTCGTCATCTCTTTCGCATGAATTGGGAGAAATGCCTTCCATTCGCCGAAGTTCGCTTATAACAATAGTTATCAGCCAGCTCGCAAAGCCCCTTTCAAGTTCTTTATGGACGGAAATGTCGGACGCTCTTAACTGGTCGTAAACCGAGAGACAACTCTTGGCCCGGATATGATTCGTAGCGTAAGAGCAGGTTCGTTGTTCGTGAGAAATTGAGAACAGCCCAATCTCGCCAAAAGAGCCAATATGATGCAAGCATAAGTCTATGACTTATGAAATTGGCGAGAAGGCTTACCTTCGGTTACCTTTAAAGGGAACCCATCGCTTCGTATCAAGTTGGCTCCTCGTTACATTGGACCCTTTCGTTCTTGCCAAACGAGGGAAGTTGTCACCAATTGAACCTCCGTGATTCCGTAGTCCATGATGTCTTCCACGCTTCCCAACTCAGCGTTGCTTTCGGATCCTATCCGGGAGTGGACCACTAAACGCTTGATCTCCAAGATAACCTCACCCATCGAGAATATCCCGCTCGTCTCGATCAAACCGAGCGCATTTACCGACGCCGGAATATCAAGTTTCTAAAGGTTCAATGGTCAAACCATTCCGAGCAAGAAGCAACTTGGGAAAGGGAGGATCGCCTTCGACTTGAGTATCCCACCTTTTCAAGAATAGATCCTAAATCTCGACGAGATTCTTTGAGTGGGGTGAGTTGTCACATCCCGTTAGACCATGCATTAGGGTGTGCATCATGTTTGAATTCCATTTAATTTTGAAATGGAAGGAAACCCCTAACACCCCCCTTAATTCAACTAGGGTTTACTAAAAATTATTTCAATGAACTCAAATGCCCTTCAAAATTTTCATCCTCTTTTGTTTGGTTCAGAACCTATGACAAAGGAGGTGTATCATTTTCTAGGTCACCTAAAGGTCCTTGGTTTAATTCACAAGTTTTGAACTTGAGCATTTTAAAATTATATAAAATATTTTAAATGTTCAAAATTGCCAAACCAAAATGTTTCATGTTGGTAATATTCCAACAGGGACCAGAGCATTTTGGTGATTTTAAAACAGTTTTGGTATTTTAAAACCCACAAAGTTGCAGAATATTAGAAAAGGATTAAAATGGAAAACTCACTCAGGTCTGGCCCACCTGCCGCCCAGAAGAGTGCCGCCAGAGCTGTTTGCTTCCAGCAGTGCAGCCAGTGCTCGACGGCAGTCAGCGTGCCACGACCTGGCCGCCGCCTCGCTTCACCTCCGCTGCCGCCTGGATGGCCTCCACGCCGCCGCCCACCCTCGACACGCCCATTCGCCGCCATCTCTCTCGCTTTCCAACTTGGCCGACGCTTATCGCACGCCACCGCAAGTCGTGTTCTCGCCGGCCCATGCTCCTCCCACCATGTCCGTGAGCCCAAGACTCCACTACACCTAGCTATAGCGAGTCCCGGCCTAAGTACCTCAACCCAGCTCACCGACCGACCGAGCTCAAGTCGCCGGAGATCCCTTTGACGCCAGCCTGTTCATCCTCGACTCGACGAGGCTCTCACTACACACTGTGAGCCTACTCTAACCCTTCCTCTCTCGCCCCGAGCAACATAACGACCCAACCACACACCCACAGCACGGATCATCATGAGTCACGACGAGGTCGCCACCCAACGGCCACGCCACCGCGTCCATCGTGACTCACCACGCTGGGTCCAACCCGCACTCCACGCCTCACCACCTGCCCCCTAGCGACGAGTCCGAGATCACCCGAGCCCCTGCCGCCGCCAAACTCAGCCGCGCCAACTCCGCCACCCCGACCCCAACTAACTCCACCAGAGCTGCGTGTTCGCCTCCAGCTCCACGAGATGCCTTCCGCCCATTTGGTGGCTTGAACGTAAAAACACTTTGTTCAAGGTCAAGCCTCGGCCAGGCTAGACGGGCGAAGTCGATCACGACCATTGATCGTGGGCCCTGATCGCCTGAGTCAATGATGGACTGTTAACTAATTAGATTAGTTCTAATTAAAGTTAATTAGTTAAACTAATCATCGACATGCGGGTCCCACTGGCTTGGACCTGGACGATTCTGCTGACTTCTCACGCCACACTCATGTCGATTTAATAAATGAATTTCGATTTATTCTCATATAGCAAATTCCGAATATAATTCAAATTTCAAATGCTTATAACTTTTATTCTATAACTAATGCAAAGATTTATATATGAAAATTATCAGAAAAATCCACTCTATCCATTGGTACAGGTTTCATGCATGTTAAAACAAGTTAACTATGCTGAATAACCAGAATAAGAAATTGCACCATTAGGACTAACCTAATGAGCTATCATTTGAACTTGATTCAAATGAGTTCATCCCCTCGTTTTTCAGCTTGCATTAGGCCAACACACATCCATATTGCCATGTCATAGCATGCATCATATTGTTGCTTATTGTCATGTGTGTTTACTGTGCTTTCATGATAGGTTCGCCTCAAGATAACCTCGACTACCCATCCAAGGGCGCCTTCACCCCGCCCATCGTGCAAGCAACCTGCTGATCATTTCGACACAAACCCATGTTCTCGCTTCCTTTCGCTATAAGACAACGATTCAAACTCAAAGTGCTGTGGCAGTAGTTGAACCCACTTTTGCATGACCTGTCATTGCACAAGAATTAGATGAAACCCACTAGTATGTGTAGGAGTTGATTGAGCCATGTTTGTGATTCCTACCATGCTATGCTTGCTATGCTTAGAGTTGTGTCGATCCGCTCATCGGGATGATGAACCGGAGGAAAGGTTGTGTTGGTTCGAGAGTGAAAGTGTTGAATATGATTGGTAAAGGTATCGATGAGAGGCCATGTAGGAGTACATGGTGGGTTGTTTCATTGAAGCCGAACTTAAGAACTGAGATCTGTGTTTGTGATCCATGAAACAGTTACTACACATTGGGATCCTTAATTGACCCTCTCGCTTCTTAACCACCCTTGTTCTTAGTCCGGAGTTGCAAATAGTTTCGTGTTTGTAGTATGTCAGCCGCACGCAACGCTGACCTTAGGGGTGGGTTGTGTTGCGGTAGGCACGGGTCTGCAGTACCGAAAGTGCCCGCTTATATCTCGGGAACCCCACACATCGCTCGGGCTGTAGGAAACCCTCGCCGACTTCGCGGATGGAACCCGAATAGGCGATAAACTCGACTAGGGATTTGAGTGTTTGGTAGGCTGTACGACACCCACGCTGGGCTTCCGCTGAAGGTTGCCGAGTACATGTCGTGTAAACGCATTTATAAGTGGTGAGAGTGTGTGAAGAAGCACCCCGCAGGTTAAGTATGATCTATTCAATAGCCGTGTCCACGGAGAAGGACTTCGGTTACCTATATCACCATAGACAAGTAAATGGATACTACTAAAAGCCTCAAGATAGTGTGAGTATCGTGGATGGCCTTCGGGATGACGAGAGAGGATCCACTATGGAGTATTGTGATGGTGATTAGTGGACCTGTACGACAAATGCTTTACAAAGTGGTGTCACGAGGATAGCTTAGCCAAGAGTCAAAGCTGGCTTGTTGCAATTAACTCCACTTCCTTCCTTGAGAATGTGCATGTATGATAGGATTCTAAGACTTGCTGAGTACCTTTGTACTCATGTTTGCTTAATTAATGTTTTTCAGAGGACTATACTACCCTCCGACGGATTCTATGTAGATATTGACTTATTTAGTGAGCTAGCCACCTGTGTGGCGCATCTAAGACTTGTGAAGGGGTGTAGATAGAAAGGCTCCAACAAGCTTTCTTCCTTTCTAGAGTCTCAGATCAGACTAGTTTGCTTCGCATGTGCTTGTATGATTGTATGATCTTGAGTGTGGGTCATGTGACCACCGTATGACTATAGCATGTATGGCTCCTGAGCCTCTTAAATAAAGTACTTGAGTTGTAGAGTTTTGTTGTGATGCCTTGTTGTATTTACTCATATCGGGCATATTATGTATGATTGAAATGCTTGGTATGAGTGGGATCCCACAAACTAGTTGTTTATCCTGGCAGCCTCTCATATGGGGAAATGTAGTCTGCTTCTCGAGCTGATAGTAGTCCGCTACAGCCGGTTCACCGGAGTCCTGCTAGCCCAGACTACTGCTTGGACACTTGATCCGGGCATGTGATTCATTTTGCCTTATGTCCGTTCTTCGGGAAATGTCACGCGGTGGTATTCGAGTCCTGCCTAGCCTGCTACAGCCCGGGATACCGGAGTCCTGTTAGCCCAAGGCTACAGCCCGAATTCATACGCTGATGACCGACATGCTCGAGGTGATTCATGTATGCCCCATAGGTTAGTGCTGGGTTCACGACTAGCCATGTCGGCCCGGTTCTTTGTCATGTGGATGCTAGCGACACTATCATATAACGCGGAGCCAAAAGGCTTAAACGGTCCTGCCATGGTAAGGCGACACTGTGGGAATACCGTGCCCGAGGTCCGCAAGTGATATGGGGTGTTACCAGCTAGGTCGATGTGACTTGAATCGGGTCCCGACAATGCTGGCATCAGAGCAGTGGCTGCCTGTGAGGTTCGCTAAGCCAAACCGGTCAAGTTGAGTCTAGAAATGCTTTAGTTATATGTAGGGAATTGATTGTGGGAGTGAACGTAGGCTCTTTACTCTTTACCTTATGCCCTCTCGATCCGAGTCATCCTTCTCATTCGACATGGGTTTAGGACTAGGCCTCTTCTCTATCGTGTTCACGTGTTACTAATCCGTAGTAACTTATAGGATTGTTGGTTACATCCTCGCCAAGGCTACTAAATTTTAGTATGCTATCATTTGAACCGTAACCTTGATATGATGTTGTTGAGTGGATTTGCAATCTGATTTTAATGTCTCAAATCTGATTTTGAGCATTTACGTATGTTATGCTGCCCGATTTTCTTTAGAAATTCCAATGCCTTTGCATTGTGGCTGTGCTTTCAGATGGCCACCCGCCTGCGTAACTAAGTGGTTCGTCGATCGCTGTATTGATGTGTGGTCACACGGCAATGCTGGTCGGGTGATGATTGAGTCTGGTTATCGATGGTATCCTAATATACCGCCGAGGAGCAGTTTAGGATTTCAATCAAAGCCAATACCTATGCACGGTCCGGATTTATCGGTGTATAATATCTCGCTAATAGCACGCTATAGCCGATATAGCACGCTAATATCATATTTTGAGGTCGCCGCTATTTTGCTATAGCGCTATTTTTTTCATTGGTATTTAGTCATGAGATATTCTTAGAGGTTAATATTGTTAGGAATCTTTTCATCCTTTATCCCTTTAACCTCCCCGTAATCTCTTCTGCTCGTTAGTCCAAGGCTGCCGATCATGTAATCGAATACCCATCTACCAATATACATCATGCGGGTCTCCATGTATGGAGATTGAGACGCCCATTATTCTCCACATGGTATCGTGAGCAGGCTCTTTCAATTGCATCTAGCTCGTGACTCTCCTACCTCTCGTTAGCTGCACCATCACCACCATCATCAAACTCGCTTCTTTTTCAACCCGCCATCCATCCCCTTACCACCATGTCCACTTCCGCGCAGCAATCCTCCACCTCAACTACAACACATCTGAACTGGCTACCAGATTAACCACGCTCGGAAAGCTCATGCTCGATCCCAAATACTAGGCGCTGGCTTATATGGCTACATCGATCGCACCATTGCGGAGCCTCCCAAAATCATCACCACCAAAGACAAGGATGGCAAGGATCAAGTCATCCCTAACCCTGCCTTTACCCCCGCCCAGATCAACAAATCGCTGCATATCTTTTCGCAATCTGTCCAAAGAGGTTCTCGCCCAGGTCGCTTCGCCGAGTCCTCTCATGCCATCCGACCGCCGCCACCATTTTCTCGCCAGGTCGCTGCCTCAACAACAACCTCCGTGCTTTGCTCACCAACTCCTAGAAGGGCTCCCCATCGCCTCTACATACTTTGGCCACATGCGCCTCTCCGACGAGCTCACGGCGGCGGCAAACCCTTGGGAGGGGCAGCTCATCTCCTTCATCATCGCCGCCTCGACATGGATTATCAACCCATCATCTCCGCCTAGACGCTCGCACCGAGCCCATCACCGTCGACGGCTCTTCTCTCTTGTGGCTAACTTCGATCAGCGATGGAGATGTTTCAAGGCACTAGTAAAGGTGGCTTCAAGTCATCTGCCAATGTTGCCTCACGGGTCGCTCGTGCGGCAGAGGTGGCTACCGCAGCGCGGGTGGTGCTCACAGCAGCGGTGGCGCAACGCCGCGGTGGTTCCGTGGTGGCGCTTGCGGGCTACAACACGCGGCTAGTGGCGGCGGCTATAGCTTCAACCCTAATTTGGCGCGATTATGGCTTCCAATGTAACAACGGGCTACGGGTCTGCTCGTGGCGGGTCACTATCATCGTAATCCAGAATTCTCCGTGGTGGTGGTGGCTATAATCGCCGCCCGGCAACAACAATAGGGGGATCCTTCCAAGGCTATGGGGTATGAAAACAAATGCCAAATTTAAAAAAACATTGTAAAAGACTGTGATTACGCTATGCCGATGACAATAATTCCCAAAAAATAGTTAGAAGGTAAACCGACGTGTCCTATGGAGTTGACACCAACCACATGGACACGGGTGCCACCAACCACATCACTAGAGAGTTGGACAGGCTGACTATGCAAGAGAAATACCGTACATGATCAAGTCTACACTGCAGCAAACGGTATGGATATAAGTCATGTTGGTCAATTTTATCAAAATCCCACACAAAAATCTTGAACTCAATGACATCTTGTATGTTCTTAATGCTTCCAAAACTTTGCTATTCTGTCTTCTTATTGCCCTTTGACAATAATGTGTTTCTAGAGTTTCACCCATTCTTCTTTTGATCAATGATCAGGTCATGAAGAAAATCCTTCAGGGGTTCTCGTGAAGGGCCTCTATGCTTTGCTTCCCAATATTGCCAAGATAATAAACAAGTGTATGGTATCATCAAGATCAAAAGGTGGCACAATCGCTATTCCATCCATCTTTTTCTATTGTTCATCGATTCTTAGTAGAAATAAACTCCCATTAGTTGGTGAGAGAAACTCAGAAACCATTTGTGATTCATGTCAACGAGCAAAAGTCATCAACTACCATATCTCGTGGTCTACTAGTGTCCACTAAGCCTTTGCAACTTATTTTTTCTTGTGTGGGGTCCTGCCTCACCTCCTGCTGGTAGACACCTTATTATGTAAGCCATTGATGATTATAGCAAGTATACATGGATCTATCTCTTAAGAAACGTGCTGATGTGTTTCAAGTTTTCCACAATTTCCAAGCTCGTTGAATGCAAGTTTGACAAAAAAATTATTCCTGCAATCAGACTAGGGGGTGAGTATGAGAAACTATCTTTTTTGAGAACATAGGTCAAGATCAAGTTTCTTGCCCACATGCGCACAACGAATGGCTCATTGAACGCAAGCATAGGCACATCGCTGAAGTAGGCCTTGTTATCTTATCTTCCTCTATGCCACTTAAATTTTGGGACTAAGCCTTCCTTATCGCTGCAGCATCTCCTTAACATGTGGCCCAGTCGCATTATCTCTAATGGAACACCACCGAACGCCTTTCATGTCACACCAGATTACACCACACTTCGATTTTTGGGTGTGCCTACAAACCTTCATCCCACAACACTTGTGTTTAGTTTCAGTCTAAGCAATGTTTTTCGGGTATAGAGCTCAGATAAGGGCCAAGTGTTTGGATGTTTCACCGACGGTTTATATATCATGTGATGTTGTCTTTGATGAAACCCAATTTCTTTGAAACACTGAACCCAAATGTTGGTGCTCTTATTCACAAGGAAATTCTTCCTCTTCTCATCTCTCCGCTTCTTGTGAGGGTGATGATCCTGATCGACCCAACTTTGACTAATCCATCCTGCTTGCACCCAGTTTTCTATTTCAACACATATAGCGGAAACTGCAGAAAATACTATACTAAAGGTGCATGTATATAGGACACAAGCCATCAAGGAGAATCACTCGGGTCGGTGCCCATGATCAGGCCAGTCCGACCGCATCCTCCCCGGATCGCCGTCGGCTCGGGCGACCTGGCCCTCCATCCTCGCGCCAGCCCCCGCTTTGCCACGCTAATGCCCTCCCTCACCGTCTCCGGCACGGTGCACCAATCGAGGCAGGTGCAGCCCACCAGGTGGTACGCGCCGGTCCTGTGAGGGTCTACTCCAGGGCCCCTCAGCTCCATTGGGTGGTTGGGTTAGATCCACGGGTGATCCGCCTGCTTCTCGCCTCGCCGGATCCTCTCCGCGCTGTGCTCCTGTTTTCCCATATTACGATCCGCTCGTCATGCGGGTCTGCCCTTGGGAACGGTGGATCTCATGCCGCACCGCTTCTTTCACCTGGATCTTCATGCTTCAACTTCATGCCTCGTACGTGGAGGCAGGAACTATTCAGCCGTAAAGTACAAGAAAAATATGGTTTAGTTGTCTGCTTCGATTCCGCAGGAACCACATATCGCCAATGATGTTCTCGCTGATCCCGGTGGAAGCAGGTTATGGATGAAGAGTTTCCCGCTTCTGTAAAAACATACTTGGCACCTTGTCCCTATCATCCACGAAAATTTCATTGATTGCAAGTCGGTGTATCACATCAAACGCCGGTCGATGGCACCATTGATCGCTATAAAGCCAGGCTTGTCGCTAAAGGTTTTGCCAGTGGACTTGATCGAGGACACTTTCAGTCCTGTTGTTAAAGTTGCCACCATCCGTGTTGTTTGTTCAAGGTCAGATCCGTAGAGGTTGAGCCCTCGCTAGCTTAGATGTACGAATGCTCCTTCATGGTGTTCTCGAAGAGGAAGTATACACGTTAACCTCCCCCGGGTTTAGGATAAACATAAACCGCTTCATCTGCACTCTGACAAGTCCCTCTATGGTTTAAAGCAAGCCCCTATGCTGGTACTCCCCTACTACTAGAAAAGGGCTATAGATGGATTGATGACTAATGGCGCACTTGACAATGTGCGCTATATATACTAATGGCGCACCACCGCTGATACGCCATTAGAGTTGAAACTACTAATGGCGACTCGGCCCAAGGTGCCATTAGTATCAAATATTTTTTGAACTAGTGCGCCTGTCCAAACATACTAATGGCGATTCAGACAAAGTGCCATTACTAGTTGTAATTAGTAATGGCGCACTGTCCGAAAGTGCCACTAATGTTGTTTTTTTATTATATTTTTATCTTTTTTTGTAATATTACTAATGGCGATTGATCAACCGCGCCATTACTAGTTTAATTAGTAATGGCGATCGTGATCAGCGCCATTAGTAATTTTTTGTACTAATGGCGCATCACTGTAAAGGTGCCTATTAGTGACCTGGATTACTAATGGCGATTTAGTTGGTGCCCATTAGTAAGTGGGCAGCAACAAGATATTTTGGACAGCTCTCCTACCCACACTCACTTTCTCCCCACTTCATTCTCTCCACCTCCTCCTTGTCTCGGTGCCTCCTCTTTTCACCTCATTTCCACCATAGATTCATTCAAATTAAGTGGTTAAATTACCTTGTTTTAATAGGTAAGTAAGGGGAAGCTATATTTATGTTGTTCTCCCTACAACAATGTGCACATGCACTTTTATGGCCTAGCTAGATCTATGTATGTTCGTGGTGTTGCATATGTTTGTGGTGTTGCATATGTGTTTGTGTTTGAGGTGTACCGGTATTTGAAATGCGAGAAGTTGCCAATATTTTGCCGAATGTTGATTCATTTCGCCAAGTAGAATTTTGGCATTAAGCATTCTTTTGGTCCTATTTTTAGGAAAGTCATGCCAAATTTTTCTTGGTTCTAAAATATCATTTTGTTTTACCCTGCAGCGATTGATGGTCCGCACGATGACCGAAGGCATCGTGAATAGTTTTTGAGGTCCAAGGCCGAGATGCTTCAAAAGAACGAGACGGAGATAAGATGTCGTGTCGAAGATGCAAGTCAAGAGCCTTATTATGACCCGGATTCCGGCAAAAGGGACCACCTGCCTTGCGTGGTTTCATGGATGGCTATCGGTAAGGTGATGAAGATGACTACTAAGTCGCCCATGGGGGCCGCAAGAAATGAGGAAGGGCAGCAAGACAACCACCGCGGCTCGGGCGGGGAGAAGACGAAGAATCCCTCGTGAGATGATCACGACGGTGATGTTGCATACAGTCATCATGTAGAAGATGCAGATGATGATGAGGAAGATGCCGAGCACGACGGGCATGATCATGAAGATGATGATGCCGGGCGGAGCGTACGACGCCGACCATCGGCGGTGGGTGCGGACCTCATATTCAAGAGCTGCTTCTCGCAGACGGATAACGCAAGAGCTGCCACCCGAGAAAGCCAAGATGGATCAACTTGAGTTAGACGCGTTACTCCATTGTATGAAGGATGCAGCCCGAGGATACCCGCCAGTAACGCCATGGCTCGAGATGAAGGTAAAACACAAAATGACCGACGATGCTTCGACGAGAACATGTCATTCGCACTAACGCTTTCCAAGGGGAACAAGTGCCCACCAGTTTGGAGGAGGCGAAGAAAATCGTGGTCCTCCGGATTTACCGCACGTGAAATACCATGTGCATGAACAATTGCATCATTTATCGACGAGCACGCTGAGTCTACCATATGTCCGGTAGCGGCGCCACCGACAAGAAGAGGAAGAAAGCCTTAAAAGTGGTGTGGTACTTTCCGATCACCTCGCCTGCAGCGTATTTTGCGGACCTAAGGTAGCAAAGCTCCCGCTGGCACGCGGATAGGGAGGAGAAGAAGCGAAGATGACGAAATGATCCGGAGATAGATAAAAAGACAAGATGCTGAGTCACCAAGGATGCGAGCCAGCGGCAAGCGTTGAACTTCAAGACCCAGAATTTGGGAACGATCCAGGAACATCGGCGCGAGCAACCGATGGAGTCAATCCGCTTGGCAGCCAGAAGCACACATAGCACTGCCTGTGTTTGTGTGGATGTACAACCTCCCTGGTTGTGCATGAAGAGGAAGTACATTCACATGAGTATGCTAATTGAAGGGCCAAACAACCAGGAACGACATCAATCAGATCCGGGCTGCCGAAGAGGAGCTTGACACGCCTGGAAAACGCCAGCCAATACGTGGACGCCGCAGAAAGAATATTTTATGAGAGCCGCAGACCGTCACGACGGTGCACGCATATCTCGGTTACGGATATCTCGCGCGTAGTCCACGGATTTTCGGATGCGGTGCATGGATGACACAACGATCGCCACTAGATAGAGATCCCGGTCTTCGAAACTGTGTTCATGGGACATCAAGGTGGCTTTTGACGATGACCCGTGGAGGAAACGCAAGGATCTGTTCGATGGTGAAACCGAACTCAAAACGCCTGTACGAGGAGCGGCGAGGAAATAGACAAGTGTTGAAAATTGGAAAGACTGCCCACCGCCGAAAGAAGCAAAAGGCGCCAGAGCCGAAAGAAGCGAAGGCGCAGAGCTGGCAAGGTATGGAAAACGAGGTCTGTTTTCCGGGACTTGCAGATCGAAGATCCACCGTGCCTCAGCCTTGATGTCATGCATATCACGAAGAACGGTGCGAGAGTTCTTGGTACCCTGCTCAACATGCCGAGAGGACCAAAGATGGGCCGAAGCAAGGGCAGACTTGAAATCAATGGGCATCGTGCAGGAGCTTCATGCTAATGATGATGATGATGATGATGATGAGGCGGCAGACACGTAAAGTCGCCGCAAAGGCAAAAGGCCAAGAAGACCGAAATGACTACCCTCCCGCTTCACTCTAAGTCGAGGAGATCGAGCAGTTTTCACCCGCCTCCTAGGAGTAAAACTTCCTTACGGTTACGCTGGGAAGATAAGCATACCTAGACCCAGCGGGCGAAGTTCGATGAAGTCTCACGATCGCCACGCGTCGATGACGCAGATACATTTCAGCTTGCAATCCAGGATCATGGACGCACGACGTCCGAAACGCTATTTGGCTATGCAACTTTTTCGACGCCATCTCTCGAAGTCGACATGGAGGCAACTCGTATACACAGAAGAGATCGGTGATACTATGCGAGCTTGAGATGTACTTCCGCCCGCATTCTTCGACGTTATGGTGCATCTGCTGGTCCATATAGTGGAGGATATCATCCAACTCGGCCGACGCTCCTCGCACAAAGATGATGCCGCTCGAAGGATGAATGGTGTCATCAAAGGATACGCTCGCAACATGTCACGCCCAGAGGGAAGTATAGCAGGTTTTCGATCAAGAGTGCATCTCCATCGCATCTAATTATCTAGGCATCGAGAACCTCGCTGGTCTTCCTGCACAACAGCACCTCGGCAGGCTCGCTGGATGGGGTCACCGTGAGGGTCGCCAATAAATGCATGTCGATTTCGAGGGTCGACTCGCAGACTTTGAAAGAGCAAACCTAGTCGCGCTTACAACACATAGACGTGGTCGATCCTTGGGTGGTAGACACAAACCTTTATTAAGAAGACGATAATGACCGAGGCCACAGAGGACGGACGGAGATATACTCAAAGAGCACAACTCATGTTTCACGCGTTGGTTCAAGCAGAAGCTTCGTTGCACTTTTACATGAGGATTCTTCCGCGAAGAACAACTCATATTCTTTGTCACTGTATGCCGAGCACAACCCGATGACCTATGAGGCGTATTTATATCAACGGCTACACATTCTACACCGAGGCCAAGGACATGAAGAGCGATGGTTATCGTAACTCCGGGTAACGGCGGAATCCACACCGTAACGACAAGGACAGATACTACGGAAGGATCGAGGAGATCTGGAGCTGAGCTACGCGAGAGAAGGTCCCATGTTCCGTCGATGGGCCAAGAGCATCCTAAAAGAAGACCGTATTTCACCACCATGGTTATACCCGGTTAAATCCAAGATCACAAAACGCCACCGCTAAAAATGAGCCATGGGTATCGGCTTCCAAGGTACCAATGTTTTCATTACCGACCGCCAAAGCCCAACAGTGTTGTCGGAGGAGAGGAAAAGGAAGATCATCGGAATGGATGGAGTAGCTAATGAGCAAGACTTGACAAGCACGGCGACCCGAGGATCGAATACACGACGATGATGAAGTAGCATACACCACAAGAAGAAGCAGGACCACCCACCTAAAGGACGCCTGCTCCAGAAGAACTCCATTTATGTAAAAAGAAGGGCAAGAAGATTGTGAACAGATAGCTAGCTAAGATCGATTGTATTTAAATCGAGCCTTCATTTCTCGATTGTATTTCATGGGCACTTTTTGAACTATCATGAATATTTTAAATTTCATGGACACTGATCTCGATCCCTCCATCTCGATCGCCATCCCACCTCGCCAGATCCGTCCCCCGTCACCAGCACCCCTGTCCACTGCCACACCCCCTGCAGACTCGCCTCTCCACTCAACCGCTGGCCGACCCCCGCAGACCTCAAGACCTCCCCCGCCCACCGGCATTACTGCTTGATGATATTTTTAAAAAATTATTACTGTCTTTATAAAAATATTATGTTATGATTTAAACAAGTTTGAACATATTTAAACACAAATAAGTATCAAACAGCATTTTAAATGCATAAAAAATTGTGGAGCCTGGGAATCGAACCCAGACCTCCTGGTGTGAGAACTGGCTGTGCACCACCGAGCTAGTAGAGGGAAATTGTGGATCGTGTCGTGAGATAACCTGCTGTCGAGCGAAATCAAAAAATACTAATGGCGCACTGTGGTGAGGTGCGCCATTCATTAGAATGGATGATTTATGGCGCACCGATGGGTGGTGCGCCATTAGTATTGTGTCGCCTCACCCGCGGCCCAACCATCCCCTCTCTCTCCTCGCCGACCTCGATCCTTTCCTCTTCCCGACGCCTGCCCCGCCATTGACGCCGCCGACGCCAAGGACGTCATTTCTGCCGTCTTTGCTCGCCTGACGCCTCGACGCTGCAGGACGCCGCCTTCTCTCCCGACGCTGCCGCTTCGCTTTCGCTTCGGAGAAGGAGGAGAGGGGGCGCCACCGCGACCTCGCTGCCGACTCCGGCAGGAGGAATTTCGGCTTGCTCGCCTCTCCCGGGGTATGTGAGCACCGTCTTTGTCGACATTCCTCCCTCCCCACTAACTCCCCGCCAAGATGGAAAACGAGGCTCGCCAGATCCGCCTCACGCCCCACCTCGTGCGATCGCCATCGCCACGCCTCACTATCGCCAGGCCTGACGCCTCGGCCCACACCATCACGCCGGAGTGATCACTGAACACCTGACCTTGCCGCCCCACCTCACGCCTGGCCCACACCACCACCTCCCCGTGAGCCCCCCTCCTCCCTCTCCCCTCTCCCCCTCGATCCAGATTGTTTGTTTTAGTTTATTACAATAGGTATTATAAATTAAATAGTTTGTTAGCACCTTCTTTAGTTTATTTACGTAGTCAGGCATGGGCAATGCATCAACATCTTGTAATTGATGATTACCTATATGAACAACATACATTCACAAACACAAGAATACAAATTGGCACCTTGTGAACAACTTGGCAATCCCACAAGTGATGCAGCAACTAAACAATATAATTGACCCCAAAAGACTTCAACAAAACCAGAACTCATATAGATGGATGGTTTTTCATGTATATCCCTGTATGATGAATGTTAGCACTTCTTTAGTTTATTTACAGAACAGGTAGGCAAATGGATCGACAATCTTTGTAATTGATGATTAACTATATGAACAGCATACATGTTGATACATGCAGAATGTACGTATATGAAATCCACACACTTATGTACATAGAAAATGACTACTACACACTGCTCAGCCTTTACAGCCGAGGAAAGATTTCAGCAGGACAAGGCTATTTCTTACTTCCATCAAAATAAATGACGGTAAGTCAATAAGTAGGACTAGAGCGAGGAGGAAAACGCGAAGATCGCGCAGATCAAGTGGATGACTGGTTTCAAGGGTTGAAAGCAAAGAGACATCCACCTCCGGAGGAGAAGGTAGATCCGTCAAAGCGAAGCGCACTTGCTGCCCCGACAAAACCACCCAAGTCTCCGCCGAAAGGCAACTATGAGCGCATTATTGGAAAGGCATTTGCCAAGCGAAGAGATCGGGAAGTACTGTCGTGATCAAAGGATGAAAGAACGACGAGCTGGGAAACAAATTGCCCAGCTCGGCGAACAAGCTTAAGCAATCGTGCCCCCGCTCAAGGTGCTCGCTAGCGACATCGCCGATCCGAGGATGGTGCCCGGTTATGGCAATCCTCAAGATTACCTGCCCGACGATGTACAATTTGATTTCTTGAAGGTGCAGATACAAAGATACGAGTACGGGAAGCCTCTCGTCAAAGATGAAAGCTCTCTAACAACGATGATGCGAAGATTGCATGATTGGTACATGAAAACCTGCAAAGAGTCTGAGGGGAGGAATACTTTGTACGTGAGAGTTAAAAAGGAGCATGACCTCCTTGGAATTGAACTGTTGCCTATTCCATTTGAGGAGTTCTATCAGTTTTTCAATCAATTGGCCCTCGATAAAGCAATGGTCACCTGCTACTGTCTGTAAGTAGTACTACTTATGTCATTAAGTATCTCTATATAACTTAGCTCTTTCATTGCATGTATTTATAAATATCCTCACTATATTATGCAGATTGAAGATCGCAGAAATGAAGAAAAAACAAGTGGGTGATATTGGGTTCATTAACACATATCTCATAGATGCAAATGAGGTTAAATATCGTGTCATTGAAACCGAGGCCAACTTGCTACGATCGTTGGAAATAAATGAACACAAAAATACAATACTCTTTCCTTACAACTACACGTGAGTGTTACTGTCTTGTGGCATATTCGGTTTCCCTTATTTAGTCCAGGTTATAGAAATGTAATATTGATGAGTTATGCATGCGTGCAAGAGGTTCCACTATATTCTCCTAGAGATTAAGCTTGAGCAGGAGTAGTAACTGTCTTAGACTCGAGACGAAAAGATCCCAAGGAGTATGCGAAATGACTGAAATGCTCGAGAAGTAAGTTAAATCGATCATTATCCACCATATCAGCAACTTTGTTCATTTCTGATATCAAGTAATTGTTTTCTTTGTATGGCAGGGCTTGGGAAAATTCACCAAAAAGCTGCGGACTAAAGAAGCTGCAATTTAGACACAAGTAAGTACTATATAGTAGCATATTCCACGCAGATCTCCTAGTGATTTAGTTTCATCAATACCATTTGTGTTGCTAATTATCAGTTTGATTGACCTCTGTTTCTTGTAAAGTGGTTGTGGCAGGAACAAGGGAATGATATGTGGATACTATATAGTCCATGACCTGTGAGAGGGTGACAAACAATTTGAAGTGTAAATAAAATATTGTGTGTGTGTGTGTGTGTGTATTGACCCCTTTCTTAAAATTAGATGTTTCGAAGCGGATGAACTCCTAGCACCAGATCGCATGCAGCAATTCAAGAGGAATTGGCGGCATTCTTTCTTGACTATGTGATCGCTGAAGACGGGAATACTATGTGGACCACGCGTCCGTATTGTAAAAGATAATTATTGTATATATGTAGCCGGTAGTGTCGGATAGATATACGAGAACTTGTTGTTCACCAATCTCTCGGAGAAGGAGAGGTGGTCGATATCACTTCTCTCTGTATGCATATATATGTTCATGACGATCTTCTGTTTGCTTAATTACTAGCTGCTAGCATGTCTAGTTAGTCCTCTCTATACGTATGTATAGTACGAAGCGCCGACCAAGCACGGACAAAAGAAAGGACACTTTCTCTATTAATTAGCTAGCTATAGCACAATATATGAAACACCTAAATTAACCCCCAAAACCCCCAACCCCCCTTTGAAAAAAAAAACAAAACCAGAGCTAAAGAAATGTCTGACGCGTGGATGTTTATTGGTCCCGGTTGGTGCCACCAACCGGGACCAAACTCCCGCCTGGGCTCAGCGGACAGGCCACGTGGAGGTTTGATCTGTCCCGGTTCTGGATAGAACCGGACTAAAGGGTGAGGGTATTAGTACCGACCCTTTAGTCCCGGTTCATGAACCGGGACTAAAGGCCCTCACCAACCGGGACTATAGGCCCTTTTTCTACTAGTGGAGCCTGTCGCAAGTCATTTTTTGGGAGAGTACTTGGGCCAGTGGAGAAGACTTCCCCGCTGGTTAGGGATGTGCTGTCTGGTGTACTACCTGAAAGAGCAAAATCATGCAACAGAGCATTTAGGGAGACAAAGTTCAGCGGCATTTACAAAGGTTAGCATGAAAAGAAACTGACTATGTAGGATGTATAGACTGAGATACAGGTGTTGCACTAGCACCGTGTAGTTAAGAGAGTCATGTGATGATAGTGTTGATTATATGTGTTGTGCATATTTATGTATTGGGCCCACCTCCTAGTTGTCTTGTATAGTTGACGTCGTGGCCTACTCTTATACATCATATATACGTGTGTTTGCATATGAGAAATAATACACGTAATTCTCACAATATACATGGCATCAGTTTCCGGGTTCTAACCCTAGCCTTTCGCCGTCGCCACTGCCTCCTCCGCCGCCGCCGTGCTCCTCCGCGCCGCCGCCGACGCCGCCGCTCGTGCGCACCTCCCGCGCCGACCTTTTCTACCCCATGCGCGCTACCCTACCACGCGTTCCGCTCGCTTCCCTCAAGACGCGCTTATCCCACCAGCGCTTGCCTCAGACGCTCGAGTGGCCGCCTACATCTCGCTACCCACGCGCGCTACCTATCCCAGCCGCACCAGCCCTGCATCTCCCGAGCCGCCGCTGCCCAAGTCGCGTGATGTAGCGACCTGACCCAAAATTGGTCAAATCTCTGTGTCTGTACCATCCCAAGATCATGCTGGTACTCACAGTACATCGATGAAATAATCAAAGTTCAATCACACCTGAATTTATTACACGATTCTCATATAGAGTCTTTATTACAATAGAATAAATTCGGCCAAAGGCCAACTCATGAGAAAAAAACTACTAAAGTTGCGGAAGCGTAGAAGTATAGCGAGTCCATCCGACTCCAAAGGGCAATCGCCAAGCGCGGAGCGTAGCCTCACTCCTGATCGGAATATACCTCTGCAACATAAGACGTTGCAGCCGTGTAGGTCAGCTTTTTGAATAAGCTGGCAAGTCATGAAGAGAATAACAATAATAAATGTACTAACACTATATGCATTTGGCTGTGGGGCTCTAAGTTTCATCATTTGGCTGTGGACTTGCTTGCAAATACTACAAAATTGTTGGTAGTTATTGAGATGGTTCCGCCAACCAATGTCTCATTCCCAAATTATTAAGTCATAACCCCTCAAATTAATTTATTAATTACAATGTTGATATTTCCGAATACTTCCAAGTTCCAGAGGCTCAAATTGTCCGTAACCGGGGACACGGCTAATCGATTAGATCTTTAACTCTGCAGAGGTTTGCGCACTTTACCCGCAAGAATCATTCCCTCCTTTTTAAGTCTTCGCACTTCATGGTGTTTGAAGACGGGACGAATGAAACAGGGTCTTCCAAAGAGTTCTTCGCTACTGCCGGTACCCATCCAATCCTACCGTTCTTCTACATCTCGTAGTACCGCCCAGCCAGCGCCACTACTAGGGTTGACCCAGCCAGAGCCCATAATGGCTTGTGGCTGCACAGTAAGCTTCCGTCAAAGGGCATCCATCCGCCTCTTCGTGGCTGGGTGAAGCTTTCCGCAAGATGTCATGGCACTTCTCCATGCATCCCGCCAACCACTGGGTTCTCCAGGTGCCCGTCAACCGCCCTCCACCCAAGAGTGAATTCAAGTCCATCTTGATTCTTGTAGTTCATGGGGTTGTCATCATCATTGACTCTCACATCTTGCTTATGAATTTTCACTCAACCAAAACCCGTCTACGAGCATAGCAAAATAAACTACTTCGTCCCGGGGTCATGGTAACAAGGGGATTGGTTCATCCTACCACATGATACTACTCAAGATTAATAACTTCAAAATTTCAACTACTGCATGCATGGTGGGGTGGTATAATTTCTAATGCACAAAATCATAGGTATTGAAAATAACATGATCAAAGACTTGCCTTGCTGATGATCCTCGTAAGCTAGGGATTCGTAGAAGCAAGCTTCGCACTCCGGAAATTCTACCGAGGCAAACAATAACCATAATAAGCACATAGCACATGATCACTTAACACAATAGCATAGTAACATAACACACCAAAACAAACGAATCAAAACCCAAAGGTAAACTCGAAGAAATCCAACTCAAAGTTTTCCTACTTCAAAGCCACAACTAGAAATAGTTTTACATAACAAAAATTTTCTCAACATGACCTAAGCATGAGTTTTTGTTAACTTAACAGAAAAGAATGCATTAAGCAACTAGGAGCAAAAATAATCAATTTAAAAGCTATTATAAAACTCCTATTAGGCCTAATTCAAATTCTATTAAGAAAATAAAACAAAAGTTTTATTTATTATAAATAAAAGTTCATCCCATAAAGTGACAGAAACTATCCTAGAATAATCAATCACATGTGAAAAATAAATTTATTTACTAATTAAAATAATAGGAAAACAGTAGCTAGTTAATTAATTAGGATTAACAAGATTCTGCTTAAAACTAATTTTTTATTAATCCTAAAATGCCCAAATTAATTCCTACGGTTAGGCAATGTTAAAACAAACTTGGGACAAAAAGAATCATCGAAAAATAATTTTCCTAGCTCATTTTATAACAGATTTACTATTCTGACTAAAAATAAATTAAAGCAATTATAAATAATTTTAAAATAGCTAATAATATTTTCTGCAGAAACTATAGAAAATTTGCAAACCAACAAAAAAAGAATCACTCAAAAATATTGAGTAGAATAAAAGATATGAATTTTTCAAATCTGGAACTATTCTGCTAAAACAGAAAACAAAAATAAAAGAAAAAATGGCCTAATGGGCCTAACCTACGCACTGAGCGTAATATAACTAAACGGGCCCTAGGGTTAAACGAATCGGGCCGGGCTAAATAAAAAAAACCTAACTAAAACTAAACCGTAACGAACCGGAAATAAAACCGGGTTTTTATTAAAGCGCAGATTCTTCGGGGTTCTAATCCTAGCCGCACAAAACGAATCGGACGGGGGAGAAGAGCTCCGGTGGCTCACCGGAGCTGGACGGCGGCGGCGGCTCGGTGGCGAGTGCATCGACGTCTCCGGTGGTCGGGGAGGTCGGCGGAGGGCTCCGGCGAGTGCGGACGGGCTCGGGGGGTGGTCTGGTGGAGTCGGTGGAGCTCGGGGTGGGCTAGGGCGACGGCGGCGAGGGAAATGGCGGTGGTGGTGAGCTCGGCAAGTCCGGCGACGGCGTGAGGAGAGAGGAGAGGATCCGGCGAGGGGGCAAGGGGGGAATGGGGTGCGGGGAGGGGGTTTATATAGGGCGGGGCCTCAACTTGGCGAGGGGGGCAATCGGGAGGGCGATCGGATCCCGGATCCGTCGGGATCCGGCGAGCGGCGGCTGCGGCGAGGTGGCGGGCGGGGTTGAAGGAGGTGGGGCCCGCCTGGCAGGGGGGAGAGGGGGTTGTGGGCGGTCGGGCGACCGAGCCGGAGCGATTCGGTGAGGGGGGCGCGTCTGCTGGCTGGGCGGCTTGGCTGGCGCTGGTGGGCCAGCTGGGCCGCCTGGCGCTGCGGTTGCCTCGGCGCTGGCTGGGCCGGTGGCCTGGCTGGCGCCTGAGGTCTTTTTTTTCTTTTTTTTAATTTTATTTCTTTTTGAAAATAAAAACAGAGTTACAAAATATAAATATTTTATATAGGACATATATATACTAAAATGATTAGGGGAATATTCCCTATCATTTGAACATTTTTGCAGGGGCAAAATCCAAAGTTTATAAAAAAATCATTTTTTTCCAAAATTCAAATAAAACTCAAATTTGAATTCAAAACTTTTGGCATTGTTTTCCTCTGATATTTTTGGAGTGTCATGTTTACTCCTCTCATACTTTTGCTCAAGTATTTATCAGGCATAGTTTTTGATATGATTCCCACTTGCCAAAGTTTGAATTCAAATTCCAAAACTCAAATTTGAAAGAGGGTTTCAAGGCACTTTCAAATGACTTTCAATTTGATACTTTTTAACTTCCAACTCATATTTCATATAATTGAAGAAGTCATTTTATCTTCCCTCATGAAAATCATTGAGTTGCATAAAGCTTTGAATTTGAAATATTCCCTAATGAAATTCAAATCTTTTCCAAAACCCTTTTCATTTCAAAATGGAAGAAGTCATGTCATCTTCACTCTAGGGTTTGGTGTTGGAATGAACTTGAATTCATTGGGATCCAAAAAGCAGAGGGGAAAGTTTGGGAAAGTCATTTCATTCCCTCTCATTCAACTTTCAAAAGTTTCAAATTCCACTCAATTTCACTCAATCATTCAAACAACAATCCGACAACAAGCATAGTTATTTATTTAATATAACATTCCAAAATTTAAAATTTTGGGATGTTACAAACCTACCACACTTAAAATGAATCTCGTCCTCGAGATTCGAAGAGGCTAGCAAGAAAAGGTTAGGGGTTGGGGTTCTTCTAGCAATTGTTTTGGTCAGAAAGGTCAGAGGTGCTACCACACTTAAAAACAAGGTTACGGTTCCAATAAACTCAGATACTTCCTCTGGAGTGTTGACAATGTATGTCTCTTTACATATCTTACAATAGCTCCTTCACTAAAGCTCTTCTGTCAGAAGCATAGAGTTTTTTCCTCAGAATCTTGGGTCGGTGTGTCAAAGTTGATGTTCGTCCGAGACTGGATCTGCTTAGCTAATAGGTCTGTGTCCATTCTAGACAACTATCGAAACACTCATGGTGGTCTACCATTAATGGTTTCTCCTGCAGAAAACGGGTCTGGGTTGAACTTCACCGTATAACCTACGATTGGCAACGGTTGCCTGTAAAGGGTTCCATCGTACTACCATTCTATGGTTTTATGGCTTATCGCGTCGACACTCTTCTAAGGTTTTCAAGGCTCTCTGATTTTCCATCAACATATGATAGTTCATGATAGAAGTCTTGGTATGGGGCCAATCCATCCCGCATTTGAATCATTACCACATACGTAAACAGTGAATCATGTATTCTAACACTTGGGCATACTCACAAGCATTGCAGAATTTCTCTTGTTCTCGAACTGGGTTCGAGTAAATCCATGGTTTCTGCAAGCCAAACAAAACATCTATCATTACTTCACCACTCTCAGGTTTTTGCGTAACCTCCTACGAAACGTATACTGATTGGATCACTGATTCTTCCAAATTTATTCCTTTATCAAGGTTACATCTGTTCCTTATCAAAATCCTGGGCCTGTGGGTTATGGCCCACTTCAACTCTTGTACAAGCTTAATTCATCCTTCCTGGGATTCCATATTTCAACGTTACATATCCTGTAAATCCAATAGTACTTCTTCCTTCATACTCTTGTGGTGACGATCATACAAAACTCCAACTTATTTTGGTCCAGCTCCCTTCTATGGACCGTCATGAATAACACATTTCTTTCTTCATTGATCCTGTGGCTTTACGGAGTACTACGACACTAAAGAAAAATGCACTAGTTTATCCATAAATCTCTTTGTTATCATCTCAATCTTTTATTACATCCTTAACCACTCTTCGTGAATCCAAATTCCAAAAAGTTTATTACAAATGCTGCCACCCACATGGTTCGGTATGGTCAGACATTACTTCCAACTTTATTCATTTTTCCTCCTTGAGGATTCTTCAGTCCCACTGGAAGTGTGCGACATGCGCCTTGAAATCTTCAATCTTCTGTTTCATTGTGGTGGCCTTGAGCTTCAACTCCATCATCTCTGCATGCACTTCGCTTAGGTATTCCTGAGTATAACGGAGTCTTGCTTCAAGTATTTCTCCAATCTGGCGTATGGCTTCCATGGCTGCTTCACTAACAGCATCGAAGAAAGTTGCTTGTGGCACACGTGAGATGAAAAAGTACTGCCCCATCATCTTTGGGCAAACTCCTTTCACATGGTGGAGGTGTACCTCCACATACCAAAGTTCCACTCCCTTTTGCATGAAGGGGTAGCCTTTGTAGACTGCATCTCTGATACCATGTCTGTAGCGACCCGACCTCAGACGGTCAAGCCTCTGTGTTGCTGTGCCATCCCTGGATCAGTATGCTGGCACACACAGTACATCAATGTATATATCAAAGTGCAATCACATGTATAATTAACGTAAAACTGATATATACCTCATAAGTCACAGCGGAAACAAATAGTCGGGTGTGGAGTCCCATCAACGCCATCGGCAGGTTGAGCGTAGACCGTAACCCTGTATCGTAACTCTTACTCGTCGAGGAAATATCTGCAACATGATACGTTGCAGCCGTGTAGGTCAGTACATTGAATGTACCGGCAAGTTCACTTTGACCATACTTTCATACCTATGTTTTATTGCATCTAGTGGCATCTTCGCAACCACCCCTCAGTAGTGTTATTGAATCCTTGTAGTTGAGTAGTATGCATGAGGTAGGAACCCATCACCCTGTTACCAAGCCCGGGACGTTATTTATTTTAATGCTACGCTATAGTAGACGGGGTTTGGTATGAGTGCTCAGGAGTGGTGTGAGAACTGAGGATCTACGTCAATGACGACAACACCATGATGAAATCTGCAAGGACTGCATCTTCAAGGCCTCAAGACTTCAAGACTCGAGACAAGAATTCAATACACACTACTAGGTGAAGGATGGTTGACGGGCACCCTGGAGGAACCAGTGGTTGGCCGGGATGCATGGAGAAGCGCCATGACATCTTGCGGAAAGCTTCACCCAGACTCAAAGAGACGGAAGAATACTTCATGCCCGGAAGCTTACCTGTGCAACCGCAAGTCATTATGGGCTCTGGCTTGGTTGACCTTAGTAGTGACTCTGGCTGGGACGGTACTAGCATATGTAGAACTACGGTAGGATGGGATGAGTACCGACAAAGTGGTCGAGGAACTCTTCGAAGACCATGTTTGGTCATCTTGTTCTCAAACACCCTGAAGTGCGAGAACGTAAATAGAGGGATCGAATCTTGCGGGTAAAGTGTACAAACATCTGCAGAGGGTTTAAACCTAATCGATTAGCCGTGTCCCGATTACGGACAATTTGAGCATCCGGACTTGGATCTATCTCGAACTCTCAACACCAGATCGATAACTTAATTGTGGGCAACTTATGATGAATTTGGGCTATGAAACATCGGTTGGCGGAACCATGTCATGATAGAAAACTCTATAGTACAGACTTCATTTATTCCTTTGATGTAGGGAAAATAAAACCAGCTTTTACGCAAACAAAACTCAGATACAGAGCCACAAAGCCATACCGCATATAGTATAGTTTATCATCTGTTTCTCTTATTGTGATCTTGCCGTACATTCAATGTACTGACCTACACGGCTGCAACGTATCATGTTGCAGATATTTCCTCGACGAGTAAGAGTTACGATACAGGGTTACGGTCTACACTCAACCCGCCGATGGCGCTGATGGGACTCCACACCGACTATTTGTTTCGCTGTGACTTATGAGGTATATATCAGTTTTACGTTAATTATACATGTGATTGCACTTTGATATATACATTGATGTACTGTGCGTGCCAAAGATACTGATCCGTGGATGGCACAAGAACACGTAGGCTTGACCGCTCGAGGTCGGGTCGCTACACGTGACGCCGCAAGCCCGGAGCCTCTGGAGCCTTTTGTGGTCGATCATTGGCCCGCCGTTCAAGAAACCAAAAGCTTCCCGAGGTCTGTTTCCAGCTGAGTTCGTCACCAACGCTTCCGTTCAGGCTTGTTTCAGCGACCTCCGCCGTGCATAACTCGCCCGACACCGACCGCCGTCAGACCGCAATGGCGTTCATCGGCCCGTCCGCCGTTACCTCTGCCGTCCTGCCGCCGGCGCCCTACGGGGCGGCCCCGCCAGCCCGTCCCGACTTGCCGCACGGTTTGGCTTGCTGCCCCCCCAGCTGGCATACACCGCCACCCCGCCGCCGGTACTCTCCGGCCTGTCTGTTGTCGCCCCCCCGCCGGCACCGACTCTGCCCGTCGTCCCCTTGCTTTTGCGCGGCACGTTCGACGCACCCGTGTACGGTGCTGCCGGGTACTGGTGGGGGTCGTCCGCAGGCCAGCACTCGCCCACTGGGCTGCAGCCAGACGACGCCCAGCACCTGTAGCATATGTCAGCGGGCCAGCAGGTTTTTCCGGCGGGCCATCCGGCCTACCCGGGAGAGTACCCACCGCCGCTGCCGAGCGGTGGTTACGTCCTCCCCATGGCGTCTCCGTCTCCCTCGCCGGCCCTGCTGCCAGCGCCCTGGGACCCGGTGCTCCTTAAACCCTAGGGTGCTCCTTTAGTCCCGGTTCATAAGGGCCTTTAGTCCCGGTTCTGGAACCTTTAGTCCCTATTCTTACACGAACCGGGACTAAAGGCCCTCCACGTGGCCGCTGCCTAGAGGTGTTACCAACCGGTACTAAAGGAAATTTTATGATTTTTGTTTTGAATTTTTTCTGAAATTTTTTATTTTCAAATTTCTGAATTATTTTAACCTCTAATCTCTCATCACTGCTCAATTTAACCTCTAATCTCTAATCACCCCTCATCATTCCAAATCATCTAACTTCCCGAACGGTCACCCATCCTCTCACTACTCCAGCCAGAGCACGCTTAACTTCTGGGTTCTATTCTCCCTCGTTTCCAAGTTCTATTCTCCCTCATTTCCAAGTCTGCACTTGTTGTTTTCCTGACAATAGTAAGATGTCAATCCTATTAACCATCAGGAATTTAGCTTGAGCATGAAGTCACACATTTCACTGTTTGAGTTTGAAACTATTGTTCTAAAAAACAATAATTATTTAGTAACACTAATATTTCTTGAATAGTAGTTTGACCATAGTTTGACCACAGTTTGACCAGATTTGACCAAAATTCAAAAAACTAAAATAATTATTTAATAACACTAATATTTCTTGAATATGTAGTTTGACCATTGTTTGACCACAGTTTGACCAGATTTAACAAAAATTCAAAAAAACTAAAATTTGAGCATAACTTTTTTCCTTTTAGAATTTGAGGATTCTAAAAATTTGCAAACAGGCCGTAGGCTGTCAAAATCGGATGCGGATTTTCGTGCTGAACATTTTGATATATTATAGCCGTTTTAAATTTTCCCTACACTTTTTGCAAAACATGTCCAAATTTAAGTTTTTAAATTTTCCTAACTAGTACATGTAGTAACATAACTACATCTGGAAGGATTTTAATTTTTGAAGTTTTTATCATTTTCTTTTGCTTTTTACAAAACTGAAAAGGCGATCAGGGGGGTAGAGTTTGAAAATGGTACCTTTAGTACCGGTTCGTGCCACGAACCGGTACTAATGCCTCAAACCCCATTAATACCGGTTCGTGGCACCAACCGGTACTAAAGGTTGGTGCCACGAACCGGTACTAATGGGCATCGCACCCTTTAGTCCCAGTTTGTGGCACCAACCGGGACTAAAGGTCCATTTGAACCGAGACTAATGCATGTACGGTGCCCTAGCCGCTCGAACCGGGACTAATGCTCACATTAGTCCCGGTTCGTAATGCAACCGGGATTAATGCTTTTTTCTGGCCGAACCAAAGCCCTGTTTTCTACTAGTGCTTCCCGCACTGCATGCCGCTCCTATGCCGAACAACTACACCGGAGGTGATGATTGGTACATGGACACCAGGGCTACGGCTCACATGTTTGCTCATCCTGGTAATCTTGCCTCCTTCACTCCCATCACCACCGACCGCCGCATCATTGTCGGCTACGGTTCCACCCTCCATATCACACATGTCGGACACACTTCTTTTCCTTCTAATTACATGCCTATTACTTTGTCTAACATACTTGTGTCACCTCATCTCATTAAGAACCTTGTTTCCGTTCCTCGTTTAACTCGTGAAAATCTGGTTACTGTTGAATTTGACGGGCTTGGGTTTTGTGTCAAGGACGCTTGAACCAGGATGGTACTTCACCGATGTGACAGCCTCGACGAGCTCTATCCGGTGCATCTGCCGTACACCTCCACCACCGCACCGGTTGCTCTCTCCGCCGGCGTCGATCTCTGGCACACTCGTTTGGGTCATCCCATCCCCGTCACACTTCGTCATATTCTTAAGAGTTTCAGTTTTAGTTGCCATAAGATAGAGGATCACACCTGTCATGCCTGTCGTGTCGGCGAACATGTTCCCCTCCCATTTAATAACTCCATCACCATAGCTTCTTTTCCTTTTCAGTTGATTCATAGCGATGTGTGGACCTCTCCGGTTCCTAGTAATTCCGGCTATTTATATTATCTAGTTATCCTTGATGATTATTCTCATTATGTGTGGACTTTTCCTTTGCGCAGAAAGTCGGATGCACTCTCCACTTTGACGGCTTTTTACTCCTATGTCAGCACGCAGTTTAGGCGTCCCATCCTTGCTCTTCAGACTGACAATGGAAAAGAGTTCGACAACCTTGCTTTCCGCACTTTTCTATCAAACCACGGCACCGTTTTTTTGTCTCACATGCCCGTATACTTCCCAGCAGAACGGTCGTGCCGAACGCGTCCTTCGCACTCTGAACGACTGCGTTCGCACGCTCCTGTTCCATGCTAATGTCCCGCCTCGTTTCTGGCTGGACGCACTCGCTACTGTTTCTCTTCTCCTTAACCTTCGCCCTTGCCGCCCACGGTGGAACTATGCACCTCACCATCTTCTCTTCGGTACGCCCCCATCTTATGATGGCTTGCATATTTTCGGGTGCCTTTGCTATCCTAACACTGCAGACTCCGCTCCTCACTAACTCGCACCTCGTTCTGTCGCTTGCATTTTTATCGGCTACCCCTCCAACTCCAAGGTATATTGGTGCTACGATCCCGTCTCCCATCGTGTGTTCACTTCCCGGCACGTTTACTTTGATGAGCATGTGTTTCCATTTCACCAGGTACCCCTGGCTGTTCCTCCCGCCACCGGTGACGCGGGCTCCTCGACGCCTCTCCCAGGACACTCGTGCGCCTCTCTTGGCCCGCCCCCTAGCTTTGAGGCCCCCCCCGCAGGCGGCGCCTCCTTCAACAGCGCCCCCGACATTGGCGCCCGCGGCCCCCGTGGCCCCTTCGGCGCCCGTGGCCACCTCGGCACCCCGATGCCCGCGGCCCCTCCGGCGCCGTGGCCCTCGGCGCCTGGCGCCATGGCCTCCCGCGCCCCGACACCCTCGGCGCCGCCGGCCCCCGCGGCCCCCTCGGCGCCCCCGATGCCTGTGGCCAGTCCGGTCACCCGCGCATTGGGTCTTTAAACACAAGCTCCGTCCTGACGGTACCCTTGATCGCTACAAAGCGTGCTGGGTCGTTCGTGGCTTCCGATAGCGTGCTGACATCGACTTCACCGACACATTCGCTCCGGTCGTCAAGCCCGACACGATACGCACGGTTCTCCACCTTGCGGTCTCCCGTGCTTGGCCGGCGCACCAGATGGACGTCTCCAACGCGTTCCTACATGGTCACCTCGAGGAGCAGGTCTTCTGCAGGCAGCCCACCGGGTTTGTTGACCTGGCGCTTCCCGACCACGTGTGCCTGCTTTCGCGGTCCTTGTACGGACTCAAGCAGGCTCCGCGCGCTTGGTACCAGCGCATCGCGATGTTTCTCCACCGACTTGGGTTCCGCTCTACCCGCTCGGACGCCTCGCTCTTCGTCTATCATCAGGGCTCTGACACGGCCTACTTGTTGCTCTATGTCGACGACATCATCCTGACGGCATGTACAGTTGGTCTTCTCAGTCAGCTCATGGCTTGTCTTCGCGCTGAGTTCGCCATCAAGGACTTGGGTCCTTTGCACTACTTCCTCGGTGTCGAGGTGGTGCGTCGTCCGGATGGCTTCTTCCTTCATCAGCGGAAGTACGCTCATGAGCTCCTCGAGCGCGCCGCATGCTTAATCGCAAGCCTGCCGCCACGCTCGCTGATAGGAAGGCCAAGCTTTCGCCACGGATGGTTCTCCCGCTTCGATGCTGCTTTCTATTGGTCTATCGTTGGTGCTCTCCAAGACTCACTCGACTCGACCGGAGATCCAGTATGCCGTGCAACAGTGTGTCTTCATATGCATGCTCCTCGAGACGCTCACTGGTTGCCGCTGCCGGATTCTCCGCTATATCGTGGCACTATGGATCTTGGCGCCACGCTTCACGCCTCGCCGACACCGCCCTTACCGCCTACTCCGATGCAGATCGGACGGGCTGCCCCGACACTCGCCGCCCACTTCGGCTATTGTGTCTACCTTGGACCCTCACTTATCTCGTGGTCGTCCAAGCGGCAGCCAACGGTCTCTCGTTCCAGTGCTGAAGCTGAGTATCGTGCGGTGGCCAACGCTGTCGCCGAGAGTTCGTGGATTCGCCAGCTGCCTCAGTAGCTCTCTTGCCCCGTTGACCGTGCCACTGTGGTTTACCGCGACAACGTCTCGGCGGTCTACCTCTCCGCTAACCCGGTGCATCATCGACGGACCAAGCATATTGAGTTGGATATCCATTTTGTTCGGGAACAGGTGGCTCTTGGTCATGTTTGTGTTTTACACGTCCCTACTTTCCAACAATTTGCAGATATCATGACCAAGGGCTTGCCTACGGTGTCATTTGAGGAGTTCCGGTCCAGTCTTTGCGTCAGCCGCGGTGCCGCTTCGGCTGTGGGGAGGGGGGGTGATTATATGTGTTGTGCATATTTATGTATTGAGCCCACCTCCTAGTTGCCTTGTATAGTTGATGTCGTGGCCTACTCTTATACATCGTATATACATGTGTTGCACCTGACGAATAATACACGTAATTCCCACAACATACAGATAGTACTGCCTAGATTTTAGGCAATGCTACTATAGTAATAATGCCGGGATGAACAAGGGCTTGCTTCGTGCATTTTATTTAGGAAGTTAGCAAGATTCTCGTTTGCATGCTTTATTTTTTGTCTTCCAAGTTTTTTGTTAGAGTCAATTACATCACTGGTGTCACAACTTGGCACGAAAAATCAGTTTAGTGCTAAAACTTACGGCATACATTGAACTAGTGCCACAACTTGGCTTTCACGTGCATATACGGTGCAAATCATGTTTCTATAGGATCAGGGTGCTGATTAGGCACGTCAACGTGGCATGGGGCCGCTGTCAGCGACTAGACGACAATGTGGACGTGTGGCCTGCTATTATGAAAGAAAAAAAATCTCATTTTTTTGTCACGAAAAATACTATGGCACGACCGCAAGGGTCCACTTTTCACCTTCCAACAAAAAAAATGAAAAATTGGTACCTGTAGACAGCAGCAGCGCAGGGCTAACCACATGACCCTCGAGCATTTTATGTAATAACGGAGTGCTGTTGCTATATATACTTTGACTATTAAGCGGGCTGCAGTCTCTACATTCCATTTTGTTCTGTTTTATTTTCAGAAATTTATAGAATATATGTAAATTATAATAGGTGTTATTATATATATATATATATATATATATATATATATATATATATATATATATATATATATATATATATATATATATATATAGTAAATTACATTATAAAATAATCACGTATGGAGTTAGCATTTATCCGTATAATAAATCATGAATTACAAAGTTGTTCATGTAATAATTTGCATATTGAATAAGAACTTATATTCAATAAACTCTTATATAAGTTTAAAATTGTCCACAGTTTTAACAAAATATTAATGTAATTTACAAATATATTCATGCTTTAAGTAAGTGTTTATGTTTTTATATATTTTAAGAAATCTTTATATAACTTTACAAATATTCAAAGTTTAAAAAATATATTCATGTAGTGTATAAAGTGTTCCTACTTTAAGAAAGGTTCTTATTTTACTATATATTTAATAAATTCAATAAGTTTTCAAATATTCACAGTTTTAACAAAATATTCATGTAGTATATAAAAGTGTTCATGCTTTAAAAAACATATATTCATATAATGTAAAAATAGTTGGCTGGGATAAGAAGCAGTGACATGTAGTCATCATGTCCGAGTGGCCACCACACCACCCAGCAGCGTTACTTTTTTTAGAAATTTATAAAATATATATTGTATTTCAATAAATGCTAATATAAGTTTAGAATGTTCATGATTTAAATAAAAATATGTAGTACATAAAAGTTTTCATTGTTATTTTAAATGTTATTTTATTTTAACACACATTTACAATTTACATATATTTTAATTTTTTTAAATAACAGTGTAAAACGGTCGCTGGGACTCCAGCCGACTTAAGTCTAAATGGTTATATGAGTTCGTAAATGATGTTTGGTGTATTCGTTTGCCCATTGAAACTACATGTGTCAGGTCATGCGATCGAATCCAAGAGTGACAATTTTTGCACAATACTAGCCTCCATCTCTGAGAAAAATATGGGCCCCTGCCAGGGGCTTTTTCATGAGAAAAAAAGGCGTGTGTTTTTTTCCCGCAAAATTGCAGGCACACTTTGTCCAGTCGCTGACAGCGGACCTCATGCTACATTGGCGCGCCTAATCAGCATTGTTTTCGTATAGAAACATGATTTGCACCGTATATGCACGCAAAAGCTAAGTTGTGGCACTAATTCAATGTGAAGTCATAGAAATAGGCAGTACTGTTCTGATATCTTCCAATTCCATAGCCATCTACGAGTCATCCAGCGTATTCTACCACTACCTGCGGATCACCAGCTGATAGTGGTGTTGCTGATGTGCTGTTGGTGGACTGAGAGGGGACAAGGAAAATCACAAAGAAAAGCGTATGCCCAAAGAATCTCAGTTTCAGGTTAGGTGACACACTGCTGAATGGGGGATCAAAGAGAAGGAAATGAACTCCGTGTCGGCCTGGCCGACACCGACGCGGTGGGGCATGAGGGTGCCTCTGTAGTAGTAGTGTCGTCATCGTCGCGTCTCTTCTTGGAGGTGTTGATTGGTACCGGCGCTTTGGAGTCTAGGAGTTTGGTGAGAGATCTTCAGTGAGCGCAGTTGGTCGCGAGGCTTCTTCGTTTTTGTCGATCTGTCATTGTCGGCATTTGTTCCTTTTGTATTTTTTCTTTCATTTTTCTTTTGGGCGTGACTATGCTGCTTCAGCCCCAGCACCTATCGTTGGTTGTATCAGTTGGTTGCTTTGTAATACAAAGCGGGGAAAAACCCTTTTTCGAGGAGGGCCGAAGGTGGATGGGAAGCAGTGGCCCGTGACCATGACGGAGGTTTCATCTTTGCTGTAGCTGGACATCTGAACGAGTCAGGCAATGCATGCGGAAGCAATAGCGGTGAAGAGCGCAATTTGTATTGCTGAGCAGATGGGCATGGGCAGAATCATAATCGCCACAGATTGCCAAAACGTTGTGAAGGCGCTGACGACCAACACCGTTAGACAGCTCAACTGTGGGGAAGATGTTCCTAGAGATAAAGTATCAGATCTCTGTGTGTTTTATTCAGAATTGTCTAGTTTTCTGCCCGAGGGCTTGTAACAATGTGGCGCATCTGCTTGCTGAGAAGGGTGTTATGGGGGGTCAAGGCTTCCAAGCTGTTTGGGATGTGAGTTACCCTGATGATGTAGTTCGTTTGGTGACCAGCGATTCAGCTGAGTCTTAATCGAATACGCGTGTACCATGTAAAAGAAAAACAGTACATGCCCAGTTGAACTTAAGCCCATTTCATCTATACACGGTTGAGCCTCGACGCTCCCAATCCGGAAAATTGATCAGGCCATCGATCACGCCTCCATGCGCGCTGACTCCTGCCTTGCCGCGGCGCTGCCAAAGTCCCACTGAAGGCGCTGGATGGGGAAGGATGAAGTCCACCCGTTCCTGCTCAGGGCACCGCACGCAAGGGAGACATCATCTCCATAACACTGCAACCTGCTCAAAATTGTAGTTAGCAGCCAACAAGGCAGTAAGCAGCAGGTTCTTCCACTCTCCTAGTAATCTTGTCTTCTTCTAGGGGCTGCTTCTCCAAATCCATTATGTCATTCTTTGATTTCTTGTCATATTGGCCTGATGGAAGATTGTAGATCTCCAAGTTAGAATTTATATGCATTTTCTGTTGTGTTATATATTTTTCGCCTAGTTTTTGATAATGTAACTACTTTGAAGAATTAGTTTTGTTGATCATCTTGCCAGATTCCACACTACTTGGCCAATTAATTCTGTTGAATTGTCTTATTTAATTGTATTGTGGCATCGATTTTTTGTTTCCTTTAAAAGTCTGCCCCGGGTAACTTCAAATCCTAGATCCCCACTGAAAAAAGTGAGGGGTGTCTTGGGTCAACAATGTATGCTATTACCTCCAACTACATATAAATAAGCTACATCAAACGAAAGTACCATCAGAGCTTCACTTGGTTTAGTCCCATTCACGCGGTTTGGTACATGACTCGTAAATTCTCCCAACAAATGAACTTATGATATGTCTTCAATGATACTCCTTGCATTGAATTAACGTCATAGTACATTTTCCTTTGCATGTTACATAGCATGCAGCACTTGCTGAAACGCTCATAATATAAGAGGCTATTGCATTGCGTGTTCTCCCCAACTCTTCTAATACCCGTCCATATAATACAATAGCTAGCAAGCAGAAATACAAGAGAGAAAGCAAGCTGAAGATAAATTCAAGTTTATAGTCATCTAAATTGGAATGAGAGGAATCAGAAATACACGTTGTCTTTGTTGGATGTATAGGCTGAGAGACAGAACTCAGAGAAGCACGTCCTCAAGAAGCTGGACGTGTATTAGGGCACAACAATACCACGTATCTTTCTGGAGATGCTACAACTATAAACAAAGTGGTACTAGGACGTGATGTTTGTCTACCAATAGGCAAGTTCGGTCATAGTTTAAATAATACGAGTACACGATTCATGTTTTTCTTATGAGAATTAGCAAAGGAAAAGTAATATTATGAGTCCAATACTTGTCTTTCAAGCCAAGTCATGCTTTGTTTATGTAGAGGCGGTCTTTTAGGATAACAAGCAATAAATAAATAAAAGCCATTTTCATCTAGATCCTCCTCTTTGTCCAATAACGATGTCATCATGTTTAATTACATTGTTAGTAAATTACACAAAACTATAATTTTGATGGTTGATGTATCAAATAATTACAATAATATTGGGGTAATCTCTCACAACAAACACAAACAGAGTCCTTACTGTTTGACACAAAAATAACATGTGAGACCGACATGTAAGGTTCAACATAATGTTGGCTAGCATCTTACGACACATGATGCCGCCTGATGAAATTTCCTTTACTCTGATATGTTGAAGCTATGCCATGTCACTCTCTTTGAAAGTGTATCCAAGCAACATCACATGAATCCTCCTTCTGAAGTAATTGGTGATCCATCATGTTAGTTCTGGGGTCAAATAAGTAAAGGTTTGGCTTTGATGTCAGTGACTAACTTGGCAGTCATGGCGACCAGCTCATGGTTCCGACACATGGATATATAGTTCTTTGGTGATACTTCTGCTCTTCAAATCTCTCTTTATGAAATCTTCCCATGTTAAGTTTGGTCTACCCCGACCTCTTTTGACATTATCCACTGTGCTCTGGAATTTCTGGAGGCCTATGCTGAATATGCCCAAACCATCTCATACGATGGTGGACAAACTTCTCTTCGATCGGTGCTATCCCAACTCTATCTCATATATCATCATTACGGACCCGGTCCTTCCTTGATGTGTACACACATCAGTCTCAACATGCGCATCTCCGCTATACCTAACTATTGTACATGTTGCCTTTTAGACGGCCAACACTCGGCGCCATATATCATTACGGGTCGAATCCCTGTCCTATAGAACTTGCATTTTAACTTTTGTGGCATTCTCTTGTTTCAGAGAATGCCAGATGTTTGGCGTCAATTCATCCATCCGGCTTTAATTCGATGGTTCACATCTTCATTGATGTCTCCATCTTTCTGCAGCACTGATCTCAAATATTGAAAGGTGTCCTTCTGAGGTACCACATGTCCATCAAGGCTAACCTCCTCCTCCTCGTGCCTAGTAGTACTGAAACCGCACTTCATGTACTGGGTTTTAGTTCTACTAAGCCTAAAACCTTTCAATTCCAAGGTTTGTCTCCGTAGCTCTAACTTTCTATTAATCCCTTTTCGACTATCATCGACCAATACCACATCATCCGCAAAGAGCATATGTAGTGAGATATCTCCTTGCATATCTCTTGTGACCTCATCCATAACCAAAGCAAAAAAAGATAAGGGCTCAAAGCTGACCCATGTGGTAGTCCTATTTATTGGGAAGTCATAAGTGTCGCCATCACTTGTTCGAACACTTGTGACAACACTATCGCACATGTACTTGAAGAGGGTAATTTTCTTTGTTGGGACATTTTGCGGTATCTTATCGTGGGCCTTCTCCAAGTTAATGAACACCACATGCGGGTTCTTCTTTTACTCCATGTTTCTCTACAAAACTTGTCGAACCAAGAAAATGGCTTCCATGCCCGGCCTCTCAACAATGAAACTAAACTAATTTTTGGTTAGGCTTGTCATTCTTCATAAGTGGTGCTCAATGACTCTCTCTCATAACTTCATTGTATTGCTCACGAGCTTAATTCTACAGTAATTAGTACAACTTAGAACATCTCAATTGTACATGAAGATTGGTACTAATATATGCTGCCTCCATTCTTTTGGCATCTTGTTTGCCTGAAAAATGAGGTTGAAAAACTTAGTTAGCCTGAAACTACTGTATTTGTGGATACCATGAGGAAATGTGATGTCAACTACCTAGTCCTCTTCTGGTAAATTCCAGTTCTTTTCCTTGCTTTGTAATTGAAACCGTGCCTTTTCCATTCAACCTGACTTTTCTTTTCTCATTCCCTTTGTAATGACATCTCATTCTGTCCACATGTAAGCGGATCATTTCAGAGGAACATGCACTAGTTGCAGCTGCACACTTTCCACATGAAAATGGGACTTTCACAATTGATATATCGGGCAAGGACGGGAAGTGGCATTCGAGATTCTTCATAGAAAAAGGCACGTGCATGCTTGCGGGTAACCTGTTGGACTTTGTATGCAACAACCAAGTACAAGTGGGCGACATATGCATCTTTGTACCGGCAAAGAGTGGGGAAAGGTCCACATTCACAGTCCATATAGTCCGAGCATAAGCTACTAGTAATAGGGGTGTTAAAAGGGTTCACTCAAGCCATGATTATTCTCCAGTTGGGGAGGAAGGAATGGCAAATCCAGATATCGTTTAGGAATGGGAAGCGACGTACGTGCTCGTAACTGGTTGGAAGCAAGTTTGTCCACGAACAGTCCGTGTTCTGGAGACATGTGTACCATGGTCGTCCCATGTCATTTCCATAGATCGACTCTGTTTGTAGTTGGGCGGAATTATGGCTGCTAGCACCTGCTTATCTCTTTGAGGTGGTTTCTACTCCCAAATAAAGGTAACGGGAACCTATCTGGTCACCTACTCCCATATATCCATCCTAAAAGGCGCTGCTAAGTTGATGATTTCTAAGTTTAGTGGCAGCTTTGTGTACATGGAGAATCGCTAGGTTGAGACTTTGTTCTTTACGAAGAATGAATATGGCAAAATCATTTTTTTCTAGTATTTGTTGTAGCTGAGGCTTATGGGATCTAAGTTATTTTTTGTCATCTAGAAGTTGTTGCCTGAGAGAAGAGCCTAAAATAAGATTTTGTGAAACAAGATATCATTGTCGTCCATAAATTAGAAAGAACCTTATTGAACTTGAGCTACAAGAATTGGAAATGCTTGAGGAGACTATTGGGCTTTGCGGAGAGGCATATACTAGGAAGCTTGATATCCTAGTAGAACTTAATGACATATATGTGGAGGAAGAGGTTCATTGGCACCAATTTTCCAATGAGAGATGGCCTTTGAAGGGGGATAACAACACTGACTTCTTTCACAAAGTGGTTAATGGGCGAGTAGGAAGCGTTCCATGATTTCACTTGAATGCGGGCCTGTGATAATAAAAGGGACAAAAAAACTTATTGTCACATGCTACTGAGTACTATAAAAAACTTTTTGGACCGGCTCCTCGCAATCTTTGTCAAATTGATGCCACCTTGTGGTCCCAAGATGAGAAAATTTCTTCTGAGGATAATGATGACTTGACTCGGCCTTTTTATCTTGGGGACATTAAAAACGCTCTTTTTGAAATGAGATCTAATCGTGCCCCTGGCCCGGACAATATCCCTGTTGAATTTTATATTTATCAACATTGTTGGGATGTAGTGGATCCAGATTTATTTTGCTTGTTTGAATGGTTCTATGAAGGCAAGCTAGACGTGCAATGCCTGAACTATGGTATTATAACTCTGTTGCCTAAGTCAACATATGCTAGGAAAATCCAACAATATAGACCAATCTACTTGTTGAGATGCCCATACAAGCTGATCACCAAAGTCATGGACCTTAGAGTTAGCAAGTATGTCCACAAATTGTTTAGTATTCAACAAAATGGTTTCATTAAGGGGAGGCATATAGTGGATGGTATTTTATCTTTACATGAGGTAATTCACTATACCCATATTAAAAAGCAAGTGGGAGTTGTTCTTAAGCTTGATTTTGAGAAAACTTATGACAAATTTAATTGGGAATTCCTGCTTGATTGTCATGCGAAACGTGGATTTAACTCCAAGTGGTGCGGGTGGGTATCTCAAATCCTTAAAAATGGCACGGTTAGTGTGAAGATCAATGATGAGTTAGGCCCCTACATCCAAAGTGCTAAGGGGGTCCGACAAGGTGATCCATATTCCCCTTTTCTATTTAATCTTGCGGCTGAATGCCTGACTAAGATGGTACTTACGGCTCAAAAAATGGTCTTATAAAGGGACTGGCTTCTGAGCTGATTGAGGGAGGGGTGGGAAACCTTCAATACGTACGCTAATGATACAATGTTGTGTGTTGAGCATGACATTGACAAAGCTGTCAATATCAAATTACTGCTTTATCTTTTTGAGCTTATGTCAGGTTTAAAAAACAATTTTGATAAGAGTGAGGTATTTGTTATTGGAGGGGATAATGAGACTGATTTGATTTATGCTAAGATGTTTGGTTGTCAAGTGGGCACTTTGCCTATGAGATACTTGGGAGTTCCAATCACTTACTCCACTCTTAAGAACATAGAGTTGGACTTCCTGGATGCTAAAATGATCAAAAAGCTTGATGCCTGGATTGCCTATGCGGCATCTTCCGGGGCTAGACTCACGCTTTTGGATTCTAGCCTTGATGGGATTCCATCTTATCTTATGTCAATGTTCCTTTTCAATAAAATATTTATTGAGAAGATTAATAAGCATCGTAGGCGATTATTTTGGAGAAGGAAAAAAATAAGAAACATGCTTATCATATGGTTAAATGGGCTAGGGTGTGTCGATCTAAAAGGATCGGTGGGCTGGGGATCAAGGATCTCCATAAACAAAATATTAGCCTCCTTGTTAAATGGTGGTGGAAGCTCGAAACTAGTGATGGGTTGTGGCAACGTATTGTCCGGGCTAGATATTTAAGAACAAAACGATAGCTAATATCCGTAGCCGTTTCTCCGACTCTCCATGCTGGAAAGCTATCATGAAGGTCAAGGAGACATATGTGGCTGGGAGGAAAATTAACATCAATAGTGCGGACCTGGCTAGGGTTTGGCATGATCCATGGGTAGCTAATACCCCATTGCGGGATTGATTCCCTCTTCTGTTTAATATATGCCAGGATCAGGATTGCACTATCGCTTCTCTTGTGGATAATAACTATAAGCTTGGTTATAGGCGAAGATTGTTTGGTGAATTAAGTGATCAGTGGAATTGGATGGTCTTTGAGGCTAAAAAAATGCCTCTGAATAACTCTCCAGACACAGTTTACTGGATACTTAATAGTAGGTAGGGGAAAAATTACTACTAAGTATGTCTATGAGTGGTTGGAGAGAAGTTTGTCTGCCCCAATTATAAATGGGTTTGGAATGCTACAATCCTGTTGAAAATAAAAATATTCCTATGGCAACTATTTCGAAACGCGGTGCTTACGCGAGGTAACTTACGCAATAGGAATTGGCCTAGGAATCCTGTTTGTTCTTTCTGTACAGTATGGAGACTGTGAATCACTTGTTCTTCACTTGTCCATTTGCCTGTATGGTCTGGGGGTGCTGGGGGTAACAGCGGGGGCTTCATGCTGCCCTCGGTCTCTTTGGCAAAGCTGGTCTGGTTACATAAGTTCTTTCCGGGAGGGAAAAGTTCTATATGATGATCATTGCTGCCATTTGCTGGGGGATTTGGTGCCTTCGTAACAAAGTTACTTTCGACAAATATGTTTTTCGTACTCCGCTGGAGGCTGTTTTCACTGCTTGCTCGTTTATGTTGTATTGGGCAGGATTGCTTAAGGAAGACGACAAGACAATGTTTCAGCATGCGGCAGCTGCTCTGGCAGATAGATCATACTCATGTGGCAGGCTTCTTCTGGGAGATAGAGACAGGATTCAGATCGGCTGGCTTGTTGCCTTATCTAGTCTAGCCATGTTCCACTGGGGTTTGATGCCCGCTCGACAAGTCTGATGTTCTTTGGTATCTTTTTGCCGGCTCGAATGTCCATAGTTTCATCCAAGATTTATGTTGGGCAGTGGCTTACAGTGTCGTCAGGTTTTCGCCCCATGGCGGATGATCCGTTTCAGGGTCATCCTGCGGTGGGCTTCCTGACAGTGCGCCAACTCGCTCCCCCCTTTCGGTCCCCTGTTGCTAGTAAATGTTTCATTTTGGTCTGGTTCTTGGCTAGTGGATGACAAAGACTCAAAACAGACTGATGTATTTCCGTTGATTGCATAATTAATGGAAAGGGGTGCGAGCCCGGTTGGAAAATTGTCGTCTGTAATATTAGTAAATTCTCCCAACAACATCTAAAAAAGAAAACCTCAACAAGAACTTATGATGCATTTCCAATAGTAGATGGAGCAAGAACCTTTGCATTGAATTAACATTTACAGCATGCAACACTTACTCAAAAGCTCATTAAGTCATGATATAAGAGGAAGTAGCATTCTGTTCTTCCAATCTCTTCTCATAGCCTTCCATATAGTACAATAGCTACGAAGCTCACATTGCCTTACCCATTGGAATGAGAGGAATCAGAAACACATGCTGCGTATGTTGTGACTGAATTAGTAACAGATCATGATGTTTGGCAGCCTGTCTGCAACATCAATCATGGCTCAAAGGATCAGGGTACAACTATATGCTGAAAAGCTGCCTTTCAGGATAACAGGCAAGAAAGAAATAAAATACTGTGGGGTTTCCCAAAGTATGTGTAAGATAGTCCAACAGTGTACGAGAAGTATTTGTGAGTTGACAAGGAGGCACACGTTGTCTATTAGCAGCCTAGCATGTGCAAGATAGTGCAGCAACAACGACACAAATTTCGATGGAGCCTTTTTTTGGTCAACCTCCACGAGTGGCTTGGTTTGTATTGATGTATTGTATTGGAACTATTTGTTATCTGTATCGGTTGAATAGTAATTAGTAATGAGATTCCCTCAAAAAAAGTAATTAGTAATGAGATGGCCTCTGGAGCCATTAGAAGTAACTCCTTTGTTGTTGGGGTCTACAAGCACAAGTCATTGCTTTGGTACATGGCATATCAGTCATGCTAAGAATCATGGCATGTCGACAGTCGTTTTTCAAACATATGTCTTAGCTTAGGCAGAGCGGAAATCTCGCATTGAATTAGTGTTAAAGACATTTTTGTTATATAGCATGCAACACCTACTGAGAAGCTCCCAATACAAGAGGAGGTGTCTTGTTAGCTTTTCCTCTATCACTTCCATACATACCAATCCATACAGGGGACTATATAACTAGCAAAATACAAGACAGAGAGGAAGGTGAAGATAATTGAAGTTAACAATCTGATAGGAATGAGAGTTACCAGAAGCAGAAGCTGACTATGTAGGATGTATAGACTGATATACAGGTTCTCCAGCAGCACTGTATAGTTCTGAAAAATCTTGTGTTGAGGCATAATAGTACGACAGCAACCACGATGACATGTGTTGGTTCTTGCTTTGTTTTAGGAGCGTTAGCGAACTCAAGATTCTTCTTTGCATGCTTTATTGCCTTCCAGGTTCGAGTCTATGTTACAGTCACTTAAAAGATTGTGGTTCTTTTGTTACAGCAACCTATGGGATTGTGGCCTACAAATATTTATTACTTCTCTTACTTATACTGTCCAAAAAGGTGAGAAGTGCCTTTGGTCGGGATATGGAGTATTTGATCCCGAGCTCATATGCTCCCGCAAGAACAGTAAAATCAAAAAAATAGTAAAAAAAATTAAAATTTCTGATTTTTTGTGATGAACATTGACAAATTTCCTAGCTGCGTGCAAAATTTCAGGTTGAGATGACATTCCTAAAGGTCCGGGCGAAAAAAATAAAATCGATGGTCCAAAAAAACTATTGTTGGAAGCATTTTGAAGCATCAATTTTGTTATTTTTGCCAAGACTTCCAGGAATGTCATTTCAATCTGAAATTTCGCACGCACTTAGAACATTCATCAATGTTCATAAAAAAATCAGATTTTTTGAATTTTATTACTTTTTTTTATTTTACTGTTCATGCGGGAGCATATGAGCTCGGGATCAAAAGAGGACTTTCAGTTTGGTCGACACTATGATATTACCTCCAACTACATATATGCAATGGCGGAGGACGAATCTTTTTTGAGGTGGGACGGATTATGAAGCACATAACAAAATTTGATGCACCAAAAAAATAGCCTTACAACTAACAATGCACACTAATCCTTTTATTTTATCCTAAAACTAATAACCTAATATAATGAATATTGGCACATATTTCGATAGAAACGACCTAAAAATGTATCCATAATGAAGCTAATGTGATATACTAGAAAACCTGGCAATGGAAGTTGCCTATCCATTTTCACTGGAAAGTCGAGAACGCCGTAGCATCATGCGCCAAATCTTGCCCGTTGCTAATCGCTGCCGTCCAATTGGCTGTGGCCGCTGCAGCGCTGCTGCTGCTGCCTGCTGGTGCTAGTAGCTAGCGCTAGGTCGTGTGTCGCGTACGTTGACCTGCAGACGCCGAGCGCCGCTAGCTGCTGTAGGGCTCGTGAGTCATGACTTAGTGTTTTTTTGATTTTTTTTAAAATTAGCCCTTGCTATCTGGACTTTGTGAGTCTTCTTCGTGAGCCATGACCTCGTGTTGTGCGTGTAGACAAACGAACAAAGGCATCCACTGGATCGTGCGTGGGCTCTTGCTAGCTGTCTCGCTCAACAACAGAGAGACCACGATGCCTTTGCCAGTTTTCTTTTCCAGCGATGCGATTCAGTTCCCTTAAAAATATTAGTGATCGATCTGGCCTATGCATATACGTACGTAGATATAACGTTTGGCAGGAAATCAAGGTAGGGCAACCTCGCCCTACCGAGAGCTCCGCTTGTGCATATATGTGCCATCAAATGAGAGTACCATCGAGCTTCATCTGGGTTTCAGTCCCATTCACACGGTTTGGTACATGACTCCTAAATTCTCCCAACAAATGAACTTATGATATGTCTTCAATTATACTCTCTCTCTCTCTCTCTCTCTCTCTCTCTCTCTCTCTCTCTCTCTCTCTCTCTCTCTCTCTCTCTCTCTCTCTCTCTCTCTCTTATGGTTTATGGGCCTCAATTCAAAAATCTCACCAAGCAAGGTGGAAGGTGAATAGTGGAATATTTTTTCTAGCTTCCAAAAATACTCAATTAATGCACTCATTTCCCTCAAAAGAAATGTGTGCTTACCAATGCATTAATTGTAATGCATGCATGTGTGATGCCATGATCTATGGATGAACACAACTTTTACATGCATTGATGAGTTTTCACTTAATCCTTGCACGCAGCAATTTACATGGAGAGCAATACAACTGCGGCTTATAAAATGAAAAAAAACCCCGAAGGGACGTACTACTGGTAGATAGAGCAGGAATCATAGAACATTTTTCCCTTGCATGTTACATCATGCAACGCTTACTCAAATGCTCATGATATGAGAGGTTGTAGCATTGCTTGCTTCCCCATCTCTTATCAAACCATCCATGGAATACCATAGCTAGCAAGCAGAAACACAAGAGAGAAAGCAAGTTGAAGATAATTCAAGTTTGTAGTCTTGCCAATTTGAATGAGAGGAGTCGGAAACACATGCTACCTCTGTTTGGATGTATGATCTGAGAGAAAGAAACCACCGAAGCACAGCTTTCATAAGATTGATTTGCATTAGGGCACGAAAATACCCCGTCGATTTTGGGCAATGCTACAACTATGAAAAAGTGGCACTAGATCATGATGTTTGGCATCCAATCTGCATCAAGGGGCATAGTTGAAAGAATCAGTGTAAATTATTTATGCTTTTTCTTATGAGCATTCAAAGGAGAAGTAATATTATGAGTCGAATACTTGTCTTTCAAGCCAAGTCAAGCTTAGAGGCTGTCTTTCAGGATAGCAAGCAAGAAAGAAATAAAAGTCATCTTCATCTCTATCCTCCTCTCTCTCTCTCTCTCTCTCTCTCTCTCTCTCTCTCCAATAAAGATGTTAGTAAATTACGCAAAACTAAAATTTTGATGGTTGATGTAACAAATACTCACAACAATATAATGTGGTAATCTCTCACAACAAACACAAACTGAGACCTTGTTGTTTGACACTGAAATAACATGTCAGATCCACAAGTAAGGTGTGAGACACATGATGTGACCTGATGCAATCTCTTGGCTTCATGGCCTAAGGCCAATGGACATTGCGCCTAAAATCTATGAGATCTCGAAAAAGAAAGGTTGTTCTGTGATGAAGGCCCTCATTGATGACCACTGGATATCACAAATTAACATGACAAATGGCATTGCCAGCGGCCACATTACCGAAAAAGGGTTGCCCCCGCTTTATATTATAAAGCAAACATCACCACAAACATCCGAGCGAACCGATACAAACACACCCACCACGACACACCGCACACACCCAAGGCAAGATACAAAGGTGCCGGGCACCGACACACCACTCGGACGACAACCAAGCAAACTAGAGAAGAACCAAGAAGAACTACTTGGAGCCACCGAGGAGGGTGAGACGGACAAAGACGGAGCAAGGACTCCAGGACGGTGCCTCCCAGAAGGGTACGACCACGGATAGCCGCCACCGTCCGATCCGAAGATCAAGTTTTCACCCGGAGCCACACAGAGGAGTGGGAGCACCGCGACGGAGCCTTCAAGAAGGATACGACGTCCGTGGACGCCGCCGCCGCCGGCCAGTGCGAGGACTGGGCAAGTGATGGACCCCGGAGATCACACCCCTCCGACACACCCGCTCCGCCCACCATCCGCAGCCAAGCCTCCCACGAAGCCATGGCTACCCGCCCGCACCTGAGACGCAGGTTCCGCCCTCGAACGCCACGCCTCCCTCCACTAGGGCCGCCACCCAACATCCAGGCACCCCCAAGACCATCCAAAGAGGCCAGCTTTGTACCAGAGGGACACCCCCGACCGATGTCCCACGGCAGACGACCCGCCTTGAGCATCGCTAGAGTGCGACAACCTGCACGTGGCTGGTGAAAGGGGGGGAAGGGAGCGGACCGGCACACCCCTGTGCCAGTGACGGGTGACCCGAGCCCGTCGGCGCCACCCATCCCTCCAGCAACCTCCCCACCGGACACACCCCTGTGCCGCCCCATCTCAGCAGCCGTCACAGAACAGCGCAAAGCCACCGCCGCAGACCCGGCCACCGGCGAGGAGGACCCCCAAGGACCGCCACTAACCACCAAGAAAACTCACCGGGGAGGCCATCTGCGCTGCCGCCGTCGTCCAGCCGGCGGGACACCTGGATCCCGACCAGAACGCCCACTAGCCACCGCTGCTGCGCCTCCACCACCACCAACCGCGGCCACAGCAGGAGCGGACGCCCGCAGCCCACGCCGCCTGGGCCCAGATCTGGCCGTCCGTGGCCGCCAGAGCCCATCGCGCACCACCGCTGCTGCAGCCCCTTCACGCCGCCGCCCACAGCCCGCGTCTCCGCCACCGTCTGCTGCCGCCACGCCCCGAGCCAACGTCGCGCGCCGCCCGACCTCGAGGCCCCGCCCGCCGGCCGAGCAGCAGGAAGAAAGTGCCCGCCGCCGCCAGCACTGGTCGGGCTTTGCCCGTCAGTACGTCGAGGCGGCGGCGAGGGGAGGGAGGTAGAAGGAGGGCGGAGCTGGAGGCGGCGCTAGGGTTTCTCCCCCGGCGCTCGCAGGAGTGTCGCGGGAGGGAGACGGGGGGAGGGGGGCAACCGCCAGCGGCCATATTCAGGAGTTTGCTACCCTTTGGGAGATGTTGGACAGGGTAATTCTTGACCACGACACACAAGATATGATCACTTGGAAACTTATGGAGAGTGGCACCTACTCCACGTCCTTGGCCTACTAGATGCAGTTTGTGGGGTGTACCACCACACCACTTTTAATCACCGTCTGTAAAGCATGGGCTATCCCAAAATGCAAGTTCTTTGCTTGGCTAATCATTCACAATAGAGTCTGGACGGCGGATAGGCTACACCTGAGGGGGTGGCCAAATTGCAGTTTGTGTCTTTTTGCAGCCAAGTTCAGGAATAAGCAGGGTGTCTTCTATTTCAATGCTGATGTTCGATTGCGGTTTGGAATGTGATAAAGGCGAGGATCGGATTGGGTGACATTGTGACAAGAACTGTGCGACAATGAATAGGGTAAGACACTAGTGGACTGAGATTGCCCTTGCGTGCTCGCCGAACGGAAAAGGAATGCCCTCCCTCCTTATGCTTATCTCTCGGAAACTTTGAAAGGAGAGGAACGCTAGGGTCTTTTGGTACGTCTCCGCGCCTTCAATGATTCTCTTGGACAAGATCATGGACGAGGAAAGACTGTGGGCTTTGGCGGGCGCCCAAGGTTTAGGCGTAATTTTACCACGTGGGTAGTTGCTTTATATTCGCTAGTGTATAGTTGTTGTCTCCGGACTTTGTTACAACTCCTTCTTAGTTAATGAAATGTGTCAGGTCTTTTGTCTTGTTTCAGAAAATGTTGAAGCTACACCATTCCACTCTTTTTTTAGATAAAAGGCACAAGATGCGCCTGCCTTTAAATTAATAAAGCGATCTACCCCTTTGCCCCTCCTCCAAGCAAACATGCGACTAGGGTTTCTGTCTCCCGTCGGCGAGGCCACTTATCGGCCTCATCTCCTATGGTATTAGAGCCATGGGGCGCGTTGGATCCCCACCCTTTGTCGGTGGGAGGGCTCGTTTTTTATATGTTTCTTTGCTAAGGTTTGTGTCTTGTTTGGGAAGATGAGACAGGGGCGACTCCCAGAAGATGGAATAGGGTTCTCCTTGCCCAGCCCACATCTCGGTGGTGCGTCTAGAACCGTCAGAGGGCGCGTGGAGGTGTGTCTCCGGTGGATCTCTCGAGATTCAGTCGGTGGTGCAAAAACACCACCGCCAACATTGATACCAAAGTGTGATGGTTAATGAAAAACGAACAAAAGTAACGGAGCACCACTAATGGAGAAATCTATGGTGAAGTAATGGCACCATTGAACACAACAAAATAAAATAGAATAGGTAAATGCATGCATCAGGTTTATTGATGAGAGATAATACCTGACAAGATAGAAGAGTATTATGTCCATGTGCGAGAACTGAGCTTATATATGCATGGTCATGTGAAATATACTGCTTCAACATTTGAACTCCATCCACTCCCCATGACCCCTTATCCTACAGTCCTGCATATTTACGTTCTTCACACCTTCTGAAATGCTGCATTCGACCCAACCTTCTCTTCTTTCTTCTTCCAGTTGCTTCACATGGTAGTTCAAGTTGAGACATCTTCTCGCGATATATACTTTCCACATCTTCCTGTGATATACACTTTCCTCCTTTACCACTAAATTTATCCCCACTCACCTTTAGATCCATCTCTACTTTCCTAAAGTGACTCAAGCCTATCCACTACTTGCCTTCTCTAATCCCCTTCTTGAATCACGATATAAGTGGGAGGGGAGAAAGAAAACAAGAACGGATGAGGGAGCATGCCCATTAATTGAGTTAGCCACAAGGCATTGCACACCCTTCTCAACAGTCTCGGGTCTGCTCTCCGAGGAGGGCAACCTGAAGTAGTGAATGAGGGGGTCAGGGGCCTTGAGAATGAGATTTTGTTTCTCCACAAGGGGAATCCATTTCAAGCCACTAGACATGGGAGGCATAGGGAAGGGAAGAGTAACCTGAAATGGCGGATCTTTGACATATCCCTTTGATATCTCTTTATTTTCTCCTACATCAACTAGTAGAGTCTTAAAAATCGTCTGGTAGCTTCTTGGAGTTTCTACGAAATTCTTCCAATCAACTATATAAGCTTGGTTACTCTGACGATGCGGCTGTCATTACCGTGACGTTGTTACTACATGGCGATGCGGCTGTTGTATTCCCTTGACTCGTCACCCCTATATAAGAAGAAGTCAGGATAGAATGTAGACAAGACTTGCAAGATCACGTCACCCCTACATAAGACAAAACCAGGATAGAATCTAGACAAGACTTATAAGATTACATTGTAACCACATTATTTATACGAGAGAAAACATCCAATAGAAGTAGGGTGTTACCACTAAACCTGAACATGGGTAAAACCTCCTACATGTGCATCCCATACATAGATTATCCATGTGCGCATTGCATTCACAAAATTCCTAAATCATGAGTATTGTCACGAAATGCCCACGACAGCTCAACTTCATGTTTTTACCCACATAAAAATTGCGTTCAATTCTCAGATTTTATTTTAACAGTACAAAGAGGATTTCCCTTGATTGTGAAAAATCCTTGTCAAGAGCTAAAAAGAATTTCCTGGTAACAGAAAAAAAAAATTGCAGCCTCGCTGCTAGGATAAATAAAGCTTTCATAACTCATGAGCCTTTGTACACAGGTACAGGTAAGAAGGGGAATGGCGCTATAGAAGCATAGGCGACTAGAGGGCACGATTGAGCACGAGAATGTTCCCGTTTCCACAACTCAGTATCAGCACCACAAAGAACCGCAGCGATCTCACTAGTCTGATGGATGTTATGCTGCTCGTTTTGTTCGTTAGGCAGCCGATGCAATATAATTCCATCCATTAAAGCCGGAAGATACAAAGACTGCCATGGAACATTCTTCTTGTGCTCTTGTGAGTAGGATCCAGTAGAAATGACAAGGCTCCAACGGTAAGCCCCGTCGTTAGAAGCGATGCTTCAAGACTAAACCATTCAGATGTTAGACCCCCTACAAATTAAGCAATATTTAGTTCCATGAGTAACATCTCAAGTTTATTACAAGTAATGGAAATTAGAGAACCTATATGCATGATTACTACTTACAGTTATATGCAAATAACCCCAACAGCAGCATGTAGAGACAATTTCTGAGTGATACCCATGTGGTTCTTTTACCGGTAGGATCAGCAAAAGAGAGCATTTTCAGTACCTGAATCAACAAGTCAATCAATGTAAAGGCCTGTAACATTTTAATGTAATTTCTACAGTAGGTAGATCTGGTAATAACCAGTTTGAATTAATAATTAATAATTCAAACTTGGAATTAAGTCTACCTACCCTCCAGTAGGTAGATCAGATCACCTAGCAAGAGAGTGGGCGGTGGTTCATGTTGTACGAAGGCAGGAAAGGGCTTTGTCTGTTCATCGACAACATTATATGATCAAGCCTCATGAAGATAGTCATGGACCCTTGGCACAAAGACCAATCCCAACCAAGAAGTTAGGTGAGCCTTCTGAAGGACCATTTTTTGCTTGACTATATGCAAAACCTGGCGAGCAGTCGTGCGGTTGATGTGAAAACCAAATGCAACCGAGGAGCCAGGTGTACTATTTCTAGTTTTTTTTACATTGTTCATAGATAGGATTGAACTAATACCATACTAGATAAAATAGTACCATGTCCATGTGCGAGAACTGGGCTTATATGCATGGTCATGTGAAATATATTGCTTCAATATTTTAACTCCATCCACTCCCCATGACCCCCCCCCCCCCCCCCCTTATCCTCCGTCCCTGCCTATTTAGGTTCTTCACACCTTCTGAAGCACTGCATTCTACCCGGCCTTCCCCCATTTCTTCTTCCATTTGCAACGCATGGTAGTTCAAGTTGAGACATCTTCTCGCGATATATACTTTCCACATCTTCCTGTGATATATATTTTCTTCCTTTACAACTAAATTTATCCCCACTCACCTTCCGATCAATATCTACTTCCCTCGTATGACTCGAGCCTATCTACTACTTGCCTCCTCTAATCCCCTTCTTGAATCACGATATAATTAAGTGGGAGGGGAGAAACAAAACAAGAATGGATGGTGAGGGAGCATGCCCATTAATTGAGTTAGCCACAAGGCATTGCACAACCTCCTCAAAAATCTCGGGTCTGCTCTCGAAGGAGGGCAGCCTGAAGGAGTGAATCAGGGGTCAGGGGCCTCCAGAATGAGATTTTGTTTCTCCACAAGGGGAATCCATTTCAATGCACTAGAGGTGTGAGGCATAGGGAAGGGAACAGTAGCTTGAAATGGCGGATCTTTTCCTGATCGCTTTGATAGCTATTCACATTCTCCTACATCAACTAGTAGAGTCTTAAAAATCATCTGCTAGCTTCTTGGAGTTTCTACAAGACTCTTCCTAGCTTCAGCATGTTCTTTCTTCTAAATCAGCTTGTCTATGGCCAACGTATGATTGGACTACAGATCATCTCGGAACACATGTATGTGCACACACCATAGGTTTCATTCTTTCATTGGTAGACAATCTTCCTCATCCTTGGTCGGAAGTACAAGTTGGAAAAATCATTGCCTTCGTCTTCAAGGAGGATTCCACTCAAAATGCTGCAATAGCCATCTTGGCCTGGCATTACTAACGGCACCTTCAAGTCTGGTTACATCGCGACATGATCAAGTCAGCAGTAACGTCCATCATTACTATGACGTTGTTACTACATGGCCATGCGGATGCCGTATTCCCTCGACCTGTCGCTCCTACATAAGCCGAAGCCAAGATAGAATCTAGACAAAACATACAAGGGAAAACATCCTACACAAGTAGGATGCTACCGCTAGAACAGGTCGCCTGAACATGGGTAAAAGCTCCTATCTGTCCATGCCACACCTAGATTATTCACATGCGCATTGCATTCACAAACTTTCCATATCATGAATATTGCCTCAGAACCCCCGCGATAGCTCAACTTTATGGTTTTTCTTTCAAATAAAAGTTATGTTCATCATTCTGATATTTTATTTTAACAATACGAAGAGGATTTCCGTTGAGCGGCGAAAATTCTTGTCAAGAGAGAAAAGGAATTTCCTGACAACAAACAAAAAGAAAGGGTTGCTAGGAAGAGCACGCCGGACAAAGAGATAACCAAAAAATCTAAATTGTATTCCCTATTATATTCTGCAATGAATAAATGTTTAGCCAAGTCACGAAGACCTCTGCTATTAAAAAACATTCCATTCATGAGGAAACAATAGGAGATTTAGAACACTTCACCCTCTTATGGTACTTAGTATCTCTTTTCGAACGTGTGGTCTTTGAGTTGCGTCATGCTGGCGAGGGGCGTGGCGGCGGGCGATGGCGGTGGGGTAGCAGGCATGTGCGGCAGCGTGGTGGTCTTCGCAGACGTGTGCTTGTCCATGGCAGCAACAGCAGTAGCTTGCTCTGGTTCGGTCAGATTTATGGCCACAGACGGCGTCTTGCGCCTTGCCAGCGGGGCGCGGCCGCATCTGTTGCAGCTCGCACGGCTGCTGGTGGTCAGTGTGTGAGGCCCGGCGTGGCACCTCCTGTGGCCGTCTCCGAGGAAAATCTTGACCGTCCGGGTGCCCTCGTCATCGGGTGGGTGTCCAGCGTGCTCCTCGCGAATTTGAACTAGAGGCCACGGTGAGGCGTTGCAGGGGGCAACGTGAGGAGGCTGGCAAGAGGGATGGGCGGCCTGCCCACCAGCTACTGGCACGGGGGTGCGCCAGTCGAGGTCTCGCACCGCCCACCACTTTGCCTTGACCCTAGCCTAGTTGCCTCCGGCTCCATCAGTCGAGGCGTGCCGGCACTGGCGGCTCCGACACTGGTAGGGGCATGCTGGTGGTGGAGATTCGCTCCATTGGGCGGTCGACAGGGGTGTCTGGTGGCAGCTCTGCGGTGGGAGTTGTGGTGTTCATGGGCGGAGCTCGCAGCTCGGGTGCGGACTGGCGGTCCCAGCCACGTGACAGGCGGGGTGGCTCAGGCTTGGCGATCCATGGTGGTGGTGGGACAGGTCTCTTGACCGGGCGCACCCTTATCGGAGGTGGAGTGGTATGCTGGGTTGAAATCCTTGTCTGACCGTGGTCAGACAGACGACGGCGGTGTCCGTGGGCGTTATCCCCTTCGTGTAGGCTCGGTCACGTTCTCTCCTGATCCTCCGTGTTGAAGGCACTACCTTGGGGCTCACGGTTCGTCCGTAGTACGCTGCGTTCTTTACAGTGGCTTGTTCTCGGTGGAGGGCTTCGTCATGTTCGTAGTGATGCTTGGTGTACATCTGTTGTTCGCTTTGAGTTGGCTTAGTTCATCTTCGGCATCTTTGTATCCTGCTTTGGGTGTCCGTGTGTTGTCGGGTTCAGATGTATGTGATTCGTTGTTTTATATATAAAGCGTGGCCAAAGCCTTTTTCGGTATGTACGCCGGGGCTTGTGGTACAGCTAGCTGTGTTATGTTGGTACTTTATTGGATCTCGGTTGTTTTGTCATCTCGAAGTTGTTGCATGAGAGAAGAACCTAAAATCAGATTTTGTGCAACTAGATGTCATTACCACAACGTCTATAAGATTAGTAAATGCTCCCAACAATATCTGAATAAATAATAAAACTCCCAACAAGAACTTGTAATATATCTTCAGTAGATGATAGAGCAGCTGGAATCTTGCATTGAATTAACATTGGAGAACATTTTGCTGTACATGTTACAGCATGCAGCACTTACCCAAAACCTCATGAAGTCATGATATAAGAGGAGCGGTAGCATTCCTTTCTTCCTATCACTTCTCATAGCCATCCATATAATAATACAATAGCTAGCAGGCAGATATGCAAGAGAGAAAGAGCAAGCTGAAGATGATTCAAGCTTAGAATCTTGTCCATTGGAATGAGAGGAACCAGAAACGCATGCCGCCTCTGTTGGATGTGTAGGCTGAGGAGCACAAGTTGCCGTGGCTCAGCTTCAGCAATATGGACTATAGTGTCAGATCATCTATGACGTTTATCATGACGTCGTGTACACTTCGTGATTGTTACCTGAAAACTTCGGCATTTCTGGAGTACGAGAGTTTCCACAGTAAGATGAGCAGGACGAAAGGTGTCAGTGTAGATGGCAGGCCCGGCAGTGGTGGCGTCTCCCAGATGTTTTCGAAGGGGAAAAAGGAGGGTCGTTAGGTGATTTTCATCCATATTCATGTTGTAGTCGTGCATCGAACCAACAAATACATTCTGTCTTCGTCATGGGTCATGCACTTGGGTCATGTCTGAAGCGGAGTTTTGTGTTGAGCCTGTTGAGCTGGAGTAGCCAGTCAAGAAAACTGACTTTGCTTGGCACCCTTGAGGACCTAAAAAAACGGGTCAGAGCTTGTCGCAAGTTATTTTTTAGGAGAGTACTTTGTAGGCTGGGCCAGTGGAGATGACTTCCCCGCTGATTAATTAGCGATCTACTGTCTGTTTGTTAGCATCGCTGACAAGGCGGGCCCATCCACGGGCTAGAGAGGCCAACGGTGCACGGGCCAAGCGTGCACGCGTTGCCAACACACGAGTCTGTGGGCCGGACTGGGTAACGGCGGCCCAGCTCCTTCCTCCTGCTACTTAACCTGCACCGCTCTAGAGTGAAGCCATCCAGAGGATCAGGCACCCGGCGGCTCGGCTACCTACCACAGTTCCCCATGCACTACCGGAAAACTGACCTATGCCTACGGCCAAATCAATGCCGACGGCTGCCGTCGGCCTAGTTTGAGATATGCCGACAGCCTCATCCTGGCCGTCGGCGTAGCCTGGCCGTCGGGCTACCCTGATATAAGCCGACGGCAGCCGTCGGCATAGAACGGCCGACGGCCTATCTTCAAATACGCCGACAGCAGCCGTCGGTATTACATAGCCGTCGGCATACAAAGTGGGCCCGGCGACCCCGCCCGTGACCAGCGCTAACGCCATCAACCCTATGCCGACGGTCGGGACGGGCGGTCGTCGGCATATCTCCGCATGCCACGTCACTGATCCGCGGCGTAGATATGCCGACGGCAGCCGTCGGCATAGGCTCCACGTCATCGATCCGCGGCACGGCTCCTCCGAAAACGCTGCCGTTTCTATGCCGACGGCATTTTACATGCTTTTCATACGTTTTTATGCTTTTTTTACATATGTCTTTATGCTTTTTTAAAAATATGTTTTTATGCTTTCTTATGTATTATATGAATATATATATGTAGTTTGTAATTTTTTCCATAGATTATGAATATATATATATATAGTTTGTATTTTTTTGAGCACATTAATAATGTGCCGTCATGTTCTTTTGAATATAAGTCCTTATATTTTATTAAATTAAAAAACAGCTATGCGACAGAAGTTTAGTGGCGGTTGCAAACGCCCGGCACCCGTCTCCGGAGTGTGACACCCTCACGGACGGCGCCGCCGCCGGCACCTGGAGGGGGAAAACGGATGCATCGGGTCTACACGGAGGGGATGTAGCAGTCGGTTTGGCCCGGATGTTGCTCTCAGGTGTCCCTCTGAGCTGGCCTGACACAACCGGGTGGAGAGGTCCACTCTTCAAAGCCCGTCCGTGGGAAGTCAAAGGGCTAAATCTCGTGGTCAACCGCTCCTGGGTTAGTCGGGACGGGGGCCCTGGGGATAGCAATGCCACCGGAGCGTCGTACCGGGCCCTCATACATGCGGGGTGGTGTTGTGGCATGTCCGAAGAGGCGGCACGCGTCTTCGGGGTGTGGCCCCCGTCACGGACGGCGCCGCCGCCGGCACCTGGAGGGAGAAAACAGACGCGTCGGGTCTACACGGAGGGGATGTAGCTGTTGGTTTGGCCCGGATGTTGCTCCCGGGTGTCCCTATGGGTAGACCTGACACAACCGGGTGGAGAGGTCCACTCTTCAAAGCCCGTCCGTGGGAAGTCAAAGGGCTAGATCTCGTGGTCAACCGCTCCAGGGTTAGGCGGGACGGGGGCCTTGGGGGGTAGCAATGCCACCGGAGCGTCGTACCGGGCCCTCATACATGCGGGGTGGTGTTGTGGCATGTCCTAAGAGGCGGCACGCGTCTTCGGGGTGTTCCCCCCGTCACGGACGGCGCCGCCGCCGGCACCTGGAGGGGAAAACGGACGCGTCGGGTCTACACGGAGTGGATGTAGCTGTGGGTTTGGCCCGGATGTTGCTCTCGGGTGTCCCTATGGGTAGACCTGACACAACCGGCTGGAGAGGTCCACTCTCCAAAGCCCGTCCGTGGGAAGTCAAAGGGCTAGATCTCGTGGTGAACCGCTCCAGGGTTAGGCGGGACGGGGGCCTTGGGGGGTAGCAATGCCACCGGAGCGTCGTACCGGGACCTCATACATGCGGGGTGGTGTTGTGGCATGTCCTAAGAGGCGGCACGCGTCTTCGGGGTGTTCCCCCCGTCACGGACGGCGCCGCCGCCGGCACCTGGAGGGGAAAACGGACGCGTCGGGTCTACACGGAGTGGATGTAGCTGTGGGTTTGGCCCGGATGTTGCTCCGGGTGTCCCTATGGGTAGACTGACACAACCGGTGGAGAGGTCCACTCTTCAAAGCCCGTCCGTGGGAAGTCAAAGGGCTAGATCTCGTGGTGAACCGCTCCAGGGTTAGGCGGGACGGGGGCCTTTGGGGGTAGCAATGCCACCGGAGCGTCGTACCGGGACCTCATACATGCGGGGTGGTGTTGTGGCATGTCCCAAGAGGTGGCACGCGTCTCCGGGGTGTTCCCCCCGTCACGGACGGCGCCGCCGCCGGCACCTGGAGGGGAAAACGGACGCGTCGGGTCTACACGGAGTGGATGTAGCTGTGGGTTTGGCCCGGATGTTGCTCCCGGGTGTCCCTATGGGTAGACCTGACACAACCGGGTGGAGAGGTCCACTCTTCAAAGCCCGTCCGTGGGAAGTCAAAGGGCTAGATCTCGTGGTCAACCGCTCCAGGGTTAGGCGGGACGGGGGCCTTGGGGGGTAGCAATGCCACCGGAGCATCGTACCGGGCCCTCATACATGCGGGGTGTTGTTGTGGCATGTCCTAAGAGGCGGCACGCGTCTTCGGGGTGTTCCCCCCGTCACGGACGGCGCCGCCGCCGGCACCTGGAGGGGAAAACGGACGCGTCGGGTCTACACGGAGTGGATGTAGCTGTGGGTTTGGCCCGGATGTTGCTCTCGGGTGTCCCTATGGGTAGATCTGACACAACCGGGTGGAGAGGTCCACTCTTCAAAGCCCGTCCGTGGGAAGTCAAAGGGCTAGATCTCGTGGTCAACCGCTCCAGGGTTAGGCGGGACGGGGGCCTTGGGGGGTAGCAATGCCACCGGAGTGTCGTATCGGGCCCTCATACATGCGGGGTGGTGTTGTGGCATGTCGGAAGAGGCGGCACACGTCTTCGGGGTGTGGCCCCCGTCACGGACGGCGCCGCCGCCGGCACCTGGAGGGTGAAACAGACGCGTCGGGTCTACACGGAGTGGATGTAGCTGTGGGTTTGGCCCGGATGTTGCTCCCGGGTGTCCCTATGGGTAGACCTGACACAACCGGCTGGAGAGGTCTACTGGTCAAAGCTCGTCCGTGGGAAGTCAAAGGGCTAGATCTCGTGGTCAACCGCTCCTGGGTTAGTCGGGACGGGGGCCCTGGGGGGGTAGCAATGCCACCGGAGCGTCGTACCGGGCCCTCATACATGCAGGGTGGTGTTGTGGCGTGTCCTAAGAAGCAACACGCGTCTCCGGGGTGTGCCCCCCCTCACGGACGGCGCCGCCGCCGGCACCTGGAGGGGGAAAACGGACGTGTCGGGTCTACACGGTGTGGATATGTAGCTGTGGGTTTGGCCCGGATGTTGCTCCCAGGTGTCCCTCTGTCGATGACCCCCTCCCCCTTCACTCACCTGACGAACTAAGCTACCCCCGCCCCCACCCCCACCCTCACCGTCGACCAGGCCACGACCTTGGCGGACGAAGCTGCTCGAATTCGGCGCCACCCCTCCCCTCCCCTCTGTGTGGTTCCGGGAGAGGAGAGGGCCGAGCGGTTTAAAAAAATTAAAAAAATTATATAAAATAATAACACATAAAAAAGGAAAATTATAACTATAAAAAAATTTAAAAATCTATATAAAATAAAAAAGAATAAATATATAACTATAAGAAAACATTAAAATAAAAAAGGAAAATAAAACTATGCCGGATCAGGCACTCGGTAACGTACCATGTATCATTTTTAATATAATTATATACCATGTATCATTCAAAAAAAATTCAAGAACGTGTATTTGAAAATATTTAATATGTACGTACAAATATTTTATATATATACGAAACTTTTCAATGCGTTTGAAAATAATATACACTAAAAATGTATTTGAAGACAGTTAATAATATATGCCACGTGTGTAATTAACATGTATACGGCTAGTTTGTAATTAACATGTATAAAAAAAAGAAATATACCTATGCCTACGGCTTAGCCGTCGGCATATATGCCACGTGGCATGATTAATATATGCCGACGGCTTAGCCGTCGGCATAGTTCCCTTATCCACTCCCCGCCCACCCCCTCCACTCATTCGTCCCCGACCCACTCGAGCCCGACCCGCGCTAGCTAGCTGCCGCCGCGCCGCCCGCCCGCTCACCCGCCACTCTCCCTCCCTCACCCGTCCCCCTCCCGTCGCTCCACCCTCCCTTCCCTCCCGCTCCTAATAAATATGATTTGCCAAAAACAAATTTGCATACAAGAGTCAGCTAGGTAAATATGATTTAATAGGTTACTGAAGATTTGTGATGAATAAAAATGGCACGGTCAGCTAGGTAAATCTCATTGAGTTTTACACAATGAGATGCATAGAAATAATTGTTCTTCCTTGTTCATATGTTGCACATAATAATACAAAAGGTTTATTTCTATGTATGTTTATTTTCGCAGAGTACATATCAGAGATGGCGAGGGATTATGTCGATGTTCAAAAAGAATCATATTGTACAAGGGTCCCGAGGCAATGTCGTTGGAAGGGGCCGAAAATTTTCTGAGCTTTATACAACAATATTGGATATGCAAGCAGAAAAAAAAGGTTAAGGCCCCTTTTGGTTCATAGGGTTGGAATAATAATAGGAATATAAAAATTATAGTAAATGAGATGTCATGTATCTCAAATCATATGAATAGTAATACGAAAAGAGATGTCCTTTCATTCATATCATTGGATTTTTTCCATTGAGTCTAGGTTAGTATTATTTTCATATGAAATGTGAAGGATATGAAGATTTTGTCCATAGGAATACGATTCTGTTCCTACAAACCAAAGGACTTTAAACATATTTTTTCTATAAAAATCCTATCCTATAGAATTCCTATAAAATTTCTCCAAACCAAAGGAGGCCTCAAAGGCCCGTAGCAATGCACAGGCATTGTACTAGTTAGCGATAACAAGGGTGAACACTTGTACCTGGCCCCCCCTATCAGGTGAACCGTAAGTTCTGGGAAAGGCAAAGGGCCCATGAGAAAGCCCACTAATGGCCAGATGGCCTCGTCCGCTAAGTAGTTTCCTAGCCCCGTCAGAAAAAAAGTAGTTTCCTAGGTCGTTGCGCTCCCCCGTGATCAGTGAGTGCGTGGGATTAGCCCTTCCGCCGCCGCCATCCGCATCCCCCTGCCTGCCTCTGCCCTCCCTGCTCAACTCAGGATCAGATTGGATTCAAACGACGACGCAGGTGCTTCACTCGTCGATTCTTTAGGCTCAAGCCACTTGCCAAGGTTAAGGCCCTGCAGTATATTTTCTAAGCTTTTAGTGATCTGTGATTTATTTTGTACGTGTTGATTCTTTCTCAATTCTTTATTTTGTACATGTCAAACTTATACATCAGAATTTATTTATTTTGTTTGGGTGATCTGTAATGCCGTCAAAGTTTCTATATTGTATTTGTTCTAGAAATCACCGTAATGCAAATTAGCGTATATACTAGTTCCTATATGTGGTGCAAAGATTTCATATGACAAGCTTATACACAATATAGCGAATTTTGAAACTAGAGTTCAGCAGCTATGAAGAGAAAAGCGCTAGTACCAAACATCATCAAGATTAATTCATTTCGAAGCATATTGCGGTAATTAGTTATAACTCTCCCTAAACGGCAAGTGCAAACCAGTTTCTTTACAATTAAAATTATGAACATACGTCTTAGAAGTAAAATGTGAGACGGCTTGCTTTGTTATTGCTTGATGATCTACATTGAAAGATAATTAGCATATACCTCGTTTTTCTAATAAAATGTGGTGGGCAAACCCTTTTTCGAAAAAGAAAAATTGAAAATTAACAGCTAAGATCCCTCCTGATGAAATTATTAGTATTTTTCTTTTTACTATCAATCATGGAGGCAAATTTTAACCAAAACAAATGTAATGATGTTTATATAGCACCAAAGCACGACCTTGTTATATAGTACTATAAGGATGTTTTTTTTGCGCTAGATTTTTTTGTCAACTTGGCTTGCCCCCCTTAATATCCAAATCCTGGCTCCGCCCTGCATGCATGGCACCATGCTTTTCATTTTGCCGCAACGGAGAACATGTCTTCGCCAACTGGCGAATGAAGAGAAACTCTTCGCCAGGTGTGTTGTGAAGAGAAGCTTTTCGCCTGGGCGCGACGAAGAGATCTTCTTCGCCTGGGCTCAACCGAAGAGTCACACTTCGCCAGCATGTGGCCGACAGGATAATATAACTGAAATATCTTAAAACGAGTATATAGTTTTGCAATTTCATAGAAGTAAAATAATATTTTTTTAAAAAAAATTCTATAAGTAGCAGAATACAAGCCAGGTGAAGAGTGAAGCTACTAGTCTGATAGGAATGAGAATTACCAGGAAAAGAAACTGACTATGCATGTAGGATGTATATAGACTGAGACTAGAAGGTGACGCGCGCATTGCCGCGCCGTTTTTCAGTTGTGAGCAAAGCCTCTTTTCTAAAAAATGGACAGAAAAGCACCAACAGCAACTGGGCCTACATCATCTTTGATGTGTGAGGCTGAATTTTGAGTGCATATCTGAATTTGTTTTACAACTGAAACACAATAGACTGCAGATAAAGTGACAATTAGACTGAGGATGTGTCGCTCTGGAAATAGACAATTAGCTCGGTGTCGTTATTATATTGTAAATACGAATGGAAAGAGAAAAAAATGTCTAATCAACCTCTAAACTATTTGCAAGCAGCAATCATTAATTTAAAACTACAAATGGATCAAGCAACAATGTCCGTTAATAAGAGGTGGCTGGCCATAAGTGCCTCAGTAAAGGTTTTCTAGGAAGAGCCTCATCAGCAAGAAGTTGTGGTCAGGAACAAACAGCCAAGTAGCATTCTCCAAAGGCAGATCACCAGTAATGACGCCATATAAATGAATTTGTTAGTAAGTTGTAGCTGAATTAACACCAACAAGTCGCAGGTAGCAAAACAGAAAGTTTCATTCGCATGCAGAACAACAATATTCATATCTTCTATCCCTTGAGCTTGCAACTGAATCTAAAATACAGACCAAAAAAATTTAGCAGCTACAGTAATTCATACTCCCTCCGTTCCAAATTAGTTGAGTTGAATTTGTCTAAATACGGATGTATCTATACTTGTTTAGTGTCTAGATAAATATGGGTCAAGTAATTTGAAACGGAGGGAGTAGAAGATAGCAAATCTAATGGAAAGAAGGAAAGTTGAAAAAAAGAACTAAAACCAACATACCATTATATTTAATCGAACCGACTACAATTATTTATAAATAAGAATTTGTAAAAACATAACAAATTTGGATAGTGTCATGCAAACACCGAGCCGCGACAGCCAATGAAACAAAGAATCATGTTGTCGCAATTAGTACCTACATAGGCGGTAAGGACCATCAACAAGCCAAAAACCTAGCTGAATGATTAAAACAAATAATCGTGTAAGAATATTTAGTTGCTTGCTTAAGAAATACGAACCATGATATGCCTATGCTAGGAATTCCCTAACATAACAATAGAACATAAATTAAGGCATGCGTTACAATCGCTTAGAATAGTAAATGAAGTAATGCTGAGCAACAAAATGTATTAGGTGATGAAAAGGAATCCCAAAGATATAAACCAAACGGAAAGTACATGTTTGTTACGAAAATAGGGTAGATAAATGCAGATCAATGGAAACTGAGAGGTAAAGATGATCACACATTAAATGGTTCAATAAGGAATACATGGTTTATTTCCAAACACACGTCAAAATCATATTAACCGATGCAAGAATTTTCTGAATTTCTCCTATATTTTAGCAACAAACGAATATTGCAAGGACACCATACATGAGCGAATCTTGAGACAAATGCACACTCATTCATTTTCATCTTCTATTTCAGGTACCAAATCTCATAGATAATCATGGTTGCTAGCATCAAATTTATTTAAAGGTTACAATTCTTGTTGAACATCTCGATTAATCAGAATTCGAGAAACCAACATTGATCACATTAGAACCTTGCCCTCATCATAATGGAATTCGTCATCCCCACTTGGTCAACATCCTGCAATTAAATCAGATCCCGTGGAGGATAAAGGGAAACTGAAGTAAGAAGGTGTGCTCACTTAGTCACTTGGTAATGCATTTTTGTAATGTCACCCTTGTAAGGATCCCTTCAATACGCAGAAAAAAAAGGAAGACCACAAAAGAGTATTGGAGAGTGCCTTCAGCAGAATCATCACCTGTCTGCCCCAAGTTGTAAAATTGCTAAGCGAACAGTTAAATGAACAATTGTTGTATTATGAATATCTCTGTGAAAATAGTCGACCAAGAATAGAGCACATTGCAGTATAACAGCTTTGGAAAAAAAAAATAGTGAAACGAAAAAGAAAAGATGCACGCATTGCTCTTCCTAGCCAACAGAACTATAATTTCATTCAAAACAAAATTTTCAAAACTTAGCATCCATACCTAAATATTGGAGTGAATCACAGGCTGAATACTAATAAGGATAAATCAAAAAATCGTAGAAACCGGCAGTACAGACCCAATTGAACTTAAGCCCATTTTATATATACACGGTTGAGCCTTGACGCTCCCAATTCCGCCAGTTTTCAATGGACGGCCGATCCGGAAAATGGATCAGGTCATCTATCACGCCTCCATGCATGCAGTGGCACTGCCAAAATCCTACCGAAGGCGCTGGATGGGGAAGGATGAAGTCCGCCCGATCCTGCTCAGGACGCCGCCCGCACGCGAGACATCATCTCCATAACACCGCACCCCGCGGCCCGCTCAAAATTGCAATTAGCAGCCAACAAAGCAGTAAGCAGCAGGTTCTTCCACTCTCCTTGTAATCTTGTCTTCTTCCAGGGGCTGCTTCTCCAAATCCATTACATCCTTCTTTGGTTTCTAGTCATATTGGCCTAATGGAAGATTGTAGATCTCCAAGTTAGAATTTATATGCATTTTCTGTTGTGTTTTATATTTTTCGCCTAGTTTTTCATAACATAACTACTTTAAAAAATAGTTTTGTTGATCATCTTGCCTGATTCCATACTACTTGGCCAATTAATTCTGTTGTTGAACGTCTTATTTAATTGTATCGTGGCATCATTTTTTGTTTCCTTTAAAAGTCCGCCCCGGGTAACTTCAAATCCTGAATTCCCCACTGAAAAAAGTCAGGGGTGTCGGTCAACAATATATGCTATTACCTCCAACCACATATAAATAAGCAACATCAAACAAAAGTACCATCGGAGCTTCACTTGGTTTAGTCCCATTCACGTGGTTTGATACATGACTCGTAAATTCTCCTAACAAATGAACTTATGATATGTCTTCAACGATAGTAGATGGAACAGGAATCTTGCATTGAATTAACGTCATATAACATTTTCCTTTGCATGTTACACAGCATGCAGCACTTGCTGAAATGCTCCTGATATAAGAGGGTGTTGCATTGCGTGTTCTCCCCAATTCTTCTAATACCCATCCATATAATACAATAGCTAGCAAGCATAAATACAAGAGAGAAAGCAAGCTGAAGATAAATTCAAGTTTATAGTCATGTAAATTGGAATGAGTGGAATCAGAAACACATGCTGTCTATGTTGGATGTATAGGCTGAGAGACAGAACTCAGAGAAGCACGTCTTCAAGGAGCTGGATTGTATTAGGGCATGGCAATACCACGTATCTTTCTGGAAATGCTACAACTATAAACGAAGTCGTACTAGTTCACGATGTTTGTCTGCCAGTAGGTATGTTCAGTCATAGTTTAAATAATACGAGTACAAGATTCATGTTTTCCTTATTAGGATTAGCAAAGGAGAAGTAATATTATGAGTCCACTACTTGTCTTCCAAGCCAAGTCATGCTTTGTCTATGTAGAGGCAGTCTTTTAGGATAACAAGCAATAAATAAATAAAAGCCATTTTCATCTCTATCCTCCTCTCTGTCCAATAACGATGTCATCATGTTCAATTACATTGTTAGTAAATTACACAAAACTATAATTTTGATGGTTGATGTATCAAATAGTCAACAATAGAACCCTTCTCCTCGGCCCTGCACCCCGCTCCCTGCCTCGCCACCGTCGGGCGAAGCCCGCGCGGCGTCAGCGGCGGCGGGGCCTCCCATCCCTCTCGTGTGACTCTGGTGGCGCGGGGTGCTGGATCTCGCGAGGGCGCGGCTTGGCGACACGGATCTGGTCATTTGGCGGCGGCGTGGCGACGGCGGCTAAGTCGGCGGAGGCGCAGCTGGGCGGCGGCGGCTCCACTCCGCATGGATCTCGGGCCTCCTCCTCCTTCCTTGCTCTGTTGGTGCTCCGCCGGCTGTGGGGATGGCCTCCTCACGTCCCCGGGGGCGTGGTGCTCCTCTGTGCTCGTGTTGGTGCGTTTGATCCTTCGTCCAAGCCTAGGGGTGGGCTGGCGGGTCCCGCCAGATTCAGCCACGCAGTGCTGCCGCCGATCCGAGGGCTCGGGTCCATAGTTTTACTTGTAGGCCATGGTCGACGGAGGAGTACGGGTCGCCCAAGGCGTAAAGGTTGTCCCTTTCATCTCGCTTCTTTGGTGGGCGGTGATCGATAGCTAGGCGGGCTTGAGGCGGCGAGATCTGGGATGCCGGAACAGCTACCGGAAGGTGTCTGCGGGTTGGCTCTTCAATGAGCGGCGTTGCGGTGGTGGTGGTGTTTCTCCTTGGCTGGGCGGGTAGCGAGTAGCGAGGCAGTGGGGATTCGACGATGGCATTGCTTGGCAGGAATCGCCCAGATCGTGGTGTGGAGGCCTGTTTTGGTGGCGGCGGACTTGGACCATGGTATTTCGATGTGGCTCTAGAGTGGCTTCAGCTAAAGCTCGGCGCTTTGGCGCCGACGGCGGTGATGCATGTGGGTGTCGTGCCCCTCTTGAGGGCGTCGTTGTGGTATCTCTCCCCGCGTCAGGGCTCTGGTTGAAAACCCTTGATCGCTTCTTCGGTCTCGACGGCGGCGGCCTGTTGCGTCGTCACCCTCTTGGGGGCGTCGTTGTGGAGCGCAGATGCCCTCCGGTTGCGTTTCTTTGCCATCGGCGGGCGAGCTCGGATCCTATCTCGCAGCTCCTTCAGCTCTGGCTTTGGGCGGTGCCGACAACTTCCTATCCTTTACACGTGACGTCGAGGGCATCGCTCTCGGTCCTTGTTGTCTGCAGGCATGATCGGTGCTCCACAGTCCGGAACGAGAGGGCAGGGGTGCCCTCTCTAGCGACAACTTGGTGTGTGTGTTGCATCGACGTCCTGTGGTTTCTCATGGAGGCGCGGCCTCTCTTCTAGTTAGTAGCCTCGGGTGTGTCTTGATGGAATGTGGGCACTCTTGTAATCTTGTTGATCTGCTTTGTAAGAGATTTTCCTTATCACTTTGTATCGGTTCCCAATGTTTCGTGCAACTGATTCCAAAATTTCGAGGTAAATTGGGTTCCTCTATCTGATACAATACTCCTCGGAACTCCGTGTAAACACACAATTCTGGTCATGTATATCTTTGTCAACTTAGCACTGCTATAGGTAGTCTTGACTGGAATGAAATGAGCTACCTTCGTCAAGCGGTCGACTATAACCCAAATCGAGTCATATCCTGAACGAGTCTTTGGCAAACCTGTGATGAAATCCATGCCTAGTTTATCCCACTTCCATTCGGGTGTCGGCAATGGTTGTAACAATCCTGCTGGCTTCTGATGCTCTACCTTTACTCTCTGACATACATCGCAAACTGCTACATACTCCGCAATATCCTTCTTCATTCCGGTCCACCAGAAAGTATTCTTCAAATCCAAATACATCTTGGTATTTCCTGGGTGAATCGAATAGGGTGAATAATGTGCTTCTTGCAAAATCAACTTCCTTATCTCCGGGTTATTGGGCACATAAACACGGTCTTCAAACCATAGGGTATCGTGCTCATCCTCACGAAATCCTTTAGCTTTTCCTTTGTTCATTTTCTCCTTTATAGAGGCAACTTCCTTATCTGCCTTTTGGGCTTCTCTGATTTTGTCCATTAGTGTTGACTGAATCTCCAATGCTGCTACATAGCCTCTCGGAACTATTTCCAAACATAGCTCTCGAAGGTCCTCGGCCAAATCATTGGGTATTCCTCCCATCATTAGGGTATTGACGTGGCTCTTACGGCTCAATGCGTCTGCTACGACATTAGCCTTTCCGGGGTGATAATGCAATCTCATATCATAACCCTTGATAAGTTCTAACCATCTCTCTCTCGTCGAGATTTAATTCTTCGTGTGAAGATGTACTTCAAACTCTTGTGATCCGTGTACACTTCACAATGATTTCCTATGAGAAAATGTCTCCACGTCTTCAACGCATGCACTACGGCTGCTAACTCCAAATCATGTGTGGCATAATTCAACTCATGAGGCTTAAGTTGTCGTGAAGCATACGAAACAACTCTTCCTTCCTGCATAAGCACTGCTCCAAGTCCTCGACGTGAAGCGTCGCAATACACCTCATAATCCTTGGTTTGATCCGGCAATATTAACACTGGTGAGGTAACCAATCTTTTCTTCAACTCCTGAAAACTTGCCTCGCAGTCCTCAGTCCATATAAATTTGTTATCCTTCTTCAACAATTCTGTCATAGGCTTTGCAATCATTGAGAAATTCTCAATGAATCTTCGGTAGTATCCTGCGAGTCCAAGGAAACTCCGAATCTCTCCAACTGTCGTTGGTGCTTCCCATTTGGTTACGGTCTCAACCTTCGTGGGGTCAACTGCTATTCCTTCTCCGGATATAACATGTCCAAGAAATCCAACTTCCTTTAGCCAAAACTCACATTTGCTGAACTTGGCATATAATCGGTGTTCCTCGGTTTCCAAAACCAATCGCAAATGTTCCTTGTGTTCCTCTTCATCCTTCGAGAAAATCAAAATGTCATCAATGAACACCACGATTTAACTTATCCAAAAACTCCATAAACACTTTGTTCATCAGGTTCATGAAATAGGCTGGTGCGTTAGTCAGTCCAAATGACATAACGGTATACTCATACAGTCCATATCTCGTGGTAAACGCTGCCTTGGGTATGTCCTGCTCCCAAATCTTCAACTGATGGTACCCTGATCGTAAATCGATCTTGGAAAACACTTTAGCTCCTTGCAAACGATCAAACAGATCATTTATCATAGGTAGTGGGTACTTGTTCTTGATTGTTACTTCATTCAATCCACGATAATCAACAACCATTCTTAACGATCCATCCTTCTTCTCCACTAACAATACGGGTGATCCCCAAGGTGAAGAACTTGGGAGAATAAAACCTTTATCCAATAGTTCCTTAATCTGCTTTTTGATTTCCGCCAAATCCTGTGCGGGCATCCTGTACGGTTGCTTTGATATCGGGCCTGTTCCTGGCAACAGCTCGATCAAAAACTCAATGTCTCTATCCGTGGCATTCCCGGCAACTCTTCCGAAATACATCAGAAAATCCTTCACCATCGGTACTTCTTCCCGCACAACTCCGATAAGCAATTTACTTGTGCTCTCCTCGGCTCGTGTCGTGATAATGACTTGATCCTTCTTCCTTCTGGTGTGGTGAGCAAAATTGACTTTGTGGTGCAATCTATGTTCCCTCCATACTTTGATAACCAATCCATTCCTAATATCACATCCAATCCTTGGGATTCCAGAACTATTAGGTCTGAGGGGAAAACATAGTGTCCAATCCTTAATGGCAGTCGATCACACCATTTACTAGCCATGTATTCTGCTCCGGGTGAGGTTACTAGCATGGGTGACCTAAGGGCTTGGGTCGGTAATTTGTACTTATCCACAAATCCCTTTGATATGTATGAATGCGATGCACCAGTATCAAAAAGAACAACTGCAGTAAATGACTTAACCAAAAACTTACCGATTACTGCATCGGGCTGATCTTCAACCTCCTCCACATCAATGTGGTTCACCTGTCCCCTGTTGAAAGGGTTGGGCTTCTTTCCAGAGCTTCCATTGCCATTTCCATTCTGGCCTTCTGGCAGTCATTTGCATAATGCCCAGTCTTGTGGCACTTAAAACAAGTGATGTGACTCAGGTCTACCTTGGATGGTGTTGACGGGTTGGTGCGGTTCTGTCCATTGCTTCCTCCATTCCCGTTCCCATTCTTAGTGCCATTATGGTTATGCGAATTACCTCCTCCATGGGTATGCTGAAACTGAATTCTGATTTAGGGGTATAACGAGGCTTCGCTGAGCTCCGAGTTATACTTCCCCGTCCATACTTCCGCTTGCAGTTCTCAATTTGTCTGCTGCTTTCCTTCAATCATGAGGGCTCGGTCTACCAACTCCTGGTAGTTGTTGAAACTTTCCACCATCGCCGCATGTGAACTCATCGCTCAGTCCTTCCGAAACTTCTCCCGCTTAGCAGATCCGTAGCAACGTCATCTGGGGCATAACGTGCTAACTTACTAAAATCATCCACATACTGGCCAACAGTCCTTCCTCCTTGGCGTAAGTTGCGAAACTCACGCTTCTTCATGGCCATGGCTCCTGCTGAAATATGGGCAGTGCGAAAAGCTTGCTGAAACTGATCCCATGTGACAGTGTCTACGGGGTAAGTGGCTGTAAAATTCTCCCACCATGCTGCTGCGGGTCCTTCAAGCTGATGTGCTGCAAACTTCACCCTTTCTCCATCTGTGCATCCTGCAGTGGTCAACTCCCTTCCTATCTTGCGGAGCCAATCATCTGCTACAATCGGCTCGGTGCTACTGGAATACACCGGCGGATTCAGCCTAAGGAAACGAGTCAAGTGATCCGCGGTTGGTGGTGGTGGTGGGTTGTTGTTGTTGTTGTTGTTGCCCTGGTTCTGCACCAATGTTTGAATCAGGGTGTTCTGCTGCTGAATCAATTGGGTGATCTCTGGCGGGAAAACAAACCCGGGGTCGCGTCTCGGAGGCATCTGATGGGTTTAGAAGAGACGAGAAATTAAGAATAGAATGAGGTCTAAGGGGAATCACTACCCAAATGCACACAAAATCACTTCATTCAATCAAACAAAGGGCTTACAACGATCTAACTATCGCAAAAGTGCGTGTACTATAATGTTTACATGGAGGTAATACTACTAATATGTGGGGGACTTCTACTAATTTGAACCGGTGGAAGACTCCATGATGTCTGCTCCAGCTTCGTCTTCAAAGTCGGGTTCACTTGGATCCGAATCGGTATCGTCGATGATAATGTAGTTGCTCGGACAGCCGACGTACTTGTCTTCATTCTTGAGCGCCAACTTCTTCTTGAGTTCTTTGATCTCGTACTTAAGATCGTTATTGTGTCTTGCTAGAGCTACGATCTCGTCCATGTAGTCCTTGCGTGTAGTCTTTAGTTCTTCTTCAAGTTCGATGATCCTTCCCTTTGCATTCTGCAACTCCAGCATATCATTGCACATCTGGTTCTCCTGGCGTCGAATGTGCTGGTTTAACTCCTGGATGAAAGCTGCAATGGATCTATCCTTCTTGGTGCTGACTATGTCCCATTGTTCATCTCGGCGTCCGCAAATCTGGTAGATAGTGTCCTTGAGGTCTTCTTGATAAACTTCTCCAATGCGTCCCATGGTGATATGAGCTGCCATGCTCTTTCCCAGACTCCAAGTTGGTGCACTGAAAACACTATCTATAGGCTTGGTGATTGGGGCGAAGATCCTTCCTGGAACATGAGCTTGAATCTTCCAGCGCTCCTCTTCAGGCAGAGTGGCGTTGAAAGTTCCGGTGAAACTTGGTAGTCCAATGTTTAGGTATTTGGTGACTTCCTTCAAGTGAAATCCAAAAGGTGTGCCTTCATCTGGTTGGGCGTACTTGATCTTCGCGTCCTCCATCCTAAAGAGTAGAAAAGATGAGGAGTTAGAAAATGGGAAGAGAGTAGTGATCTATGGCTTTAACTTAGTGGTCGTGTCCTACAGTCAGCGTGTGCTCTGATACCATCTCTGTAGCGACCCGACCCGAATGGATCAAGTCTCGTGCTCGGTGTCATCCCGGATCAAGAATCCGACACCACACAAGATTTCGAAGGATTTATAGCAGAGTAGCAATCACACACTTATTACATCGTTGTCCACAAGGGAACTTATAATAATAATATGGCTTAAGGCCATCTAATAATAACATGAAGGCTTGGAAGATAAGCGAGTCCATCAACTCCATCGGCATCACCGAGTATAGAACCACGACCTAACACCTTACTGTCGTTCGAAAAGTCGCAACATGAAAGTTGCAGCCCGAAAACGGGTCAGCACATGGAATATGCTGGCAATGTAACACATAGAGAGTAATGAAGGAATAAGCCTATACTACATGCATCTATGGCTGGTGGAAAAGCTCTACGGTTACATTTTTGCATAAAGCTAGTTTTTCCCTACAACAAAGGAATAATTTTGTTTAACTATCATGGTGGTTGTTAAACATTGAGAATGGTTGACAGCATCCTCAATCCCAATTTAAAAATACTCATCAAAACCCAATAACATTTATTAGAAGTAACATGTTGAGATTCACATGATATTCAAGTACTAGATACTCAAGACGTCCATAACCGGGGACACGGCTAATCATGATTAGTTTATACACTCGCAGAGGTTTATGACTTTTCCCCACAAGACTCGATCGCCTCCGCTTGGTTCTCGTGACTACATGGTGTTTGAGAGACGGATGACCGAGACACGTCTTTCGAAGCACTAGCACCTTACACGTGGGTAGACCGTACCAACCTACATCCCCTACATCAACTAGCCTACCTGTAAGAGTTCGCACAACTTACTCAACTATGCAGAGCCCATATTGGCTTGTGGCTGCACACGGAAGTTTCCAGTTTGAATAATCTTATGATCCCTTAGAGCCAGGTGGCGGTCCGAAGAAATACAGCAAGTCTGATAGAAACCAGTGCCTCAATCCACCCAGATGTGTGTTTAGGTTGCCACCTTAGATAAACCATTAATTAACAATCTCACATCTGTCATGGATATTCACTCACCCAATCCACGTCTCGGCATAGCATGGCATAATAAGCAAACGAGAAGTAACTCCCAAGGTTTCATAAGTAAACAGTAATAGGTACTACCTCAATCTACTTCCCATCCCACAATTTAAGTTGATCCTAAACCTGCAAGTGTTTGAGGAATAGGGCTAATGCATAAAAACTGGGTAGTAGAAAAGGTATGATCAAGTGTTACTTGCCTTGCTGATGATCCGCGAGACCTAGGGATTCGAAGTAACAAGCGGCGCACTCCGGGTGATCTAACGCAGACAAACAACAAGCATACAATAAGTACTCATCTAATGCACAGGGAAATCTCGAATAAAAGATCTAACCAGAGAGTTCAACTTAAGAACCCTGGTTGCAAAAGAATCGAATCAAATAAAGCATCGAAAGTCGAAAGTCGAGAGAAAACAACTCGGTTTTAACAATTTGAAACTAGGTCAAAATTTACAGTAGCAAAACTTTGTTTGAGTAGGTTAGTCGGAACGGCGGTTTCGATACGAAACTCCAGGCGCTTGAATCACCTGATTCCGATAAACGAGCGAGAAAATAAACTGATTTGAAAATTGAATCGGAAATCGAATCCGGAAAATAACGGATTAAATCCGATTAAAAGAAAAACGACGAACGGTTAACCGAACGGACGTTCGTTAACATAAACTAACCGACGAACACGTTCATTAAAACGAATGGGTCGGTGAACGTTCACTAATTAATAAAACAGAAAAAAAATAAACCAATCTAGGTTTTTTTTTAAAAACCAAACAACGAAAGAAAAACCGGATCGGTTTTTGAAATAAAACCGGACCGGGGTGGCGCGGCGAGGTGGCTACCTCGCGAAGTCGCCAGCGGGCTCGGGGCTCAGGCGGGCGGCGGCGGGCTTCGGCGGGTGGCGGCGGGTGGCGGGTGGCGACGGCGGCGCGCGGCGGCGGCCTTAGGGCGGGGGGCGGGCTCGGGGGGGGGGCGGCGCGGGATGAGGAGAGAGGGAGGGGGTCGGCGGCTTATAAAGGAGGGGGCTAGTGCCTTGGGGAGGGGGCACGGCGGGCGGCGGCGTGGGCCGAGCCGGTCTCGGCCAACAAGTGGCGGCGGCGGGACTCCTCCCGCGGGAGCGCGCGAGGGGGAAGGGAGTTGGGCCGGGCGGCGGCGGGCTGGACCTTTGGCCCAGGCGGGGCGGCGCGGTTTTTTTTTTTTTAAAAACGAAACGATTTTAAAATAAAACCAAACGAACTCCAAATTAAATAAAATTAATTTTCCCCGACTCCTAAAATTGAGTCGAACAAAATGAACTTTAAAACGGGACAAAATGCATATTTTTTTAAAATAATCTTTTTTTTTCCTAAAGCAAATAAACTTCGAAAAACCAAAATTGATTTATTTATTAAATCTTCATTTTTCCTAAATGTTGGGAAAGTCATATTATTCCCTCTCTTATTTTTTTATAGGAAAAACTTATGAAGATAATTAAATAAATCCAATGATCCTATTTTCAAAATTTGAGAAATCCCAAATATGAAAATAATGAAATCTCCAACTCTCTCCGAGGGTCCTTGAGTTGCGTGAAATTTTCTAGGATCGAGAAAATGCATGAAAATATGATATGCATGATGACTTAATGTATAACATTCCAAATTGAAAATTTGGGATGTTACATGGGTAGACCTGACACAACCGGGTGGAGAGGTCCACTCTTCAAAGCCCGTCCGTGGGAAGTCAAAGGGCTAGATCTCGTGGTCAACCGCTCCAGGGTTAGGCGGGACGGGGCCTTGGGGGGTAGCAATGCCACCGGAGCGTCGTACCGGGCCCTCATACATGCGGGGTGGTGTTGTGGCATGTCCTAAGAGGCGGCACGCGTCTTCGGGGTGTGGCCCCCGTCACGGACGGCGCCGCCGCCGGCACCTGGAGGTGGAAACGGACGCGTCGGGTCTACACGGAGTGGATGTAGCTGTGGGTTTGGCCCGGATGTTGCTCCGGGTGTCCCTATGGGTAGACTGACACAACCGGTGGAGAGGTCCACTCTTCAAAGCCCGTCCGTGGGAAGTCAAAGGCTAGATCTCGTGGTCAATCGCCTGTGGTTAGGCGGGACGGGGGCCTTGGGGGTAGCAATGCCACCGGAGCGTCGTACCGGGCCCTCATACATGCGGGGTGGTGTTGTGGCATGTTGGAAGAGGCGGCACGCATCTTCGGGGTGTCGCCCCCGTCACGGACGGCGCCGCCGCCGGCACCTGGAGGGGGAAACAGACGCGTCGGGTCTACACGGAGTGGATGTAGCTGTGGGTTTGGCCCGGATGTTGCTCCCGGGTGTCCCTATGGGTAGACCTGACACAACCGGGTGGAGAGGTCCACTCTTCAAAGCCCGTCCGTGGAAGTCAAAGGGCTAGATCTCGTGGTCAATCGCCTGTGGTTAGGCGGGGACGGGGCCTTGGGGGGTAGCAATGCCACCGGAGCGTCGTACCGGGACCTCATACATGCGGGGTGGTGTTGTGGCATGTCCTAAGAGGCGGCACGCGTCTCCGGGGTGTTCCCCCCGTCACGGACGGCGCCGCCCGCCGCACTGGAGGGGAAAACAGACGCCGGGTCTACACGGAGTGGATGTAGCTGTGGGTTTGGCCCGGATGTTGCTCCCGGGTGTCCCTATGGGTAGACCTGACACAACCGGGTGGAGAGGTCCACTCTTCAAAGCCCGTCCGTGGGAAGTCAAAGGGCTAGATCTCGTGGTCAACCGCCTGTGGTTAGGGCGGACGGGGCCTTGGGGTAGCAATGCCACCGGAGCGTCGTCCGGCCCTCATACATGCGGGTGGTGTTGTGGCATGTCGGAAGAGGCGGCACGCGCGTCTTGGGTGTGGCCCCGTCACACGGACGGCGCCGCCGCCGGCAACTGGAGGGGGAAACAGACGCGTCGGGTCTACACGGAGTGGATGTAGCTGTGGGTTTGGCCCGGATGTTGCTCCCGGGTGTCCCTATGGGTAGACCTGACACAACCGGCTGGAGAGGTCTACTGGTCAAAGCTCGTCCGTGGGAAGTCAAAGGGCTAGATCTCGTGGTCAACCGCTCCTGGGTTAGTCGGGACGGGGGCCCTGGGGGGGTAGCAATGCCACCGGAGTGTCGTACCGGGCCCTCATACATGCAGGGTGGTGTTGTGGCGTGTCCTAAGAAGCAACACGCGCCTCCGGGGTGTGCCCCCCCCTCACGGACGGCGCCGCCGCCGGCACCTGGAGGGGGAAAACGGACGTGTCGGGTCTACACGGTGTGGATATGTAGCTGTGGGTTTGGCCCGATGTTGCTCCTGTGTGTCCCTTTGTCGATGACCCCTCCCCTTCACTCACCGATGAACTAAGCTACCCCGCCCCACCCCCACCTCACTGTCGACCAGGCCACGGCCTTGGCGGGACAAGCTGCTCAATCGGCGCCTCCCTCCCTCCCTCTGTGTGGTTCCGGGAGAGGAGAGGGCCGAGCGGTTTAAAAAAAATTAAAAATTTATATAAAATAATAACACATAAAAAAGGAAAATTATAACTATAAAAAAATTTAAAAATCTATATGAAATAAAAAATAATAAATATATAACTATAAGAAAACATTAAAATAAAAAAGGAAAATAAAACTATGCCGGATCAGGCACTCGGTAACGGTACCATGTATCATTTTTAATATAATTATATACCATGTATCATTCAAAAAAATTCAAGAACGTGCATTTGAAAATATTTAATATGTACGTACAAATATTTTATATATATACGAAACTTTTCAATGCGTTTGAAAATAATATACACTAAAAATATATTTGAAGACAGTTAATAATATATGCCACGTGTGTAATTAACATGTATACGGGTAGTTTGTAATTAACATGGATAAAAAAAAGAAATATACCTATGCCTACGGCTTAGCCGTCGGCATATATGCCACGTGGCATGATTAATATATGCCGACGGCTTAGCCGTCGGCATAGTTCCCTTATCCACTTCCCGCCCAATCCCTCCACTCATTCGTCCCCGACCCACTCGAGCCCGACCCGCGCTAGCTAGCTGCCGCCGCCCGCCCGCCGCCGCTCCACCCGCGCCACTCTCCCCTCCCTCACCCGTCCCCCCTCCCCGTCGCTCCACCCCTCCCCTTCCCTCCCCGCTCCTAATAAATATGATTTGCCAAAAAACAAATTGCGCATACAAGAGTCAGCTAGGTAAATATGATTTAATAGGTTACTGAAGATTTGCGATGAATAAAAATGGCACGGTCAGCTAGGTAAATCTCATTGAGTTTTACACAATGAGATGCATAGAAATAATTGTTCTTCCTTGTTCATATGTTGCACATAATAATACAAAAGGTTTATTTCTATGTATGTTTATTTTCGCAGAGTACATATCAGAGATGGCGAGGGATTATGTCGATGTTCAAAAAGAATCATATTGTACAAGGGTCCCGAGGCAATGTCGTTGGAAGGGGCCGAAAATTTTCTAAGCTTTATACAACAATATTGGATATGCAAGCAGAAAAAAAAGGTTAAGGCCCCTTTTGGTTCATAGGGTTGGAATAATAATAGGAATATAAAAATTATAGTAAATGAGATGTCATGTATCTCAAATCATATGAATAGTGTCTGAAAAGAGATGTCCTTTCATTCATATCATTGGATTTTTCCATTGAGTCTAGGTTAATATTATTTTCATATGAAATGTGAAGGATATGAAGATTTTGTCCATAGGAATACGATTCTGTTCCTACAAACCAAAAGACTTTAAACATATTTTTTCTATAAAAATCCTATCCTATAGAATTCCTATAAAATTTCTCCAAACCAAAGGAGGCCTCAAAGGCCCGTAGCAATGCACGGGCATTGTACTAGTTAGCGATAACAAGGGTGAACACTTGTACCTGGCCCCCCCTATCAGGTGAACCGTAAGTTCTGGGAAAGGCAAAGGGCCCATGAGAAAGCCCACTAATGGCCAGATGACCTCGTCCGCTAAGTAGTTTCCTAGGTCGTTGCGCTCTCCCGTGATCAGTGAGTGCGTGGGATTAGCCCTTCCGCCGCCGCCATCCGCTTCCCCCTGCCTGCCTCTGCCCTCCCTGCTCAACTCAGGATCAGATTGGATTCAAACGACGACGCAGGTGCTTCACTCGTCGATTCTTTAGGCTCAAGCCACTTGCCAAGGTTAAGGCCCTGCAGTATATTTTCTAAGCTTTTAGTGATCTGTGATTTATTTTGTACGTGTTGATTCTTTCTCAATTCTTTATTTTGTACATGTCAAACTTATACATCAGAATTTATTTATTTTGTTTGGGTGATCTGTAATGCCGTCAGAGTTTCTATATTGTATTTGTTCTAGAAATCACCGTAATGCAAATTAGCGTATATACTAGTTCCTATATGTGGTGCAAAGATTTCATATGACAAGCTTATACACAATATAGCGAATTTTGAAACTTCAGTTCAGCGGCTATGAAGAGAAAAGCGCTAGTACCAAACATCATCAAGATTAATTCATTTTGAAGCATATTGCGGCAATTAGTTATAACTCTCCCTAAACGGCAAGTGCAAACCAGTTTCTTTACAATTAAAATTATGAACATACGTCTTAGAAGTAAAATGTGAGACGGCTTGCTTTGTTATTGCTTGATGATCTACATTGAAAGATAATTAGCATATACCTCGTTTTTCTAATAAAATGTGGTGGGCAAACCCTTTTTCGAAAAAGAAAAATTGAAAATTAACAGCTAAGATCCCTCCTGATGAAATTATTAGTATTTTTCTTTTTACTATCAATCATGGAGGCAAATTTTAACCAAAACAAATGTAATGATGTTTATATAGCACCAAAGCACGACCTTGTTATATAGTACTATAAGGATGTTTTTTTTTGCGCTAGATTTTTTTTTGTCAACTTGGCTTGCCCCCCCTTAATATCCAAATCCTGGCTCCGCCCCTGCATGCATGGCACCATGCTTTTCATTTTTGCCGGCAACGGAGAACATGTCTTCGGCCAACTGGCGAATGAAGAGAAACTCTTCGGCCAGGTGTGTTGTGAAGAGAAGCTTTTCGGCCTGGGCGCGGACGAAGAGATCTTCTTCGGCCTGGGCTCAACCGAAGAGTCACACTTCGGCCAGCATGTGGCCGACAGGATAATATAACTGAAATATCTTAAAACGAGTATATAGTTTTGCAATTTCATAGAAGTAAAATAATATTTTTTTTAAAAAAATTCTATAAGTAGCAGAATACAAGCCAGGTGAAGAGTGAAGCTACTAGTCTGATAGGAATGAGAATTACCAGGAAAAGAAACTGACTATGCATGTAGGATGTATATAGACTGAGACTAGAAGGTGACGCGCGCATTGCCGCGCCGTTTTTCAGTTGTGAGCAAAGCCTCTTTTCTAAAAAATGGACAGAAAAGCACCAACAGCAACTGGGCCTACATCATCTTTGATGTGTGAGGCTGAATTTTGAGTGCATATCTGAATTTGTTTTACAACTGAAACACAATAGACTGCAGATAAAGTGACAATTAGACTGAGGATGTGTCGCTCTGGAAATAGACAATTAGCTCGGTGTCGTTATTATATTGTAAATACGAATGGAAAGAGAAAAAAATGTCTAATCAACCTCTAAACTATTTGCAAGCAGCAATCATTAATTTAAAACTACAAATGGATCAAGCAACAATGTCCGTTAATAAGAGGTGGCTGGCCATAAGTGCCTCAGTAAAGGTTTTCTAGGAAGAGCCTCATCAGCAAGAAGTTGTGGTCAGGAACAAACAGCCAAGTAGCATTCTCCAAAGGCAGATCACCAGTAATGACGCCATATAAATGAATTTGTTAGTAAGTTGTAGCTGAATTAACACCAACAAGTCGCAGGTAGCAAAACAGAAAGTTTCATTCGCATGCAGAACAACAATATTCATATCTTCTATCCCTTGAGCTTGCAACTGAATCTAAAATACAGACCAAAAAAATTTAGCAGCTACAGTAATTCATACTCCCTCCGTTCCAAATTAGTTGAGTTGAATTTGTCTAAATACGGATGTATCTATACTTGTTTAGTGTCTAGATAAATATGGGTCAAGTAATTTGAAACGGAGGGAGTAGAAGATAGCAAATCTAATGGAAAGAAGGAAAGTTGAAAAAAAGAACTAAAACCAACATACCATTATATTTAATCGAACCGACTACAATTATTTATAAATAAGAATTTGTAAAAACATAACAAATTTGGATAGTGTCATGCAAACACCGAGCCGCGACAGCCAATGAAACAAAGAATCATGTTGTCGCAATTAGTACCTACATAGGCGGTAAGGACCATCAACAAGCCAAAAACCTAGCTGAATGATTAAAACAAATAATCGTGTAAGAATATTTAGTTGCTTGCTTAAGAAATACGAACCATGATATGCCTATGCTAGGAATTCCTCACATAACAATAGAACATAAATTAAGGCATGCGTTATAATCGCTTAGAATAGTAAATGAAGTAATGCTGAGCAACAAAATGTATTAGGTGATGAAAAGGAATCCCAAAGATATAAACCAAACGGAAAGTACATGTTTGTTACGAAAATAGGGTAGATAAATGCAGATCAATGGAAACTGAGAGGTAAAGATGATCACACATTAAATGGTTCAATAAGGAATACATGGTTTATTTCCAAACACACGTCAAAATCATATTAACCGATGCAAGAATTTTCTGAATTTCTCCTATATTTTAGCAACAAACGAATATTGCAAGGACACCATACATGAGCGAATCTTGAGACAAATGCACACTCATTCATTTTCATCTTCTATTTCAGGTACCAAATCTCATAGATAATCATGGTTGCTAGCATCAAATTTATTTAAAGGTTACAATTCTTGTTGAACATCTCGATTAATCAGAATTCGAGAAACCAACATTGATCACATTAGAACCTTGCCCTCATCATAATGGAATTCGTCATCCCCACTTGGTCAACATCCTGCAATTAAATCAGATCCCGTGGAGGATAAAGGGAAACTGAAGTAAGAAGGTGTGCTCACTTAGTCACTTGGTAATGCATTTTTGTAATGTCACCCTTGTAAGGATCCCTTCAATACGCAGAAAAAAAAGGAAGACCACAAAAGAGTATTGGAGAGTGCCTTCAGCAGAATCATCACCTGTCTGCCCCAAGTTGTAAAATTGCTGTTTAACAGTTAAATGAACAATTGTTGTATTATGAATATCTCTGTGAAAATAGTCGACCAAGAATAGAGCACATTGCAGTATAACAGCTTTGGAAAAAAAAAATAGTGAAACGAAAAAGAAAAGATGCACGCATTGCTCTTCCTAGCCAACAGAACTATAATTTCATTCAAAACAAAATTTTCAAAACTTAGCATCCATACCTAAATATTGGAGTGAATCACAGGCTGAATACTAATAAGGATAAATCAAAAAATCGTAGAAACCGGCAGTACAGACCCAATTGAACTTAAGCCCATTTTATATATACACGGTTGAGCCTTGACGCTCCCAATTCCGCCAGTTTTCAATGGACGGCCGATCCGGAAAATGGATCAGGTCATCTATCACGCCTCCATGCATGCAGTGGCACTGCCAAAATCCTACCGAAGGCGCTGGATGGGGAAGGATGAAGTCCGCCCGATCCTGCTCAGGACGCCGCCCGCACGCGAGACATCATCTCCATAACACCGCACCCCGCGGCCCGCTCAAAATTGCAATTAGCAGCCAACAAAGCAGTAAGCAGCAGGTTCTTCCACTCTCCTTGTAATCTTGTCTTCTTCCAGGGGCTGCTTCTCCAAATCCATTACATCCTTCTTTGGTTTCTAGTCATATTGGCCTAATGGAAGATTGTAGATCTCCAAGTTAGAATTTATATGCATTTTCTGTTGTGTTTTATATTTTTCGCCTAGTTTTTCATAACATAACTACTTTAAAAAATAGTTTTGTTGATCATCTTGCCTGATTCCATACTACTTGGCCAATTAATTCTGTTGTTGAACGTCTTATTTAATTGTATCGTGGCATCATTTTTTGTTTCCTTTAAAAGTCCGCCCCGGGTAACTTCAAATCCTGAATTCCCCACTGAAAAAAGTCAGGGGTGTCGGTCAACAATATATGCTATTACCTCCAACCACATATAAATAAGCAACATCAAACAAAAGTACCATCGGAGCTTCACTTGGTTTAGTCCCATTCACGTGGTTTGATACATGACTCGTAAATTCTCCTAACAAATGAACTTATGATATGTCTTCAACGATAGTAGATGGAACAGGAATCTTGCATTGAATTAACGTCATATAACATTTTCCTTTGCATGTTACACAGCATGCAGCACTTGCTGAAATGCTCCTGATATAAGAGGGTGTTGCATTGCGTGTTCTCCCCAATTCTTCTAATACCCATCCATATAATACAATAGCTAGCAAGCATAAATACAAGAGAGAAAGCAAGCTGAAGATAAATTCAAGTTTATAGTCATGTAAATTGGAATGAGTGGAATCAGAAACACATGCTGTCTATGTTGGATGTATAGGCTGAGAGACAGAACTCAGAGAAGCACGTCTTCAAGGAGCTGGATTGTATTAGGGCATGGCAATACCACGTATCTTTCTGGAAATGCTACAACTATAAACGAAGTCGTACTAGTTCACGATGTTTGTCTGCCAGTAGGTATGTTCAGTCATAGTTTAAATAATACGAGTACAAGATTCATGTTTTCCTTATTAGGATTAGCAAAGGAGAAGTAATATTATGAGTCCACTACTTGTCTTCCAAGCCAAGTCATGCTTTGTCTATGTAGAGGCAGTCTTTTAGGATAACAAGCAATAAATAAATAAAAGCCATTTTCATCTCTATCCTCCTCTCTGTCCAATAACGATGTCATCATGTTCAATTACATTGTTAGTAAATTACACAAAACTATAATTTTGATGGTTGATGTATCAAATAGTCAACAATAGAACCCTTCTCCTCGGCCCCGTGCACCCCCGCTCCCCTGCCTCGCCACCGTCGGGCGAAGCTCACTGGCAGCGGCGGCGGGGCCTCCCATCCCTCTCGTGTGACTCTGGTGGCGCGGGGTGCTGGATCTCGCGAGGGCGCGGCTTGGCGACACGGATCTGGTCATTTGGCGGCGGCGTGGCGACGGCGGCTAGTCGCGGCGGAGGCGCAGCTGGGCGGCGGCGGCTCCACTCCGCATGGATCTCGGGCCTCCTCCTCCTTCCTTGCTCTGTTGGTGCTCCGCCGGCTGTGGGGATGGCCTCCTCACGTCCCCGGGGGCGTGGTGCTCCTCTGTGCTCGTGTTGGTGCGTTTGATCCTTCGTCCAAGCCTAGGGGTGGGCTGGCCGGGTCCCGCCAGATTCAGCCACGCAGGTGCTGCCGCCGATCTGAGGGCTCGGGTCCATAGTTTTACTTGTAGGCCATGGTCGACGGGAGGAGTACGGGGTCGTCCAAGGGCGTAAAGGTTGTCCCTTTCATCTCGCTTCTTTGGTGGGCGGTGATCGATAGCTAGGCGGGGCTTGGAGGCGGCGAGATCTGGGATGCCGGAACAGCTACCCTGGAAGGTGTACTGCGGGTTGGCTCTTCAGCGAGCGGCGTTGCGGTGGTGGTGGTGTTTCTCCTTGGCTGGGCGGGTAGCGAGTAGCGAGGCAGTGGGGATTCTGACGATGGCATTGCTTCGGCAGGGAATCGTCCAGATCGTGGTGTGGAGGCCTGTTTTGGTGGCGGCGGACTTGGACCATGGTATTTCGATGTGGCTCTAGAGTGGCTTCAGGCGAAAGCTCAGCGCTTTGGCGCCGACGGCGGTGATGCATGTGGGTGTCGTGCCCCTCTTGAGGGCGTCGTTGTGGTATCTCTCCCCGCGTCAGGGCTCTGGTTGAAAACCCTTGATCGCTTCTTCGGTCTCGACGGCGGCGGCCCGTTGCGTCGTCACCCTCTTGGGGGCGTCGTTGTGGAGCGCAGATGCCCTCCGGTTGCGTTTCTTTGCCATCGGCGGGCGAGCTCGGATCCTATCTCGCAGCTCCTTCAGCTCTGGCTTTGGGCGGTGCCGACAACTTCCTATCCTTTACACGTGACGTCGAGGGCATCGCTCTCGGTCCTTGTTGTCTGCAGGCAGGATCGGTGCTCCACAGTCCGGAACGAGAGGGCAGGGGTGCCCTCTCTAGCGACAACTTGGTGTGTGTGTTGCATCGACGTCCTGTGGTTTCTCATGGAGGCGCGGCCTCTCTTCTAGTTAGTAGCCTCGGGTGTGTCTTGATGGAATGTGGGCACTCTTGTAATCTTGTTGATCTGCTTTGTAAGAGATTTTCCTTATCACTTTGTATCGGTTCGGCCGTGTGCTTTATATATAAAGCGGTGGAGCCTTTTTCGGTAATAGTCAACAATATATTGGGGTCATCTCTCACAACCAACACAAACAGAGTCCTTACCTTTTGACATGAAAATAACGTGTCAGACCCAGATGTAAGGTTCAACATAATGTTGGCTGGCATCTTAAGACGCATGATGCCGCCTGATGCAATTTCCTTTACTCTGACATGTTGAAGCTACGCCATGTCACTCTGTCTGAAAGTGTGTCCAAGCTACATCACATGAATCCTCCTTCTGAATTAATTGGTGATCCCAACATGTTAATTGCGGGGTCAACTAAGTAAACCGTTTGGCTTCAATGTTAGTGACTAACCTGACAGTCATGGTTACTTGGTTAGTGACCCACTGTTGTAGTAGTAGATGTCTTTCCCTGCAATGCTTACTTTTCATTCATATCGTGGTGCAATATTTAATTATTTTTACAATGACAACGACAAAACGACAATAACAACAAAGCCTTTAGTCCCAAACAAGTTGGGGTAGGCTAAAACTCAATGCATGAGATCTCATGATAATAACAACCGTAGCTCTAACTTTTTATTAACCCCTTTCCGACTATCATCGACCAACACCACATCATGCACAAAGAGCATACACCATGGGATATCTCCTTGTATACCCCTTGTGACCTCATCCATAACCAAAGCAAAAAAGATAAGGGCTCAAAGCTGGCCCCTGGGGTAGTCCCATTTAATTGGAAAGTCATAGTGTCGCCATCACTTGTTCGAGCAATTGTCACAATATTATAGTACATGTACTTGATGAGGGTAATGTACTTTGTTAGGATATTCTGCGGTATCTTATCGTAGGTTTTCTCCAAGTTAATGAACACCACATGCAGATCCTTCTTTTGCTCCTTGTATCTCTTTAGAAGTTGTTGTACTAAGAAAATGGCTTCCATGCCCGGCCTCTCAAGAAAGAAACTAAACTGATTTTTGGTTACGCTTGTCATTCTTCATAAGCGGTGCTCAATGACTCTCTCCCATAACTTCATTTTATGGCTCATGGGCTTAATTCTATGGTAATTAGTATAACTTTGAACACACCCATTGTACTTGAAGATTGGTACTGATATACTTCACCTCCATTCTTCTCGCATCTTGTTTGCCCGAAAAATGAGGTTGAAAAGCTTAGTTAGCCTAAAACTATTGTATTTGTGGCTACCATGAGGAAGTGTGATGTTGAACTACCTAGCCTCTTCTGTTAAATTTCTGTTCTTTTCCTTGCTTTACAATTAAAATCGTGCCTTTTCCATTCAGCCCAACTTTTCTTTTCTCGTTTCCTTTGTAATGACATCTCATTTTGTCCACATGTAAGTGGATCATTTCAAAGGAACATGTGCTAGTTGCAGCTGCACACTTTCCACATGAAAATGGGACTGTCACACTTGCTATGCCGAGCAAGGATGAGAAGTGGCATCCGAGATTCTTCATAGGAAAGTTCACGTGCATGCTTGTGGGTAACTTGTTGGACTTTGTATGCGATCGACAACCAAGTGCAGGTGGGCGACATCTGCATCTTTTGTACCAGCAAAGAGTCCATATAGTCCAAGCATAAGCTACTAGTAATAGGGGTGTTAAAAGGGTTCACTCAAGCCATGATTATTCTCCAGTTGGTGAGGAAGGAATGGCAAATCCAGATATCGTTTAGGAATGGGAAGCGACGGACGTGCTCGTAACTGGTTCACGAACAGTCTGTGTTCTGGAGACATGTGTACCATGCTCGTCCCATGTCATTTCCAGAGATCAGCTCTGTTTGTAGTTGGGCGGAATTACTCTTTGCGGTAACGGACATCTATCTGGTTACCTACTCCCATATATCCATCCTAAAATGCGCTGCTAAGTTGATGATTTCTAAGTTTAGTGGCAGCTTTGTGTACATGGTGAATCGCTAGGTTGAGACTTTGTTCTTTACGCAGAATGAATATGGCAAAATCATTTTTTTTTCTAGTATTTGTTGTAGCTGAGGCTTATGGGATCTAAGTCCTTTTGTCATCTGGAAGTTGTTGCCTGAGAGAAGAGCCTAAAACAAGATATCATTGTCGTCCATAAATTAGAAAGAACCTTATTGAACTTGAGCTACAAGAATTGGAAATGCTTGAGGAGACTATTGGGCTTTGCGGAGAGGCATATACTAGGAAGCTTGATATCCTAGTAGAACTTAATGACATAAATGTGGAGGAAGAGGTTCATTGGCACCAATTTTCCAATGAGAGATGGCCTTTGAAGGGGGATAACAACACTGACTTCTTTCACAAAGTGGCTAATGGGCGAGTAGGAAGCGTTCCATGATTTCACTTGAATGCGGGCCTGTGATAATAAAAGGAATAAAAAACTTATTGTCAAATGCTACTGAGTACTATAAAAAACTTTTTGGACCGGCTCGTGCCAATCTTTATCAGATTGATGCCACCTTGTGGTCCCAAGATGAGAATATTTCTTCTGAGGATAATGATGAATTGACTCGGCCTTTTTCTCTTGAGGGGATTAAAAAGGCTCTTTTTGAAATGAGATCTAATCGTGCCCCGCCCGGACAATATTGTTAGCCTGGTAAGCTCCAGCAACGTGATTATGTTTTCCGTTTGAATAAGCAGTGCATGGCCGTCGTTGTGACGTGCGCATGTAGCATGCACGTAGGGTTAGCCAGGGGTCAACTCGTGTGCACGATCGCCCCATGTTCTTTCCGTTTTGCTTTTGCCCAGTCGGTGTGGGGAGCTAGCGAAGCGGGCATCGTGGGATGGCACGGTGAAACCGGATCGCGGCAGGCTGGCCGGGCTAGTTAGCTAGTTTCCTCTTGTAACAGAATAACGCAAGTGAGTATAGATCGAACGGAAAAGCTGGGGTCCCACCCGGCGAAAAACTACTGTCTAGTGTTCATCTTCTTTCTCTCTCTCTCGCTCTGCTCGATCGCCTCGACGACGACAATTGGCATCAGGGCTCCCGGTGTTTGATCCTTCGCGCGGCGGCGGTGTTTGATCCGTCGTGGTTATGTCAGGCGACGAGTTGGACGGGAAGGGAACCAGCGGGACCAAGACGCCGCTGAAGACGCCTTCATCCAAGGCGCCGATCGCGCGCCTCACCGGCAGCGGCAGCGGCGAGTACCGCGTGGTGGAGTGCATCGTGCGAGAGTAATCGGGCGCGTCCATGATGCTCACGCGCACGAACTATCAGGAGTGGGCGCTGGTCATGCAGGTCAAGCTGCAGGTCACCCGCGTCTGGTCCGCAGTGATCGGCGACGCCGCTGATGAGAACGACGACCGGCGTGCGCTGCAGATCATTCTCACCGGCGTGCCGCTGGAGATGCTGCGCGTGCTGGCGGCAAAGGATACAGTGAAGACGGCGTGGGAGACCATGAAGACCATGTGGATGGGGAGCGAGCGCGCACGCGAGGCCAAGGCGCAGGTGCGCCGGCGGGAGTTTGAGGATTTGCGTTTCAAGGACGGGGAGTCCATCGAGGACTTCGGGCTGCGGTTCTCCGCTCTCGTCGCCGATGTGGAGTTGTATGGGGACCCGTCACTGAGCACAAAGCGGTCCAGAAGTTCCTCCATGTGGTGCCGCACCACTACCGCCCGATGGCCATGGCGATCGAGTCTTTGATCGATCTAAAGACCATGTCGATTGAAGAACTCATCGGACGCCTCTCTTCCTATGAGGATCACTACAATCTTGACGATGGCTCACGAGCCAGCGGGCATCTGCTGCTCACTCATGAGGAGTGGCTGGCCCGTGAAAAGAAGGGCGGAGTTGGCAGCTCGTCATCCGGCGGCGGCGGCGGCAATGGAAAATCGACCGAGAAGCCCAAACCTCCTGGAGGCGGCAAGGGCGCGCCGGCGAATGCTGGGGCGGGCGGCTCTGGCGGGTCCGGCGGCAAGAAAAAGAAGGGCAAATGTCATCACTGTGGCATCCCACGACACTGGAAGAAAGAGTGTTGTACGTGGCTGCGCGAGCAGGAGTAGAAGGGCAAAGCCAGAGCAGGCAAACCTGGCTCAAGCTGACGCCGAGCACGATCATGGTCTCTACATGGCCGTGGTCACTACCGTTGACACCTCACAGCTTGTCGCGCCCTAGGAGGTGTATCTCAATGAAGAGAAGGTCATGCCTGTCCCCTCACCGGACGGCGTGTGGTTTTTTGACACCAGGGCCAACAATCATATGACAGGCGACAGGCGTGTGTTCTCGGCGCTGGATGAGACCGTGCAGGGCACGGTGAGATTCGGCGATGGATCTGTGGTGGCGATACGCGGGTGCGGCTCTGTGGTCTTTCGCTGCCAAAGCGGAGGCCAACGCGTGCTCACCGGCGTATTCTTCATCCCAAGTATGCACACAAACATCGTCTCCATCGGGCAACTGGACGAGGCAGGCTGCATCGTGGACATCAGGGACGGCGGCATGGAGATCCGTGACCCGTCACGGGGCATCCTAGCGCATCAAGTGGACGAACAACTGACTGTACACCGGCGTCATCGCTGTGGACGCACCGGCGTCTCTCATGACGTTTGGGGACGACGAGGCATGGCGGTGGCACACTCGCATGGGGCATCTCCACTTTCGTGCGCTCCGGGCCATGGCGACCAAGGAGATGGTGCGGGGCATGCCCGTGATTGATCGTGTCGAAGAGTACTGCGATGGGTGTGCGCTGGGGAAACAACACCGCGCGGCGTTCCCGCAGGCCAGTACGCACCGTGCACGCCACGGGCTAGACCTCGTGCACACCAATCTCTGCGGGCTGATAGAGCCCACGACGCCAGGAGGTAACAGATACTTTCTGCTGGTTGTTGATGATTTTAGTCGGTATATGTGGCTCGAACTGCTGAGATCCAAGGACGAGGCGTATGCACGCTTCAAGAAGGTCCAGGCCATGGCAGAGGCAAATGGACAGTGCAAACTACGTGCTTTCAGGTCGGACCGCGGCGGCGAGTTCAACTCTGCTGAGTTCAGAGACTACTGCGAGCAGCGAGGCATCCAGCACTTCACCACCGCGCCTTACTCCCCACAGCAGAATGGGGTGGTCAAGAGAAACAATCAAACGGTGGTGGAGATGGCGCGTTGCACGATGAAAAGCATGTCCATGTCGGCGCTGTTCTGAGGCGAGGCCGTGCGGACTGCGGTCTACCTGCTGAAACGAGCACCAACGAGGAGTCTGGACGGTGTCACCCCTTACGAGGCGTGGCACGGCTGTAACCCAGCAGTGCATCACCTGCGCACATTCGGGTGCACGGTTCACGTGAAGCGCGTCGGCCCTGGCATCACCAAACTGAGTGATCGCTCGACGCCGATGGTGTTTGTCGGGTATGAGGAGGGATCCAAGGCCTACCGCGTCTATGTCCCAGAAATCAAGAAGGTAAGGGTGACGCGTGATGTGTTGTTTGAGGAAAACAGGCCTTGGGCGTGGCGTACTCCGGGAACGGCTACTGACGTCCCAGCGCCGGCGACGTTCACCGTGGTCTACACCACGGAGCACGGCGTGCAGGAGCGGGACACCGGGCTGGACGCGGCGCCTCCAACGCCATGGAGTCCGTCGATCCCTTCTTCATCAACACCAGGCACGCCGTCCGCTCTCAACCGCGGGTAGCACGCCCGCGGCGACCACGCCCTCGACGTCGACGCCCTCGACGACCTCGCCCAACACTCTAGGCAGAGACATCCGCTGGGCCACACCACTCAGTCACGACGAAAATCGCCGAGACGTGGACACCGGCAACATACGCTATCGCCGCGTCTCTTGCATCATGGACGAGACTGAGGGGGAGGCCATGCGCGAGGCAATGCTGCATTGCCTGCCAAGTAGTGAAGAGCCAGCCAATGTGCGAGAAGCTCTCGAGGATGATGCCTGGAAGGAGGCCATGGATGCAGAGATGGACTCCATTGCCGAGAACTCCACCTGGGAGCTCACTACGCTCCCGCGCGGACACAAGGCGATTGGGCTCAAGTGGGTCTACAAGGTGAAGTGCGACCACGACGGCAATGTCATCAAGCACAAGGCTCGTCTGGTCACGAAGGGCTATGCGCAGAGGGAGGGCGTGGACTTTGAGGAAGTGTTCGTGCCCGTGGCCCGAATGGAGACTGTCCGTCTCTTCCTCAGACTCGCCCAAGACTGGCTGGGAGGTACACCACATGGATGTGAAATCAGCATTCCTCAATGGCGAGCTAATGGAGGAGGTGTACGCTGGGCAGCCACCGGCTATGTCGCCGCTAGGAAGGAGAACCAGTGCTGAAGCTGTCGGCGTTGTATGGTTCACGCCAAGCCCCAAGGGCCTGGTATGCAAAGTTGCATGAGTCACTAGATGCACTTGGCTTCACCCGCAGTCCTCTAGAGCATGCAGTTTACAGGAGAGGAGACGCGCGCTCATACTTGCTAGTGGGCGTGTACGTGGACGACTTGATCATCACTGGCACTGACAAGGCGCACATCATCCAGTTCAAGGAGAAAATGCAGAAGCTGTTCAAGATGAGCGATCTCGGCCTTCTCAGTTATTACTTGGGATCGAGGTTGTTCAGTCAGAGGGCTCGATCACATTGAGTCAGCGTGGCTATGCAGAGAAGATACTCGAGCTGGGTGGCATGGCTGGGTGCAATGGTTCTCACACCCCAATGGAGTGCAGGCTCAAGTTGAGGAAGGAAGATGGTGCCAAGCCGTTTGATTCCTCTCTCTACCACAGCGTCATTGGAAGCTTGAGATATCTCACACACACCAGGCCTGACCTCACTTATTCAGTGTGGATGGTGAGTAGGTTCATGGAGAAGCCGGCTGTGACACATTGGTTGGCAGTGAAGCAGATCTTGCGATACATTCAGACCACCCTGAACTATGGCTGCTACTATACACGAGGAGGAACAAGTGGTCTGCTGGAATAAAGTGACAGTGATCACGCTGGAGATGTTGGGGACAGGAAGAGCACATCCGGTCAGGTATTCTTCTTCGGTGGAAATCCTATCTCATGGACTTCACAGAAGCAGAAGGTGGTAGCAATCAGCGCTTGTGAAGCTGAATATGTAGCAGCTGCAGCAGCTACGTGTCAAGGTCTTTGGCTGAGCCGCTTACTCGCTGAGATGAAGGGAGAAGAGCCAACCAAGTTCAAGCTCCTGGTGGACAACAAATCAGCCATTGCACTCGAAAAGAATCCCATTCACCATGACAGGAGCAAGCACATAGATGTGAAATTTCATTTCATCAGGGAGTATGTGGAAGAAGGGCGGCTGGAACTAGATCATGTTGGAACTTCGGATCAGCTTGCTGACATGCTGACCAAGGCACTGGGCCGTGTGCGTCATGTGGAGATGCAGCAGAGGTTGGGAGTCAGAGAGATTGGCAACGAAAATGGAGCTTAAGGGGGAGAAATGTTAGCCTGGTAAGCTCCGGCCACGTGATCGTGTTTTCCGTTTGAATAAGCAGTGCATGGTCGTTGCAGACGTGCGCATGTAGCATGCACGTAGGGTTAGCCAGGGGTCGAGTCGTGTGCACGATCGCCCCATGTTCTTTCCGTTTTGCTTTTGCCCAGTTGGTGTGGGGAGCTAGCGAAGCGGGCATCGTGGGATGGCACAGTGAAATTGGATCGCGGCAGGCTGGCCGGGCTAGTTAGCTAGTTTCCTCTTGTAACAGAATAACGCAAGTGAGTATAGATCGAACGAAAAAGCTGGGGTTCCACCCGGCGAAAAACTATTATCTAGTGTTCATCTTCTTTCTCTCTCTCTCGCTCTGCTCGATCGCCTCGACGACGACAATTGGCATCTGGGCTCCCGGTGTTTGATCCTTCGCGCAGCGGCGGTGTTTGATCCGTCGTGGTTATGTCAGGCGACGAGTTGGACGGGAAGGGAACCAGCGGGACCAAGACGCCGCTGAAGACGCCTTCATCCAAGGCGCCGATCGCGCGCCTCACCGGCAGCGGCAGCGGCGAGTACCGCGTGGTGGAGTGCATCGTGCGAGAGTAATCGGGCGCGTCCATGATGCTCACGCGCACGAACTATCAGGAGAGGGCGCTGGTCATGCAGGTCAAGCTGCAGGTCGCCCGCGTCTGGTCCGCAGTGATCGGCGACGCCGCTGATGAGAACGACGACCGGCGTGCGTTGTAGATCATTCTCACCCCCGTGCCGCCGGAGATGCTGCGCGTGCTGGCGGCAAAGGATACAGTGAAGACGGCGTGGGAGACCATGAAGACCATGAGGATGGGGAGCGAGCGCGCACGCGAGGCCAAGGCGCAGGTGCGCCGGTGGGAGTTTGAGGATCTGCGTTTCAAGGATGGGGAGTCCATCGAGGACTTCGGGCTGCGGTTCTCCGCTCTCATCGCCGATGTGGAGCTGTATGGGGACCCGTCACTGAGCACAAAGCGGTCCAGAAGTTCCTCCGTATGGTGCCGCACCACTACCGCCCGATGGCCATGGCGATCGAGTCTTTGATTGATCTAAAGACCATGTCGATTGAAGAACTCATCGGACGCCTCTCTGCCTATGAGGATCACTACGATCTTGACGATGGCTCACGAGCCAGCGGGCATCTGCTGCTCACTCATGAGGAGTGGCTGGCCCGTGAAAGGAAGGGCGGAGTTGGCGGCTCGTCATCCGGCGGCGGCGGCGGCAAAGGAAAATCGACAGCGAAGCCCAAACCTCCTGGAGGCGGCAAGGGCGCGCCGGCGAATGCTGGGGCGGGCGGCTCTGGCGGGTCCGGCGGCAAGAAAAAGAAGGGCAAATGTCATCACTGTGGCATCCCACGACACTGGAAGAAAGAGTGTTGTACGTGGCTGCGCGAGCAGGAGTAGAAAGGCAAGCCGTAGCAGCAACCTGGCTCAGCCGACGCCGAGCACGATCATGGTCTCTACATGGCCGTGGTCACTACCGTTGACACCTCACAGCTTGTCGCGCCCTAGGAGGTGTATCTCAATGAAGAGAAGGTCATGCCTGTCCCCTCACCAGACGGCGTGTGGTTTTTTGACACCAGGGCCAACAATCATATGACAGGCGACAGGCGTGTGTTCTCGGCGCTGGATGAGACCGTGCAGGGCACGGTGAGATTCGGCGATGGATCTGTGGTGGCGATACGCGGGTGCAGCTCTGTGGTCTTTCGCTGCCAAAGCGGAGGCCAACGTGCGCTCACCGGCGTATTCTTCATCCCAAGTATGCACACAAACATCATCTCCATCGGGCAAATGGACGAGGCAGGCTGCATCGTGGACATCAGGGACGGCGGCATGGAGATCCGTGACCCGTCACGGGGCATCCTAGCGCATCAAGCGGACGAACAACTAACAGTACACCGGCGTCATCGCTGTGGATGCACCGGCGTCTCTCATGACGATTGGGGACGACGAGGCATGGAGGTAGCACACTCGCATGGGGCATCTCCACTTTCGTGCGCTCCGGGCCATGGCGACCAAGGAGATGGTGCGGGGCATGCCCGTGATTGATTGCGTCGAAGAGTACTGCGATGGGTGTGCGCTGGGGAAACAACACCGCGCGGCGTTCCCGCAGGCCAGTACGCACCATGCACGCAACGGCCTAGACCTCGTGCACACCAATCTCTGCGGGCTGATAGAGCCCACGACGCCAGGAGATAACAGATACTTTCTGCTGGTTGTTGATGATTTTAGTCGGTATATGTGGCTCGAACTGCTGAGATCCAAGGACGAGGCGTATGCACGCTTCAAGAAGGTCCAGGCCATGGCAGAGGCAAATGGACAGGGCAAACTACGTGCTTTCAGGTCGGACCGCGGCGGCGAGTTCAACTCTGCTGAGTTCAGAGACTACTGCGAGCAGCGAGGCATCCAGCACTTCACCACCGCGCCTTACTCCCCACAGCGGAATGGGGTGGTCAAGAGAAACAATCAAACGGTGGTGGAGATGGCGCGTTGCACGATGAAAAGCATGTCCATGTCGGCGCTGTTTCGAGGCGAGGCCGTGCGCATCGTGTGGTCTACCCGCTGAAACAAGCACCGACGAGGAGTCCGGACGGTGTCACCCTTACGAGGCGTGGCACGGCTGTAACCCAGCAGTGCATCACTGCGCACATTCGGTGCACGGTTCACGTGAAAGCGTCGGCCCTGGCATCACCAAACTGAGTGATCGCTCGACGCCGATGGTGTTTGTCGGGTATGAGGAGGGATCCAAGGCCTACCGCGTCTATGTCAGCAAGCAAGAAGGTAAGGGTGACGCGTGATGTGTTGTTTGAGGAAAACAGGCCTTGTGCGTGGCATACTCCGGGAACGGCTACTGACGCCCCAGCGCCGGCGACGTTCACCGTGGTCTACACCACGGAGCACGGCGTGCAGGAGCGGGACACCGGGCTGGACGCGGCGCCTCCAACGCCATGGAGTCCGGCGATACCTTCTTCATCAACACCAGGCACGCTGGCCGCTCTCAACCGCGGGTAGCACGCCCGCGGCGACCACGCCCTCGACGTCGACGCCCTCGACGACCTCGCCCAACACTCTAGGCAGAGACATCCGCTGGGCCACACCACTCAGTCACGATGAAAATCGCCGAGACGTGGACACCGCAACATACGCTATCGCCGCGTCTCTTGCATCATGGGCAGACCGAGGGGAGGCCATGCGCGAGGCAATGCTGCATTGCTCGCCAAGTAGTGAAGAGCCAGCCAATGTGCGAGAAGCTCTCGAGGATGACGCCTGGAAGGAGGCCATGGATGCAGAGATGGACTCCATTGCCGAGAACTCCACCTGGGAGCTCACTACGCTCCCGCGCGGACACAAGGCGATTGGGCTCATGTGGGTCTACAAGGTGAAGTGCGCACGACCGACGGCAATGTCATCAAGCACAAGGCTCGTCTGGTCACGAAGGGCTATGCGCAGAGGGAGGGTGGACTTTGAGGAAGTGTTCGTGCCGTGGCTCGAATGGAGATCGTCTGCCTCTTCCTCGCACTCGCCACAAGACTGGCTGGGAGGTACACCACATGGATGTGAAATCAGCATTCCTCAATGGCGAGCTAATGGAGGAGGTGTACGTTGGGCAGCCGCCGGGCTATGTCGTCGCTAGGAAGGAGAACCAGGTGCTGAAGCTGTCGAAGGCGTTGTATGGTCGACGCCAAGCCCCAAGGGCCTGGTATGCAAAGTTGCATGAGTCACTAGATGCACTTGGCTTCACCCGCAGTCCTCTAGAGCATGCAGTTTACAGGAGAGGAGACGCGCGCTCATACTTGCTAGTGGGCGTGTACGTAGACGACTTGATCATCACTGGCACTGACAAGGCGCACATCATCCAGTTCAAGGAGAAAATGCAGAAGCTGTTCAAGATGAGCAATCTCGGCCTTCTCAGTTATTACTTGGGATCGAGGTTGTTCAGTCAGAGGGCTCGATCACATTGAGTCAGCGTGGCTATGCAGAGAAGATACTCGAGCTGGGTGGCATGGCTGGGTGCAATGGTTCTCACACCCCAATGGAGTGCAGGCTCAAGTTGAGGACGGAAGATGGTGCCAAGCCGTTTGATTCCTCTCTCTACCGCAGCGTCATTGGAAGCTTGAGATATCTCACACACACCAGGCCTGACCTCACTTATTCAGTGGGGATGGTGAGTAGGTTCATGGAGAAGCCGGCTGTGACACATTGGTTGGCAGTGAAGCAGATCTTGCGATACATTCAGACCACCCTGAACTATGGCTGCTACTATACACGAGGAGGAACAAGTGGTCTGCTAGAATAAAGTGACAGTGATCACGCTGGAGATGTTGGGGACAGGAAGAGCACATCCGGTCAGGTATTCTTCTTCGGTGGAAATCCTATCTCATGTACTTCACAGAAGCAGAAGGTGGTAGCAATCAGCGCTTGTGAACCTGAATATGTAGCAGCTGCAGCAGCTACCTGTCAAGGTCTTTGGCTGAGCCGCTTACTCGCTGAGATGAAGGGAGAAGAGCCAACCAAGTTCAAGCTCCTGGTGGACAACAAATCAGCCATTGCACTCGAAAAGAATCCCATTCACCATGACAGGAGCAAGCACATAGATGTGAAATTTCATTTCATCAGGGAGTATGTGGAAGAAGGGCGGCTGGAACTAGATCATGTTGGAACTTCGGATCAGCTTGCTGACATGCTGACCAAGGCACTGGGCCATGTGCGTCATGTGGAGATGCAGCAGAGGTTGGGAGTCAGAGAGATTGGCAACCAAACTGGAGCTTAAGGGGGAGAAATGTTAGCCTGGTAAGCTCCAGCTACGTGATCGTGTTTTCCGTTTGAATAAGCAGTGCATGGCCGTCGTTGTGACGTGCGCATGTAGCATGCACGTAGGGTTAGCCAGGGGTCGAGTCGTGTGCACGATCGCCCCATGTTCTTTCCGTTTTGCTTTTGCCCAGTCGGTGTGGGGAGCTAGCGAAGCGGGCACCGTGGGATGGCACAGTGAAATCGGATCGCGGCAGGCTGGCCGGGCTAGTTAGCTAGTTTCCTCTTGTAACAGAATAACGCAAGTGAGTATAGATCGAACGGAAAAGCTGGGGTTCCACCCGGCGAAAAACTACTATCTAGTGTTCATCTTCTTTCTCTCTCTCTCGCTCTGCTCGATCGCCTCGACGACGACAATTGGCATCAGGGCTCCCGGTGTTTGATCCTTCGCGCGGCGGCAGTGTTTGATCCGTCGTGGTTATGTCAGGCGACGAGTTGGACGGGAAGGGAACCAGCGGGACCAAGACGCCGCTGAAGACGCCTTCATCCAAGGCGCCGATCGCGCGCCTCACCGGCAGCGGCAGCGGCGAGTACCGCGTGGTGGAGTGCATCGTGCGAGAGTAATCGGGCGCGTCCATGATGCTCACGCGCACGAACTATCAGGAGTGGGCGCTGGTCATGCAGGTCAAGCTGCAGGTCGCCCGCGTCTCGTCCGCGAGTGATCGGGCGACGCCGCTGATGAGAACGACGACCGGCGCGGCGCTGCAGATCATTCTCACGGCGTGCCGCCGGAGATGCTGCACGCGTCTTTGGCGGCAAAGGATCTGATGAAGACGGCGTGGGAGACCATGAAGACCATGAGGATGGGGAGCGAGCGCGCACGCGAGACCAAGGCGCAGGTGCGCCGGCGGGAGTTTGAGGATCTGCGTTTCAAGGACGGGGAGTCCATCGAGGACTTCGGGCTGCGGTTCTCCGCTCTCGTCGCCGATGTGGAGCTGTATGGGGACCCGTCACTGAGCACAAAGCGGTCCAGAAGTTCCTCCATGTGGTGCCGCACCACTACCGCCCGATGGCCATGGCGATCGAGTCTTTGATCGATCTAAAGACCATGTCGATTGAAGAACTCATCGGACGCCTCTCTGCCTATGAGGATCACTACGATCTTGACGATGGCTCACGAGCCAGTGGGCATCTGCTGCTCACTCATGAGGAGTGGCTGGCCCGTGAAAGGAAGGGCGGAGTTGGCGGCTCGTCATCCGGCGGCGGCGGCGGCTAAGGAAAATCAACCGCGAAGCCCAAACCTCCTGGAGGCGGCAAGGGCGCGCCGGCGAATGCTGGGGCGGGCGGCTCTGGCGGGTCCGGCGGCAAGAAAAAGAAGGGCAAATGTCATCACTGTGGCATCCCACGACACTGGAAGAAAGAGTGTTGTACGTGGCTGCGCGAGCAGGAGTAGAAGGGCAAGCCAGAGCAGGCAAACCTGGCTCAGGCTGACGCCGAGCACGATCATGGTCTCTACATGGCCGTGGTCACTACCGTTGACACCTCACAGCTTGTCGCGCCCTAGGAGGTGTATCTCAATGAAGAGAAGGTCATGCCTGTCCCCTCACCGGACGGCGTGGTTTTTGACACCAGGCCAACAATCATATGACAAAGCGCATGCGCGGTGTTCTCGGCGCTGATGAGACCGCAGGCACGGTGAGATTCGACGATGGATCTGTGGTGGCGATACGCGGGTGCGGCTCTGTGGTCTTTTGCTGCCAAAGCGGAGGCCAACGCGCGCTCACCGGCGTATTCTTCATCCCAAGTATGCACACAAACATCGTCTCCATCGGGCAACTAGACGAGGCAGGCTGCATCGTGGACATCAGGGACGGCGGCATGGAGATCCGTGACCCGTCACGGGGCATCCTAGCGCATCAAGCGGACGAACAACTGACTGTACACCGGCGTCATCGATGTGGACGCACCGGCGTCTCTCATGACGATTGGGGACGACGAGGCATGGCGGTGGCACACTCGCATGGGGCATCTCCACTTTCGTGCGCTCCGGGCCATGGCGACCAAGGAGATGGTGCGGGGCATGCCCGTGATTGATCGCGTCGAAGAGTACTGCGATGGGTGTGCGCTGGGGAAACAACACCGCGCGGCGTTCCCGCAGGCCAGTACGCACCGTGCACGCCACGGGCTAGACCTCGTGCACACCAATCTCTGCGGGCTGATAGAGCCCACGACGCCAGGAGGTACAGATACTTTCTCGCTGGTTGTTGATGATTTTAGTCGGTATATGTGGCTCGAACTGCTGAGATCCAAGGACGAGGCGTATGCACGTTTCAAGAAGGTCCAGGCCATGGCAGAGGCAAATGGACAGTGCAAACTACGTGCTTTCAGGTCGGACCGCGGCGGCGAGTTCAACTCTGCTGAGTTCAGAGACTACTGCGAGCAGCGAGGCATCCAGCACTTCACCACCGCGCCTTACTCCCCACAGCAGAATGGGGTGGTCAAGAGAAACAATCAAACGGTGGTGGAGATGGCGCGTTGCACGATCAAAAGCATGTCCATGTCGGCGCTGTTACGAGGCGAGGCCGTGCGGATCGCGGTCTACCTGCTGAAACGAGCACCGACGAGGAGTCCGGACGGTGTCACCCTTACGAGGCGCGGCACGGCTGTAACCCAGCAGGCATCACCGTGCACATTCGGTGCACGGTTCACGTGAAGCTCGTCGGCCCTGGCATCACCAAACTGAGTGATCGCTCGACGCCGATGGTGTTTGTCGGGTATGAGGAGGGATCCAAGGCCTACCGCGTCTATGTCCCAGCAAGCAAGAAGGTAAGGGTGACGCGTGATGTGTTGTTTGAGGAAAACAGGCCTTGGGCGTGGCGTACTCCGGGAACGGCTACTGACGCCCCAGCGCCGGCGACGTTCACCATGGTCTACACCACGGAGCATGGCGTGCAGGAGCGGGACACCGGGCTGGACGCGGCGCCTCCAACGCCATGGAGTCCGTCGATCCCTTCTTCATCAACACCAGGCACGCCGGCCGCTCTCAACCGCGGGTAGCACGCCCGCGGCGACCACGCCCTCGACGTCGACGCCCTCGACGACCTCGCCCAACACTCTAGGCAGAGACATCCGCTGGGCCACACCACTCATCCACGACGAAAATCGCCGAGACGTGGACACCGCAACATACGCTATCGCGCGCCTCTTGCATCATGGACGAGACTGAGGGGGAGGCCATGCGCGAGGCAATGCTGCATTGCCTGCCAAGTAGTGAAGAGCCAGCCAATGTGCGAGAAGCTCTCGAGGATGACACCTGGAAGGAGGCCATGGATGCAAAGATGGACTCCATTGCCGAGAACTCCACCTGGGAGCTCACTACGCTCCCGCGCGGACACAAGGCGATTGGGCTCAAGTGGGTCTAGAAGGTGAAGTGTGACCCCGACGGCAATGTCATCAAGCACAAGGTTCGTCTGGTCACGAAGGGCTATGCGCAGAGGGAGGGCGTGGACTTTGAGGAAGTGTTCGTGCCCGTGGCCCGAATGGAGACTGTCCGTCTCTTCCTCGCACTCGCCGCACACTCTGGCTGGGAGGTACACCACATGGATGTGAAATCAGCATTCCTCAATGGCGAGCTAATGGAGGAGGTGTACGTTGGGCAGCCGCCGGGCTATGTCGTCGCTAGGAAGGAGAACCAGCTGTTGAAGCTGTCGAAGGCGTTGTATGGTCTACGCCAAGCCCCAAGGGCCTGGTATGCAAAGTTGCATGAGTCACTAGATGCACTTGGCTTCACCCGCAGTCCTCTAAAGCATGCAGTTTACAGGAGAGGAGACGCGCGCTCATACTTGCTAGTGGGCGTGTACGTGGACGACTTGATCATCACAGGCACTGACAAGGCGCACATCATCCAGTTCAAGGAGAAAATGCAGAAGCTGTTCAAGATGAGCGATCTCGGCCTTCTCAGTTATTACTTGGGATCGAGGTTGTTCAGTCAGAGGGCTCGATCACATTGAGTCAGCGTGGCTATGCAGAGAAGATACTCGAGCTGGGTGGCATGGCTGGGTGCAATGGTTCTCACACCCCAATGGAGTGCAGGCTCAAGTTGAGGAAGGAAGATGGTGCCAAGCCGTTTGATTCCTCTCTCTACCGCAGCGTCATTGGAAGCTTGAGATATCTCACACACACCAGGCCTGACCTCACTTATTCAGTGGGGATGGTGAGTAGGTTCATGGAGAAGCCGGCTGTGACACATTGGTTGGCAGTGAAGCAGATCTTGCGATACATTCAGACCACCCTGAACTATGGCTGCTACTATACACGAGGAGGAACAAGTGGTCTGCTGGAATAAAGTGACAGTGATCACGCTGGAGATGTTGGGGACAGGAAGAGCACATCCGGTCAGGTATTCTTCTTCGGTGGAAATCCTATCTCATGGACTTCACAGAAGCAGAAGGTGGTAGCAATCAGCGCTTGTGAAGCTGAATATGTAGCAGCTGCAGCAGCTACCTGTCAAGGTCTTTGGCTGAGCCGCTTACTCGCTGAGATGAAGGGAGAAGAGCCAACCAAGTTCAAGCTCCTGGTGGACAACAAATCAGCCATTGCACTCGAAAAGAATCCCATTCACCATGACAGGAGCAAGCACATAGATGTGAAATTTCATTTCATCAGGGAGTATGTGGAAGAAGGGCGGCTGGAACTAGATCATGTTGGAACTTCGGATCAGCTTGCTGACATGCTGACCAAGGCACTGGGCCGTGTGCGTCATGTGGAGATGCAGCAGAGGTTGGGAGTCAGAGAGATTGGCAACGAAAATGGAGCTTAAGGGGGAGAAATGTTAGCCTGGTAAGCTCCGGCTACGTGATCGTGTTTTCCGTTTGAATAAGCAGTGCATGGCCGTCGTTGTGATGTGCGCATGTAGCATGCACGTAGGGTTAGCCAGGGGTTGACTCGTGTGCACGATCGCCCCATGTTGTTTCTGTTTTGCTTTTGCCCGGTCAATGTGGGGAGCTAGCGAAGCGGGCACCGTGGGATGGTGCGGTGAAACTGGATCGCGGCAGGCTGGCCGGGCTAGTTAGCTAGTTTCCTCTTGTAACAAAATAACGCAAGTGAGTATAGATCGAACGGAAAAGCTAGGGTTCCGACCGGCGAAAAACTACTGTCTAGTGTTCATCTTCTTTCTCTCTCTCTCTCTCTCTCTCTCTCTCTCTCTCTCTCTCTCTCTCTCTCTCTCTCTCTCTCTCTCTCTCTCTCTCTCGCTCTGCTCGATCGCCTCGACGACGAGAAATATCCCTGTTGAATTTTATATTTATCAACACTGTTGGGATGTAGTGGGTCCAGATTTATTTTGCTTGTTTGAATGGTTCTATGAATGCAAGCTAGACGTGCAATGCCTGAACTATGGTATTATAACTCTTTTGCCTAAGTCAACAGATGCTAGGAAAATCCAACAATATAGACCAATCTGCTTGTTGCGATGCCCATACAAGCTGATCACGAAAGTCATGGACCTTAAAGCTAGCAAGTATGCCCACAAATTGTTTAGTATTCAACAAAATGATTTCATTTAGGGGAGCCATATATAGGATGGTATTTTATCTTTACATGAGGTAATGCACTATACCCATATTATAAAGCAAGTGGGAGTTGTTCTTAAGCTCAATTTTGAGAAAACTTGTGACAAAGTTAATTGGGAATTCCTGCTTGATTGTCATGCGTAACGTGGATTTAACTCCAAGTGGTGCGGGTGGGTATCTCAAATCCTTAAAAATGGCACGGTTAGTGTGAAGATCAATGATGAGTTACGCCCCTACATCCAAAGTGCTAAGGGGGTACGACAAGGTGATCCATATTCCCCTTTTCAGTTTAATCTTGCGGCTGAATGTGCCTGACTAAGATGGTATTTACGGCTCAAAAAATTGTCTTATTAAGGGACTGTCTTCTGAGCTGATTGAGGGAGGGGTGGGCATCCTTCAATACATACGCTGATGATACAATGTTGTGTGTTGAGCATGACATTGATAAAGCTGTCAATATCAAATTACTGTTTTATCTTTTGAGCTTATGTCAAGTTTAAAAATCAATTTTGATAAGAGTGAGGTATTTGCTATTGGAGGGGATAATGAGATTGATTTGATTTATGCTGAGATGTTTGGCTCTCAAGTGGGCACTTTGCCTATGAGATACTTTGGAGTTCCAATCAGTTACCCCACTCTTAAGAACATAGAGTTGGACTTCCTGGATGCTAAAATGATCAAAAAGCTTGATGCCTGGATTGCCTATGCAGCATCTTCTGGGGCTAGACTCACGCTTTTGGATTCTAGCCTTGATGGGATTCCATCTTATCTTATGTCAATGTTCCTTTTCAATAAAACATTTATTGAGAAAATGAATAAGCATCGTAGGCGATTCTTTTGGAGAAGGAAAAATAAGAAACATGCTTATCATATGGTTAAATGGGCTAGGGTGTGTCGATCTAAAAGGATCGGTGGGCCGGGGATCAAGGATCTCCATAAACAAAATATTAGCCTCCTTGTTAAATGGTGGTGGAAGCTCGAAACTAGTGATGGGTTGTGGCAACGTATTGTCCGAGCTAGATATTTAAAAATAAAACGGTAGCTAACATTTGTAGCCGTTTCTCCGACTCTCCATGCTGGAAAGCTATCATGAAGGTCAAGGAGACATATATGGCTGGGAGGAAAATTAATATCAATAGTGGGGACCTGGCTAGGGTCTGGCATGATCCATGGGTAGCTAATACCGCATTGCTGGATCGATTCCCTATTCTGTTTAATATATGCAAGGATCAGGATTGCACTATCACTTCTCTTGTGGCTAATAACTATAGGCTTGGTTTTAGGCGAAGATTATTTGGTGAATTAAGTGATCAGTGGAATTGGATGGTCTCTGAGGCTAAAAAATGCCTCTGAATAACTCTCTAGGCACGGTTTCCTAGATACTTAATAGTAGGGGAAAATTTACTAATAAGTTTGTCTATGAGTGGTTGGAGAGAAGTTTGTCTGGCCCCAATTATAAATGGGTTTGGAAAGCTACAATCCCGTTGAAAATAAAAATATTCCTATGGCAGCTATTTCGAAACGCTGTGCTTATGCGAGATAACTTACGCAATAGGAATTGGCCTGGGAATCCTGTTTGTTCTTTCTGTACGAGTATGGAGACTGTGAATCACTTGTTATTCACTTGTCCGTTCGCCCGTATGGTCTAGGAGATGTTGTGGGTAACAGCGTGGGCTTCGTGCTGCCCTCGGTCTCTTTGGCAAAGCTGACCTGGTTACATAAGTTCTTTCTAGGAGGGAAAAAGTTCTATATGATGATCATTGCTGCCATTTGCTGCGGGATTTGGTGCCTTCGTAACAAAGTTACTTTCGACAAATATGTTGCTCGTACTTCGCTGAAGGCTGTTTTCACTGGTTGCTCGTTTATGTTGTATTGGGAAGGATTGCTTAAGGAAGACGACAAGACGAAGTTCCAGGCTAGGGTAAAGAGATTGGCTCACGCGGCAGTGCTCTGGCAGATAGATCATACTCACGTGGCAGGCTTCTTCTGGGAGATAGAGACGGGATTCAGATCGGCTAGCTTGTTGCCTTATCTAGTCTAGCCATGTTCCACTGGGGTTTGATGCCCGCTGGACAAGTCTGATGTTCTTTCGTATCTTTTTGCTGGCTCGAATGTCTGTAGTTTCATCCAGGGTTTATGTTGGGCAGTGGCTTACAGTGTCGTCAGGTTTTCGTCCAATGGCGGATTATCCGTTTCAGGGTCATCCTGTGGTGGGCTTCCTAACGGTGCGCCAACTCGCCCCCTTCGGTCTCCTGTTGCTCGTAGATGTTTCATTTTGGTCTGGTTCTTGGCTAGTGGATGACAAAGACTCAAAACAGACTGATGTATTATCCGTTGATTGCAAAATTAATGGGAAGGGGTGCGAGCCTGGTTGGAAATTGTCGTCTGTAATATTAGTAAATTCTCCCAACAACATCTAAAAAAGAAACCCCAACAAGAACTTATGATGCATTTTCAATAGTAGATGGAGAAGGAACCTTTGCATTGAATTAACATTTACATCATGCAACACTTACTCAAAAGCATGATATAAGAGGAAGTAGCATTCTGTTCTTCCAGTCTCTTCTCATAGCCTTCCATATAGTACAATAGCTACGAAGCTCACATTGCCTTGCCCATTGGAATGAGAGGAATCAGAAACACATGCTGTGGCTGTTGTGACCGAATTAGTAACAGATCATGATGTTTGGCAGCCTGTCTGCAACATCAATCATGACTTAAAGGATCAGGGTACAACTATATGCTGAAAAGCTGCCTTTCAGGATAACAAGCAAGAAAGAAATAAAATACTGTGGGGTTTCCCAAAGTATGTGTAAGATAGTCCAAACGTGTCCGAGAAGTATGTGTGAGTTGACAAGGAAGCACACATTGTCTATTAGCAGCCTAGCACGTGCAAGATAGTCCAGCAACAACAACACTAACTTCGATGGAGCCTTTTTCTGGTGAACCTCTCCACGAGTGGCTCGGTTTCTATTGATGTATTGTACTGGAACTATTTGTTTTCTGTACGGGTTGAATAGTAATTAGTAATGAGATGGCCTCTGGAGCTATTCGAACTAACTCCTTTGTTGGGGTCATCTACAAGCCGAAGTCGTTGCTTTGGTATATGGCATATCAGTCATGCTAAGAATCATGGCATGTCGACAGTCATTTTTCAAACACATATCTTAGCTTAGGCAGAGCAGAAATATCACACTGAATTAAAGTTAAAGACATTTTTATTTGTGTTATATAGCATTCAACACCTACTCAGAAGCTCCCAATACAAGAGGAGGTGTCTTGTTAGCTTTTCCTCACTTACATACATGCCCATGCCATATAGGGGACTATATAACTAGCAGAATACAGGACAAAGAGAAAGGTTAAGATAGAAGTTAACAATCTGATAGGAATGAGAGTTACCAGAAGCAGAAACTGACTATGCAGGATGTATAGAGTGAGATACATGTTCTCCAGCAGCACCGTATAGTTTAGAAAATCTTGTGTTGAGGCCACTGTTCAAGATATCTTCCGATATTCCGATAAATTGGCCGATTTATCGTTTACCACTGTTTGACCGATAAGATAAATCGGTCGATAAATCAGCCGATATGGCGATAAATCAACTGATATGCCGATAAACTAGCCGATTTACCCTTATCTTGGGTCGACCGATAAGTTTCCGATAAGCGATATCCCCAACATTGGCTGAGGCATAGTAGAACCACAGCAACCACGCTGAGATGAATAGGGGCTTGGTTCTTGCTTTGTCTTAGGAGCGGTAACGAAAGCCAAATTCTTATTTGCATGCTTTATTGCCTTCCAGGTCCGAGCCTATGTTACAATTCAATTAAAAGGTTGTGGTTCTTTGGTTACAACAACCTATGGGATTGTGGCCCTCTCTCGAAAAGGAGGATTTACCCCGGCCTCTACATCAAAATGACGCATGCTTCCATATTATTAATCAAAGTCCGTAGTTTGGTACAAGATCTCAAAATAAGTTGAAAAAAATAAACATTGCCATAGCTGGCATAAATTGGACTAGATGACTATACACTTATCCTATTGTTGAACCACCATCCAAACCGGGTGTAGGTATCCCGTGCTACCGTCTCCCAATGGTGTACACATATTTATTACTGTTTCTCTACTTATACTGTCCAAAAAGGTGAAAAGTGTCTTCTGTCAACATTGTATGATATTACCTCCAACTACATATACGCGACATCAATGAGAGTAACATCAGAGCTTCATCCATTTTCAGTCCCATTCATACGGTTTGGTACAAGACTCATAAGTTCTTACAACAAATGAGCTTATGAACAATGACACTACCTCTACTGAAGAAAGACTCACCCGTGGCTAGTCATATAGCTGCTACCATCAATCCATATGGATACCAAATAGTGTGATGGTTGATGAACAATGAACAAAAGTAAGGGAGCACAACTAATGGAGAAATCTATGGTGAAGTAATGGCGCCATTGAACACAACAAAATAAAATAAAATAGGTAAATGGATCCATCAGCAATGGCGGAGCTATGTTGATGGCTGGGGGGGTGGCGTTCCCCCACAACTTTGAAATATTTGTGAAGAAAAATAGTTGGCCCCCTCAGATTTTCATGATTTGCCTTTAGCCCCTCCTGAACCTTTTGCCTAGCTCCGCCACTGTCCATCAGGTTTATTGATGTTGGTTGAGTGTTTATGAAATATAATATCAAACTAGATAGAAGAGTACTATGCCCATGTGTGAGAATTGGGCTTATATACATGGTCATGTTAAATATACTGCTTCAACATTTTAACTCAAATGCACTCCTCATGACCCCCTTAATCCTTATCGTCCAGTCCTGCCTATTTATAGGTTCTTCACACCTTCTAAAGTGTTGCATTCTACCAATCCTTCTCTCCTTTCTTCTTCCAATTGATTCACATGGTAGTTCAAGTTGCGACATTTTCTCGTGATATATACTTGCCACATTTTCCTGTGATATTTTTTTTGGAAATGGAGGCGTACCCCTGACCTCTGCATCATAATGATGCATGCAGCCACATTTTCCTGTGATATATACTCTCCTCTACCACTAAATTTATCCCCACTCACCATCAGATCCATATCTACTTCTCTCATGTGACTCAAGCCTATCTACTACTTGCCTCCTCTATTCCCCTTCTTGAATCATGATATAAGTGGGAGGGGAGAAAGTAAACAAGAACGGATGGTGAGGGAGCATGCCCATTGAGCTAGCCACAAGGCATTGCACACCATGCTCAACAGCCTGGGGTCTGCTCTTGGAGGAGTGCAACCTGAAGGAGTGAATCAGGGGATCAAGGCCTCAAAAATGAGATTTTGTTTCTTCACAAGGGGAATCCATTTCAAGCCACTAGACATGGGAGGCATAGGGAAGGGAAGAGTAGCTTCAAATGGCAGATCTTTGACAAATTCCTTTGATGTCTCTTCACATTCTCCTACATCAACTAGTAGAGTCTTAAAAATAGTCTGCTAGCTTCTTGGAGTTTCTACGGGCTCCTCTGGATCGTCTTCATGTTCTTCTGCTAAATCTAAACAATCCATAACATTTGGGAACACAGACGATGGAGCTTGTCTATGGCCAACGTATGCTTGGACTACAGACCATCTAGGAACACATGTATGCGCACACCATAGGTTTCATCGTCTCATTGGTAGACAATCTCCCTCATCCTTGGATGGAAATATAAGTTGGAAAATCATTGTCTTCACTCAAAATTTTGCAATACCATCTTTGCCTCGCAACTCTACTATTGTGGGAAATCAAAACCAACTTTCAAACTGGACTTGAGATCATCCACCGTGTGGCAGCCAATTGCGCCATCAACTGATAATACACATGTCACACATGGTAATTGAGGCACAGCGTGGCATCCCCATGTGTTCCGTCCAGTTGACTGTAGCGGCAATGCGGCTGCTGTATTCCCTCTACATAAGACGAAGCCAAGATAGAATCTCCTACATTGTTCATACCGGAGAAAACATCCAACAATACTGTGTTACCAACTTACCACTAGAACAGATAGCGCTAACTTGGGTGAAACCTCCTACATGTGCTTATCATACCTAGATTATCTTGCATCTAATACCTAGATTATCCACATGCGCATTGCGTTCACAAAATTCCCAAATCATGAGCATTGCCACGAAATCCCCGCGACAGCACAACTTTATGTTTTTTACGAATAAAAGTTGCATTCATCATTCTCAGAATTTATTTTAACAATACAAAAAGGATTTCCCTTGAGTACGGAAAATTCTTCTCGAGAGCTCAAAAGAATTTCCTGATAACAGACAAAAACGAAGGAATGTTGGGATATTAAAAGTTTCACAACTCATGAGCTTGTGGAGATATGTAGACAGGTACAGGTAAGAGGGGGAATGGGGCTACGGAAGCATAGGCAACTGGAGGGCGAGACTGAGGACGAGAGTGTTCCTTTTTCTGCGTAGCTCTTTCCAATATCCTACACTTACGGGGCATACGCCAGGGGAGAGAGGTTACGGGTTAAAAAGTCGGCTCCTTATTAATCTCTCCCCCTTGAGTTCCGTTGAGGGGCCCACCACTAACCAACCATAGATTTACACTTCAGTCCGTAACTTCTTCCATGCCAAAACAGTCCGTAAGTGTAGCATTTCCTATCTCTTTCTTCGTCGTCCCACAGCTTAACATCAGCACCACAAAGAACCCCAGCAATCTCACTAGTATGATGCTCCTTCTGTTCATTAGGTAGCCAGTGCAATATAAGCCCAGCCATTAAAGCAGGAAGTACCACAACCATCGAAAAGTATCCAACAATTATGGGCCCAATCACAAGAAGTCGCGTCAAACTGATAAGTGACCAGGTGAACGCTAACTTAAGTTTATGTTGTAACCTTGATGACACAACTATGATTTCATCCCCATTGTTGTTGGTTGAACTTAGGTATTGCATGGAAGAAATCCAACAACCTATGAACTCTTGAAGCAACCCGTTTGGAGAAAACAAGTTTCAAGTGAAGTTGATGCTGTCAGTTTTACCTCTGATGTTTTGTTGTGTCACACCCATTTGGTGGAGAGACGGGACCATAGAAGTATATCACCAAAAGCTTCATCAAATTTATTTTCCAATGCAAAAAACCTCGTATCATATGGAGTTGTGAGTCAAAATCTCTAGTCATTATCGTGAAAGGTGTCCAGGCTGTCAAGGCTTCGCGAATTCCCGAGAAGCTCTTCAACAACTGCCAAAATTGACCGCTTATTCCCCCAAGGAAGCCATGCAAAGATGCTTGCTTTTGAATTCTTTTCACACCTAGCTAAGGGGAGTTGTCCATGCTATAAAACCCCATCTCCCCCATCCATTTAGAAACTTTTTGTCAAACCATTCAACTATAAGCTTATGCAGCAAGACTGCTATAGAGATCTTAGATATCCTTGCTACCTTTGCTCTTGTGAGTTCATCCGAAATCGTGAGAAGGAGCCTCTAGTTCCCCCTAATTTGTGCTCTACGGTTACGGTCATTTTGTGTGGGTTAGTCCCGGTTTATGGTTCTGCAATTGTTCGGATAGCGGGGAAGTTCTTGTACCTTCGGTCATCCATTCCCAACGTATGGGTTGCATCCAACCTTGGCAGGTATAAAGCTAGTTATCCCGGCTGCTTGCAGCTAGTTATCCCGGCTGCTTGCAGCTAGTTATCCTCCTCGATTCAATCCTACGAGGTGAAGATCGGGTGACCCTTGGGCGTGAACTCGTTCATCGGGTTTGTACATATCAACCATGAAACATTCTTCTTGCACTTTTGTGAGTAGGATCCAGTACAAATGACAAGGCTCCAATGGTAAGGCCCGTTGTTAGAAGCGATGCCTCGAAACTAAACCATTCAGATGTTAGACCCCCTACAGATTAAGCATCAGTTAGTTCCATGAGTAACATCTCAAGTTTATTACAAGTAAAGGAAATTAGAGAACCTATATGCATGATTACTACTTACAGTTATATGCAATTAACCCCAACAGCAGCATGTAGAGACAATTTATGAGTGATACCCATGTGGTTCTTTTACCGGTAGGATCAGCAAAAGAGAGCATTCGGTACCTGAATCAACAAGTCAATCAATGTAAAGGCCTGTAACATTTTGATCTAACTTCTTTTTTTTTTTTTGAAAAGGGGGCAATCCCCGGCCTCTGCATCAGATCGATGCATACGGCCTCTCTTATTAACCAAATAAAGAAGTACTGAACAGAAGTCTTACAATCAAAAGAAAAAAGGCCGCCTATGGCTCACATAGAGCCTCGACTGAAAATGTAAAAAGGAGATAAGCCACAAACCGGCTGGCATAATAAAGGAAGGTAAACTAGATGCCTATCCTATTATATGATCGCCACCCAAACCGGTTGAAGATATCCCGCGCAACCGTCTCCCACCGGACAGATCCAGTGACCAAACGCTCCCTGGCCTCCGTCGGAGTGAGTAAGGACCAAGTACGGATCAGTGCCGTAGCTCGGAACAACACCTGCAAAAAATGAGTAGTTGATGTTCTGTTAAAAACCAAATCATTCCTGCAAGTCCAAATGGTCCATAATAACGCATACTCCTACACAAATATGTCTGGCCGTTTCGGGCTCCATCCCAAGCAGCCACGCCCCAAATAACGTGTTTACCGATCGCGGTGGAGTAATATTAAAGACAATTTGCACGGTGCGCCATAACCCTTGTGCCAGTGGGCAATCAAAGAATAAATGCTTGATAGTCTCATCCCGATCACAGAAACTACACCTAGTAGATCCTGTCCAGTTGCGCTTGACTAGATTGTCCTTTGTAAGAATAACTTGTTTATGCACAAACCACATAAACACTTTAATCTTCAAAGGAACCTTAACGTTCCAGACTTCCTTGGACGTAGGTATCACGGGTGAATTAATAATATGAATATACATCGACTTGACCGTGAAGACTCCAGTCTTAGTTAGCTTCCAACACAACTGGTCGGGTTGAGGATTTAGCTGCACATCCATCAGCCTACGGACCAAGTGAAGCCATGCTTCCCACCTAGGTCCAACAAGCACTCTCCTAAACTGCAGATTGAGAGGAGCAGACTGCATCACTGTGGCCACAAGAGCATCCCTACGCTGAACAATACGATAAAGTGATGGATATTGTGAAGCCAAAGCGCGTCACCCAGCCACGTATCCTCCCGTAAACGCGTGTTATCTCCATTACCAACACTAAATTTCGTTCTGTTGAAGAAAGCGGCTTTAACCCTCATTAGCCCTTTCCGAAGCGGCGAATCTGTAGGTCTCATAGTGACTTGGGATAAGGTCTTTGAGTACAGATATTTACTACGTAAAATCTGCCCAAGTTGCCTCTGTCTCGAAGACAACTTAAACAGCCACTTACTCAGGAGGCATTTATTTTTGACTTCAAGATTTTCAATACCAAGTCCTCCTTGGTCCTTTGGTCTGCAGATAATATCCCACTTGGCCAATCTGTACTTCCTCTTAGACTCATCACTCTGCCAGAAGAAGCGAGAACGATAAAAATCTAGTCTTTTCCTAACCCCAACTGGTACTTCGAAGAAAGACAGCAGAAACATAGGTAAACTCGTGAGCACCGAGTTAATCAGAATCAACCGGCCTCCATAAGACATGAGTTTTCCTTTCCAACAGCTTAGTTTCTTCTCAAATCTATCCTCGATACACTTCCACTCAGCATTCGTTAACTTACGATGGTGAATTGGAATACCGAGATAAGTGAAAGGAAGAGACCCACTCTCACACCCGAACAATTGTGTATAAGCTACCTGTTCGTCTTTGGCTCGACCAAAACAGAACAACTCGCTTTTATGGAAATTAATTTTCAGCCCAGACAATTGTTCAAAAAGGCATAAAACTAGCTTCATGTTCCTCGCTTTGGCCAAATCATGTTCCATAAAAATGATTGTATCATCAGCGTATTGCAGGATGGATAAACCACCATCAACCAGATGAGGAACCACTCCGTCCACCTGACCGGCCTCTTTGGCCCTCCCAATCAGGATTGCTAACAAATCAACCACAATATTGAACAGAATAGGCGACATAGGATCCCCCTGTCTCAGACCCTTGTGCGTTCGGAAATAGTGGCCAATGTCATCATTGACTTTAATGCCAACACTCCCTTTTTGCGTGAACGCCTCCACTTGTTGTCTCCAGCGCTCATCAAATCCCTTCATTCGTAAAGCTTGCTGGAGGAATGGCCATTTGACTTTATCATAGGCCTTCTCGAAATCGACTTTGAAAATAACCCCATCAAGTTTTTTCGAATGAATTTCATGAATTAAGTCTACCTACAGTAGGTAGATCTGGTAATAACCAGTTTGAATTAATAATTAATAATTCAAACTTGGAATTAAGTCTACCTACCCTCCAGTAGGTAGATCGGATCACCCGGCAGCAGATTGGGCAATGGTTCATGTTGTACGAAGGCAGGAAAGGGCTTTGTCTGTTCATCGACAACATTCTATGATCAAGCCTCATGAACATAATCATGGACCCTTGCCACAAAGTCCAATCCAAACCAAGAAGTTAGGTGAGCCATCTGAAAGGACCTTTTTTGCCGAACTATATGCAAAACACGGCGAGCAGTCGTGTGGTTGATGTGAAAACCAAATACAACCGAGGAGCCAGCTGAAGTATTTGTAGTTTTTTTTACGTTGCTCATAGATAGGATTGAACACCGTACTAGATAGAATAGTACTATGTCCATGTGCGAGAACTGGGTTTGTATGCATGGTCATGTGGAATATATTGCCCCATGACCCCACTTATCCTCTGGTCCTGCCTATTTAGCTTCTTCACACTTTCTGAAGCTCTCAATTCTACCTAGCCTTCTCTCCTTTCTTCTTCCAGTTGCTTCACATGGTAGTTCAAGTTGAGACACCTTCTCATACTTTCCACGTCTGATATACACTTTCCTCCTTTACCACTAAATTTATCACCACTCACCTTCAGATCCATCTCTACTTCCCTCGTGTGACTCAAGCCTATCTACTACTTGCCTTCTCTAATCCCCTTCTTGAATCACGATATAAGTGGGAGGGGAGAAATAAAACAAGAACGGATGGTGAGTGGCATACCCATTAATTGAGTTAGCCACAAGGCATTGCACACCCTCCTCAACAGTCTGGGGTCTACTCTTGGAGGAGTGCAACCTGAATGAGTGAATCGGGGGATCAAGGGCCTCTAGAATGAGATTTTTTTTTCATAAGGGGAATATCTATTTCAAGCCACTAGACATGGGAGGCATGCATAGCGAAAGGAAGAGTAGCTTGAAGTGGCAGATCTTTGACAAATTCCTTTCATATATCTTCGTATTCTCCTGGATCAACTAGTAGAGTCTTAAAAATAGTTTGTTAGCTTCTTGGAGTTTCTACGACCTTCCTCCAAGCTTCAGTATGTTCTGCTTCTAAATCTGAACGACCCATAGTATTTGGGAACACGGAGGAGGGCACTTGTGTATGACTAACGTATGCTTGGACACCATCTCGGAACATCTGTATGTGTATGCCATAGGTTTCACTGTTTCATTGGTAGACAATCTCCCTCATCCTTGGCCGGAAATACAAGTTAGAAAAAAATCATTGCCTTTGTGTCTTTACAGAATATTGCACTGACAATGTTGCAATAGCCATCTTGGCCTTGCAACTGCACTATCGTGGGAAATCGAAACCCACTTTCAAACTGGACTGGAATCGCCCACCACGTGGCAGCAAATTGCGCCATCAACTGATAATCCACACGTCATACATGGTAATCAAGGCGCAGCGGCATCCCCACATGTCCTGTCCAGTCGACTGTAGCGGCAATGTGGCTATTGTATTCCCTCTACATAAGACGAAGCCAAGATAGAATCTGGACAAGACTTACAAGATCAAGAGATACATACTGTAACCACATTGTTCATAGGAGAGAAAACATCCAACAATAGTGTGTTAGCACTAGAACAGGTGGCCCTAACTTGGGTAAAACCTCCTACATGTGCATCCCATACCTACATTATCCACGTGCAGATTGCATTCAACAAAATTCCCAAATCATGAGCATTGCCGTGAAACCACCGCAACAGCTCAACTTTGTTTTTTCCAAGTAAAAATTACGTTCATCATTCTCAGATTTTATTTTAGCAATACAAAGATGATTTTCCTTGAGCAGGAAACATTCTTGTGGAAGAGCGAAAAAGAATTTCCTGATAACAGACAAAAAAAGGAAGGAATGCTAGGATAAGTAAGGCATTCATTACTCATCAGCTTGTGGAGATATGTACACAGGTACAGGTAAGAAGGGGAATGGGGCTACAGAAGCATAGTCAACTGGAGGGCGTGATTGAGCACAATAATGTTATCGTTTCTATCTAGCTATTTCTTCGTCGTCCCGCAGATCAGCAACACAAAGAACTCCAACGATCTCGCTATTCTCATTGGTTAGGCAGCTGATGCAATATAAGTCCAGCCATTAAAGCACGAAGATACAAAAGGCTACCATGGACACTAGTAGAAAACAGGGCTTTGGTCCAAACTCGATCTACACATTAGTCCCGGTTGCATTACGAACTGGGACTAATGTGAGCATTAGTCCTGGTTCGAGCTGCTAGGGCGCCGGGCAGGCATCAGTCCCGGTTGCATTACGAACTGGGACTAATGTGAGCATTAGTCCTGGTTCAAGCTGCTAGGGCGCCGGGCAGGCATCAGTCCCGGTTCAAATGACACCAACCGGGACTAAACGGGACTAAAGGGGTTCTGAAAGTTTCATTTTTGTTTTTTTTTTATTTTCTGTTTTAAATTGCTTATATCTTTTATGATATTTGATGTATTTGAGTGATTCTTTTTTGCATTAGATTCAAAATTTTGTATAGTTTCTGTTTGTGCCATTAGTTTTCAAATTTGAATGATTTAAATCTGAGTTTGCTCAAATTTGCTTCAAACCCTAGATTATGAATAATATGAGTTTAAAAATAATTTTTACTTTAATTCTTTTTGCTCCTAGTTACATGTTAGATTGTTGTCACAGTAAGATTTATTTGGTTATTTTTAGAATAATTTAAATTAGGATTTTAATTAAAACAGTACTGTTTTGCTTATATAGTTTTTTAGTCATTTAATTGTTGTTTTTAATCATTTTTAGTTAGTTCTTTCTGTAGATTTTAACATGTTGTAGTATGCTTCTGTTAGACAACAGTAGATTGGATGGTAGGATTGGACGGTGCTAGAAGATGTAGTCGACGGTAGGATTGGATGGACACCATCCCGGACTAAAGAGGTTCTACAATTTTCAAACTCTACCCCCCCCCCCCCCCTAACCACCATTTCAGTTTTGAAAAAACCAAAAGAAAATGATAAAAACTTCTAAAATTAAAATACTTCGAGATGTAGTTATGTTAGTACATCTACTAGTTAGGAAAATTAAAAAACTTGAATTTCGACATGTTTTGCAAAAGAAGTGTTATGAAAAAGTAAAGCGGCTATAACTTTTACATACGATGTCGGAAAAAAAGTATGATGTAGGCCGTTTTGCAAATTCTTAGAATCCTCAAATTTTGGAAGGAAAAAAGTTATCCTCAAATTCAAGTTTTTTTGAATTTTTTGGTCAAACTATGGTCAAACTACGTATTCAATAAATATTAGTGTTTCTAAATAATTATTGTTTTTTAGAATAATAGTTTCAAACTCAAACGGTGAAACTTGTGACTTCATGCTCAAGTTCAACTCCTAAAATCAAATAACAGCAGTTGCTGCAACTGGACAGACATTGTATATAGTGATTCAGGGATTATCACCATTTTATACCTTAGCTAGTACCAGATCAACAAATTATAACCATTTTATCAATGAATCCAGATCAAGCACTTGTGCTTAGCCAAACATAGAAAGCTCATTAGTTCTCATCCGGTTCACATCACCAAGAAGCAATTGATTCCAGCATATGAGAAATAATTTTAAAAATTAATGATGTAATATTCGGATTCCTCACATTTTTCGGATAATAATGGATATGTTATTTGTCGAATTTCGATTTGCTGATTTAAAGATATTAATTATGCCATATTAAATGAATAAATGGCCAAAAATGAATAAAATAATATTATTACTTATTTTATTTTTTTATTCAAATTAAATATTATTATTACTTATTTTATTTTAATAATTGTTTGGAATTCAAAAAATTATATCATGTGACATCAAGACCTAAGGGTTAATAGGATTGACAGCTTACTATTGTCAGAAAAACAACAGCGCAGACTTGGAAATTAGGGGGAATAGAACTCGGAAGTTAAGCGTGCTTAGGCTGCAGTAGTGAGAGGATGGATGACCGGCCGGGAAGTTAGACGAATGAGTGCTCCACACTTGAGCAGTGACTAGAGATTAAGCGTGCTTAGGCTGGATTAGTGATGGGGGTGATTAGAGATTAAATTGCCAAATAATTCAGAAATTTGAAAATCAAAAAAAAATAAAAAAAATCAAAAAAAATCAAAAAAATTCCTTTAGTCCCAGTTGGTAGTCCTCCTGCCCCGCTCCAGACAGCGGCCACATGGAGCTCCTTCAAAGCCAATCGGGACTAAAAGTAATGGGCATTAGACCCGATCGTTTTGTCCCGGTTGCAGAACCGGGACTAAAGGCCCGTTTTCTACTAGTGGGAACATTCTTCTTTCACTCTTGTGAGTAGGATGCAGTACAAATGACAAGGCTCCAATGGTAAGGCCCGTCGTTAGAAGCGATGCTTTAAAACCGTACCATCCAGATGTTAGACCCCCTACAGATTAACCATTTGTTAGTTTCATGATTAACATCTCAAGTTTGACCAAGTTTATTTGTTACAAGTAGAAGCAAATGAAAATTATTAGAGAACCTATTGCTTTACCAGCACCACAGTGCATCCCAGCCCCTAAAGACCTTCAAGTCCAATGCATGGTGAAGTAATGGCGCCATTGAACACAGCAAAAGAAAATAAAATGGGTAAATGAATGCCTCAGGTTTATTGATGTTGATTCAGGTCAGGGTTTATGAAATATAATATCAGACTACATTGAAGAGTACTATGTCCATGTGCGAGAACCGAGCTTATATGCATGGTCATGTGAAATACTCCCTCCGTCCCAAAATAAGAGAGTATATTGCTTCAACATTTTAACTCCATCCACTCCCCATAACCCCCTTATCCTCCAGTCTTGCCTATTTAGGTTCTTCACACCAAGCGTTGCATTCTACCTAACCTTCTCTCGTTCTTCCAATTGCTTCACATGGTAGTTCAAGTTGAGACATCTCACCATATACACTTTCCGCATCTTCCAATGATATATACAGTCCTCCTTTACCACTAAATTTATCCCCACTCACCTTCGGAACCATCCCTACTTCCCTCATGTGACTCAAGCCTATCCACTACTTGATGCATCTAATCCCCTTCTTGAATCACGATATAAGTGGGGGAGGAGAAAGAAAACAAGGATGGATGGTGAGGGAGCATGAATTGAGTTGGCCACAAGGCATTGCAAACCCTGCTCAACAATCTGAGTCTGCTCTTGGAGGAGTGCAGCCTGAAAGAGTGAATCAGGGGATCAAGTGCCTCGGGAATGAGATTTTGTTTCTTCACAAGGGGAGTCCATTTGAAGCCATTAGATATGGGAGGCATAGGAAAAGGAAGAGTAGCTTGAAATGGCGGATCTATTACAAGTGCCTTTCATGTCTCTTCACATTCTCCTACATCAACTAGTAGAGTCTTAAAAATAGTCTGCTAGCTTCTTGGAGTTTCTACAGAACCCTCTTGAAGGTCATAATGTTCTTCTTCTAAATCTAACAATCCATAACATTTGGGAACACAGACGATGGCTTGTCTATGGCCGACGTATGCTTGGACTACAGATCATCTAGGAACACATGTATGTGCACA